>JAIOWQ010000008.1:0-600000 GCA_020975405.1 Keithomyces neogunnii | reverse complement strand
GCCGGCGGCGTCAAGGAGCAGACTTCATATTAACTCCCCGCGGCGGAGATTCTGTGCCGTCCCGTTGTCTCAGACGGAGACAGCAAATGAGACATGCAAATGAGACACGCAAATCAATTCCTTCATTTCGCAAGAGTCGACATGCCAAACTCAATATTCAACTGCGGCTAAATAATGGGCCAGCGGACCGCGTCGTCCCAGTCAATGTTTTCTTGTCTCGTTTCAATGCGCTTCTTCCTTGTCCCAAACACAGAGTCCCACACGCGTGTCTGCGAGCCGTAATTGCCGCTGTCCTTCCACCCCGATCGATGGTGAATGTCGTGGTCCTCAATCGAGAGATCGCACTGGACCCATTGCAACAGCGGGTTGAAGACGGTGGGCGACGAGGCGTGCATGCGAAGGCCGCTGTGGCCTCCCATTTCGTTGAAGAAGCCCTGGAGGTTGCACATCCACCACTCGTAGAAGCTCAGGCGCACCCCGGCCGCATTCAGCAGGCCATACGTGGCCAAGGGTATGAGCACGTAGTCAAAGACGGACTGCTCGTAGTCTGAGAATGCCGCCATCAGGGGGCTGGGGTGAGAGGACAGGTGATGCGTGCGGTGATGCCTTCGGAGCAGCGGGACCTCGTGCAGCGACCGGTGAAACCAGTAGGCCCAAAAGTCAAATACGACGGCGTAGATTGTCATCTTGACCGGAAACCAATACCACGCCACGTCCCGAGGCGCCCGCGCGTCGTCGTAGGCGACAAACACCATGATTGAACAGCGGCCGGTGAGCAAGGTGTTGAGCGTGAAGAAGACTCGCTCAACGCCCATGTTTGGAACCCCTTGGCGGACGCCGCTCTCCCCGTCTAGGAATCCCAGCTCGTGGCTGAGATGACGGAGCAGATGCTGCCCCCTCAGAGCCGTGGCCACCATGGACACATTGTACAGGATCAGGGCCTGCCACAACGGCACGGAGTCGCCTGTGAGCATCGTGTATAGATGCTGCAGCGCCACTGGGATAGACCCGTGGACGAGAATCCATGTCAGGTATGCCCAGTTGGAAAGATGGGGCACCTTGTCGTGTTTCTTGTGGATTGGGATGGCTCTGCCGGCTTCGGTATGATGAAGATTGAAAATGTCATAAAACCAATGAAACGGCGTCCATTCAGCCCGGCTCTTGGTGTGCCAGTCGGATAGCATCGTCTTCATTTGGACCGACTTCCACCGCGAAAGAGGCCGAGGCTTGACCTGGCCTCCGTCTTGAGGTTTTGGGGCCATTGTTGAATTGGCAGCGAGTAAGTGAGTTTGCAAACGAAGAGACGCCGTCTTGGAACTGCAGTACGGAGTATCGAAAGGTCACATTCTGGAGCCAATGACATGCTTGTACCCGTTATTTATTCAACCCGTGCACTGCGGTCTGTCCCGGGCAAGGCACGGGCTGTCTCGGGCTGTCTGGGGCAGGTCCCTCGATGTGAGTCTGACTCTTGACATTCCGCCATCTCTGGCACAAATTAATGACAGCATACAAGTATGCAGACTGGACTGGTCCCGTGCCAGTTTGCCGCCCGCCACCAAATTCAAGTGAAACACTGATCGGCCCCGAGCTGCACGCATTCCGGCTGAATCGTGAGATGCCGACGTGGCCGTTTTTGTTTGACCATTTACCCAAGCCGTGTTTTATTTCTTTCTTTTTCGTGTCAGTCCGCCATTTGATGCTCGTTACATGGAGTCTTTCAACACGTCATCGAAGCCACCAAGCCAAGAGGCAAGCTAATCAAAGAGCAATGTTTGGTCCTGTTCCATGGGTTAGTTGTTTGGTTTGTTCCATGGGTTAGTTGCATGCGTTGTCCAGCTCTGTAGTGTACTTTGTTCTGTTTGAATAGACCTCTCTTACTGCACACTCTGGCCATTGGCGCTCAAATCTCAAATACATACAATTCTCACACCCCTCGGTGCATGCCCTCGTTCTCAATCTTCAGATAGCATGGATGTCACGCCTGCTTCCGCAAAGCCCATTGCCATTGTTGGCATGGGCTTTCGTCTTCCCGGGGGCGTCTCGTCCGAAGCCCAGCTATGGGATCTTCTCGTGAATAGGAAAAATGGCAGGTGCAGAGTCCCTGCGACGAGATACAACGTCGACGGCTTCTCCGGTGGCAAGACGCAGATCCAGTCAGTCATCACGCAGCACGGGTATTTTCTGCAGTCTGAACTGTCCAGCATCGACACGTCCTTCTTCTCCATGAAACATGCCGAGGTCAAGGTGATGGATCCCCAGCTGCGGTTGCTGCTGGAAGTTGTGTGGGAGTGCATTGAGAGCGCCGGCCTGACGCACGAGATCGCAGGCTCCAACACGGGCGTCTTTGCCGGTGTGTTTGGAGAGGACTGGCACAACATGCTGCACCGGGATGACCTGATGCAGGAAACGTACAGAGTGCTGAGCGCGGGAGACTACGCCTTGTCAAACGTGCTCTCCTATCAATACGACCTCAAGGGCCCAAGGTAGGTCAGCCAAGCCAGCCTGCATCTTCAGCTCTAACAACCGCGTCTCAGCATGACGCTACGAACCGCGTGTTCGTCGTCAATCTCAGGCCTGCATGTTGCCTGCCAGTCTCTCCACAACGGCGACTGCGAGGCCGCTTTAGTAGTCGGCTCCAGCTTAATCATGGACCCGTCCATGACGCTGGACATGTCGGGGCAGGGTGTTCTTGCGCCAGACGGTCGCTGCAAGACGTTTGACGCCGCCGCAGATGGATTTGCTCGCGCAGATGCCGTCAACGCCGTCCTCCTGAAGCCACTGGACGATGCCATACGGGACGGCGATCCCATCAGAGCAGTCATCCGGTCTACGGCCGTCAACTCGGATGGCAAGACGCACCATCTGGGCTCTCCCAGCGCCGAAGCCCAGATATCCATGATTAAAAGAGCGTATGAGGTGGCGGGGATTCACGATCCGTCGGGCACGCCATTCGTCGAGTGCCATGGAACCGGCACCATGAAGGGCGATCCCATCGAGACCACTGCCGTAGGAATGGCATTTGGGAAGCGGGGAACATACATCGGATCGGTTGGTTGAGCAGCTTCAACCCAGGCAAAATGCATCTCTGACAGCGCTTCCTTTCAGGTGAAACCGAACCTGGGCCACGGAGAAGGAGCTGCGGCCTTGACCAGCATCATCAAATGTGTTCTAGCCCTCGAGAACAAGACAATACCGCCGAATGTGAACTTTACGACACCAAACCCAAAGAGTAGGTCACGACCTGGCCAGAGGTGTTAAATCTGCGTCTAACGCTGTCTTGAACAGTTCCCTTTGACGAGTACAACCTTCAGGTGCCAACTGAGCCCGTTCCCTGGCCAGCAGATCGTCGTGAGAGAATCAGCATCAGCGCATTTGGGTTTGGAGGTGCTAATGGACATGTAAGTCTGCAAATGTGCTCAAATCAACTCTTACTTGCTGATGCGAGCGTGCATTTTAGGTCGTCCTTGATTCCGCAGCTTCCTTTGGACTTGGTCCCTGTCCTGGTACTGAGAGCTATAGCAGTTCTGACACCAACAGCCTCGGGGAACGATTGGCCGATTGGCAAGATGACGTGATTGCTGACCAGGCTGCTAGTATCACGTCTGGGAGCTCTGAATCCGATGCTGTTCTCGAAGTGGGTTGCAAAGAATTTCGTGACCAGAGATGTGATGCTAATGCTAGCCAAGGTGTTTCCACACTTGATTCCTCTATCCGCAAGCAGCGAAAAGGCGTTGAAGGGCAGAATATCCAGCTTCCAAGAATACATGACGGCCACTAGTCATTCCATCACCAATGTTGCGTACACTCTTGGAATGAGAACTGCTCACCAGTCTCATAGGGCGTTTGCAATCCATCATAGTGGCGCAAGCGAAGCTTTAGAATTCAGCTCAACAAAGACGCCAATCTTGGCAAAGGAAAAGGACAAGGCCATTGCTTTTGTGTTTACCGGCCAAGGCGCACAATGGCATGGTATGGGCCGGAAACTCGTTCGCTCATCGGCCGTCTTCCGCCAAGATGTACGAAAGATGGACGCGGTGTTGCAAGAGTTGCCGGAGCCACCAAACTGGACATTGGAAGGTAAGATGAGCGACCAAGTGCTTCACATTTGCAAGGAAGAAGCATTGTCTAACCTTTGGTAGATCTTTTGCAAAGCGATGATGAGTCCAGCAAGGATCGAGTAAACAGCGCCGAGCTGGCCCAACCTCTGTGCACAGCCATTCAAATTGCCCTGGTAAACTTCTTGGGCCATTGCGGAATCAAGCCAGATGCAGTTGTTGGACATTCCAGCGGAGAGATTGCCGCTGCATACGCCTGTGGTTCGTTGACGTACTCTGAGGCCATCCTGTGTTCGTATTTTAGAGGACTCGCCACGACAAGACTCAAAATCCAGGGAAGCATGGCAGCCATCGGACTGGGGAGGGATGATGTAACTCCTCATCTTGTAGACGGGGTACAAATTGCCTGCGAGAACAGCCCCAGGAGCATCACCATTTCTGGCGATGTCGATGCTGTTGACAAAACAATGAGCTCCTTGGAAGCTGGAAACGAGGATATTTTCATGCGAAAGCTGAAAGTAGACGTTGCGTACCATTCGTGTAAGACTGTTCAAAAAGTACGCGGGTGGTTTGAATGCTGACGATTTACAGCGCATATGAACACCATTGCGGAAGAATATGAGGCGATGATACGGCCACACGTCCGTTTCTCAAAGCAAAGGTCTTGCCCCTTTTATTCATCTGTACTTGGTAAATTGGCAGATGAGAAAGTTGATCTCGGACCATCATACTGGACGAGCAATCTCACCTCTCCAGTACTCTTCTCTTCGGCAACACGAAATCTTCTCGCTGATTTGCCCGATACGGCCACCTTGGTAGAAGTTGGTCCTCATCCGGCTCTTCAGGGGCCAGTTCGTCAGATCCTGCAGTCCAATTCTCAGGATTCATCAGTCACCTACTTGAGCACGCTTGTGAGGGACAAGGCAGCCGATGATGCCGTTCTGACCACCTTGGGCCAACTGCACGTTATTGGCCATGGCGTCGACTTTTCCTCCATCAACCCTGCTGGCACAGTGGTAACTGACCTGCCTCGATACTGCTGGGACCGCAAGACAAACTTGTGGCAAGAAAGTCGTCTTTCTAGGGCATGGAGAATGCGCCAGTTTCCTCACCACGAGCTTCTTGGCACAAGGTGCGAAATGCCCTCGCAGTTCAGCGCAACCTGGAGAAACGTATTGAACCACTACTACGTGCCTTGGCTTCAACACCATAAGCTCGAGTCGGATGTCGTTTTCCCAGCCGCAGGCTACATTGCAATGATGGGAGAGGCCATACGACAAGTGCTGGGCGCCGAAGCTTACACGCTTGAGGATTTCACCATCAAGGCAGCCATGATACTGGGGGATGCCGACAAGGTGGAAATAATGACCACAATGAGGCCATTCAGGCTCACTGGCTTCAGCAACTCGTCGAGCTGGCACGAGTTCTCCATCTGTTCGCTCAACGCCGACACTTGGGTTGAGCATTGCGTCGCTCGCGGAAAGGCTTTGATGGATGAGGAGGCTCCCAGTTTCGCCCAGAGACCAATCGAGCCGCTGGAGAGGCATCTCGATCCGAGTTACTTTTACGAGCGAATGCAGTACGTTGGGTTTTCGTATGGGCCCCGATTCAGGGCTCTTCGGGAAATCACGACGGCCATTGACAGACAGCAAGCGGTGGCCGCGGTGACGGACACAACCGACAAAGAAGAGGCCTTTTATACTTTGCACCCGACGACGATTGACTGCGCCATTCAGCTGTGCGCCTTGTCGGCAAGCAACGGCATTGGCAGGAACATTGACGTTTTGGCAGTTCCCGTGGACCTCGGCCAGATAACCATTCGCCCTGGAGACGCAGAGATTATGCTAAATGCAGTCACGGACACGGTGCGGAACACGGGCAGCGTCTCGGGAGCATCCAAAGACACGGGCAACCTCGTACTGGACATACGAGACGGGAGATGCATCCCATTCAACAGCGGCCAACTACGCAAGGAACCCGTCCACGCCGCCCACGTAGAGTGGCTGCCGGATGTCAACTTGTACCAGGGACTCGGGTTTGAATCGACAGGTTTAGATCTGAGAAGGCCCAAGGAGATTTTGCAGTCTGTTGGTGAACGTGCCATTTTCCAGGTGCTCAACGAGCTCAAGAGGCTGGACGTGACGACGGCCTCGGCACCGGGAGACTTGCCAAAGTATATCGCCTGGCTGGAAGACGAAGCAGAAAAGATGCTCCAAGACGAAGAGAAGCGGGCGCTGGCCTCGAGGACGTTGGAGGAAGAGCTCGCGGAGCTGGATGAGAGCATGGAGACAATGGTGGATGCAGGCGAGACGACGCTGCTGAGCGTCGTCAAGATGTATCGCCGGCTGTGCCTCCCCGAGAACATCGAGGCCATATTCACGGGCAAGGTCAACGCGCTGCAGGTCTGCCTGGAGGACGACGGCCTGTTGAACTTTTACACGCTCGCCATGCAGTCAGTCTCTTCCGACAGCTACATGCGGCTTCTTTCCCACTCTGATCCGAATCTGCGCGTGCTCGAGATCGGCGCCGGCGTGGGAGCGACCGCCGAGAGCGTGCTCAAGGGACTTGTGTCCGAGCACGGCACTCGACGGTACTCGAAATATGTCTTTACCGACATATCGGCCGGCTTCTTCGTCGCGGCCAAGGAAAAGCTTGCGCGGTGGGAAGCCATCGAGTACAAGCTTCTCGACATTGAAAAAGATCCCGCAGAACAAGACTTTGAGCTGCACTCCTTCGACCTTGTTATTGCCAGCAATGTGAGTTGCATCGTCGCCTTCAAGTGTCCCCGATGCTGACAAGAAGCCAAGGTGATTCACGTCACGAAGAATCTTCACAAGACGCTGATGAATGTTCAATCGCTGTTGAGACCCGGGGGCCGATTCATGCTGCAGGAAATGACGGCTCGTAAGTCTGTTGCCACTTTCACATTAGGGTTGATTCGCTAACACTCGAATTGCAGCTCTCAACTGGTCTTATCCATCATTCATAACGGTCAGTTGTGCAAATTTGCTGCCATGGAACGCCCGACTGACTTATTCATCTCTCAGGGTCTCTTGCCCGACTGGTGGGTTGAAAAGGAAGACGAACGCGACGCCGGGCCTGTAGTCTCTACTGAGCGGTGGAATCAAGAGCTCCTGGATGCGGGATTCACGGGCTTGGAGATTTTGAAGCTCGACGACGACAAAGGCTACCAAGTTGTGAGCTACATGGCCAGCAGCCTTGCCGTGGAGACCAAACCCCCCAAGCCACTGACCTTTGTGTACTGGAAATCCAGGCATGCGTTTGCCTGCAAGCTGGCGGATATGCTGCAGGCTCGAGGCCACGCCGTCCGATGGATGAAACTGGGAGCTGCAACGGACGCGGAGCCGCAGTCTGACTTGGTTTCCGCCATTGAACTAGAGGGCCCCTTCTTCCTGGACATTTGCCAAGCGGACTACAACAACCTCGTCCAGCTCCTGGCTCATCACAAGCACGGCATGATTTGGCTCACCCGGTGCGCGCAGCTTCAGCCCACGGACCCGGGCTACGGAGCCGGCACCGGAATAACACGGTGCATCCGTACCGAGCTTGGGCTGGATTGCTGGTCAGTCGAGATGGAGTCTCTCGGCGACCTTGTATTGGCGGCGGTGCTCAGGCTGTCGGACAGATTTTGCCAGCGGACGCCGCTGGATCGACGGCTGGACTCGGAATATGCCATTCGCAGCGACGGCATAGTCTACGTCCCGAGGTATCACTGGGTGCCGACAAGGACCGAATTTGAAGACCTTTGCCAAAGTGACGCGCCGAAGCAGCTTATGATTGGGCAATTTGGTTCCTTGGACTCGCTGCACTGGGCGGAAGAAGCCGAACCGGTCCAACTTGGACCTTGCGATGCAGAAGTGGCCATCCGCTATGTGGGATTGAATTTCAGGGTACGCAGTCCCGCCGCGGGAACAATTGAACACGCTGACATTGTGGGAATGCACAGGACTTGCTGGTGAATTTGGGCATCGTGCATGGCCAAAAGGCTGACATTGGACTAGAATGCAGCGGCGTCATTCTGCGCAAAGGCTCGGCGGTTCGCGGGCTTGAGGTCGGGGATCAGGTTTGCACGCTGGGCAACGGGCTGATGAGGACGCGAAAGGTGTTGCCGGCCGACGCCTTGGTGCGTACATCGGACAGATTCACACTCGAGCAGGCCGTGACCATACCCGTTGTTTACATGACGGCGGTCCATGCCATTGTCAACCTGGGACAGCTGCGAAAGGGCCAGGTGAGCAACGGACGGACCCTGAGCAAACTACCAAGCAAGTCGGCTAATTGGTGCAGTCTATTCTTATACATTCCGCAGCAGGGGGGGTTGGCCAGGCTGCTGTCAACATTTGCAAGGCGATTGGGGCAGAGGTTTGCAGCCTACTTGAATGTCAGCTCGACTGTTACTAATTCCGAGACAGATATACGTGACGGCCGGCACGGAAGAAAAGATTCAGTTTCTCATGGACGAGCACGGCATTCCGCGAGAAAACATATTCAACTCGCGCAACGACTCCTTCTTGTCCGGCATCATGGCCAAGACGGGGGGCAGAGGCGTGGATTTGGTCCTCAACTCTTTGGCAGGCGACCTCCTGCAGGCTTCCTGGCGGTGTGTAGCCAAGTACGGCAAGATGCTCGAGATTGGGAAACGCGACATGCTCGAGCACGGGCGGCTGGCCATGGACATGTTTACTGGCAACAGGACCTTTCACGGCATTGACTTGTCCATGATGGATAGGGAGCAGCTGGTCGAGTAAGTTGGGCTTGGCCCCCAAACTTTCAACTTACGACTGCTAACGATGCCTGTAGAATAATTCAACAGTGCTGGAGCGAAAAATTCCGCGAAAGCATCAAGCCCATAGCGCCTGTTACCGTCTTTGAACCTCTCGAGATTGGCGAAGCCCTGAAGCATATGAAGAAGGGCCATCACATGGGCAAGCTGGTGGTGGCCCTGCCAGAGGACACAGCAGCAATACCTGCTCTCATCTCTCAAAAGTCGCGGCTTTTGTCCGCGGAATCAACGTACCTGGTGATAGGGGGGTTAGGCGGGCTGGGCAAGGAGATGGCTCGCTGGATGGTTGAGCGAGGCGCCAGAAGCCTGTGCTTCCTCTCGCCATCGGCCGCCAGCGACAAGCATGCCTTGTTTATTCGCGAGCTCGAGTGCCAGGGCTGCAAGGTCACCGCCGTCGGGGGAGACGTGTCCAAGATGGAAGACGTTGAGCGAGCCATTTCGCAATGCCCGTCGCCTATCAAGGGCGTGTTCCAGCTTTCCATGGTTCTAAGGGTATGTATCAGCACCTGGTGAAATGCATCCACGGCTAACCCATTGCAGGACTGCGCTCTGCTTGAAAGCACGTGGGACGACTGGCGTCTTGTGCATGCCCCCAAGGTGGACGGCACTCTGAACTTGCACAAGGCTCTCGCCCATGCCGAGCTTGATTTCTTTGTTCTCTTCGGATCGCTTGCCGGCGTTACGGGCCAGCCCGGCCAGGCCAACTACGCTGCTGCGAATACCTTTCTCGCCTCCTTCTGCCACTACCGGCGCGGGCTTGGACTTGCCTGCTCCATTGTCGACCTTGGGGCCATGGAAAGCGTCGGCTTCCTGCTCGGCAAGCCGCACAAGATGAACCAGTTCAAGACGAGCGGCCTGTTCATGCTGCAGGAGAACCACCTTGTCGAGGCGGTTGAGATTGCGATTCGCAGGTCCGGCCTGGACCACGACGAGGCGACTCGCAGCCGGGGGGTGAATGGTTTCATGTCCAAGTCTCAAATCGCCGTAGGTCTGGCTTCTACCCGCTCTTCGAGCTCGGGCATCAACCGCGTCCTCTTCAGGGGCGACGTGCGTTTTGGCGAAATCAGCAACATGGAGTCCGAGGTGGAGAAGAAGGACGTCAGGAGGGACCAGAAGCTGCGCGAGGTCTTGCAGCAGGTCGATCAAGACCCGTCCATGCTCGACGCCGAGGGTATCCTGGACACTGTCTCTTGGGAGATTGGCCGTACCTTGTTCGACTACCTGTCTCTGCCGGAGGAGGACCTGGATATCAAGGCGTCGCTCGAATCCATTGGCGTCGATTCGCTCGTCAGCATCGAGATTCGCAACTGGTGGCGAAGGACTTTGGGCTTGGAGACGACCACCATGGAGATTATCAAGGCTGGTACGGTCGAGGGGCTCGGAAAGCTGGCCATTTTGAATCTGAGGCAAAAGTATAATCGCGTCGCCGATGGCGAGGGGAAGTAGGCTACGGGGGTGATTTCAAGGACACAAGAAAATGTGCACAGTGTAGTTGATCAAATGGCACGTTACGCCTACAGCCAACATGCACGCATACATACAGAATTTATCAACACAGCAAGCTCTGTTATGAATTCTTACGCATCACCTGACTCACGCTCAAGGCTAATCCGTATGACACTTGTTTGCACTGCACAAGTTTGCCTTGGCAGCTTCCCCCGCCCAAGCGCGTCGAAGCAGTTCGCGCACCCATTCCGTCTCCAGTGCCCGTGGATTCGGGTACAAGTCACGCGTGGCAATTTCAACCGCCGCACCGACATGGCTCTCCTTCATTCCCAAGTCCCCGAGTGCTCGTGGCACTGGCAGCTTTTCCATCAACAGCTGCAAACCCTTGAGCGCATCTCCGTCGCTCCCGGGAAGAACGGCGGCCAACTTATCCATGTGCTCCGCGATGAAGGGCGCATTATACGACAAGGCGTGCGGAAGAACGATGGCGTGTGTCTCTGCATGCGGAAGCCCAAACGATCCGCCAAGGACATGGCAGAGCTTATGATGAAGTCCCATTGACGAGTTTCCCAGCACGGTGCCGCAGAGCCAAGCGCCGTAAAGGGCCTTTTCCCTCGACGCCCTGGAGTTTGGGTCCCGGACGATCCCCGGCAGGGCCTCTGCCAGTGCCTTGATGCCTTCCAGGGCAAGCGTTGAAACCAGGGGGCTGGTCTTCTCGGCGTAGAGAACCTCGACGGCGTGCGCAATTGCGTTCATCCCAGAGGCGCTGCTGACTGCGGGCGGCAGCGTCATTGTGAATTCGACGTCGTAAATCACCGCGGCGGGCAGGAACCGGGCATCCGACCGCGTCGTCTTTACACCGTTGCGGACTTCGCCGAGAATGGGCGTCATTTCCGAGCCGGAATACGTCGTCGGCATGCTGATGTGAGGGACTCCGGTGCGAATAGAGACGGCTTTACCAAGGCCGACTGCCGATCCGCCGCCAACGGACACGACGCAGTCGGCCGCCACCGAATTGAGCAGGGCGATTGCTGCTTCCGTCACCGGGATAGGGCTGTGCGCCTCTGCATGGGAAAATGTGCCGGCTACAGAAATGGAGGCGGCTTGGATCAGGTCAGATACCTGATTTGCCCGCCGACTCCTTCCGGGCGTCGAGAGGAGGAGAGGTCGACAAGCCTTGAGACGCTCCAACTCGGCCGGAAGCCTTTTTACGCTGCCAGAGCCGAAGATGACTCGGCTGGCGGGGAAATTGTGTTCGAATCCATTCATTTTGTCACAGGCTTGTTGAGGCTGAATGCAAATGAATGCGCGGTTTGTAGAGACGGTGCAAGTTGGGGCTGCGTCTGGCACCGACTGATATTTGGGGAGATCAGTAATCTAGTTGTCCTCTGGCTGCACCGTATAGGACCGGTGAAGAGGCGGCATCTTCCGTGGTGCCCATGTCTTTATGCTTGGGAACCTGCATGGACGTGACCAGATCCGAAGGGCAAGATACGCTGGTGGTGGCAATTCTTCCCGACAGTTGGCTTGGCATTGTCCGTCCTTGGTCTCCAGTAACATCTTTGCCGGGATGCATAGAGACCAACAGTGTCTGTAAATGGCCATCTATAAAGTTGGTTCTAATATTCGAGACCATGGGCCCTTTACGCACCGCTTCTGCAGTGGATACTCTGCTCAAATTTCGTTGCTCCGATGCTAGCCTTCTTCTACATGACATTGTCTTTGGGGTAGTTTTGAGTCGCTACATACAGCTACCTTGTCAATGATAATCTGGCAAACTGCACCTGCCGAAACAAACCTTGCTCCCCCAGGAAGTCCTCTGCACTAGAAGACATTGCTAATCAACTCCAAACTCCGTGTTGACTTTCGATAAACCGCTGACGCTTCCTGTTCACTCCCTGCTGTAGGGGTGCACGTGAAGAATGGTGAGGCGGCGTTGCCAAATGCCCTTGCAGCCATCCCCAGAATCTCGAGTTCAAATGTGGAGTCGGACTCATGACTCCACAGGTGATCGATATCGGGATCAAGGGCCAAGGCACTCTCCACTCGACAACCGAGTCCTGAACTCATCGTCTTTATTGCTTTCTCCCACCTTGCTGTCTCGCCCGCACATGGAGCTTCCGCGGCCAGCATTGTTGGTATACTTGCTTCCTCGCAGCAGCATCAACTTGGCCCTTTGCCGAGTGTCGCTGCATCTCGACGCCTTGCGAGGCACATGATGCAGCACATTTCCCCGCAAAATCCCCTGCAAGTTGGACTGCGCTATACACCCGCACCGCGGGCGTTTTCGTTGTCAAGAAAGGCTTGTGTATTCGTCACAGCTTTAATCGAGGAGCCAAAGTAAACAAAGAATGGTCGCTAAAGTGCGGACGGCCTCAGGAACCCCCGAGGCTCGGCCCGTTGAGGCCAAGGCATCCCGAAACGGTTCCCGCTCACGGAATGGATGCTGGACCTGTCGTACCAAAAAGGTCAAATGCGACGAAGCAAGGCCAAGGTGCTGCCGCTGTCTGCGCCTGAAGCTGCTCTGCGACTATTCTCCACGCATGAGAAGAAGCCTTGCCAACCGGATACTCAACAAAACCGCAATGGCCTATACCGCACCGACCTGGCACAAACCAACGTCTCCTTCTAGCCTGCCCATACACATGGCGGAACTGCCCAACAGTGCTTGTTCGTTGGATTTGACATCTGCAGACCACGAAGCTATCCGCTATTACCGCACCACCTTTGCCAGACTACATCACACGAAGAACCCCGACTATGGGCTTTATGCAATCATATTCAACATTGCCGAGAGAGAGCCCATCGTCATGCGTGTAGTCTTGGCTCTTGGGGGCCAGGAACTCGAGTTCAGGAAACGGGGACCCGAGCAGCAGTTGGCCGGCACTCGCACTGTTCCGCCATTGCACCATTACGCGGCAGCATTGAGGATGTTGGCCGAGGCTGTCGACGGCAGCCCCGGACCCGACGGGCGACAATTGGACGTCGACGCCATCTTGGCAGCCATTTTCCTGATGCTCTGGTACGAGCAAAAGTTTGGGGACGCATCATGTCGAGGTTTCGCCAACCATCTCGCGGGCGCTACTCGGGTGGTTTGGCATCGCTGCCGCAACGACGTCTTCAAGAGGGCTTTGGGTGAGCCCCAGAAGCAGGAAAAGAAATTAGCCTTGGTCCGACTCAGCCACGACCCGCAGGATAGAGAACGCATACTCTCCCAGTTCTCGGCCAGGATGCTTGTTCATCTCTGCATCTACGACAGCATGGCCTCGGGCTACGGCTTGGGCGGCAGCCTGGTCGAAACCTTGATGGAAGCCTATGATGCAAGCCCGGGAGCTGTGCCCCCGAGCATGCACAAGGCGGAAATGCTGCATACATTCTCATATGGCCTGTACCGGGTCACGTGGGGCGAGGAGTACCCCCCGGAGGAGATGCTGGACGACCTAGAAAATCGCACGATATATTGCCTGGCCGCTGCAACGGTACAGGCGCGTTTCATGATTTCCGCCATCGAAACCCTCGGCGTGGAGGCGGCCCAGGGCTACATGTCGGAAATCGAAGCCTTCTTCACGGCCACCGACGTCAAGTTTGAAGAAGTCTTTGGCATAGCGGACGACCTTCCACCCAGCTTTGACGGCACAAAACGCCTCGTTTCCAACATCCGCCAAATCGTGCCGCAGTATTACAGCACAAAGATCCAGCTGGCGCGAGCTCGCCGCAGACTCGGGATGCGCGATGGCGATGATGATTCCACCGAAAGGCTTGTCGGGCTTGTCATGGCGCTGACGATGCAGGATCTCCGCCACAGGGGCGACGACGCAATGCTCAGCGTGGCCAGCGCCTTGTTCGTGGCTGCCGTCGAGACGAGAGACGCTTCCAGGAGGGATTGGTTCGTTGCTCGATTCCAGGCCCTGTGCGCGTACGGATGCAATTACGCGCGTGTCCACCGATTGCTAGTTCGTGCCTCGGCGTCACGACTTCGAGATGGCGCGTCTGGTCCACTTAGCGAGGAGGAGGTTTCACGTGCCATGGTGTCTGATAACGGAGATGTCGAGAGATTTGTTATTTGACAATCATGCGGTGGTGCGTACTGGACAATGTGGATTGTTGATCCACCGCGATCAACGCGGCATCAGACGGCCACCCTTGCACAGGTTATATGACACAGCATCTTGTAACTTTGTAATATAAAGCGGATACAATTTTCACGGCAAGTGCCCACCCGTGTAGCTCTCACGCTGTCAAATAGCTCTACATCCAAGGGTAGAGGTATTGGACGGAGAACCCTCGTACTGTCCAGTTGCGTTTGATCCAACACTTTAATGCGACCTCGCACCCATCCAATCGGTTTCTCGCAGCATCACGAACAGGACTTGCAGTGTCGTCTCGAATAAGGGTCTCCATGAGCAGTGTCCTGGATATGTCCCACATGCCAAGCGGGCATCCCAGTGCAAATCTTGCCCTAGCGCAACTCATCCCCCTCAATCTGGGGTCGTCGGTAGCCACGCCGACAGTCCGAAAGTTTTAAGTTTGTGGGGGCGGGCTGGTGTCAGATTCAACAATGTGACAACCTCCTGGGGATGAGAGAGGACCATGCAAGGCTGCTTCATTGGCGTGCTGCCATGGCAAAAGTGCATAGGTAGATGGTATGTGTCAGGCTACAGACTTTGGGTATAAAAAGCAGCATGCAGAACCTCTTGGGCTCCGTTCTCCTCCTTGTCTTTGAAAACGCCGCTGGCGCGCGACAGTACTGGCTGAGACAAGTTGTCCCCGCCAACTGAGCAAGAACTGCAGCGAACAACATGGCAGCCAAAGCCGACATTGAGCTCAAACGGAGCGTTTCGCAGGCTGAGGATATCAAGCCTGGCGTGGTTGGTGAAGAGACCGTCAGTCCAGAGGACTCGAAGCGACTGCTGAGGAAAATGGACACATGGTTCGTTTTACCTCTAGAGACGCGTCGAATCGGCCCTTGGGCAGCGGCGCCTTGTAGCTGACGGTCATGGTTGTGTTTTCAGGCTCCTCCCCGTCATGGCAGTATCCTACCTCTTCCAATTCCTCGACAAGTCCGCCCTGGCATTTACTGCCATCATGGGGCTTCGCGATGACTTGCAGCTCAGTGGGGTGGAGTACTCGTGGTCAAGCGGCATCTACTACTTTGGTTATCTGCTTGCCTCGTACCCGGCCGGCATGTTCATGGTTCGCTGGAAGGTGGCCAAAGTAATCAGCTCCTCGGTGTAAGTCGTCCCTTGCGCTCCGCTGCGGCTGCCTTTCTGGTCCAAGACAGCCAGCTAATATTTGTAGCTTTGTCTGGGGCGGCATCATGATGCTCACAGCAACATGCTTCAACGCAGCATCTCTGCTCGCCAATCGATTCTTCCTTGGTGTTTCTGAAGCCGCCATCGCGCCGGGGCTCACCATCATCGTATCAATGTGGTACAAGCGCGACGAGCAGCCTCTCCGCCACGCGGCGTGGTACCTCGGGAACACAACGGCCGGTATCTTTGGCGGCCTATTTGCATACGGTATTGGACACATCGAGAGCATTAGGCCCTGGCGGGCGCTTTTTCTCATCTTTGGCGCCGCGACGGTTGCTTGGTCTGCCGTTGTCTTCTTTCTCCTGCCCGATACGCCCATGGAAGCGCGATTCTTGAGCCCTGAAGACAGAGCAAAGGCCGTTATGCGTGTCAAGGAGAACATGACGGGCATTAAGAATAACAGTATAAAATGGAGCCAGGTGAAGGAAGCGCTGCTTGATCCGCTTGCTTGGATGATTGTGATGTTGCAAATGCTCTTGTGCATTCCCAACGGAGCCGTGACTACCGTGAGTCGTCACCTTTGCCTTGTTCATTTCCATGGCACCTTTGGCATGAGAAACAGCCACGGGGGCTAACATTCGAGCAGTTTTCGAGCATTGTTGTCCACGGGTTTGGCTTCGGCACCTTTGACACTCTCCTGCTCAACAGCGTGACTTACCTCCTCCAGTTGGTCCTCGTTTTATCCGCAACGACTGGTAGCACGTTTTTTCCCAACAAGCGAACCTACTTCATGGCCTTGCACTGCGCTCTTGGCGTCACAGGCGCCGCCATGGTGCGATACATTGACGAGAAGGACAGATGGGCGCGGTTCGCCGGTACAGTGCTGTCGGGTGCATATAGCGCCAACTTTCCGCTCATCATGTCGCTTGTGTCTGGAAACGTCGGTGGGTTTACCAAGAAGGCGACCGTAAACGCCATGGTAGGTTATCCCTTTGGCCTTTCCCGGCTCGTAGAGCTTTGCACATGGTGCAGCAGCTGACTTACTGGCCCCTCTCGCAGTCCTTCATCGCCTACTGCGCCGGCAACATCATCGGACCTCAGCTCTTCATGCAACGCGAAGCACCCACGTACCAGTCTGGATTCTCGGCACTTCTAATCTGCCTTGCCCTGGGGTTTGCCACGTGCTGGGTGATTCGGTTCTATCTCATGTGGGAGAATACACGTCGGGACAAGGCAGTGACGGCGGAGGAGGTTGCGGAATTTGAAGAGGCACGACATGGCGTTATGGTGAACATGACGGACTTGACGGACAGGGCGATTCCAAACTTTCGCTATGTGTATTAGTTGGACGGATCTGTGCTGCAACCATGACGAGAGGGCTGAAACGAAAGCGTCGTGTGGATGGCAACACCTGTTGCTATGGCGGGATAGAGAGAAAAAAATAGATTGTGATGGAAACCCCAGCCAGGGAATGACTGAAAACAGATTACAACCTGTGAGCATAAATTGAGTGGCCATAAACTGATAAAGTGCCAGTCTGGGGGAGCAGCCGTCCAGTCCCCACTTTTCTAACCCAGATCCTGGCCACAGGCATGATTGCAACACCAAACCACCAACGAGGCAGTGCTCTCCCCAAGACACCAACATCCGGCGCCCGCGCTGGGAGGTGTCTCTTGCAAAATAAACACCAATCCCCAGGACGCGACAAGGGGCCATGTTGGCCAATCTTCCAGCTGAACTGCTCGACGCCATCATTGCGCACCTGCCGGCGGACAGACATGTCAACGCCCTCGCTCAAACAAGCCGCCAGTTCCACCTGGTGGTCAATCCCGTCTTGTACCACGACAAGCCGTATGCCCTGTCGTGGGCTGCTGCAAATGGACGTATATCAACCGCCCAGCTGGCCTTGGACGGCTGTCCAAACCTGAACCTGGATCAAACCTGCTCGACCATTGGCGAGTCCATCCTGAGTCTCGCGGCCAAGGGCGGCCACGAGCACATGGTCGACTGGCTGCTTGCCAAGAAGCTCATTGACGTGAATAGCCGTGACGAGGTGACGGGTCGCACCGCCTTGCTTCACGCCGTGGGGGCCGGCCACGCCCGCGTCATTGCAAGCCTGCTGGCTCACCCCGATATTGACGTCAATCTGCAGGGCATAGGCTGCTGGTGCTCGCCCTTGACACTTGCCGTGGAGATGGGAAGCGAGCAAGTAGTGAGGCAACTCCTGCAGGCGCCCCTCATCGAGGTTGATGCCCGTGATGGTTCTGGGAAAACGCCGCTCATGTGGGCTGCCGAGTATGGCCCCGTCTCCATCGTCAGGCTCCTGCTTGATGCCGGCAAGGCACGAGATGACCCGGACCAGACATCATATGTGCTGCCGGCTCTCTGGCTTGCTGCCGAGGAGGTCATCGACTACGGGAAGCGGGAGCAGCTTGAGATTGTCAGGTTGCTTCTGGAGCAGCCTGGGTTGAACGCCGAATACAGAGGCGAAAACGGCGACACGTTTCTGATTTGGGCCGCCAGACACGGCCAGTTGGACATTGTCAAGCTGATATTGGAGTGCGCCAAGTTTGACATTGCCGCGGTGAACAATGCGGGCAAATCCGCCTTTTCAATCGCCGCCGGCGTGTCTTTGCAGGTGATGCAGTGCCTCTATCAAACCGGCCTCGTCGACGTCAACAAGCCCGACGCCGTGCCGGGCTGGAGTCCCGTGTGGGTTGCCGTGCGGGAAAACTATCGCTGGTCCCTGGAGTGGCTTCTCTCTCTGGATGGCGTGGATGTCGGCGCGCGAAATGCTTCTGGCTACACCCTGCTCGAGTATGCCGTGAGCAACGACCTGCCCGACATGGTAGACGCGCTCCTGGCCTCGCCAAAGGTTGATCCGAACACCAGAAACAAGCACGGCGAAACTCCTCTCCATCGGGCCACTATCCAGGGCAACGACGCGCTTGTCAAGCGGCTCGTCGACTCGGAGAGGGTGGATGTCAATGCTGGCGACAAGCGCGGCCGGACCGCCATGTCCTGGGCTGTGGAGATGGGGTTCAATGCCGTGGCGAAAGCCCTGCTGACTTCGGGCAGAGCAGATGTGCTCAAAGCCGATGTCAATGGCGTGACTCCCTTGGCCCTGGCTAAGCGCAACAGGAGCTCCGTGTGCATTCAACTGATGTGGAACTCTGGTCAGCTGGACTACAAATTAGACCGGGACGGTTCGTCGCAGGCACGACGGCCGCTTGATCACCAGGCGCAGGAATACATTGACACATATTTGACAGACGCCCGCCTTCGCTGGCCATCGAAAGTCGGGGGCTGAGGCGCACAGCGGCAGACTACACAGACTGCGGCTGCTGGCTACACTTGAAGACCCTAGCTTCAGCTGCTGACGAGGGCCGGCTAGTTTTTCCAAGGAACCACTCAGCCTTGGGCCTCTGGAGACGCCGTCAATAACCAGTCTGTTTAAACTTTTCCAGCACGACGAATTCGCACTTGGCGCACTGCCCCAAATTGCTTGACAGCTCCAAGCCGCAAATACTTAACATCAGCTCGCCCGGAATTCTGTCGGTATGCAACAGGCTCATTTGCAAGCATGGCTCGTCTCATGTTACTCGTCGCCGCCGTCATCGGCTTCTGCCATCAAGCTTCTTCCCACAACCTCACCAAGCTGCCCGAGCTGGAGTTTCGCCAAGACAAAAAGTTTCGGATAGCCGTCTTCTCAGATTTTCACTTGGGGGAATGTGAGTTTGTTTTGTCGCGCTCCGGTTCACGTCACGCCAAACTGATTGCTTGGGACCAGCCGTCAACACCCCCCAGGGTCGCATGCAGGATGCCAAAACGATCAAAGTCATGACGGATATTCTTGACAAGGACCGCCCCGATTTTGTCGTTCTGAATGGAGACCTCGTCACGGGAGTATCCGCCCTGTTGAAAGACGGCATAAAGCCCATTGACTCGCTTCTTGCGCCCCTTGATGCGCGCAACCTCACGTGGGGGACGACATTCGGCGAACACGACCGGTCATTTACTATATCAGCCCGAAAAATCTTCAGGCGAGAGCAAAAATACGCCGGTTCCCGTACCAGACACATGGTCAAGATTCGTATAGCTGGCACCTCAAACTACTTCCTCCCCGTCTTCCCCCACGGGTGCAACGACGGCGAAACCTGCCAGCCCGCCATGTTCCTGTGGTTCTTTGACTCCCGCGGCGGATTTCACTACCGAAAAGCGACGGCTTCGGGCAACACGAAACCGTGGCAAAACTGGGTGGAACAGAGAGTAATAGACTGGTTCCGCGAAACAGCCAAGGAGTACATGCGCGAGGCAGATCACATCATTCCCTCGCTTGCCTTTGTCCACATCCCCCCAACGGCAGTTCTCGACGCCCAGCAACTAGTGCACCCAAACCGCAATCCGGGCATCAACCTGGATCGGGTATCACATCAGGCGCAATGGTGGTGCCACAGACACAGGCGGCTTGTCGCCAAACGCAAGTGTCGCCTCAGCAAGTATGATGTGCCATTCATGGACGCACTGGCTGCCACGCCGGGGTTGGTGGGGCTGTTCTTCGGGCACGACCACGGGAACAGCTGGTGTTATCGCTGGGATGAGAACTTGGCTGACACGAAGATTGCCACGGGGGGCATCAATATGTGCTACGGTCAGCATACGGGTTACGGCGGCTACGGAGACGCTATCCGCGGCGGACGCATCATTGACGTGGACCAGGCAAAGGTGGCCAATTTGGAGGTGGACACGTATATCCGGTTGGAAGACGGCAGGACCGTCGGCGCGGTTTCGCTAAACGCAACCTTTAATCGGGATACGTACGAGGCTACACCCGATGACAAGACCAGCTTGTAGAGGTTGATGGAAGCGATTCTCATCCCTTGTGCAAACAGGCCTTTGGTGTCAGCAATGAGGCGCGAAAGTGATGAATCCCTACTCCAGGGAACCGCAGGCTTCCTCAGAGGTGTAGACAAGGACTCTGCTGGTGATGCCTGCAACTTGGTGATGTGACTACCATTGCCGCCCTGGAACAGCGGACCTGGGTTTCCCGGGTCTCCCATGTTGGCAATTTCTCAGCCTGGGTATAGTGAATTCTTCCGGCTTTTACACTTTCGACATGTGCGACTGGTGGAGTCAGATTGCGTGTGGCGTTGGATATTGCGTCAGCGATTCCATGTGCAGACATGGACAAGATTCGATTTATGATATGGGCAACAGTATTATGCAGCTGCAGGTTATGCAGTGTCGGATGCCGAGCCTCGGAAACAGCGAACTGGTTGGGCCGTTGGCTGATCTCGGTTGGAATTAAACTGATGGGTTATGAAAAATAGCAGGGCCTGTTTCACTGTTATTAGCTATGACTACAGGCAACCAACCTGGCCCAACATGACTTTCAACCTTGAAAGCAAACCTCGTGAACATGATTCATCGTGTGCAAACTCGTCTTTGGCTTCTATAAGATGTAGGTGCAGGTACGAGGTTATATTATACGTGACGCTCAAACAAGCCCAGGTAAAGCCCGATGCTGCCGCCAAATACTACAACGGTGGAGGAGCCGTTGTGCAGCAGGCCATGAGCAGAAACTCGGGTGTGAAGACGCCGTAGTTTAGCTTGTAAAGAGGGTTAGTATGACCATGTGCGTGCAAGAGGGAGTCCGGTGAGCAGCGCGACCACAAAGCCAATGCTGGCCGTAAGCACGTGCAGCATGAACTCTTGGATGTTGTCGAATCTGCGCCTCCCCTCCTCAATGAGGTTTGTGATGGAGACAAAGGTGTCGTCGGTCAAGACAATGTCGGCGCTTTCCTTGGCCACGTCAGACCATGTTCTCGAGAATGTCGGATTGGCGGCCTCTGTGAGCGGTTCCATGGCGTCTTTGAATGAAATACGGTCGCAAGCCTCCAACACTCGCTGAACGCCCTTGCTGACGCGTTGGCACTGACTTTGTTGTACTGTGCACTTCTTGGGCAGGTTGGTTGCCATTGTAAAAACATGCAATTCCTGCCTCTCACCGTGTCGAAACAACAGACATGTTCTTCACATCCGAATGGAACGGTAGCTCGACAGCATTCTGCCATTTGCGCCGTCTCCCTCGGTTAGCCGAAGGCGATTCCATCCAAACCTAGAGGCAAAGACCTCGACGGCAATTTCGGTGGGAGCGCCACGAGCCTTGGGCCGTATCCTCGGTCTTTTCCCACCGTAGCTGGGTTAGCCAAGGACGCAATGTTCAAGTACCACTGGAGCGCAGGGCTGTTCCCGACTCGGTCCCGGGGCGAGATTAGCTGCGTAGGCTTGTGTTGCTCGCCCACATCAGCCATTTCCTTGGGCGCTGAGGGACTGAAGGCGACCTCTCCAGCGGTCGGGTTGTAGGCCTGGTTGCCTGCCTCGACCGAGTACGTGCCACAGCCTGGGATCCAGGCTTTTCTGAACCATGCGTCCCTGTGATGGTGCCAGTTTTATCAGAGCAAACATCTGCCACGAAATCTTGGTCAGAAGCTTGTGACCGTTTGAAAGCACGGCTGGGGAAATGGCAACTTACCGGTAACGCCCCAAGCTCTCCAAGTTGCGTACAATGACGTGCCTTTCAACCATCTTCTCGGCGCCAGCAGCCACTGCAGCTGTCAAAACAAGCAGCAGTGAAACGGGAATGGTTCCCACGGATGTGGCGACGGCGTACAGAATCACATCTTTGCGCGTGTCGAACTTGTTGGCGCGCCCAGAACAACAATGGCACACACCGCGGCAAAGCAAAATAGCGACGCTTCTTCTGCAGCAGTGTACCAAGTCAGTCCCAAGAACTGTCCGGTCCAGTTCTTCGAGGCTCACAGCTTGAAGGTCAGAGGTCTGCCGGCGCAGAGTCTCCCGCGCTGTCGACAATGGCGGTGTCTGTCCCGATAGACATGGCACGTCGAAAAGCCAAGGGTGGGGAGAGAATCAATCGTCTTTTGAGCCTGCAGCGTCTGTAAGAATCCAATGGAAATGTCCAAAACGACGATGCCGCGATGCAAGCCAGAGTGCCGAAACTGCAGCCTGTGCAGATCCCCGTTGAAGCCCGTCAGGGGTGAACATTGGATGCCGTTTTGGGAAATGGTCAAGCTTGGCCACTGGATTGGGCCCTGCCATTCTCATGGCTGGCCAAGAGTCTGGTGCCACATGCGATTATTGGAGTTTAGAGCCGAGACTGACTTGATGCCTGTCAAACCGGGTGGCGTGACGCGGTGGGGCGACTTGAGCCATGCCCCACTTTGACCACCCTAAAGGACAGGAGACCTGTTTAACTCGTAGCGGCAACATAGTTGACTAATACAAGCAATTTAAGCACAGTGTTACAGAATAACAGCCTACACTCCGCCACGGCAAGGCTGTGCCTAGACGTTGGTTCGTATCAAAACACCGTCGTGAAACCCAGTCACTTTAGTGATACACTCTATGCCTCAGAACGTGGGCATACCAACCGGAGAATGCTGAGGTTTGGCCAAGGGCAGAGAAGGAGTTAATCAAATGGCTTTCTGTTGGGTCCAAATAACCACAGATATTGTTGAGCTTTGACGCGAAATCACGCATGTCGAGAAGTAGAATGAATTTATCATCATTATATTGACTAGGCTTGCCAAGCAAGATCTAGCGGACAAGAAAGGACAGAGAACCAGACACAATTGCCCCAAAAAGAGCAAGTACCTGGGCCAGAACTAATGAAATGTAAAGAGAGTATGGTCACAGGGTATGAGGCAGCAGCACGGCAGCAAGAGTAAGCCATTTCCAACAGGCATAATTTCAAAATCCCGCACTGGCAAACTCCTTCTGAGACGAAGTGGAACGCCTGTCTTGAACGGCATACACCTCGGTGGGAGTGACGGAATCCCCAGTCATCTCCGACGTTGTGCTGCTGGCCGTTCGCTTCCGCGTCGTAGAGTCGCCCTCTGTCGTGATGACGATTTCCGTCGTCTTAATCACGGACTTGTTGGTGCTGCCGAGATCAGCCGCGGTGGTCAAGTCCCCGGCCTCCCCGGTATAAATGTAGGCCTTGTGGCCGCGCTGCATCTTGTCCTTGGCGCCGTGCCCGATGGCTGCGTGGGCGCGCATCGTCTCCAGCTGCGTGGTCCCGTCGCGCTCGTTGCTGTACTGGTTCCAGGCGTGATTCCGGGGCTGGACCACCTCGACCAGGCGGTTGAGGATGTTGAACTCGAGCTTGAGCTTGACGCTGTAGGCGGCGCCTTTGTAGGCCGTCTGGACGTTGTAGAGGTTGCAAAACTCCAGGGTGACAATGGTCACGTCGAGGACGATGATGAGAATGTTGGTGCTCAAGAGGTGCCTCATCATCTTTTGGTTGGAGCTGACGCCGTTGATGTTTCTGACGCGCAGAATCTTGATCGTCTCGTAGATGTACAGCCCCGAGAGGGCGACCTCTTGGAGGAAGAAGAGTGTCACCTGAATCTTTTCGTAAATGTTGTATATGCCGAGAAAGGGGGCCGGGTTGTCCGAGTTGGCGCCGTAGATCAAGACGGTTGTGGGGGCGTGGCCGATGATTGCGTTGGCAATGATCATTATCATGACGGCCCGGAGACGGTTCTTGTTGTGGACGATGAGGTGCAATCGGGAGTAGAGCACGACCGACTGCCCCGTCACCATGGGATACCAGCCGGCCATGATGAGCGTGGTGCTGAGGAAGCCGTTTGTGACAATCTTGAAGTCTCGGAGAAGGAAGCCGATCTGGTGCACGGCTATGCCCACGGTGGCGCAGATGAAGCTCCAGAAATAAAGGCCGCTGCGTTTCTTGAACGTTGTAATGATGATGAAGCCAAGCTCGATGGCGTTGTACATGGCAATTGCCAGAAAGCTCCCAATGGCAATGGCGGTGGCATAGGGGACCTCGGGGTCCTTGGACATGCTGTCGCTCGTTGCCGAGGCCATGATGAAGAGTATGGTTCCACGGGCACAAGGAGGAAAAGAGAGACCTGCGCCGTCTGAGCCGCAGAAGTGAAATGGTTAGAGGAGGAGTCCTTTTCTTTTAAACAGCAAAAGAAGCCGAGTGTAGTTGGTAAATACGCCCCCGGATCCCGCAGGGCATTTCTACACTTGGCAGGACAAGCCAGCGCTAACTTGACGTGTGCATCGCTCAGAGCAATTATAAAAAATTCAAATGCTGGCTGAAAAACCCCCCAACGCCAATATGGTAGTTTGCGCCAGAAAATAAAAAAGACCACAAGTGACCGGGATGATATGGCCTGGGAGGCAGCATCAGGTATCAGCAGCAACGATATTTGCAACCACAACACAGTGGCTCAAACTGTGGCTGCAGCCGTAGCACAGAGCCCGTTTCTGCCATATTCCCAAATGTATGCGCAGCATTACAAATGGCACCGGCGAGCAGGCTCGTTTGCATCTAGCGTGGGCGTCTGACTGATTCAGTTTTATGGTTCAATTCAAGGCTCTCTGCTCCGTATGCCGCAGGCAGGTTGACCCCTGGCCAGGGGGCTTCCATGATTGCCAGCAGCTAGGCCTGGGCCGTTGCACTCCTCCGCATTGTGGCGCCTCTCGAGAGTCACATCCTCTCTCATCCCCAAGCCAGGCCAAGCCAAGCGAGCCGTTGCGAACCAAAACAACAGTGGCGTACATCTGCATCGCCGGGACCCCTGTCGTAGGGCGCACCTTTCCCAGTGGATTTGCGGAGTAGTTCGGGTTATGCTTGCCGCCGCACCCAATTGTGGTGCAGAGATTCTCGAACTATGCAGGCGCTTCTAGTGTGATTCCGTAGGTCAGACCAGGGCATCTCCTGGGAGTCGTACGCCAGCAGTCTTGCTGTGCTTGTATAATTGTCTGCGCGCGAGTCATGGCCGTGCAGCCGAGCCAACCCCGGAATTGAAGCAGGATTGTTGATTTCGTTTCACGTCTTGGCCACAAAGGGCTGGATTGAACAAGCCTCTGGTCAAGTGAGGGGATTCTCAAGGGCATGATGCTGTGTACATACTCTCACAATAAAGTGTGAAGGCGTCATGCCATGCGTGGGTGAGCTTCGTATGCCAGAAACGGAGCACAATAATAAACATGTAAACTCTATTGACAGGGATACCAAAATTATTTAGAATGGCTGCATGTAAAGACCTTCGTTTCCACACGTAATACCAGCTTCCAGAGTTGCACCACGAACCTTGTTACCTTTATTCGATGGCCCTTGGAGAACGCCGTGGTTTGGCTCCATTCTCAACTAGCTTCTTTCCATGGCTGCTACTCGAGCGAGCTGAAGATTTCCAGGGTCTTCATGGCCGCCACAGAATGTACTACCGAACAAACAGGGGTCACTCGAAGCCGTCAACCAGCCTGTTACTGCTTGGTACACCTAGACGAGGCTGAAATCCCCGGATCAATAATCTTGCAGCCACGACCAATCCTAATTCAACAAAGCGCCACATCAGGGCTCAGCAGCACATGGCACAGCTTTGCCCTATTTTTTCTACAATTGCAAGTAAATTGGTGTCAATTGTGCCTTGTGGGGGCGTTTCCTGCCATCATCATCGCTAAAACTTGCAAGCAGGCACCCCGCGCAGTCCCGTGCGACTGAGACGTTTTGCATCCTCTCTGGTTTCAATCATCTCTTGGATCCACCGTCGGGCCGAGCCGCGCAAAGGTGGACCCGAGCAACACCGTTTACGGCTCCCAAGCGCACATTCTCTCCGTGCTGCATTGCACTCGTGCTCATTATCACAACGTCCATTGCAGGACACCATACATGTTGCTTTAGTGGCGCTCCTGATCATGTGCTGTATGCACGGTTTGTATGCTGCCGCGCATGCGTCGACAAAATTTCCTGGGGTAGGCAAGTGGGTCCTCTCACTACCCCACCAATTATTGGACCCTGAATTTTTTCTATATCTTCCGTCGGAAACTGATGGCGACCCCTTTCTCAATCCATTCTACGGATCCTATTGTCTTTGCAGGAATGACTTTGTCTTTTATTCTTGCAAAAACACGAGTTGCCCTTGAGTAGTCCATGTGCGACGCTTGCTGCATACCATGTGACTTTACGTCGGTCGCAAATGAATTCCTAGCTCCATCACCAACGCCCATGATCAGAGACGGAAGAACAAGGAAGGTCCAGTCGAAGTGGCCACAGGCGTTCAAGGACGGCCACGGCCCGCTAACTAAATTGGGACATGGGTGGCTGTCAATACATGGACCAAGAACTCGACTAGTGTGATTGCATCTCATCCCAGCACATTGGTTCAACTGGAAAGTGTATTAAAATGCATGCACTTGTCCACGCCAGTCTTGTTCAGAATAGCGCTGTAAAATCCAGACACTGGAACAAGTTTTCCAAACTCGGATCGCTGGTGCTTGGCATCTGCCATCACGTGAGAACACCAGTAATCACGGTTCGCCAATCGGGTCACTTTGCTAATATGTGCATGTACGGATTGCCCTGGATTGCCCTGGGTACCTTGCGCATCTCAGTGCATGCCAGGCACGCAACTTTCTTTAGGGACGAGATTATGGAGGCGTGATGGACCTCCTCCCAGGCGCGTGATTACGCACACCTGTCGCCATGCTCGACAAGGCCAACTGCGAAACCATGTGCCATGCGCAAGCCGTCAAGGCTGCCTTTTGCCCAAATCGCCTTGTCTTTGTTGCAGTCTAGACGCGCATCAGCCTTGGTCGGTCTGGGAAACTCTAGTGGTTGGTGACTTGCTATCTGAGAAGAATGGGAGATTAAGCGCAATATGAATGGCACGAAAGCTGCTTGTGGCCATTGATGAGATGTATCCAGCGGCCTGCAGTCCGGCTGCCATTGTCTGCTGAACCGTGCTGCTTCCTCAATACGCAGAGAGTAGCAGTGCTATTTTTTAATACGTGCCCGTCTACCATGCCAGATCTCGACGGTGCCAGCTCACAAAGTGCAAAGGACTTTGCGAGGTACACCATCATGCCGACAAGAAGAGAAGCACGAGGCACCTTGGGCAGCAGGACCTAACCTGAGACAAGGCTTCAACGGCATCTCTCCAACCACTCTTGTTTTAATCCCGAATCACCCAACATTTGGCGACCGCAAACCTGACTATGCAGGGGGTGGGTTGCATAACATTCCGACGGATCGTATAATGAGTTTTTGTTGGCTATCTTACCATCTGCAATGAAGATCTGGCAGCTGTTTATCTACCACGGAGCAGAGAAACTCCATGGAAAGGCGGGGTGGCACTGAATTTCCCAACTTTGCATCTTCAACACTAGCCTTGGAGTCGGGATTCCGTACAACTCTTTCTGGTCCGGCATTAAAGCTTTGGGCTTTTAGCAACAAGATGAATGACAATTTGGAAAGTAGGTTGAGCGTACGGCGTCTATACAGTTTCCTTGCCTTGCGTTAGTTCATCTATCCCGAAGCATACGACTACCCTGTAGCCAAGTTGGACGTGTGGGCGGGCAAAAGCAAGAACCGGAGAGTCCTACAAGTCGAGAGGACCCGATAATTCAGCAATCTTACGACAAGGTTCAGATGCCAGCCGAAAGAAATATGAGTGATTCAGAAGCCATGGCACCAGATGACGAGTCCCCATGATTAGAGCATCATCACCTGCTAGGCCATGAACAGAAGCCAACCGATCGAGTCAGAATGGTTACATCAGCCTCTTCCCAAATGAGAAAAGAAGCCGTCAGATATGTTGAGGAATTCCACACAACTTGTCCTTTGACGACTCGCAGCGCCCCAGGCAATCGCAAAAACGTCGTGTCGTCATGCCGATGCATTCATCCACGATGCCAAAGCGTACATGCTGGACATCTATCCCATCACGGACTTGATGCGCATTTCTGTGTCCAAGGTGCATGCATCTCTAGCGAACCTCGGGCACGATGCCCAGTCGCGCTGTGGCTCTGCTCACTCCCTGCTTGCGCCACCCGACACCAAACAAGCGGCATGTAGGGCGAAGCCTGTATCTGCTGGCATCTGGTGCATATCACGGGATCTCGACGCGCCACGGTATACTATATATCTGCATTTTCCTACTAAAGCGTTGCAAGATCGAGGGAGCGCCTCTTCCTGAAGAACAGACGGCGGCTGCAGCACATAAACATGTTTCGCCCGCGGCCGGCAGTTGCGCACTTTGAGTTGGGGCCATGTGTACGTATAAATAGGGTACCGTCCAGATATTCCACTACGACCAGGGACTTGAGATTATACCGTGATGCGAGATTGCTAGGGCGCGAGGAAGAGTGATGTAGCGCTGCGCAGTCGCGCACACGACGCTTTGCAAACACCAAAGACGCCGACCAAACGCACTTGCATCCTGCCACGCCAATCAATATCGCTCAATTGACGATACGCACTCATTCAATTGCAAGTGCTGGGGGCTTGGCTACTTGGTGTGCGTGCCGCGCAGTGCAACCCACCAATGTTTGCTGCCAAGAGCAGACGACATGGGACTTGATGTTTCCTGCTTGTCAAAGGCTCTCCATCTGCCAAACAATGTACGGAGTAGCACAAGATTTGTTCTCGCCCACTTTGAGCCCACGAAGCGACAAATAGGCTGCTGGAAATGAGAAGCATGGCAAAAAACTCCCACATGATGTCAACTGGTAAGGCGGGTTGGTCCCCTGGCCTGGAAGCCCTATAGACTATATTGCAGGGTGCAGTGCAAACGGCACTGGTCGCTTGCACTGGTGGATCTTTCAGCGGTTAAGTAACTGAATCTAGTGGTGTGGGGCACACCTTCCCCTCGCATTACAGGGCCCTGCAACGAATTGTAAAAAGGGACTGGATATTAGACTAGAGGATAGGGACTCTGGTATCAGCTATAACCAGATCTATTAGGAAACCTAATAGGACTGTAAAACCTGTTTACGTCCTGGATACAGCGGGCGGCCAGCCCTACCAGGAGACGCTAATAGCGCCACATAACCTGTTAGGGTCCCTGGCCGGCGGAATGAATACAATGAACCAACTAACCAACCACACAGCACCGTTGCCAGGCATTGTTGCAATGGCCATTCCATTGGGGTCAATGTGCAGCCCATTGTCTCTGCAGTGTCGGACAGCTGAGGGGTTCAGACCAACTGAATACCTGGTTCACACCGAAATTGGCATCACAAGGTAATACAGGTGAAAATGTCCGCTTGGTCTGTTCATACAGCCGTCTTGGACTACAATCTACCCCTTGGCGCCCACGTTTTCCCCTCTCCCTTGCTGTTCTCTCCTACCAAGAACAACCCATCCCAAATTCACAAAAGACTCCGGCGCCACCAGTTCTGAACACCCGCTAATCCAATTGTGCCATAAAATATCTCGCCATATGAGGAGATATTATTACCTTGCCAGCCCCTCTGGTATAGAAGCAACAAGAAAAACAAACATAAAGGCAAACGTGTCGCTCATGCGATTACCCCTTTCCCTCGTCAAGATTGCACGGAACAACGTAGACCACACCGTCTTAGGTTCAGTCACTACAAAAGCTCTGTTTTCTGAAATGGCGTATTCCATTTGTGCGACAAAGGGCTGCCTGAAACAAGGCCGGCGGGAAATGAAATCCACACTCGGGTATAGAATAATGTCCCCAAAAAAGCAATTTGTGTATTAGAAGGAATGAGGGAAATGAGGCAAAAAAAGAAGAGGGAAGGAGAAAACATTTCAAGGTCAACATCGCAAAGTGTGTGGGCAAAGTAACAAGTGTAAAAAAAAAAAAAAAAAAACGCCATATGACCAAGTCAACGAAGCCGTGAGGCCTGTCCCTATCTTTGCGCAGCCGTGAGGCCTCAGCTCCATCTTTCAAATTTCCCTTCATGTCGTCCGAGTTGCTCAACTGTTCGTACAATCCAAGTCCCATATTTTGTATGAGGATAGCCAGATCCTTTCGCATGTGGATGAATCAACGCCGCGGGGCAGAATAGCTCAAGAGGCTATGTACTGTAATTTTATATTTTTCGACTTCGTGTTTCCTGGCAAAGTCCCACTCCGTGGGGCGAAGCCGCAAAGCTCCTTCAGTGCTTGCTCTTGTGGGACGAGCCGTGTTTGTGCGAGTGAGAATGCGAATGCTTGTGAGATGAATGCCTGTGGTGACAGCTTGACGATCCGCTTGTTTCCAAATCTCGTTCGAGCTCCTCGACCCTTGACCGGTAACCCTTCACGATTTCTTTGATATGAGCTATTCGGTCAAAGTCCGTCTCCAGCTCGTCGAGTTGTAGTAGAATTTGCTGATATCTTGCAATCTCCGAGTCGGCCCCATCGATGATATTGCCCGCGCGATCGTACTGCACTTGGGTGAACATTTGCGCCTGCTCGCTGAGGTACTGTATGTTCTGCTCAATGTTTGCCATCAACCGATCAAAGTACCTCCCCAGCTGCGCGAGTGAGGAGCTGTCCAGCAACAACAGTCCCTGGCTGCTTGCTCTGCTGGCGGCGCGAGAGCTTGTCGATGCCCCCCCAAGCGCTGCTTGGCCTTGCCTCAGGAGCTGTATCTCTTCAGCCGAGAGCCCGAGTTGTGTGTCAGGCACAGCATTCGCGGCCATGGTGGGTGACACGCGCAGGGCGCACAAAAGCGCCTTAAAAGGCGAAATGCCTCGGAGTTTTGGGTTCGGCGAGAATCAGCAATGTCGACAAGGTTTGGCGATGACGACAAATATTCGGGGCTTCGGCGCTGATTGGCCGTGCTGATGGCATTGAAGAGCACGAGAGGTTGAGCGTTGATCGTGTTCGATGGTCCAGCCGTTGGCAATTATGCATGGTTCCGTTGAAAGCGACGTCGACAGGCGGGGGGTGCAACTCCACAGCAGACGTACCGTACCGCCTGGGGATGGCGAATGTCTGAATTGAAGGCGAACTGAGGATGCAGGCGGCAATGCTGGAGGCGTGTGTGCCTTGTGCTTTTCAAGGTGCAAGCTAAGCGCGGCAACAAGATGGCGGGTGTCCCAGACGCACGGCTTGGGCTTGCAATCTTGTCGAGCCGGCTTGTGATTGGAGAATGCTGGGGGATCAATCAAGGACGGGCGCTGATCATTTGTCTTCTCAGAGCTGGCTGGGCGGTTCCTCAGCGGGCCCAGCCGCAAAGCCAGGAAATCCGAGGACGGGAGAGGTTGCCTCTTGCAGAAGACGGATGGGAGCTATTCTGTGAATTATATGGCGCACGAAGAAAAGTTAGTTCTCCATCAAGGCCCGGTATGACCGACCATTCAAGGGGCAAGGACGGAAAGAAAAACCTTGGAATCATGCGTGTGGCTGAGAAATGCACGATCGAGTGGGTGAAGCTACCAGAACTCGGGAGCAACAGAGCTGGCAATGGGCAAGTAGAAACGATTGTGCACAAGTCCTTCTGTTCCTGCTTCCGGTCTGCGCCCTGCAGCAACGGTCGAGTGCCTGATGGAGGCAGAATTTGGTCAGGTGCGGATCGCTTCAGACCAGGGCCTCGCTGTACCTTGCGGGAGGGAACAGGAGCAAAGATGACGACTTGCTGGCAGCTAAAAGGATCCAAAGGTTTAATAGTTGCAGATGCCAGCCAAGCCGCTTGCTTTGAGCTATTTGTTGTTTGCCCGCCTTGGCTGCGCAAGTCGTGCCCGTTTGCTTTGATTTGCAAGCCGTGTTGCACTGCGTAACTTGACAGTCCCCAGCATCAATCCCCTTCTGTCCGACCTGCAAACGTACTTGGAGTAGGGTCTGGAGGAGTCTGGCGGAGTGGAGCGAACCAGACAGTGGTGGATTAGCGGCCCGAGAAGCTGGGAACCCCCAGGAGGGGCACTCCATAATGGCGTCAGTCATCTGCCCAGTAACCTGATCGAGGGGGAAAGAACAAACGGGATATTTGGAGCTGAGGAAGTTGCAAGGGTGCATTGCACATGCAGCTTCCACACCAGCAGGTAAGCCTTGTGAATGTCTTCTTATACACAAGTACTGCCCACGGGCAAAACTCGGCTGAGGGACGGGAAACTGCAGGTGAGCCACGCAGCTGCCCACAAACTCGAGGACCTGCCAGGCTGCCACAGATACAAACCGAGGGGTCCAGGATGCATCAGGTGCCTTTCTGTCCGTACTAAAGGGCAGATGCTCTTCATTCTTTCATCATTTTTCGTTTCTTTTCTTTGGATACAGACGTACTCTGATTGCTGATACCAACTTTTGGCATTCTAGTCTCGATTGTGCCCCTTCTCCGCACCAACACTACCTCACCCTACGACTTGGAGTGGTGACCTTGATGCGATCATCAGGCCGACCCGCCCCGACAAGGTCACCCTTCCACGGGCCGCCCGATCGAAACTGCTTCGCACTGGTCCCGGCATGGTTGACGCGTTAGGAAGCTGGAATGGGGATACTGATATAAGACGAGGCAACTAGGCTGGAGAGGGTGTGCATTGTCCCTCTCAAGCTCGCTTTCCGCCTGCTAGTGCCTTGGAAGGGCCTCTTTTGAGGGGTCAGGAATGGGTCACTACCACTTTGGACTGATCACGAGCTCCCGAAGCATTCCTCGGTTGACAATTGCTCAGAAACCTTGCTCAAGCTTTCCTCGTGCTGCGTGTGAAGCACATCTCGCATTTCACTGCTTCTTTGAGGGTGTGGATGCTTGACCATGCCAGGCGTTCATGCTTGTGCAACTCCCTTGCATGTAGGTGACAGTGCATGCGAGCGCATATCGGAACCTCCCGTTGCGACGGATGTTGCGCCTGTACACAATGGCAATGGTCGGGGGCTTGCGAGTCGATTGAGTGGTCAGTTGCCAATGGCTCTGCTGCCGAAGTTTCATCAAGACCAGGCATGCTTTGGGCTATTTGAAGCGATGAAATCACGACATTGACTCCGACCTGGTAACTATCATTACTACTGGCGACTTGGGACTCGTGCAGTTTTGGACAGCAAACACGCCAAATGCATTCACCGCATGCTTTCAACATGAAGCGAATGATCCAACAAGTAGTGAGTGTTGCTAATATGAACACAACTTGGAAGCTAAAAAAAAAAATCCAGATCGCAGCAGTATTTGGAGAGAATGGATAGATTCTGAGACATTTGTCTGAGACATCACGTTCGGGGCACGGAGTAATTTGCTCAGCCCTATCAAAGATTACACTCTACATTACCCTCACTCTGGGCTATTTTCTGTCAATACTGTCTCTCGGGTAAACTGTTGACAGCGATGATTGGCCTCCATTTTGAGAAGAAGATGGGGTAGAAGAAGGAGCGGAGAAAAAAGACTCGGGCGCAACACCTGCTTCCAATTCTACAGGGCAATCGAATTCCTCATGTCCGCGCAAGTCCCCATCCGTGCAGTGCCAAGAGAATGGAGGCTGGCCAAATGCATCCGCCTCTCAGTGTTTGAGGTACATGGAAGGCTTTGACAAAATACATTACAATCTGGGGAAGTTTATGCATATTATCCGGTTCATTGTTCCACTTCTCATGGGCGGCGATCAAGTTGTCGGAGCCCCAGACAACTGCATAATGAAGGGTACCCCCGCCTGCGACAAACATAGCATCAAAGTTGAAACCTGGGGTTTTACCAACCCTCGCAGAAAACTGACGGCCAATACCAGCCCGAGCATTGCACGCAAGTGATTGGTGTCATCAGCCGTGTGGTCCACATGTTCAACTCATTCGACCTTGCTAGCGGCGCAAGATTCCGACTGGGAGAGTGCATAGATCTGAAGCAACGTGATGCACCATCAGCATTGCATTCAGCCAAGATGAAACCGTCCCCTCAGAGGATCGGCTCTAGCTTTGGACGACACAGGTGGCATCGAACCCCGGAACAAGGCTACAAGGTGTGACGGCAAAACATGACCGGATGCCGATAGGGATATTTGTCATTCATGAATCCAAATATCTCTCGGTACCAAATTGTGCTCATCACACCAACAGGCAAATTCTCCCCTGAAAGCAAGGCGTTTGATGGACCATTTCCTCCAAAGTATCCGCAACGCGGCTCTGTTTCTATCAAGTTTGCGGCTCGGTCCCGGATCATGCATGTACTTATTCCTGGCAGTCTCTGAAGAACAAACTGAATGATGCGACTTGGCCAGGGCCACTTTGTAACACGACTTGGAACACAAAGTCAAACCATTTCAAGATGGCCCTTGAGCTCAAGCCTTGTAAGGTGCTGGCCAACTTTGATGGATGAGTTCAATTGATTCTACGCTGGTCAAATGGCCAGCATCTACCAAGGGACTTCGGGGGTCATGTACATATGTACAGTACGGTTCGTCCAGCAGGACATTCTCCTCCGGCGGCACACTGCCATCGAAACCAGGTATTACGGCACGCTCCGGCTGATGAGGCACTTCCAATTTCGGGCTTTCGGCCAGTAGAGCTCGTGGCATTGACCCGCACGCCCCCCCCCCCCCGGCCGACGTCCTGGGCCTTGTATGACTAAACCAGCCTAGGGCGAGGGGACCAATAAATCTGAATTGACAGCGAATGAAGTGAGCCTGGCGACATTTCTTGGATGACGCGCATGCTGTCACTAGCACACTGTGAGATACGATGCATGCACCTAGAATTTGAGCCAAGAACGAGCAACAGAGAAATGACTTCTGAGCAGGGTCACGCCGAGGCGCGAACACGGCGGTCCTTTCCTAGGCTTCCTCCAGAAGATGCGGCGACTTGAAAGCAATTTGATAATACGTACGGAGTAGCCACCACCAAGACACCGCCTTTGACTCATGATTCTCGTTTCATCCATTCCGAGTCGGAAAGTTGGAAGGTGGAACTTTATCCATCAACGTGTCAGGTGAGTTTTCCCAGCAGCGGGAGAAAGATCATCGACAAGGCCCCTGAGTCAAGGCCCACGGCCTCCAAGGGCATCAATAAGGTGGTGGACATCGGCCGCCCCACAAGGTCCCTCCTAACAAGTTGTTCAAGGCAAATCCTCCTCACGTCCCGGCCCTCTCGGATCCACTAGCCTCATGGCGCGCACAATTATTTTGCACCGAAGACCTCAATTGGCACCGGGTGGACCTCAACAGCCGTTTAAGGATGATTTTCCCTTGTGGAGTTGAATCGTTAGCAGCAGATGTCAGAACTTCTGCCCTATCTCCGTGCAATTTTTCGGCGAACCCAAGACTGACTCATCCCCAGCCACTGGCGCGTTCGTAATTGACTCGGGTCGCGTCCCGTACGGGGTCATCGGCGCGAGCGCCGTCAAGTGATGCGGTTTTTTTCCCGGTGCCAGGTTTGAGTTGCAGAATCTCTCAGCTCTGCGTTGATCTCGGACAATCGTCTTGCGATCGACAATAACCAGCAGCTTAGCATTGACGGACACCAAAAAGCGTCTCTCAATCAACCGTACGGAGTAATAATACAGTACTCCGTACGTCTTGTCTCTTTTGCAGGGGGTGAAGCTCCAAGTACAAATCCCAGCTCCACTGCCCCGTCTTGTACAACTGAGAAGACCGCCGCTTGCGCCGGGAATTTCATCTGACTGAATCATCCACCGCTTGTTGTTCCCGGACCCATGATCGCATCTGCCATCCATTGCTGCCATTTCTCAACCATCTCCATTTTTTTAAGGGAAGAGAAAAAAAAGGGACGCGCGCCGTTTCCAATTTGCCTAGCGTGTGCCTGGGCTGGGCAGAGCGAGCAAATGGCCGGCACCATTGGCGGATTACCCATTCCTCGGCTCTTGTGGCCCCGATTGGCTCCCCGATTGGCCCGGCTCAATGTGCAGCAGGCGTGCGTCTGTGTCTGTGTCTTTGTAGAACATGTCTAGAACGAAGCACCCCACTGAAACATGTCATGCAACTTAATTAACGGAACGTGGGCGGCGTTCCTTTTTGCTGGTGGCCTTTTTGAGTCAGATCACGAACTCTGTCCCTGTCAGAGTCTCCAACGCAAAGCCCGCAGCACCACTGCCTAGTGGCATCGGGCGTCAAGACACGATACAGTCCCGGTGCTATGGCCAGGGTACTCAATAAGATTTGCAATAAGGAGATCCCATTATGGAGTTTCGGAAATGATTGCCGCCTTCTGTAGACCTCACCGAACATGGACCCAATATACACAGGGACTTGGGAAACATGAATCATTCATACTCTGTCCATCGCATGATTCCAGAACAACCGCAGACAAACCTGACAGGCAATGTTGAGAACTCATTCAAAGTTGCGGTAACAAACTTCAAAATGGGGGTGCAGCATAGCGCTTTGAATTTCAAAAAACTATCAAGATTGTATCCTTTCCATAAGCAAACACCCCCACTAGTGTCTTGATGCAATCAACCCACTTGCTTTAAAACTTGCAGTCAACTCCGTGTCCGAGCAGCATAAACGCCTACTTAATGCCCATCAAAGCTTTACAGGTTCCCGCCAAAAATCTTCCAAGTGCTTGGAAAAACACAATAGCTGCATGTATATCGTCATCGCCAAATGCCCATCATGCCAACCGAAAATCAAGCCACCAACGCCAATGAACGTAGGAAAACAAAGAAAAGAATTGAGTCATGGAAAGAGAATAGATGAAGGGAGAATATGCCATGTCCATGGGCCAAGAAACGAGCCTCCAAGTGCGAATTGTGTCCATCAGACCGGTTGACTGGAGTTGATGATGAAGCTGTGACATCCGCGCTCGTGCCGTTTCATGTTGCTGCGAACACTAAAAGCCTTGCCACAGCCAGCGTGGGGGCATTTAAACGGCTTTTCTCCCGTGTGAGAGTGACTGTGGATACGCAAACTGCTGGGACGGCTGAAGGCCTTGTTGCATGTCGGGCAAATGTATCGATCTTGGCTTTGTGGGTAAGACATGCCGTGGATCGGGTTGAGATAGTGGTGGTGTTGCCATGGGCTATTCCCCGAAGAAGTAAATCCTAGCGGGACTGCCATGGGAGGAAATGTCTGGGGCAGAGGCTGCTGGTAGTACAGATTCGAGATTTGCGGATGGCTAGCCGCACTCGCCGGAAGTGCTGTGTGAAAATAGCCAGCAGCGGTTGTCCGACCTTGAATCAATCCTAGGGGCACACTTGGTTGCTGCAGGTTCGCTGGTTGGGCACGTCCTTGAGATTTATTTGCTGCCGGATGCGGTAATTGGAACCTTCGGATGTCAGGGGGCGGTGTTGATTCCAGAACTCTACTCCCGGAATATGATGTCACGGAGCAATGCCGTGAGGAATTTGTGCTCGGGGAGCGGCGTGTCTCGAAAGAGGAATCTGATCCCAAGGGAGGAGGCGTGGGTGGCAAGCACCTTGGCTGGTGGAGATGCTGCGCATAGCCAGAGTTTGGGCGGCTTTCAAAGCTTGCCAACGGCGTCTCTTGCCGCCGTAGAGTTAATGAACCTGTTCGACCGCGGCGCGTTAGCTTCCTCGGACAGAGTCTACATGAGCTGCGGTCTCCTGTCGAAAATTCATACCCTCAGTGCGACAAGACTCAGAAAAAGAGTCTGCTGACGCAACACTCGTTGGTGACCCAGCATCAGCGATGCCCAACAGTTTGGAGATGGAGGGCAGCGAGCACCTGGTTTCTTCCATTGGTGGCGAGGGGGGTGGTTGAGGCACGTGTCGACAGTGCTCTCTCGGAATTGGTGAATTATGGCGTCTTTTAGAATTTACAGCCATTTCAAGACTGCCTTTGAAGGAGGATGCAAGACTTGATGGGCGACGCGAGGCGCTCACTACAACGCCCTCCGGGTAGCGAGTATGTAGGTGTTGGATGTTCGCGAAGACTGGTCAAGAGATGGCTGTGTGGTTGAGAAAAGTATAGTGTTTGAACTGAAAGTTTTGATGGTTTGAGATACGCTGCTTTGATTACTCGTCGAGGTGTAAAAGCAAACCCCATGTGTGGATGTTGGCGAGTCGTTTGTCCAAATGTCGTCCCGACGACACGGCCGGATGGGGCCAACCTGGTATAAGTAAGTCTGTCTTAGTCCCCACACTGGACCAACTCAACCGCCTGGCAAAACCGGGAGCACTCCGTACTGTAAATCAGATCTGGGGGCACATCCCACTGCTCTTCCAGATGACCGGGGTCTTGGCTGCCAGCATATCTGCCACAAATTATCCGTGGGTCAACCCAGGTTGAGCAAATTGCCCAGAGCCGGGAAGGAAAGTTTTGGGACGAAAAAAAAACCATGAGATGCTGATTTGGGAAGAGGCCTAAGGAGAGGGGGGGGTGTGTGTGGAAGGACGGGAAGCCAGATGAGAGCGACGAGTAACAAGCCATTGTGATTGGGATTCCCCACGCTATTTCAGTCCCCTTTGTGGTCATGTCCTGCGTGTGTCACAGGGGCGTGGGATGAATACCGCGGGATGTGGCAGTGGATGGAGCACGAACAACCTCAAAATCTCTGGCGCCCCTGTGGGCTCCCACGTTGGCCTCCGCGGACAGAGATACTCCGTAGATCGTACCGGGCTGTACGGAGCATGTACAGTACAGGTGGGTACTGAGATGTCGACGGGCGTGGCAACAGCGCCAGGCCCCATCGAATGACATTGGCATCTGTTTCTGGTCAAACGTTGAAAGTGGATAACCTTAATGCATGGGTTCAACCAACCCGAGACGATCAACAGCCAGGGGGCCGGGGATCAAAACCCTGTGCGACCGGATGGCCCAGTTGATGTTATGCCGGGCATGATTTACAGACGATCCAAACCACTACCTGGCCAGCTAGTGTTGAAGCACTTTAGCAGTGTTGCGAATAATGTTTATTTTGTTTCGTTGCTTTCTTTCCATTACGTGGTGCATTGAGGAGGGCCATTGTTGAATTGCGGGAGTGTTTCGGAGTTCTTGCATGAATGAGCCAGGGACTCCTGCCCCCCGCAAGCTTCATGTGTAAACCAGAAGTGCATCATCTGACTGTAGGCAAAGCCACCGGCCGAGCGAATATCCGGAGGCACCAAAGACTTTGGGGGTACGGAGTACTGATTGTGTGTCTCCTCCTGGACCTGTTGCTGGACCATCAGACCAGCCGGCCAAGGATATACTCTTGGCCGTATCAGTTGAAGAATCTGGTGCCGTCTTGTTGACGCCCGAGTTTGCCGCTTGGCCATGAAAGGCACCCTTTCCCAGCTGCGGCACGGGGCATGTATAGAAGCGCTAAGCGCTCGTATTTTTTGAAACGTTGCTCAGGACTCAGTCTTTGGGAGTGGTCAGAGCCTATGGCAAAGGAAGAGGATCCTCTGTTACCGCCACGCTTGTCTCCCTTGGTATTTTGACGGTTGGCAGCCCTGTGTTGTGGGCGACCCCTGGCCCTTGTCATTGGTGGCATAAACTGGCGGGGGCTTGATACCTTTCTTTCCGCTCCGAGGCTCTTTGGACCCATGGTTGAGTTTAACAACTAGAGATCCGCAGTAGCGATCCGGATTGAGCGTCATGGATCAAATGAACTCCGTCACCCCCAAACTGCACCCAATGTCGCAGTGCTGTCTCTAACCCTTCAGCCCCGGCCGGCTAATAGCGGCACCTCTGGTTCTTTACCACTCACACTATGGCGGTGTGATTCTGCAGCCAAATTCACGACATCCGGCGCCAGAGGATTCGTGGGAGCTTGGAAACAAGTGTCTTAACGCGGCCAAAACCCATGGGTTGAGGCGATGCTGTATCAAGTAAGCAGAACTATTGGATAGTGACTAAAACCGCCAACTATCGACAATGTGTCCACAACTGGTGTGGACGTGGACGACTCCCTAGCCCTGCAGCCACCGGCTAATTTAGGGCGTGGCCATGATCGCCGCCAAAAAGCATTTTGCCAGCAGTAGCACATTTTTGTGCCTCAACAGCGAGTCCACAAAGGTCTTTGCTACCGCCGGCCCGTTTCAATCGATGAGTGTGTCCCAAAGGTTATTTGTGAGGTTGAGAAACGCTGGGAGAACTGGCATCTCTTCGAGCCAGCTGTGCTTCAAGGCATTTGAGTTGGTACAGCGTACATTGGCCATGGTCGACTTGGGCAGTAATTGAGACGTTTGATAACTGCAATGCATTCTGCCGGATCCGCACCGGTATGAATCGAAGCATCGACAATCATGAGGTTATTTTCTCGCGGCCTACAGGAGGTGGAACTTCCGGCAAAATTGGTGCGTATCCGGCCCATATCTACCAACGGCGTAAGCAGGCGCTCTTGTCCATGGAAAACTCTCAGCCTTCTCTGAGATGCTATCAAGACTAGCATGGGGGTTGAGCCTGGACGGAGCTTTCGGTAATTGCACCAGTGTATATTTCTGGCACCAGGCAATGGGATCCAGGCGATGGTTTCAAGGATGCTTGTTGTTTGTGAAAGCCAACAACAACCAGATGCTTTATTTGCCGGCGGCTTTGGGCGACGCATCCGGTTGGTTGATTGCTTGATGTTGGCTTTGAGCGTTTGAGGCTCCGTCCAAAATATTTCTACGCACAATATTCGAAGCGTGGCTAGCAGAGATCTGATTGAGAGACTGCCGCATGAGCCGGCGAGGTTGCCTTGTTCAGATGACAGCGAGAGATCGACGGGTCTATGCGCTGTCTCTGGTAGCCATCTGCCGACATCGATTCTGCGTATTAAATTCTTCCTGCCGGGATAATTGGAAAAGTGACCCGTCTAACCGCGACAGCGACCCGGGCTCTGGCGGCGCTTCTTTTGCCTTGTCTGGTTGTCGTGGGCCTGAACCTGGAAGAGATGCGGTGGTTGCCTTGTACCACTAAACATGCCTCTTGTCATGGAATGACAGCCATTTCGGCGGGAATGGGGGAGTAGGGGGGGGGGGGGGGGGTAAAACTTGGTCCTTTGGCAGGACTCGAATTTGACGGCGTCTAAATCCGCCATGCTACGTAGCACAGATGATAAGTTAGAATCTATACCTCGAGGCTAACTGTGCCGGGTTATTAGACTGGGACTTCAAGCTGAGTGAGCAGGATGGCGCTTCAGCCAGTATCCGACTTTTGGCTGATGATAATGCGCAGGACAAAGCCGCATCGCGATTGGTGCAGACCCCAGGGCTTCCGTTCGGCCACGGTGGAGTTGATTGCCAGGGTGACTTCCAGGCTGGTCGCTGTGGAGGGTTGAGGGTTTCGTCACTGCATGGGGGCTCGTAAGTGAGTGACCATGATCTACGCGTGGAGGTTTATCCATGATTCCCTGGTGTGCATCAGACTGAACCACGCGCAATCCTGAACACGGGGTTGAGTAGTATGTGGTCATTCGACGCTAGTAGGCGAAGATCTTGAACGAAGCTAAAAGTCCCGAGGGCTGACGGACCTTGGTACATACATACAGTGTTTTGCTTAACTCGACGTAAGCCATCTGTCGCCTTCCAGTTCTAGTTTGCAATACTCTTGACAGAACAGAACTCAGGCTGCCGCGGTTTTGATGCGCCAGTGTCAAGGGGCTGACCCAGGACAGCATACCCATCCAATCCCAGCCAGGACGCAGACTTGAAAAGGTCAGCTGTCGGCAAGTTTCAGTGCGAAGTTGTTTGAGGGGTGCACACAAGGCTGCCCGAGGCTTGGGTTGTGTCAAATGACAATGGTTGAATCACACGGTGAGGCTGGCAAAAGAAAAGTTGAAGTTGGCGGTCAGCCAAGGGCGCTGGGAGTACCTTGGTAATTACGACTGCGCAGATTGCATACTGGTAGTTTTGTGCACGGCTTGGCTGCCCATAAAACTTGCGCAGGGGGGAAGGTGCGAACCACGACCGTCTGGTGCGAGTCCTAAAAAAACGTTCCATCATCTCTGGATTCAGTTTCCATGCCCCAATGACCTCGCGCCTCATCCAGCCGACGCGAATCCTCCCCGCTGCTTGGCTTTTTGCTATTTTGGGTAGCTCAAGAGACAGTATGACCGCGCCCTGAATCGCCAACCTTTTGCTTCGTCGTCACATACCTTCGCTTCAACCCGTGGATGACGACCTTTGCCAAAGATGGATGCAGTTTCAAGATGGCCCCAAGAGTACAATGAAAAAAAAAATGAAAAAAAAAAGACCATGCAAAAATGGGGGCAAAGGGAAAAACGAAAGCTCGGTATTTAGGTAGGTGCCTCACCGCAAGGATTGCTCTCCCGAGACACCCATGACAGGCACAGCACAAGTTCCAGAAAAGGATGCGGAATACACACACAACGCTGGCCTCGTTTGCAAATCATGGCAAACCGAGCTATGCTTGCAAAGATAACCCACACGAACTTGACCCAGTGGTCTGTTCTACTGACGCCATTTCTCTCCCCTGGCTCTGTGCTGGAAAGTCCTGATCAGTTCCGAGGTCAAGGGATCACGACGGCCCCAAGTCTTCCAGAGGGTCAGGCAAATGGCCACGGACCTCTAGGCATGTGCAAAGCTGCTCCCCGTCTGGGCTCCAAGATTGCGGCGCATCAGAAGGAAGTCAGGGGACTTCAGGTCAGCTTCAGGCACCTTACCCCGCTCATAGTTCGATCTCTCGTAGCTCGCGAGCTTTCTGAGAGGAACCTTGGTCGCCCGGTAATCCATGTGGAAGATCTCAATCATTACCAAAACGAAATAAAGGCCAATAGCCTGTGCGGTTAAACTGTTCGATCCGGACCTCTGGGCCGAGGGGGGATGGCAGGAGCTGTCATAACTCATTCCTGCATGACACCAACAGGCCTGCAGATGATGAGCACCAAGGCCTCACTTCGGCCCGCTGGCTTCCAACAAACCTCTCTCCCCCCCCCGGGCCACCTGCTTTGGTGATCCAGGCAAGGATCTCCCATGCAAGCCCACGCGACGGGTGGATAGCAAACACAAGCCAGCCCTGCCAACTCTGCCCCTGCTAGTGCCTCCGGGTGGTGTCGCTTTTATTATTCAGATTGTGTTGATTGTGTTGCATGTCTCCGAGGATCCCCATCACGCAGGTCTCTGAACATCGCTGTCCTTTGCTCTCACTCCGCAGCATGGACCGGAAAAGACGTGTATAACTGTTCAAAGCCAGTGTTATTGTCAACTGTCGGTGAGACCACAAAATTTCGGCAACCTGTCGGTGCCAGTCAGTCTCACGTTTACATACGGTCGGTTTCATATTGACAACCCATCAGCCCCGAAATGGTCCATGTTACTCGGCAGGCCCTGCAGGTGACCCTCGATACCCAGCTCCCGAAACTTTGGTTGCGGTTGGCCGAACCACAATACATCAACCATGAAGGTCTGGTTAGCTCCCACACCCATACTGGTCGACCTTGCACCACGACTCTGAGGCTAGTCAACCAACCGGGTGGGACTTTTGAGCGCTTTCGATGTCACTGGAACAGGCAAGGCAGCATGCACATTCCATTATGGAATGCAACCTCAGGAACTCCCCTGCAGACATGTGTAGTGATACATGTACAGTTATGGACAGCTAGTTGTGCACTGCACGAGGATGAGTAAGCCGCAAGAACTGGCGCAATATATTGCGCCAAGGGATTGTATGTCCAGCATTGGAGAGACATGCCGCCAGTTTGCACCGAGTCGAGGCTCAAGAGTGGCAGACATTGAGTCGCTGGTTCAATGATATAGGCGTCCAAAGGTCCCGCAGCACTATTTGTGTGTGGACCTGGGAAAATGGCCGATGATGCGCGATCTGTGTTTATGGGTACAACCAACCATGAGATACCCACTGTACTCGGTAGATCACCACGAATGTTTAAATACACGGCCAGCAGCAAAGTGAGGAACAACCCAAACTTATGCACGTGCTGTGGTCGCGTTCCATTCTGCAATACAGGCGTAAAGCTCTTTGCCAAGTTCAGTGAAGCAAGAATGTCGTTACGGGGTCTTTCTGGTCTTGTTCTTGTGTCGCCGCTTGTTCAAATAGCCTCTAAAGGAAGTTCAGGCGCCTTTTGGGTACTCGCAGCCCAGCAGGATCTAGCGGAAATGCCAAGACAAGCCAAAAGCTTTGAGTACTCCGCTGGTGCACTCACTGATATCAAGGGGCCTTGCATCCTGGGGAGATTATGGGCGTATAAGCAAGGAAAATGGACGCCTGTTCCTTGAGGGGCGTATGAGGGACGACACCCAGGTGAAGCTCAGGGGGCTTCAAATCGACCTGCGAGAGGTCGGGTCTGCCATCGTTCAAGCCGCCGATGGAAGCATCGCGGATTGTGCTGTGAGCGTACGGCTGTCTGAGACCACCGCAGACGAATACTTGGTCGCTTTCGCCACAACCGTCTCACCCTCCAGCCTGGAGGATCTCGACCAGGTCATCCACCAACTGCCCCTACCACGATATATGCGGCCGGCGGCACTGGTCCGCTTAGAAAAGATGCCTACAAACACCTCTGGCAAGGTGGATCGATCTGCTCTCAAGCCTATTCGGCTTCCAACAGCGTATGGAAATAATGCGTTGATTCCCCAGCGTTCTGGCAGCGAGGCTTTGGATGACACGGAGTTGCGTCTGAAACAATCATGGGAGACTATTCTCTCCAAGGAGATCATGTCCCAACATCAAATTGGTACCACGTCCGATTTCTTCCATGTCGGTGGCAGCTGATGCTTCTCATTAGTCTGCGAGCTGACATTCAAGACGGCTTCAATGTAGTAATCTCACTCCTCTAGCTTTTCCATGCCAGCACTCTTGCAAGTATGGCAACACTTATCAACAACCTTTCAAATAGCAGTGGTGATGAATCTGCACCTGAAAGTGCTGGCGTTGCCGACATTGACTGGGAAACCGAGACTGGCGTCTCACCAGCCTTGCTGCACGTGCCAGTAAACAAGAGATTCTTGACCAACCCGGAAGTCGTTGTCCTCACCGGCTCAACTGGATTCCTAGGCCAAGGAATCCTTGAACGTCTCTTGGACGACGGAATCGTCAAGAAGATGCACTGTCTTGCTGTTGGCCATGATATCCCGCTCTTCAACTCATGGAAAGCTGTCGTGCACAGCGGACCTGGGACTACCTGGCTTTGGCCTATCCGAGGAGCAACTATCCAAAATATTTTCAGAGGCCCATGCCATTATTCACAACGGCGCAGACGTGTCCTTTGTCAAGTCCTACCAGAGCCTGAGGCCGACGAATGTAGAGGCCACCAAGGAACTCGTCCACCCAAGCATACCCCATCATACGTCGTTTCACTACATATCCACGGCTGCTGTTGCGAATTTGACTGGCCAAGAAAGCTGGGAGCAGCGATCTGTGGGCAAATCTAGACCCCACGCTAGCAATGACGGATATATTGCTACCAAGTGGGTTTAAAGGTCAACGATCAGTGCGAGCTGCCGATATGGATTCACCGTCCTTGTTGGATAACTGGCTCAGGGGCGCCTGCTACGGACCTCATGGGAAATCTTGTCAACCTTTTGCGCACGATGACGGCCGTACCAGATACTAGGTCATGGAGTGGCTGGTTAGATTTCATCTCTGTGGATCGGGCTGCGATGCAGATGGTCGAGCTTGTGGCTCTGATGTCTGCAGGATCAGAGCCATTTTGGAAACGCTACACCTCTTCATGCAAGCCATGAAGCCATCATCTTCAGCCAACGACTGGCCTCTTAGGTATACAAAGTCTCCGCCATGAGGATTGGAAAAAGTCCAGGCGGTATTTGAGAAAAAGAAGGAGCATCTGAGCTGACCTATTTGAAAATCGATATTTCGCGCATGAGCTTTCAATCTCCCAAGTTAATCAGTCTAGTGCCGTTGACTCCTAGGAGAGAACGTGGAACAGCAGCAACACACACCATGACAATGCGCACGTCGGAGTTTTCCTCCCGTGCAGCAGCAAGAAGTAACGGCTGGAGTTGTTGTGTCGGAGCAAAACGGCTCGGTTCCTTGGTGGGCGGCATTGTTAACAAGGAGATGGAGTTTCGACTCGGTTTCGCAGAATTTGCTAGAAGCAAGCATGATGCTCTTCACATCGGCCATGTCTATATGCAGCCAAGTTATCTGGCCTTGGCGCGTACTCGGGTTATCTTGGTACATTTTCTTGCGTGCCGCGTCGGATCTTTCGATGGAACGAGCGCCAAAGTACACTTTTGCACCGGCCTTGGCAAGGAAGACTACGGTTTGGTATCCTATGCCTCCGCTTCATGTCAGGTTAGTGGGTTGGTGTGTCCTTTGCTGCTGGCAGACAAAACTCGCTTGCCGCCTGTGACAAGGGCAATTCTGCCTTGCAGATTGGTCATGTGCCTTTGATTATGCCATGACGGCATGTTTCGTTTTCAGCTAGTATAGAATAAATTGAAGCAAGACGTGTTGGTTATATGATGCGGCTCTGCACGTAACCGCAGCGATGGCTCTGACTCTGTTGAGATGCTTGAGCATGTAGCAGCAGACTACGGGTTGATGTCCTCATGCATAATCAAACTTTGGAAAATCAGTGCTTTCTTAAATTACCAAATTTTGCCATGTACAGTTCCCATCTAGTGCAACTTGCATGTTGACAACTTGGTCCCGTAGAGATGTGGTCTTTGTTCTCATAGCCAACGTACTCTTGGTATGGCGCGGCATAGCTTACAGGGTCAGCCGAAAGTCACTTGATGCATCGGCTTGGATAATTGCACAATTCTGAGTCCTTTGGAATGCGAGTCGGACTGTCGGATTTGGTGTGGCTCTTGGACCTCTGAGAAATCAATACCAACCGGGAGCTCTTATACGTGTGTTTGGCAGAAGTAACAAGGCGTGTGCCATGGCGAGGGTTCAAATGGGAAGCACAGCCTTACCAAGTCGTGTTCACTCCACTCGAGGTATTCTTGGCTCTTGATACGACTTATATAGTAGTGTGTTATAATATGGGGTCCATTACAAGGACATGTATATAGGCAAAGGGCATAGCAAACACAGCTGCTGGGTTACAAAGTGTGCACACCATGAGACAGAACCTCTTGTTGTTCTACTCTTGCTCAAACAAGTCCCAGAACACCTTGAAGGGCCGAAAGACTAGGGCTGCATCTTGTCATTCAGTTGTCTCGGTCTTCTTCTCAATCTGTTATCCTGCAGCTTTCAATCACAGATCGGGCCGACCTATACGGTTGCACGTTACCTCAGAGGGTCATGGCGTGATTCTCTGACACGTATAGAATGGCAATCCCAGTCATGTTAGTTAAATTGCTACCTACCCTCCTTACAAGCGCTCGTCTACATTCTATTCGCTACTCGGAAGCTGTCTGATAGCCCTTATCATGTCCCCGAGATCAGGACGGGAGATGTCAGCGCAGCCACTGTGCCGTTTATGTGGTCTCATTTACCAAGCGATGGGCTTTCCTTGTCATGTTTTTTCTTTCAAGGCGTGACTTGGGTTGCGTGTCTGTTGCGTGCGGCTTGTCAAACGCGTGCGGCAGCTGGAGGCTTGTGGTGATGGTGGTGAGTGGCGTTTTGCTGACCTTTTTGTAGCTGTTACCGGTCCTGTCTGCTGTTCCTCGCTGCGTTGGTGGGCACACTAGGGCGATATTCTTAGGCCGAAGCTGTGAGTTGGAGTGCTTCGTGGTTAAGCGGTGAGAATTGGAGTGTTGGAAAGAGGCCACAGGTCAGGATTTCAGTGAGCTGTATTCATAGATTGTTAAGGGGCAGATTCATGAGTAGGTTTCCAGCTACAATGGCACATCGTCTTGATGGCATTGACTGTGCAGTCCTACCGAGAACCAAGGGAAAGCATAATGACCGGGCCGAGATGCAGAATTAGTTGGAGGTTGACCAATATATGCATGTTGGTGACGAGAATGCCTTTGACACAGCCCTCTTTGTGGGTAGTAGGTACCCATTCGTGGGCCCATTCAAGACCCACGGGTCCTTGTAGGTGGATAAATGGTTCTATACGTACCTACGGGTCTCTTATAAAAACCTGTTTCAGGTACCTATAAAGCTACCTGTTACCTAATCTAGCCAATAGAAAGCCCTGTTGTTACGTGCCGGAATCCCTACAAGTATGGATGTAGGGATTGACGTACTTGAGGTTGAATTAGGCGTAATAGAGGTCAAGTTCATCAAATGCGTAACAAAAGACAATATACAGGTATAGTTCAGTATGGTGTAAGATTCTTGTTCATTCCATCTATCTGGAGACGCTGTGTCAGTCACGTGTGTCGCCTCCAGTGTACTTGTCACGGTTTGTATGGTAACACTTGTATTATAAAAAGTGGAGTGAATAGATGGTTATTAGGACCCAAAATAACCCATTTATATTTATGGGTAACCGTGGTTAATGTGGGCTTTCCCCGTATACGGGCATCATTTTACACCTTGTAGACGGACAGAAATACGGCACGGGCCGCGCAGTCGAATGACAGCTTTAAAATATGCGGCGCTGCGTGTCAAGCAATTTGCGAGATTCAAAAACTTGACCATTATGATCAAATCCACGCAGGACATTGGTCAGCTTTTTGGTCACCCTGATTGGTCCATTTCACCCAGTCGACGTGTGGGCAAAGATACGTATTGAATCAAGTTTATTCGCCATCTATGACTATAATACATTTCGTCGCGCGTGCTACGGCTGCACGGCGTGCTCGGCCACCCATTGCTGCAATTGCTTGCCGTTGTCTTTAAATTGCGTCTCTACGGCATGCCAAGCGAGGAACACGTCTCCCTCACCGCTGACCAGAAACAGCCCCGTTAGGGCCTTTGCACGTTTTGCAACGGCCAACGCCTGGGCGGGAGTTTGGCAGATTGGGCCGCCGACGTTCAGGGACGTGTTGACAGACACCTCGGCCCCCAGCCGACGGCCCATGGCTTGCAGGTAGTCGTGGACCAAGGGGTTGGACTCAGGCGTCACAATCTGGATCCTGCAGGTCCCGTCCTCGTGGACAATGGCGGGAAGTTTCTCGTGTGCCAAGGGCCGCGCCATTGTCGCCAGAACCATGTACCGGTAGGCGTTGTAGTCATCGGCGGCGGCGCCATCGGACAGCTCAAAGAACCGGCCAGCCTGCTCCCGCGTCACCATGGGTGCCAGGGGGCGAATCGCCTCACGAAACTTTACTCGCTCGTTCAGGATCTGCCTCGTTTGGGGATTGCAAGGGTTGGCGAGAATCGAACGCTGCCCCAGGGCGCGGGGACCAGTCTCTGCCGACCCTTGATAGAGGCCGACAACGCCGTCGCGTTGGATGATGTACGCCATGAGGTCGGCGACCTTGAGACGGTCAGCGTCGTGCTTGATATTGCCGAGCCGCTGAAACGCCATTTCCTGATCCTCGTCCAAAGCAAGCTGGATCTCATCAGTCGCGGCCGGAATCCCGCACCAGGAAGCGTGCTTCAGGTTGCTGCTGCCCAGGGGGACCATGGCTCGCAGGGCGGCGCTGTAAGCAGCCCCTATCACGACACCAGCATCCCCTGTGACGGGGGGAACCCAGAGCTTGAGGCGTGTGTCCAGGCCGAGGTTGCGCTTGTACCATTGGTTATCAAAGCGGTCCAGCAGCTTCATATTGACGAGCGCATTGAGCGCGGTGCCACCCGACAAGACGAGCTGATCGCTGCAGTTGCTGCGAATTAGGTGATCCACAATGTGGAACATTACGTCCTCAAACACAAGCTGCGTGGCGGCGGCGAGGTCGACGCGGTCGCGGGTGACGTCTGAATGCTGGATGGAAGTGACGTCGAGGACAGCATCCGGATTCCACATCCGCTCGAGTGGGATGGGCTTGCCGATAATGGCCTCGAGCGCCGGCGTGTAGGGAGCATGCCATCCAGCGTTCTGCCAGTTGGCCAGTTGGCGATTCAGCTGAACCTGTCCAGCCGGGCCAAAGTGGAAGATATCCCGCAGACGGCGGTAATAGGGATTCGTGAGACGGTTCTTGTCGCCCCAGGCCACAGCCCCCATGTAACGGCCCTCGCTGCTCAGCGGCGTCCAGCCGCCTTGTGTTGAGCTCAGCACCATGTAGAACCAGCCAAGGGAATCCCACAGGCTCTCGTTGCAATAGAGCTCCGAAACCTGTCCCTTCTCCCCCCGGTAGTACGAGATGCAGCCGCGGTCGCCGGTCCCGTCCACGACCGAGACCATGGTCGGCCGTCCGTTTTTGGCGAATGGAGAGGCAGCGTATGCAAAGGCGGCATGGTTCTCGTGGTGCGGAAACATAATCAGCGGCGGAGCGGCGTCGAGGCCGAGCTGCTCACGGAGCATGCCGGGGGTTTCAAGGGCATTCCTGAACTGCTCTGCCGGATCAATTGCGTTGTTGCCCTTGAGCCACTTCAGGTTCGACGGAAACTCCTCTGCGAAACCGCGCGCAAAGAGCGATTCAAGGCTGCTGTAGTCCCAGCTTGTCGTCCAGGCCGCCACGTCAGACAGCTGTGCTCCGCGGGCCGCCAGACGGCGACGCAGCTCATTGACGGCGTGCTTGGGATAATCCTTGTAGTGCTTCACGCCGGTAAATCGTTCCTCTTCGTCGTTGGAGACCATCTGGATGCCGTCCGCCTGCGACACCTGCAAGAGGGCTGCGCCAGCGTTGTGTCCGGATAAGCCCAACCCGACAATGTAGCAGGTCTTGCCCAAGCGAACTCGCTGCCTGATGTCGTCAACGGCCTTTATCCCAGCAGCAGAGTCGGCGGAGAAGAGTCCGGCCTTTTCATAGCGGCGCGTTGCAAGCCGTTGCCAGACACGACCTGCCCAGCGTGCAAACACGGGGTTACGGGGTCCAGTCATGGCTCGGCTGTCGGACAGCAGCTGTAGGAGAGATTGGACAAGTTTGTTGAAGCCAGGCGCGTAATCAGACGGGTGCGTGTACAGAACGATGATAGTCCTTGGGCAATAACAACACCAAGATTTTGATATGGCCAAGGATCGTGGACTTGTGTCACACAAGGTGAATGATGCCAAGGTACAGTGAAATGCTTTATTACGAAAGAAAGCGCCTTCCAAGCTCCCTCTTATCTACGACACACGGCCCCAGCTGAGGCTGTGTGTTGTACCGAGGAGCCTGTCAAAGGTCTTTCTCACTACAGTCCGCGGCAAGACCACCGCAAGACCCCTGTAAGAAAAGACTCTTGAAAGGCTCCTCCGCATTCAATCTGCAATCTCGTCTGTAATGCCATGTGTGCTTATTCGAGGTGACCAAGGACAGCCGGCTGCGACGATTCAATATAATAAGCGCTAATACTGAGAGTAGGCTATATATAATATACCCCCAGCCCTGAATTATTCCAACGGCAGTGTATAGTTTGCGGTCTTGGTGCTATATATAGCGTGCTGCGCACACGCTCAAGGCTGCAGCACGTACTCGCCTAATGAAACGGGCTGAACCGGGACGTGGCTCGGCTTATACTCTCGCCCTAACACGGCAACAGCCGAGATTAACAGCAGCAAGCAAGTAAGCACTACCAAACCCAACTAAGCACTACCAAACCCCAGTAGGTACCAGTAGATATTTCTAATACACTCTTTCCAGGTAATAATTATAATTAAGAACTTCTACAATCAACAGTTTCTATAATTAAGAATTTGTATATAAATTAAATTTTACTTTTACACATAAAAACACAACATTTATAGACATCATTTTTACCTTTTAGTACAAAGTTGACTGTTTTACAAGTTATATTGAGACTTTATATATATTATTTGAAAGGTAACTCATTTATTCTTTATCAAAGTGTTATTTATAGCTACAGAGTGCACTTCAAAAGTAATGATAACGTCACCACGCCACAAATCTCACAAGAACCAACAAGGGAGTCGCTACTAGCACTTTTTGCAAGGTGACCCTCGTCCCTCTTTATATTCATTTCCACCTTGTAATTTAATAGCCTTCTGAACATGACGGACAAGCCGTTTAATCCAGCCTTGTATTGCCTCTCAAGGCATCCCAGGGATGTGGTTGAGGCGTCATCATTACTTTTGAAACGCACCTCTGTACAGTTTACCTTTTTTATTTAAAGTTGAAAATATCTCAGTCCGTAGACTCTTCTTTTGCCCTTTGTTGTGATACTTTGCAAGGTAGTCTTGCTAGAATCTGTTTAATCTCCCCGATATAATTCCAAGCTGTAAAGAGACCTTCTCGGCAAACTTATACATACGTCAGTCTCCAGGACAGACATTATGGCTCCGACAATTCTCATCACCGGCGCAACTGGTTTTGTTGGCTTCCGTGTCCTCCTTAAAGCGATTGCCGCCGGCCACAACGTGCGCTTCACGGCGCGCTCAAAGGACAAGGCCTTGGGTGTGACGACAAATCCCACAGTCCAGAAACTTGCTCCTCGTGATAGGCTATTGCCAGTCATCATCCCAGACTACGGCGCAAAGGGGGCCTTTGACTCAACCCTGGAGGGCGTCACGCATGTTATTCATGCCGGCTCTCCTGTTCCTGCGCCGGCACTCGACCCCATGTTGGATATCTTCAAGCCAATCATCAGCAACACCACGGCGCTGCTCTCCTCGGCTCTTAAAGCGCCTAGCCTGCAGAGCTTCGTCATGACGTCGTCAATCGTCGCCAACTTTGGCCTCACGCCCGCCAACAAGCCGGCCTCGGCTGCCACTCGCATTCGGCTGCCCGACCCTACGCCGTCCACCTTTAACGACCCGTACGAGGCCTACGTCCTGGCCAAGATGACCGAGGTGCACAACACGGACGAGTTCATCACCAAGTGTAGCCCCCATTTTGCCGTCTCGCGCATAATGTCTGGTCTCGTCTGCGGGCGCAACGAGCTCGCTCTTGACGCTCAGTCCCAAAATACCTCCAACAACCTCCTTACGATGGCCATGGTTGGCAGCGAGGCTCCTGCCCCTGTTATTTCCGCCTTTGCCCATGTTGACGATGTAGCTGAGATGCATCTGCGTGCTGCTTTCCTTGATACCAGCACGACGAGTGTCGCCAGGGACTTTGGCATTGCGACTCCAGTAGATTACGCCACCGTCTTTGATTATGTTGACAAGGCGTTTCCCAAGGCCGTTGCGGATGGGGTGTTTAAGAGGGGCGCCTTGGCTAATCTTCCTGTTGTCTTTGACTCAAGTGACGGGGTGGAGCTGCTAGGCGGCAAGGTAAAGAGCTTCAAGGAGGCCGTGGTGGATGTCGCGGCGCAATATCTGGAGATGCTTGGTATAGAGAAGGCATGACAGGAACTAGATACTTGATATTTGATCAGTTACGCGGCTAGAAATAGCTAGTCGTTTGACTACATCGTTGGAGCTACTCGGATCCTGTCTACTTTGGGGGAAATATAAATGGTGATTACAAGGCGAGACTGGACCTGCTTTCGGAGGAGGAATCTGAGGCGATGGAAGCTTTGGTCAAGATGAAGTCGGAGGAAAGTATGGAACAGACACTTATTCAGTGGCATCATGATAGAGCGTTGGCTCAGCTGGCAAAGGTCGTCGTCTGAGCTTGGTCTCTAGGATACAGTCTGCAGTCTTTAATCCTTACAAGATTGAAATTTGGCAAGCGGCCAACAGAAGCACAATATTTTACAGTAAAAAGTACACATCTATCTGCCTTGGCCGTCCCATACACTCCTCGCCATTATCTGCGTATGTAAACGTTATCCTACACAGCGGCAGCTGCTCGTCTCCAGGCTCGCATCGTATATGCACCCAATTACGGCGAGTTAGGGCGAGTCTGGCAAGGGGGGTGTCGTTGTAACCAGCAGCAGAAACCCCAGACAGTCTGCCCTCTGGCGGCCAAACTGTCTCGTCCCCCTTTTCATGTCCCACGACGAGTTGGCGGTTACGATTGGTGTTGAACCGAATGCAGCTCCATGGGGGATATATCCGGTTGCATGCAGGATTATGCGGATTGTCTTCTTGAAAGGTAGGGCTGAACAATTTGTGGTAATATCGTCTCCCATATCCTTTGCAGTTCACCAAATCCATGAATCTGCCGTCATTTCTCTCCTCTCTGCTGGCGAGGCAAAGGTTCTCCGTGCCCGTGCCCAATCTCCCGGTGCGATCTAGGGTAATGGCTCCTTGGAGGTGGGGTTGATCTTTGGAGGGCTGCACATTTTTGGCCTCATACTCACAAAGGGAGATGGAAAGGATGAAATTGCTGAATGTGTGTCATCAAGGCCAGAGATCCGGTCCAGATCACATGACCTCTAGATTTGACATTTGTAAGAGCAAGAGGCTGCATTTTGTGCAGCTGCAACAGGAACCGCCTGACCAATGGTGTTGGCGCATGATATGTGTCTTGGCTGCCTGTTGTGGTCTAGCGCCGGCTCGGACACCCATGACGCCAATGGCTGCAAGTCACGCCTCAAGAAGTTACGACGGAGACAAGAAGGGGTCTCTCTCTGTTGCTTTGCGAGCCCGCGGCCACGCTGCCATCTTCCAGCGACGCATGCTATGCCCATGTGCCGACAGGCTCGACCGACTTGGAATTGCCAGATGCAGCAAAGGCAATGGAACCGATGAATCCTCCCACTAAGCCTTGCCACAACTGCCGGCGGCAACGACTCCGCTGTGACCGTTCATACCCGCATTGCAACAAATGCTTGGCCGCTGGCAGAGAGTGTCTGGGGTACGGGAAGCTGTTTCGATGGACGGGAGCCGTCGCTACCCGTGGCAAGCTCGCTGGCAAGACATCCAGTGCGCCTGTAGATGCGACCATCAAGTCTGTTTGTCCAGCAACAGCATGCAACAGGAAACGGAGAGATCTGGACTTGTTTGCGCCAAGCATGCCGTCTCCCGCCTCGGGCTGCAACCACGGGTCTCTTGATGGTACGCCCATGCAGCTGGTGTCAAGATCGCCGACACCGGAAAGCATTGTCATGGCTCCATGGGCCTTGGCTGATCCCCTTTATCAGGACCTGCAACATTCTCACCGCTATTATCTATCGTATTGTCAGTTTGGGCATGTTCATATTTTGGGTTGATCCTGCATGTCTTGGCTGACGCGTTCCACCCATGTAGTCACGAATCGGGTCTGCAAAGATCTAGTCTCGCATGACATTCCCGAGCGAAACCCATTCCGTGGGCTGCTACCACTGACCAGAGCCAATCCACTTCTGCAACATATAATCGTCGCAGCCTCAGCGTCACACATGTCGAATCTGGTTCGGGCTCCGCTGGCTTCTGGCATCAAGGGCGTGGACGCCGGCTTCGTAGAGGGCATCGAAGAGGCATCCCGCCGAGCACTCAAGGATGCATTGGTTGCCAAGACAAAGGCACTGACTTTGATGCGCAACGCAGTGGAAAACATGAACGCCGCCGGCGGTGATGTTGTGCTTGCCGCCGCCCTGTTCTTCATCAATGTTGAGCTGATCGAGTCGGGGAAGCATGGCTGGAAAGTCCATCTTGAGGGAGCCGGAAAGATCATGTCCTTGCTGCGGCCCGACATGGTGGCAGATGCTGCTTTACGGGACTACATGATCTCGGACTGCTTCATGTAAGTCGGAACCGCTCCCTTTTACTTGCTTGTCGTCCGCCAGGGCTGACGTTTACGTTTTCGTAGCTACTTTATTCTAGCGTCTGCGTTTATGCCGGCAGCCTCCTTTGACACCCAGTCGTACTTCCAGCCGGCGCAGATTCCCTCCATACTTGAACGGGCAACAGCCAATAGCTACCTCTGTTGCCCCCCGGAAATCCTCACCATTCTGCATTCGGCATCTCGGCTATCCAACATTTCTTCCGACGCCGAGTCTGAGGACCATGTGCGGACAGCGGGCCTGGCCTTGATCCGGCAAGCTCAATCCTTCGACGTTGATGCCTGGGCGAATGACGTTTGCAATATTTCCTACCTCCAAGATGCACCCGTTCAGAGTAGAAAGCACGCCGCATCTGCTCATCGCCTTGCCGCATGTCTGTATATTCTGCAAGCCATCCCGTGTCTGAGCAAGATGGAGGGCCATGATGAAGTGGCCGAGGGCCTCAGCCGTGACATCTTTAAGCACTTGTCCAGCATTCCGGACACGGATCCAAACTTTAAAGCTACGACGTGGCCGACCTTTATTGCGGGAGCCGAAGCCAGTGGCCAGGCCAGGAGAGAATGGGCCATGGACAGGTTGCAACGAATTGTGGTATCTTGTCCCTGGGGCTTCTTGTACACGGCCATGGAGACGTTGCAAGTCATCTGGGATCTGGACAACAAGGGCAGAGGGACAAAGACTTGGGTTCAGGCTTTGAAGGATTCCGACATGAACCTTCTCATTGTATGAGAGTGCCGTATAAACCGCGCCGAAGAATAACCACTCTAGGCGAATTGCCAACGTTGTGCTTGACGCATTGAGGGCACGATTTCAGTTGGTCGGCCTGTTTGAGGCTGAATCGAGCAGCCGCCCCACGCCTCTTTTCAGGTCCCGTCCTCGGGCTGACTCATTACAATCTCGCGACACTTGAAGTTTGCTTCTAAAAAGTAACGGCCATGGAACACATTCAACAGTCCTGCAAAGCTATTTCCGACCTTTGATATGGATCGAGAAGTAGCAGACTGCATTTTACCTAGCTCGCCCCAGGTGCGGTGCCTGGACCGTTTCAGCCTCTTGGATGATCAAGTCCAGGGCGACGACGGCAATGTGCCGTTTTGGCCACTCATGCAGAGCATCTTGTCCAATGAAGCAGATTCATCGTCGCAGGTAGCTGATATCCTGGATACCATTGCCACTTGCCTTCGGGGTTCGTCCGGCATCGCTGGGGACTACGGCATGGTCAAACAAGTCATCGACCACTTTGGGCCGACCTTTTTCTCCACAACCTGGCCAAATATCGTTCAGGCCGCATTGAGAATGCCCTCATATTTCCCCTCTGGGAAGATTCGACCCCTCCAAGCCGGCGACTCCTTACTCTTGTCCAGAGCACAAGCTGGCTGCCTGGTAGCACACCAGTTTCTCTGTACATTCTCCACACCGTCCTGGCGGGATGGATATCACGACTTTAGTATTTGGTACGACTCATCGCAGCGGCACCCCAAAGCCGTGGAAATGTATCTGTCAGCGCTGTTCATATACTTTGAAACACAAAATGTCGCTGCCGATACAGACATGCTCGAGTATTCGCTCCACTCCTCTAGCTTGGAGCACAGTCTTGCGGCCACTCCTTGGAGCAACAGGGTTCTCGTTGAAGCAACGGTTGTCAACGTGCCAAACCACAGCACCGCACACCAAGAAGCTCTAGTTCAAGGATTGAACGGAGCCGTCGTTGTATCTGCCAACAAGGACATTGGCTTTGGCCAATCCGCCACCCAGGAGGAGTTGTACGTCGGTAACAGCCCTGAAGCATGCCCGGCTGTCCTAATAACTCGGACCCTCCGCTCCCACCAAGCCCTCGTGATCAAAGGTGCCAGACCAATACTCCGCATAACGGGACAGCGCCGCGAAATCACATGGTCTGTTCTCGACCCGCCGGCCCAGGGAGGACGCATGTTGTTCATGGATGCCTTGGAAATCGACACACTTGGGGACAGTGGCGGAATCCTTCCCGATTTGCGGCCGAAGAATATTGAGCGAGAGATTATGAAGGCTTACACTGCCTTTTCAGCCTGGGAATCCGACGAGATGGCCACTGTCTGGAGCGGGTTATGGGGTTGCGGAGCGTTCAACGGTGACCCAGGTGTCAAGATGTGCTTGTTGTGGATAGCCGCGTCGCTATCCGACAAGAAGTTGCGAATTCTGTGTGATGCCTCTCAGCGCAAGTTTTCGGTGCTGTTGGAGAACTTTATGACCAATTGTAGAGGAACTGCGACGGTTGGCGAATTGAGAGATTGGCTGGGTAGGATTCCACCATCGACAGAGCGCTTGGATACCATGCCATTTCTGTTGAGAACCATGCCTGAGCACAGCCTTGGCGCCAGCAAGACACATGGTGCCTAGGGAGGTGAAAACTGCTCACACATACGACGACACAAGTAATGCTGAATATAAGCATGATAAGAGCTTGGTCAGAGTTGGTGTACTTGCGCGAGTATATTCATGGCGAGTGATTGGAATAGGTTGGCAATAGGAGAGTTGCAAGGCTCTGGTCTCTGGTATTTCCAATGCTGCTTCTTTCTCCCAAGTGACCGGGCCTATAATATCAATCATGAGATCAAGTCTTGACTCTTGCTTCTTGGTATGCCCGCTGCTTGACCTGTACCTGGTCTCAAGCATGATGATAGTAAAGGGCCGTGGGCACGCGAGCCTTATTAGATGGTGGCGACCTTTTTCTTCCTTGCTCCTGTGTTGTCCTTGTTTTGCTGACCAGAGTTTCAGTGTTGTGCCCTCCATCTCTGCGCTCTGCCGCGATCCTCACATTAGGCGCAGACTTGGCCCCTTGAAATTTACGACCTGCGGCGTGCTCGACAGCTGTGCTCAGATACGCATGTGCTGAACAGCACTGTTATATTGGCCAAGAAGCCCCACGGCAACATTTGCATATTTCAAGGGGCATGTCAGCACCCTAAATCGTGTATACGGCGCTGTCGCCCTCTGCCTGGTGCCCGGGAACTATGAAATACCGGCAACAGGTTAATGTTTGTAGCAACCGCAGCAAGAAGCACAATTGCCTTTGAAGCCACTTGAGCCCTTGCTGCATGTCCTGTGTGGCAAGGCCGGTATCCCGCCGTACGAATGACCACGAGAACGACCTTGTCCTTTCCCTGGGCAACACCATCTGTCGAATGGGCGACTTCCTCTGGCACCGTGCGGTCGTGGGCATCAAAGCCAAAGGTACGACGTTGTATAGTTTAGCTCCTCCAATTCTTTAAACCAGGCCTGAGTATTTTGAGGAATGATGCCACACGATGCAACCAGTGGTCTTCTGTCATGGTGGTGCGGGAGGCGGGTTCGGATCCAAGTTGGAATATCAAGGGGATCTGGCGCTTGAAGCATTTCAACACAAAGGAAAATTTGCCACTATATTTAAACAGTCGTTCAGAGTCCCGCAATCATCTAGTGCTCTGCCGCCAATCTAATACCTCTAGGCACCTTACAACGGCCGTCGCACAGGATGGTGCACCTGCTTACGGTGACACAAGGTTGGATCCCAGCCTTATGGGAGAGCACCATCAAGACGCAATTTTCATGTCTGAGATTCTCTTGTCGGCATGTACTGTGAAAGCGAGAACGTCGTCTCTCAAAAGAGTGCAGTGTCAAGTGCGAAAAAGCGATCATGGACGTTATTCGTCCATGTGATAATATAAATACTACCAATACACATGCTTCAATACTGGTCACGCTGGGCTTCATCTTGGCCTCACATCAGAGAGCCAAGACTGATTGCTCCGAGTAAGACGTGGGATGCTGCGGCATTCTCTGGCTGCCTTTACTTGCCGGATACGTCCTTTGGTGCCAGGAGGTGGTGGCGAATGGCTACGGCTAAATCAATCTTTGCACAGTTTGGCATTTTAGTTCAGCCCCAAGGCCGCTCCCATCATCTCGGAATGTTGAAAACCTCTCTGAAAATACGCAGCTTTGCCACGGCTGTTGTCGAGGATAAATACTACCAGGCATTTACCCGTGCCTTCTGCAGGAGCTGCCAGGCGTAAAAGACACGGAAAGGTGAGGGTGCGTCATACTCGGCTATCGATGATTGTTGAGGCGAGAGACATGGCGGAAGAGACTGTGTGCTCTAGTTACTGTGTTGATGGTAAGCGGCTGCCCTCACTACCTCCTACCACGGCATTTTACACAGCAAAGGACATGACTGCTAGTGTGTGGAAAAGTGCTGCCTTGTCGCGAATACACCAGCAGGTGCGTGGAGTTGCTCAACCGAGCGAGGCGCGTGGCAATCTTTGGCCTCGTCTTGCCACAGTCAAAGCATCCAATCACCGACTCCTGTGGCCAAGCTTGGCTCGTTCCTTCCAAAAGTCAGCCTTGTAGCGAACCGCCCATCAGCCAACACACCATACACACCATACCTTCCCCTTCTGTGCACGGCCATTTCCTTAACAAGGCATCCGAAGTGTCGGTATCCACAATATCGTGCAGCATCTCGGTCAGCAACTGTGCCAGACCCCAAGAGAAGCAACGTGCATGAATCCTTGCTGCGGGATATGCTTCCACCCGATGCGACTGCTCGACAGCACACTCGACTGCACACTCGACTGCACACTCGACAGCACTCGACAGCACAAGACGGGCGGAGAGCGCCGATGTCACAGCCGCCCCTTTCCGTCACGCCCCTCACATAACTCACATAACTCACATATCAATCAGCAAAGGGGCCAGTCTTGCAGATTCTGGACGCCTTTTTTAAAAAAGCCACTGCACATGCAGTAGCATTGTGACAAAGATTGCCAAGTGTGGCTCCCGCACTCTTGCTGATTCGATGCTTGCTCTCTTGGCTGTTGCAAAAAAGAAAGAAGGCGTCATGGTCGCATCGTCTCTGCCGGATCTTGCGTGGGCGAAAAAAAAAAACAGAGAGATGCAATAATGCGACGTGGACAATGACCAATCGCGGCCGAGTCCAAGGCAACAATTTTTTTTTGTGTTGGACCTTTTGACACTCACAGCCTCATTACGCAGCTCGACGCTGGAAACCCATGCCTTGGGTCGACGTCCAATATGGCGCTGCTGTCATGCGTCTTGACTCAAGTTTCACCTCCTAAGACGGGCGGTTCCTGTCACGAGCCGATTCGCCGAGCGGCACAGAGTGGCAGCGAGCCAATGCTGCACCATCACTCCGTACTTTGCCGTACATGCCTTGTATACTTTCCCGACGCCCTCTTGTGCCCAAGGTCTCAGTCCTGGCCGCAGCTATAATGCTGCTCAACCCGACTGCGCATACAGCAGAACCCGATTCCAAGGGCTGCTGGCCGCAGGTTTATTTTTACCCGCCACCTTGAACAGACAAAATCAGAGCCTGGGGGGCCAATCAGCTGCGCGCAGAACATCCTGTGTTTCGAGAAGCCCTGTGCCCCAGCCGATAAGTCACATCCATAACCGATGCCAAATACATACAACCCACAACCCCCCACACCAGTCAAAAGTGAGGCGGATGTTGACACGGCGCGCGCATACACGCTCCAGCTCCCTTTTGACTCCCCTTGGACAAGTCAATGATGCCATTCAGCCCTGAGGGGGCCCTGAGGGGGAAGGCCATGTCAGCGCAGAATCCTATTCGCACCTGCCCGTCATCTGCACCCTCCCCGCTGGTTTCCTCCTTCTGGTGGTTGCCCCCGGCGGGCGAGCATGACGTATGAATATAACTTCCTTCGGCACCAGTTCCCCGTGTCCCGCCTCTGCACCTTGACAGGGCGAGAGGGCGGAGGCTCCTTGGCTCTTGTAACACGAAGGCCTTTGGCCGAGGCCAAGAATGCAACCTCGACGGGAACAGAAAGCTGGCCAGGCAAAAACTCGAGCCTCACCCAGGACCAACAGATAGGCCACCCCTTGCAACCGGCTACATGAACCGCCGCCTCCGTAAAAAGGGCTCACCCGACGCGGCCAGCAAGGACCGATAACCAGCCACCGAGGCCGTGTCACGTATAATAAAACAGCTTGCAACCGTCGACGGTGGACTGGACGCTGTCGTGCAGCCATCATCTTCCTGACAGACGCAGAAGCCCAAGGACCCGTCAGTCACGCCATCATCTGTCATGGCGCGTCAATGCGCCTCACTCGGCACAAGTACATCCTATTCCGCTGCTCGCACATCACTGGAAATGCGAGCAAGGACACATCGACTCGGCCCGGGCTGCCTTTTTGTTCTCTTGTGTGTAAGTGGCTTCTCAGGTGAAATGAACAAAGGGGAGAAACGCGGGTGTTACCAATCAACTGGTTGCAGGGCAGGGAACAAGCAGAGAAGAAGTGAAAAGAAGAAAAGAAGAAAGGACAACTGCCCCTCGGAGACAATTAATAACAATTGCTCCCTGAGCGTCCAGTCTGTGAAATGTCAAGCTGCGCTCGGGCCATTGTGGATCTTGCCGTGCGCCTGGGTCAATTACCCTCGCTTATTTCCGAATCCATCGAGTACCGTGATCTGCCCGTCATGTTTGTGGGCGGGAAGCAGCGCCACATCATGTTTGGGGTTGCTGCTGCCTAACGGGCTGATACGTACCTGGAACGAGGCAGCTCTGGTCCGGCCGGTGGGGTGCAGCTGTTCTAGCGCTGCGATGGAAATTGGCCATCTTGTTCCCCGCAGCAACGGCAGCATCAGCTGTTGCCTCCAACAACATCGAAACATGGACGCATGAGCGACCAGCAGCCAAAAAGTCGAATGCACAGCCCTGAACCCTCCCAAATCACTACATTTCAAAACACTTTCTGCTCACGTGAAAATCACGAGCCACTTGGTGGATCAAACATCACCTGCACTACTGGTTTAACCGACTGTATTGCTAGATTAACCACTTGCCCACCTCTCTGGCCATCTAGGCAGCCAACCGGGGAGGCAAATGGTAGTGAAAAAGTGTGCATTGTGAGAGGCGTGCTGCGTATTCAACTTTTGGCTGGCGCGTGTCGTTCGTGTGTCGACGAAAAATAACAGTCGTCACGCGCATCCATGCATGCACCTATCCTCCAAGTTACACCGCTTCAATCTTCTCCACACAACAGACTTGTTTCCCATCGTGGCCCCTCGCCAAGCGTCTGACAGTTGGGCGTCAAGCCAGAAAAACAAACACAACAAGTTGCCCAAGCCCGTTCCGTCATGTCTCAAGCCACGCTCCCGTGACATGTCGCCGTCTCTGGGGAATTGGCTGGCGAGCCAGCTAGGATATGGCCTCGATCCAGAGCAAACCAAGCCAACTGGTCGCCGTATTGTGCAAACAAACAAAGAAGAGCCGCCACGTCGTCTCGTGCTAAACTGGCTCATCGGTAGAGCAAGGGCCTGGTTCCCTCTATCAACCACACTCGCTCAGCAGCCAACCTGTGTAGCTAGCATTATCAACGAGAAAGGTTTCTTCTTAGCTTGAGTTGTCCAGCTTCCCTTTCTTTGAACGACGACGCACACACACACACACACACACACAAAGGGAAAAAGGAAAGAGGGGGGAGGAATCGAATGCAGATAATGCAAATGAAAAATCGCTCGTTAGAATCATGCTAAAACGGACGCTTTGGGTGTTGTAACACCGCCTCCCTGAGCATTTGCGAACATGGCCGAGGCAGCTGCGTCTAGACACACGCCCCCTAACCCCCTTCACGCACTTGTCGGCGAAATCTCCCTGGTTCCAAACGTGACAGACCAACGCCTCTCCAGTCCGCCGTCTGTAATGTGCAGCTCGGGGCACGTAGCTTCTGTTTGTTGACGCATCACACTCCCTGTGAGCCCATCGTGGGTCTCGAGATTTGGTCGAGGAAATGTGTTACGCCGCTGGTCCGCTGTCCACAGCAGGAGAGGTAGCTGACGCGGCGTCGTCGCCATCGTTGCCGCCGCTGCTGGCTGAAAATTCTCTCGCTTCGTTATCCCAGCAGAGCCTGCCAATCTTCTTCTTGGCAATGTCATGCCCAAGCCACAAGATTCTTTCACGCCGCCTCTCCGCAATTGAGGCACGCTCAAGATGTCTTTCGGCCTCAAGTACGGATGGTTGGCTATCAAACCACCCTTTTGGGAAATAGTTGGCTGTGTAGATTAGACCATGCAAGGCGTAGTCTTCCGGGATAGGATTCGGCTCTCCCTCCCCCGCCTCGGGAATTTCTGGTGCGTCTAGTCGCGGCGGCGACTCGCTTATCCTTAGGAGATAGTTGAGCACTAAACTGATCGCTTCCCAAGGCAACAAGTCCTCCAAATACCGTCTTCCTAGTTCAAAGTCTCCCATGAACCGGTAGAATACCAGCACGCTGTGCAGGAACGGCAGTGTATTCTGATCCCCGCAACGAGCAAGGACGATCTCGCACGTGCGCTTCAGCAGTGTCAAAGCCGCCTTGGGCGGTTCTATCTCGCGGTTTCCATCCACGTCAGTCTTGTATTGTTGGCTCTCCAGGGCGAGGCGCATGAGTGCATTGGAGTGATCCCCAAAGCCCAAGAGGAGGCAGCTCAGCGATATGGCAACCTGATACCTGGGCTAAAGGTCAGCTTGCTTCCCGTTACGCGTCATCTGGGAAAGATATTCCTTACCCGGATTCGAGCCAGCTCCCATGTTCCCTTCCAATATGGCCATCCAGAAGACCCAAGAACTGCTCCAATGATGGCTCCAGTTGATCCTTGTGTTTCTCCTCGAATAGAATGCCATGAACACGTACAAATGCTGCATCTACCGGCTGCACACGTTGGCTGACCTTTCCACCAGCTCCGGATGCTGGCTCGCCTTGCATTAGGGGACCAAACAGAGTCAAGATGCTGTTTCTAGTGTCGTTGAAAGGTATTGGGACGCAGAGGGCCTTGGCGTAATAGTAGAGCTGCTTGAGGACAAGTGGCCGTTCCAGAATCGCGAGGTGATGATAAAGGCGACCAGTCTCTGGAAGAAGATCCGAAGCCATCGTATACCAGCCTTTGGACACGCCACACCAAACTTCTCGGATGCTCATGTCAGTCTCCTCAATTGCCATCCTGTAGCGGGCGAGATCGCCCAGGCATTCGATCCAGGTATCCTGGAATTTGAGTATCGTCTCATATAGCAATCCCATTAGAGAATAGGCAAACTGAATAAAGTTGAGCATGTGATCGTACGAATCTGGCAATTTGCATCTCAAGAGCTCCAGATGCGAATGGATTCCATGGCGCCATATGCGTGCTGGGATCAGACATTGAGCGGCGGTTCGCTGAAGTGCGCTATTGGCGGCTGGATGATGGGTCGCTAGCAGAAAATCACAATATTCGTGAAGGAGAGACCGGTGGAGAGCGAACAGCGCCTGATATTGCTTGTCGGAAAGCGGGGTGTCGTTCTTATTCCTCCCGTAAAGAATGCTTCGCTCTTCAAGTAGGGTGATGGCGGCATAGATGCCTGTGGCTTCCATGGTGAGCTGTTGCGAAGTAATGTCCCGTATGCTGAGTTGATGGATCAGTCGCCCCGCATGTTCCTCATTCTCGGGGCCAAGTTCCTCTGAAGGACGGGGAGTCATTTCCACTTCTTCTGCATCATCTTGATGCTTTTGCGGTTCCGGTGAGACTTGCACAGCCTTCTTTGAAATTTTCGCTGGGCGAGCCGGCCCTGGCTGCTCTGATGAACCACTGCGGCGCATTTGCGGTTCTGATGAGGCGTGGGGAGAGAGGTTGGTTTGGGAATGATGGTGTGCGGACGTTCGGTGGCCTTTATGCTGGGGAGCCCAGCGATGGCTGGAAGATGAGTCAAACGGGCCGTGTTTGTTGTTCTTTGGCGTCCTGGGTCTGCGTGGCGAATCAGGGTTTCGGTCGCCTTCGGCTGTCCATAGCTGCCGGCTTGTGGGTTTCCTGTTTCGAGCGAATTCATTACCCCTATCGCCGTGTTCAGCACGACTCTGGCCTGGGGTTGGCGGCGACGAGCCACGTTGTTGAGTGATTGACGCAGGCGGGGAGCACAGCTTTTTGCTTCCTCGGCGGCCAAATGACGGTCCATCACTAGTTAGATTTAGCCTGTCAAAGTCATCCTCGGGGTTGCCAGAGACAGATCTCTTTCTGGAGGCGGCTGCGCCGTTGGGGGTGCCCCTCGAACGTCGAGCTGCTGAAATGCTACGCGATTCCCCCAAAACACCACCGTCAGTCAAGGCTCGCGGGGGAGGTGGGTGTGTGAACATGTGTCAACTCACCCGGACTTGGTTGCGTCACCACCCTGGAGTGTGAATGTGTTGAAAGCGTCTTCAATGTCAGAACCTACCGTCACTGTGGGATGGTTCAACGTATAATGAAGTCTCAATGCCTCAAGACTGGGCTGCACCTCCGCGTCGCAAAGGGGACACGGGTAGCCGCGAGATTCTGCCTCTTGACGCGCAGCTTTCCGCTGATGTTGGACCCATCCTTTGGTGAGCTTCTCCATCTCCAAAGGCTCCAAGTCCACGATACCCGACGACGGAGATTACTGCGCATACACCGGGAGGGCCGGGGATGCCTTTGTCTTCCGAATGCCAGAGGCTGTGATCTTGACCAATGCGCCGCCTGTATGCAATGGCTGCTGTGCTCCTGTCAGCAGACTGTTCACCCTGTATAGTAGGCAGCCCACTCCATCTTGGCAGTTTGTGACGGGTTGGGGTAGAAGTCTCACGGACAGTTTATGATGCGCTCCAGCAACCGGCTGCAGAACTCTGCAACAAGCAAGTCGACTGTCTAGTCAACTCTTCGCCTACAATATCCCGTGACATTTATTAGTCCATTGTCAGTTGCAGATGAGATTGGCTTCCGCCTTTTCAAGGGTAAAAAGGACAAATTGAAGGGTTGTTCAAACAGATCAAAGAACAAAACTGCCAACCAACCAGCCCAAGACGGGACACGCGGTACAAGGAAGACGCGCACGGATTGAATGAGGGCCAGGAAACAGAACAATGAACGCGACAGAGGGCAGACTGATCCATGCAACGGCCTTACCTGCTCTGGTCTGCTCTGGTCTGCTCTGCTCGATGCTGGCACGCGCTGGTCAAAAGCGGCTTTCATGGAGCCGCAATTGAATGTCGCGGTAGAGACGGGTTGGCCGGTGTCTAATATTGCTCGTGGGATTGCAGCGCTGCTACCTGCGTCGCAGAGATGGGCAGTCTCGTCTCGACATCTATGTGTGTGCAGAGTGCTAAGATATTATTATGACTAGGCGCAGGCGACGCTTTACAGAGCCGTTGTCGCTTTGATCACCCCCACCTCGGGCAAGGGACCCCCCGGGGTGCTTGTAACCATGTGTACATGCATGTATGTACCTAGGAGGAGGCGAGGCGTTGGCTTGCAGGGGTGGTAGTTCGCAAGGTTGCCTTTCAACCTTTGAGCCTCTGTTTCTTGCGTCAAGGCGTGAGGAGGATCTGCAGGTCAGCCTCCAACACGTTTTATCCCTTTCCTTGTCCTCCAAGCTCCAAGAAGGAACACCATGGTTTTTTTTCTCCTACCATTCCCTACCAAGCCAGAATGCCTTCGCATTGCACCTTGTCGAGATGAGAGGCATGCCGCCTCGCCAATAACGGAAAGCTGATCAACCATGGCAGTTCGATTCTGCGACCCATTAGCTTGCTCCTGCTCTGCTTTGCATGCCTGGCTCGTCTCTTCGGCCTGCCAGCCAGTTTGCGTTGTCGCCGCACCGATGTGATCTGGGCCAGGTTGGAATTATCGAAGGCGGTTGTGACAGATGTCTGGCGCATCGACTCGGCTCCATGGCGTACGGAATCGTCCCCTGGGTCTGCATCCTGGGAAGGAAACAGCCGATTTTGCACCCGGACCCAACTCGATTGGCAGATTTTGCGTCACGAGAAATCAGACTTGAAAACACTACGACACGATGCCTGGTAGGATGTGATTCAATGCATCACAGGCCCCGATCCGATGCCAAAGAGAAAAAAATATAATAAAATAAAACCAAGGCCGTCACTGGCTCTTGGTGCAGAGTGCTGCTGAAGATGAGCCCCTCTCTCATCACCGGTTCCGATGCTGATGACAAAACAATTTCGTGATGCAATTGACTGCCTGACTGTCAGATGCTGGTCCGTGGCAGCCCTTGTGCTCCCCGAATGGTTGAAAGGGTCATGATGAGTGACGCTCTGGTGCTACTTGGACAGGCTACATCTGGATGATGGGTTTCTTTGCGGGCTGCTCATGGTTGCGCAATACGGACTGCGAGGCAGAGCCGCGTCGCCTCGTGTTTCGGAAGCTGAAATTCCGGTGACATGGCCATCATGTGTCTCTCCGAGCCTAGGTAGATGTACTCCGTAGCCCTCCGTAGCCCTCCGTCACTCTGAGACTATATACTCCGTACGGAGGACTCAAATAACAGGGCGGTGTGGACCAATTTCGCATGTGCCATGGAACAGGCAATTTTCATGTCACTACGGAGCGTTGGCTGGTTCAGACCTGCATCATCTCCAGCTCAGCCATGGCCAATTTAACTTGGCCGCTGCTGCTCCGTACAGAAAACATATTCGGTAAAGGACCAGGCAGCAGGCAGACATCTGAACACCGTCTCAGCCGAGGCGTATGCAGCCTCAAGCGGAAGCTGGGTTCGCGATATTCCCATCCCAGTATGGTTATCCGGACCATGCCAGCGGCCACGCGCTACAGCCCTGCTGCCTGCCCTAGTTCTGATTAGCATTGCTGCTCATGGTCATGGTCCCAGGAGAGGGCCTCGCCCCGTCTACTGCAAGGCAGCTGGATGCGGCACTTGTCTTGTAAGGGTTGCTTCATCTCCCTGCCACCTCGTGCAATCTCAAATGAAGCCCACGGGCGCACATGGGCGCACATGGGCATGTTTTCTTGCTTTTGCTCCTATCCCGCCCACCAATGTCATTGTCTGTCTTGTTGGTTGCTTTGGTCTGCCACGCCTTGTCTAGTGTGGCTGTCACATGGCTTTGCTTGGGCTTGCTTGAGCTTGCTTGTGCTTGCTACTCGGTACTTCCAAGACATTGCAACAAGCAGGCAGCCTGTCTGAGAAATACACATGGGTCTCTGCGCCGTGCCGTGCCTCCTCGTGTGGCCATGGCGACTGCCGAGGCGAATCATGTCTCTGCTTTTGCCTCGTCACCATGCCGCCCGTCATCACCGTCTCAGATTGCGAATGTTGCACACAATCTTCCTTTTGAAGATGGGCCAAAACCGTCCAAGTCGTCACGCAGCGCGGCTCGCCAGAGCTTGCTGCTGAAGCCCGAATCACATATTGGACTGGGCTAGAACGCAGCAAGTGGGTTGTTGATACAACCTTTGCAAGCTTAGTCAAGTCAAACATCAGCATCGGGCATCCTGTGCTCGTCGAGCGGCTGACCGCCATTTTGTCATGGATTGGCCCTGTCCCAGCCGTTCTCTTGGGGGCAATCAAGAGGCTGGGGAAACGAGACGTCGGGGGCGGAAAAGAGAGAGGAAAAGAGAGAAGAGGGAGGGGAGAAGGAGAAGGATGGATGAAGCAAGTAGATCCATATAGCCACGCGGCATGCAAGCAGGAGAGAAGGGGCGCGACTCCAACAAGCTGCGAGTTGCAACAAGTCGACCCGAGTGTGTTACCCAAGATGCAAACTCGGCGCCCCAAATTCCACGCCATTCGCCCTCGTAGCCGAGCAATTCACGTTGCAAACATGGTTGTGTTTCGTGGCAATCTAGATCTGCCAAATTGCCGATCGAGGTTTACGGGCTGCACTGCACTGCGCGCCTTGCATTGCGCAGGCGTGGTAACAGCCGTGAGATTGCACAACCTTTCACAACAAGGCATCTCGTACGTGTGCGCTTGGTGCAACAGTCCCAGTCCCAGTCCCGGTCCCGGTCCCGGTCCCAAGCTGACCAGGCGAACCAAAGCTGCACGGCAAACGGAAAGTGGCATTTGGCATTACGTTTCCTATTTCCACGTCTACCTATACCGTTCATACTTGGCGGCTATTGCCAGCTTCGCCTCTATCCGCTCAATGGTTTCCCCGTCGTACACTTGCTCCAGGGCCTGGCCAGCCTTGAAAATCTGCTTTTCATGTCTGGCCGCCTCCTCCTTGGTCATGCACACGAGATCTCGCAGTCGAACAGTGGAGCACTTTTGAACATCCTTGCCCTCTCCAATGACGCTCATGTTTGTCGTGTCCGGTCGTTGCCAGCGGATCAGCACCAGTTTTGTTGAAATTCCGCTGACGGCGCTGCGTCCGTGATAGAGCTCCTCGGCCAGGAATGCCACGTCTCCCGATACAAGGGGGGTTTTCAATCCAATCGAGTCCAAGTCCAAGATTCGCGCCAGCCGGTCCTCGGAGCCTTGGACATATGTCATCATTCCTTCGTACATCTTCTCTCGCCCCTTGGCCGGGGCGTAATCCAGAGGGTAGCCGGTGATGCTCAATATAACGTGATTTGCTGCCGTCATGCCGAAGATTGCCGGCATGGTGCCCAGCACTGGGAGGATTCTGACTCTAAAGTTGGGCATCACGCCCAAATCGCCCACTGATCCCTTTTGAAACTCGTCGTCGGGCAGCGGAAGCAGCTCGGCCTTTCCCTCGCCCGACTGTTCTGTCGAGTATACCGCGGGTATGCCGCTGGTGATGCCCAGCAGCTTAAGCCGCCGCCTCGTTGCCCGGGACAAGCCGTCGTCTCGGCTTGCCCCAATGTCCCCAATGACAATTCTCGTCGGATCACTCTTGCACCCGGCACCCATTGCACTAATGACTGGTATCTTGTGGTCGTGGCAGTACTTTAGGAGCTCGACTTTGGTGTCGATGTTGTCAATGGCATCAACGACAAAGTCGGGCTGTCGTCCATCTTCCCAGGCGCCCAGCATCCGCGGTGCCACGGATTGATCAAACTTCTCTTGTTGGAGGTCGAACTTGACCCACGGCGCAATAGCAATCAAGCGGCGTTGGAGGCAGTGAACCTTGGGTATGCCGACGTCTGCCAATGTGGCAACCGCGTGTCTGTTGAGCGAACTGAGAGTGACCTGGTCAAAGTCGATGAGCCGCATCTTGCTCACACCCGAGCGTGCGAGTGACGCAGTGCAGTGTGATCCAACGCCTCCACACCCAACTACAACGACGAACGAGTCTCGCAGTTTCCCAAGGCCTTCGGGTGTGAGAAAGACTCGGTTCCGCGCGAGTTGCTCGAGTATCAGCTCCTCATCAAAGTCTCCGGCTTGCGCCCTTTTGGCGAGTGCTTGATTGCGAGCATCTTCCTTGTCGACTGCTGATTCTGACGATGCCCCAAAGTTGTTTAATCTATTGGTATGATGGCTGCCGTCTGCCAATGAGGGGATAGAGGTCTTGAGCTCTGAAAGTCTTTCTTCTCTCTCAAGAGCCTGGTATCCGAGAATGAGAGACGCAACCGATGCGCCGGACAGCACAGCTGTCGCGAAGAGCTGAAACCGCGGGTTTGCCAGGGTATCAGAAAGAAAAGAAGCCATTTTTTCACAAAGCCAAAAGAATTACCATCCAAAAAGCGCCAAATTCACCCGATTGACTGTTGTTTTACTTGCACATTTGTTCACGGCCTTTGAGGCTCCACTTGATGTTTGAATTTTTGCTTAGTCATCAAATTTGCCCAACCGTGGCACATGCATTGCAGCTCGCATTAGAAGCTTGATCCATCGACTGGCATCTGTAGCTGCACATCAGAGCACTGTGACATTCCCGCATCGAAAAAGTCGACTTGCGCAGGCGCGCATTCAAGCGCCGGGAATCTTCTTACACCAATTGGCCCTCTTGGGCCGCGCAGTTTCAGCGATGCGTGCCAGACTCGTTGTCCGCCGTCAGCGGCCTGCCGTCATCCTTCCCGTGGCCCCAGCTCCGCGATCGATCTGCACACGATCCTTCGCAAGTCAAACCAAATTCGCATCCACAAAGTCCCGACCAAGCCTCCCGTTTCTTCTAATACCAAAAGCGAGCCCGTCGGTTGTCCGCTCCTTCACCTCCGAACGGAAAGGGTGGCTCAAGCACGAAGCAAAGCTGGTCGCCAGATACACCGTCACTTTCTGGGGTCTCGCCATCTGCGGCGTGCTTATATTCTTCGCCGTAAACGAAGAGTCTTCGGAACGGGAGTTCCCCACCCCTCACGAATGGCACTACTTGACGAGGAAATTTCTGAGAGACGCGCAAGCTTGCAGGGATCCCAAGGATGGCGAGGTCAACTGGGCGCGATGTCTGGAGCTGGCCCGCGGTGTAGTTATACGACTGGAAGACCCCAAACTCGGGGGAGACAAGGTGGTCAAGCTGAGCGACAAGGTCGACCGCAGTCTTGAAGTGCCGGGAGAATTCATCAACTGCGACATCTCGGCAATGTCGGAGGAATGGCGACGGGGCTACTTCGAGGCCATCATGCTCGCCGCCAAGGCCGCGGAACATGTCGATGGATGGGTGAGAGACACAAAACGAAACGTCGTCTGCGCGCCCGAATTTGTCATCGGTCCTTCTAACCCGCGACCGAAGCCCATCCCACCCGGACGACCGCACGCGCCACGGGAAGAAGACTGCGAGCAGGCATACCCCGCCGCGGACAACTGGTACATGAAGATCCTGGCAACGACAGGACTAACGTCGCGACAAAAGATGGAGGCGGCGCTCGAGTACGCGACCTTTCTGGAGTTCAAGAACCGTCAAGAAGAGCCCGAGGCACTCTATAGCTTGGCCCTTGCGGAAGCTTCTGCTGAGCTCGATCCCTCAAAGCTGCCATACGACGCCAAAACATTCGTGGTGAAGAACGATGCGCCGCCCCCGTCAATGAACGTGCTTGACGCCTTGACGGCAATTGCAAATCACAAAGCCCGCCAAGGCGACATCGCCTCGGCCCTCCCCATCTACGTCTCCCTCCTCAAGACGCGCCGCTCTTTGTCAGACACGGCGCCGGCTGCAACTAGATCGCAACCTAAAATGCTCTCGCCTTACGAACGCTTTGTCAAGTTCTTTGGTCCTCCCGCATACCCCACCCCCGGACCAGATGGCTCCCAGCCGCCGTGGCGCAGTCCCTACGAGCGCTGCCAGGAAGCTTCTCTCAACTTGTATATCGGCGAAATTCTCTTCGCCACATCTTCTCGAGACGATGGGCTGGCATGGACGAGAGACGGCGTCGACCTGGCAGAGGAACAGCTGCGCGGGCTCGGGCCGGGGAGCAAGGACAAGGAAGCAAGGCAGATATGCCGCGAGTGTCTGGGCACGGGGCTGGACAACTGGGCGACAATGGTATCCCGCCTAGCAAGGGCGGAGGAGGCTAGGAAGAAGAGTGAATCAGGGCCCAGCATGTTTTCATTCTGGGGCAGCCCTGCAGACGTCGAGGGCAGGTGGGCGGCGGAAGAGGCTGTTGTTCAGGAGCGAACAAGGCGGACGCGCGAGTTGATGGAGGACGTGACTCCTCCTGCACTCGGGATCTTGTCATTTTTCAAAGCGTAGGGTCGGTCACTGTAAATTTACTACCTAGGGGGAACAGTCTGATATACCCCGTTCATGTATTCACCAATCACACACATGTGCGCAATTGCAGCACCCGTCGTCTCTCCGAATGTCAACATTTTCGTGTCAAATCACCTCCCATGCACAGCTTCACGCTTGCTCAACGTTTACGCTGTGGATGACTGGTTTTACTGCATCAGGCACATTCTGCCAGTCTTGGTCTGTAAATTCCCTCCTTGGCGTCTGCGTCGCCGCAATCTCAACATTTTCGTATCCTGGTGTCGTGGCCACGGTTTCGAGGAACTCGAGTGCCGGTTTGAGAGCGGCGACGAGGACCATTTCGACGTAGAATGGTTCAGAGGAGGAGTAGCACGGACACCCAAGCGCGGGTATGTGCTCGTCCTCGCCGTCGGGCGACGACGCAAGCGGCGTGTCGACTGGCTCGGGGGAAGGGATGTAAGCCCGGGCTCGCTGGGGGGGGCATGGTCAGTGAAGCGACAATGGCCGGGCGCAGGGCGCAGGAAACAGCACGCTACCTTTGCGAGAAAATCGTGCAGCTCTGCATTGCGCAAGTCGTCTGCGGCGTAGACTGATCCCAGGAGAAGCATCGAGTCCAGGTTCGCCTGCCACGCGCGCCAGTTGGCCTGGTCGTCCAGGAACTTGGTCACCAGCTCGCAGCTTTGCCCGACGGCGACCAGGCTTAATTTTGTGCCGTCGGCCATCATCCCACGCAGGGTGTTGAAGACGGACTCGACGTGTCTTTCTGCATCTTCGTGCCCTCGCACGCTGTTGAGCTCTGGGACATGTCGTCTTCCGGCGTGGACGAGACTCGGCAGCGGGATGGCCGCGCTGTCTTTCACCGTCAGACAACGGCCGCCCTCGGGCCACCAGTACAGCTGGCCTGGGTTCGCAATGAAAATCCCGGGAGGCGACGGATCTGCGGTGGAGGAGACTTGATTCTGGAGCTCCCGCACGACGGAGACTACAGCGCCCTTGTTGATACCGCCGGGCCCGTTCGCGACACGACCAGCCAGCAGGCCCAAAGACTTGGTAGGTTCGCCAAAGAATACGACGATGCGGGATCTGGAACGCAGGTTTGGAGTCGTAAAGACTGGTACGTGGGGCTCAGATGCCGGTGTCCCCAACGGGAGGGCAACTTTTTCGAGACCCTCGGCCACAAGACGCTGATGAATGATTTCTTCCAGGGCACCTGGGCAAGATGTGTGTGTCAGTATGTTCCTGTGCTGGGCAAGGGGATGGAACTTGCCCTCCAAGTGGAATCTCTGGCGCTGGTTCACCCGGGGATTCTTGTTGATGAAGAATTTGAAGTACTTGTCCGGGTTCTCGATGGAGCGAATCTCGTCCTCTTGATTGACAAAGTAACTGCGCCTGTTAGATGGTGTCTTGTCTCGACCGCAAGTGGTGCCCTTTGCACAAACCCCAGGCCATCGAGATGGGACGCAAATGTAACGTCTCTGGGGAGACCAGACCAACGACGGCGAAACATGGCAAATCTTGGAGCAAGCTTCAGCTGCCGGGATGGTGTGGTATTTCAAAGAGTCCGATTATGCAAAAGAGGAGCGAGATGGAAATATTGGAAGCGACACCTGATCGAGATGGCTGTCACACAGGCAGGGCCAGAACTAGAGGTTGCAAACGGGGTTTCTCCGCTGCTGGCACCTGGCAAGCAGCTGAGCTCCCAAACTGTCACGGGATGGATATACATGCAACGCCCGTTTCCGCAACTACAAAACAACATTCTTGTCAAGTCGCTGTTGCCAATTATTGGTCTTGGAAGCTATACTAATCAATACAGATGGAGGTCTTTCCGGAACCTTGCCTACCTGTGGACGGGGTGTCATTAGGTTTCATATCTCGTACATCGATACACAAGCTTATAAGAGAAAAAAAAAACAAAGGGAAAAGCGATTGCCCAACCCGAAAAACCAACAACGCCTATTACTATCAACTCCTTCAGGCTTAATCTGTCAACCTGACCCTGGGGTATATCGGCTCCTGAAAGCTTGACTGATGCTGAAGCGACTACTTGCACCGCGATTCATATGGCTGGCAAGGGCTTCCTCGAGAGCAGACTGGGTAACCGATGCGTCTATTACAGGTCAGCACAACGAGCGGCTCCAAAGCCCCGAGTCAGTCAGACACGTACCGTCCAAATCACTAAAGCTACTACCCATGCTAGGAGTACCGTCGCTGCCTTCACGAGAACTGGCCTTGGCCTTGCCCTTGCCAGTAGGACTGCGCCCTGCCAACTCGGCCGTTCGGCGCGGGGAGAGAGGGCCTGGTATTTTGGATTCCTTGGGCCTTGGCTTTGACACGGCAACAGGCAATCCTGTAGATGAGTCGTCAGATGTCTGAGATTGGTGAATAAAGGCCCGCAGGGTCTCCTTTTGGTTGCGTCGACCTGGCACGCGGTGATCGCCTCTGAGCGTAGACGTCATGTCTTGTCCTGTCTGCTCAGAGGCCTGGTAGGGCTGAAACGCGGGCTCCGACTCGTCGTCTCCATCATCCTGGTATGAGTCCGCGGCCTCTTGCTGCTGAAATCGTGGCGGCCGGCGGATAATCCTTGACTGCGCGGGGCTAGATGCGTCGTCAGACGACTCGTTGGGGCTCGACTCGGCTGGACCTGGGGAAGTGGTCTCACGGCGACGGTGATCGGGCTGGGGTTCGGGTGGTGATATTGGCAGCGAAGATGGCCTCTTTCTGCCTGCTTGATCAATCACCCTGGCGGGGAACGAGGGGGTGTGACGCGGGGAGGATGAGCCAGCAGCGTCTTTGAGAATGGCCGTGTTGGCCGACACATCACGACTCATGGCCGGGCGCGAGGCCATGGACAGCGGCGGTCCGCCGGGGATTCCATCGGTTCGCGGCAATGGCGAGTCTCGCCGCCCCGACAAAGCAGACGGCGCACGCTGATAAGATGAGGCGGTCGGCTCGGAACCAGGAACGGGAGAAGGAGCAGCTGAGCCCTTGGCTGCAGCGGTAGCTTTTCGGACTTGGGCTCGGACTTGGGATGCGTGTCTTTCGGTCAAGTAGGCGACTTGCTGGAGAAGAAAATCGACGGGGACGTCGAAGCGTTCGGCCCTGCGTCTCTCTGGTCAGTACTGTGCATGTGCACAGCAACGCACAGCAACGCGACGCAACGCAACGCAACGCAATGCAAACTTACACCTTGCTCCCTGTGTAACACTTTGTCAGCGTCACATTAGCTCGTCAAGGTCGGTCAAGTTTCAACTCACAGTCTATTTCCGTCTGCGTGGCGCCAGATAATATCTTCCACAGCGCGTCATCCTTGGACGAATCCCATTGCACCTGGAGCACGGGGCACGGAGCATGTCAGCCGGAGTCTCCAGAGCCATCTGATGCAACGGCAAGGGCATGAGAACTCACCGGGGGAGGATCGACAAAGTCTCCCCTGGGCATTGGCACCCTCACAAACACCGTGTACTTTGGTTGGGACATTGGAAATGGTGTTGGTCGACCTAATTTGCCGTCGAACGCAGCTGTCGAGGCGGAAGAGGGAAGAGAAAGGCAGCCCACGTCGTCTGCACGAGAGAAGTCATAAAGGTGGTGGCATTGGGAAGGCAGCCGGCACCATGTCGAAGTCTATCGATAAGATGCCATGACAGGGTCGCCAAGGGTAGCGTGCATTAGTGTGCGGGTCCGCGCCATCTCCACGGAGGGGTGCATAAAGTACTTGGGCAAGTACTTTAGTAAGTACCAGACGTCTGAAAGTATTGTGCAGGAGCAAGTACAGACGCTCTTTAGTCTTGGCCAGCGTCTATGTTGACAAACAGACGACATGATATACTGGGCAATGTTCAAAATGGGCGCCGTAAGGTGAGCGTGAGAATGATACAAGGGTGATGTTGTCAACTACAAGACGTGGAACGCCTCCAAGGTAACCATCAGGTCGCAGCCCGGTTTAAGCGGTTCTAAGCTAGCTTCAAAGTTACTTTGCTTTGCATCATCATCCTAGCTCTAGGAATGCCTAGTCTGCAGGCCTTGTCTACCTGGTACCTAACTAGGCCATCTCTTTCCAGACCACTCCGTAGGTTGATTTGTTTCTAATTCCAGTAATAAGTTGCATTACTCCCGACGGCTCTATAAGCGCGACTCTAAATAGAGAAATCAGGAGCTGAATTGCCATTTGACTACTTGTCCTTTTCTGTCCCCGATAAAGTCATTCGGTCTCTCCTTGCAGTCTGCACGCCTCTTCATTCAGGTCCAACCCCCTGCAATCCTCCGTTGTCAAGAAGAAGCCTTGAAAACTTGGCTAGTATGTAGTCCGAGGCAGCCGCCGGGGTACATGTCCGCTCACTCGGATTTTGAAGATGCTCTCGTATCAGAGCTCAGATATGCCCCCGTACAGCAAGACCCCCTCAAATGTTTCCTTCTCTTTCGAGCCATGGATCTGAACGGCTCGCCACAGTCTCACTCCGCAAGCACATGCTCATTTGCTCAGCACCTGCAGCATCTACGGCGATGCCAATGGCAAGGATACCGGCGTTGTACGGTGACTGAATGGTGAGTTTCGACGGAACAAAAACTGCTCGCTCTGGGCCGTCTGGTCCTCTTACGCCCGACCCCAAAGGTTCCGAGGACCTTGTCAACCAGCCGCTTGAGCCGGCTGGGTTGCGGACGGGGCCGCCGAGCTCCATGGGCAGAAGTACGCAGACTGTGACTGTGACTGCAACTGTGGCTGTAATCGTACTCGTGCCGTCCCATGTCGTCCAGGCTGCAGCTGCTGTGGTTGAGATGGACTAGGTGGTCGGCTTCTCTCAGTCCTTGGGCGATGGGTGCTTGACAGGATATCAGGCCAGAGCTGTCTTCATGGAAACTATTTGGGAACACGTAAATGACCATTGTGAATAAAACAACCGTCGTCGTTGGATCAAATAGACGTCTTGGAATAGCAATCTTGCATATGTGAGGATTGAGGAAAAGAAGAAGAGTCGTCTCGACTTCGGGGAATATTGTTTGGACTTTTCACACCGTAACCCTGCTCTTGATCCACCGCTCTGCCATTACTTTTCTGTTCACACCCTGTTCGTCTCTCGGGTTCTCTTTTCCCGACTCTTGTCTCTGTTTTCCGCCTCTTCTTTTTTTTCTTCATCGCCCACTCTTCTCTCCGTGCTCACGTGGCAGGGATAACAAAGGCAACAATAGAGAACAGAGCTACTGCACACATGCAAAGGACAGAACCCCATGACAAGCTTTGTTGGGGCGAACAAAGACTGGAGTCAAGTGCAAAAGTCATGCGCGTGAATTCACCAGCAGTATGCGCTGAACCAATTATCCTAGTCCCGGCGCAACAAGCCTCAACCTTGGGACGGAAGTACTCAAGAATCAACTCATTGGACCAACTGTCTAACAAATTGCCGTACATGGGCATTTACACAATCCCTTCGTACCCCTTCGTGTCCCATCGCACATCAGCTCGCACTGTATCACCGGATAAATCGTTTAGGGCAATGAATTCAAATGCCTCGGCAGCATGACAACCCTATGAAACCCGCCGAGCAACCTTGTCGGCCCGGCAAACCTTGTCAACCAAGAGAAAGAACAAAAAAGAGCCCCAAAGCACACAAAGGAAAAAGGATGACGTGAAGAATCCGGGTCCAAACTATGCTTGAACGCCATGACCATGTCCATATTCATAATCCACATCCGCCCCATTACTGCTTCTTTACCGCAATGCTCCCGTTGCTCTATTCAGCCATGCCGTCCACCAAAACAGACAAAGCATCAGGCGGGGGAATAAAACAACCATGAAAGAGAGAAAAAAAGAAAAATAAGTGCAGCGTAGTCAAAGAAGCCAAGAACAATTTGTCTCGTGTCATGTTCCGCATTGGCCCGGTATCAGCGTGGTATTTTACCTCGCAGACAAAATTCTTGGTCCCCAAAACCGTGTATTCGTGTATTCATATTCCACCTTTGCCGACAAACCCAGGCAGCCGGAAGCCTTAGATGTTGACAATGCGCTTCTGTCTTATCAAGAAGGGACTCGGCATCTCATCCCTGTCGGGATCCCAGACAGCAACGGACTCGCCGCCGCTGCCACTGCTACTGCTGCCGCTGCCGCTGCCGCCGCTCGCCCGTCGCTCGCCAGCAATTCTCTCCTTAAAGGTAGCGCGCTTGGGGCTGATGTTTTCCAGAGCGCCGCCGGCAGCGCTCAATGGCCGGCCCCCGGCGCGAGCTTGTTGCAGCTCAACAAGTGTTCTACCCTTGATGTTGTTCTTAGCCGCCATCTTGTTGAGGGCCTCGCTGCCGTTGGCGTCCCTCTTGACGGAATGTTTTCGCGCCAGGCCGTTTCCGCTGGAGTCTGTCTGCAGGCTTGTCATGGAAGGAATCTTGCTGATCTGCCGTGTGGGCGAACGTGGTCGCACCTCGCCCTGGGCGGCGCCGAGGGTTGTCTTGGAAACCAGCCCCGTCGCAGATGTCTGAGGCTTCAGTCGGTTGATTGGGCACGACTTTTGTGACGACAAGACCGGTCGGTTCTTGGACGTAAAGGGATTCTTGGCGGAGCGAATGTTCCGCGTGGGCGAGGGGATGACGTCCTCATCGTCGGACTCGTTGGACAGAGGCTCCCGAAGGTCCCATCTGGGATCCGTGGCCCTGTTAGCATTGGCCGCAAAGATGTTGCCCGAATGAGTCGTGGGAGCCTTGGTTGCTCCGCCGCGCCGGGGAGATAGGGACAGGTTGGCTATGGCCATGGGACTCGGGGATGCCATTTCGATATCCATGGGCGTTCCGGCGTGGCCGGCAAACATGGTCTGCGCCCGACCAAACGGCGTGCGTGCCGTCCGTCTCTGCTCGTTTGCGGTGTCGGGGCTGTCTGTTGAGTGCTCCCCGAGGTCTGTTGCCAAGGGAAGCTCGTCACCGCCGCCGCCCTCGGGTAATCGTCTCAGGCTGCTGCTGTCCGGTCTGGCTGCCAAAGACGCGCCATCCCCGGCGCTGTGCGCTTCGTCCGTCGGTGCAGGCTTGAGCTCCTTTAGTCTTTGCAGCTCGGCATCAAGACGTGCCTTAATCTCCTCCTCAAAGCGCTGCTGGAGCTGTTCAATCTCGGCGTTGGCCAGGCGGTCAATCTCGAGGCGTGCCTTGACTTCCCATTCTCTCCGCAGTGAGGAATCTATCTCTTCCCGAATCATTTGCCTCTCCCTGTCGAGGCTGGCCAGCCTGTCATTCAGCTCGCTCTCCTTCTGGCGGAGGAGATCCTCCTTTGCCCTCAGCGACTTGTTCAGGTCAACCACCTCCTTTTCCTTGCGCATCAGCCTGACGACTGGCAAATCGAGCAGCTGGGTTGTGTCTGGTCGCCGGTCCGGGTTCACCTTGAGGCAGTCTCGTATGACCTGGTTCAGCTCCGGAGAGTACATGTCAGGCAGCGTGGCCACCTTGCCTTCCTTGATCTTTTGCACCAGTTGGAAGTGCGTCTTGGCGTTAAAGGGCGGCTCCCTTGCGCAGAGCTCGTAAATGATGCATCCGAGTGACCAAATATCCGACTTGAGCGTGTACTTTTCCGCCGCGCAAATCTCTGGCGACATGTAGAACGGGGTGCCGACGTAGGTGGAGGCAAAGTCGTGAGACTTGATCATCTTGGACAGACCGAAATCGCCCAGCTTGACCGAGTTGTCCTCCCCCAAAAAGACTGCATGTTCCCGTCAGTGCCCGCAAACCAACATACTCCCCCTCCCAAGTCGCCAATCACAACGTACCGTTCTCGGGCTTCAAATCTCTGTGAAGAATCGTCATGGCGCCGGCAGGCACCTTGGGCGTACCATTCGCGCTCCCTTGGGTCAAACCAAGGGCATTTGCACCGGCCTCTGGCGGATCTACACCATAGTGACACCGATACAGGGCCATGACTAGCTGGCTGAAGATGCTCCACACGAAGCTTTCCTGCGCCCTCTGTCCCTTGAGCTGCAGCTCCTTGATGACTCGGCCGAGGTCACCGTTTCCGCAGTACTCCATGTACAGGTGAAGGTCTTGGCTGGCCTTGAGGTGCTCGCGGTGGTAGTAGGCGACGATGTTGGCGTGGCGCAGGTGCGACAGAATCTGGAATTCGGCATGGAGCTGCTCCCGTTCCTTTTGGGACATGCGGAGGTACGAAATTTCCTTGCGGCACATGATGAAGCCGTCTGCCTTTCGGCGAACCTTGCGAATGACGCCAAAGGAGCCATGGCCTGCAAGCGAAACAAGCCGTCAGCATCGAGGAAATGAGGAAATGAGGAATGCCAGCATTGCATGCACAACCAGCTTACCAATCTTCTCCAGCGTCTCGTACTTGTCTTCCGACGACATGGCAAACGGTGCTCCTTGCCGCACAGGCGCCAATGTCGATCCCAAAGATGGTTGTGTCTCTTTTGTCCCTTAGCAGCCCATAAACGCTGAAGTGCACCGCTGTTCCCTGTGAGGCAAAGCACCAAAATCAAAGAGTGTGGGCGAGACACAAAAGTCGACAAGAAGGAACAAAATCCGGAAAGACGAAGAACAAGAAGAAGAAAAAAGAAACCCTGCTGTGGTTAGTAACAATGGCTGCTGGCGGCGAGGATGACGATGTTGTCAAAGCTCTGTGGTGCGTGGTTCCTTTTTCTCGGGAGGACGATTGGAGTTCAAGTTGGCTGCCTGTGCACCTAGAAGAAGGCAAGTCTCGGGTCGACGACACCCATCCAGAATAGCGTTGGCTGCGCTACCATTGCACTGGACAACCCCAGCTCCAATGCTTCCGCAAGGTGACCGGGGTGAGTGCGACGGGGTGTAAACAGTACGAAACGCTGCCATGGCAACCGCCTATCGATACGGCGCCACACACCCGTCCCCGAAACCCGCCACTGTGGCGCATGCACCCAGCAAGTGACGATGTGGATTCAGCCAATGGCGAGGGTTCGGATTTAAGCCGGGGTGATGATTAAGACGTCTCACAGAAAGCCGTTGGTGGGACTGAAGCTCATCTTCCTCCTTGTAGACTTGTATCTTGCATCTTGGAATAGATTTTCTGAGGGGGGGGCTCTTTCGTATATATGGATGCATGTCTGTTTCCTTTGTTTCCGTCGGCGTGACATAGCAGCGGACAGCAATCGTGGTTGCCGCAGGCCACACAGCGAAAATGGTGCTCCGCAAGCACGAATTGGAGGGGAAGCTGGGCGAGGAGAGCGCCATGATCAAGAGCGGCGAGCTGCGCGACGAGAACCCGTTTGACCAGAGTGACGAGTTCAACGAATTCCTGCTCGCCTGCCGACACGGCGATCTGCGCAGGTGCCAGGAGTTTATCAGCCAGGGCGTCAACATCAATGGCAAGGACCGCTTCGACTACACGCCTCTCATCATAGTGAGCCAACTTACCCTGGAGACCTGAGGACGAAACATGTGCCTCACTGCCCTCCTCTCCTCCTAGCATGACAACCCAGCTCCTTCTTCGTCTTCCTCCCTCTCTAACAAAGTCATAGGCTAGTCTCTGCGGACATTACGAGCTTGTCCAGCTGCTGTTGGAATCAGGTACGGCGCTCCATCTCGGGACTCACGCACCCCATCTAAGCGGCGACTAGGTGCCCTGGCCGAACGCAACACCTTCCAGGGGGAACGGTGTATATACAATGCGCTCAACGACAGGATACGCAACCTGCTCCTGCAGTACGACTTCTCCAAGTCGTCGGATCCGTACGTCTACTGGTCCACGCACATATCCGGGCTGCTGAGCCGCACCACCCCGCGCACCTCGGACATTGCGCTGGCCTCGGACTCGCGCACCTTCAACCTGCACAAGTTCCTGCTCGCATCCCGAACGCCCTTCTTCCGGAGGAAGCTGGAGACGCAGCCCGAGACGCCGTCGTGGCACATTGCCAGCGCCATCCCCGTCGAGGCCATCCAAATCGTCCTACGATACATCTACCTGGGCGACGTGCCCAAGGACCTGGTGCCTCCGGGCAGCCGCGTCTCGGAGGAGGATGTCGTCAAGGGCCTGGACAAGATGAGCAAGCAGCTTGAGATAGGACACCTGTGGGAGGCCATCATGGCGGGCAACGACCGCCGGCTCGCGCGGCAGCGGTACCAAGACGAGGAGGAGCGCGCCGTCAAGCAGATTGGGGACTTCTTCGCGTCCAAGGTCCTGGGCAACAAGATGGTCGTGGACACGGAGCGCGTCAACGACATCAGGTGGAGGCACGACAACCCGGCCTTTGCCGACGTGCTGCTCCGGGCCGACGAGACGTACGACGGCGACGGCGACGGCGAGCACGAGGCCCCCGTGCTCAACGGCCAGGGCATCCCCACGGGCGCGGGCAGCGGCCGCCCGCCGCGCAAGAGCGCCCTGTACCCGGTGCACAAGGCCATGCTCATCCGCAGCGAGTACTTTGAGCGCATGTTCTCGGGGGACTTTGTCGAGTCCCACCGCGCCGAGAACCTGCGCGTCGTCACCGTCGACTGCTCGCCCGCGGTGCTCGAGCTCGTCCTCACCTTCTTGTACACGGAGACGGCCGTCTGCCCGCTCGAGCACGCCCTGGACCTGCTGTACACGGCCGACATGCTCTTCCTCGACACGCTCAAGAGCAAGGCCGCGCAGGCAATCAGCACCCTTGGCAGCGGCACGTCCAACGCCCTCGTTGACCGGACGCACAAGCACGCCGCCGCCGGGCACGAGCAGGCCGAAGTGGAGCCGATCAACATCTACGATGTGCTCCACGCCGCGTGGGATCTGCGCGTGCAGCGTCTGGAGGAGTTTGCCGCGCGGTACCTCGCTACCCGGTTGGAAGACTACATCGACGACCCGGATTTCCAGGACCTGATTCGCGAGAGCGCGGAGCGTATCCGACATCGCGAGGAGACGGACACGATTGAGCTGCTGGACGATATCCGGTATTACCTGTCGGAAAGGTTCAGGCTGCGATTTGAGGACGCGGGGCTGGACGAGATGATGATGGGCGAGGATGGCGAAGTGAGCGCCGAAGCCGCCGCCGCGCTGGCCGAACGGGGCCATGAGTTGGTCAATGGCAACGGGGCGCCGCAGAACGGCCTCGTTGAGCAAGAGGCGGATGCCGTCAAGACGCTGGACGGCGCCACGGCCGAGGATGAATTTGTGTCGGATGCAGTCAATTACCAGATTCTGCTGGGCAAGATTGATGTCATGCTGGACCGCTTACAGTTGGATGCATAGCTGCCATGACGGACATGCAGTAGTACTTGCGACACATTTAGCACATTTGTTTTTTTGAAAAAAAATAGACGTTTTTCCTACCATCGACATGTTGGGATAACACGTACTAGATACCAGCCTGTACAGGGAAGCTGGTGTAAATAAACAACATGGGTGGTGTATTTAGACGCTTGTCATTTTCATATTTATGCTCTTAGAGATACCAGAATATGCCATGTATACAGATGCGCTAAAACATCACCACCGCTCTTCGCTCATCAGGCGATACTAATATTCAAGAATCTTCAACCTCGGTCTCAGCTTCTCGGGCAAATCCTCCATCTTGGCCAGACCCATTTGCACGCAGTCGCCCCAGAAGAACAGAGCTCGATCCTGTGCGTAGCTCAGGTAGTCGAATTCGTCGGGCCCGAGTTCTTGCTCGGCCTTGAGGGCCTCCTCCTCGGACACGGGCTCATTGTTAGCATCCAACCCCGGAACCTTGGCCTGTACAATGCCCCACGCAACCCACATGGCACTGTTTGCCGTTCTCCAAAGGCGCGTCTCGTCCATCAGTTCCCGCACATGCAAGTCGCTCTGCTCCTCTCGGGCACGCTCGGCAGCCGTCCAGCCGCCGGGGGGGACCCGAGCATCAAGCATGAACTCGACGATAGAGCTCGACGAGGCCGTGGGGTTGAGAGACGGGGTGGAAGCACCGCTGTCTTGGGGATGCATTCGGGGAGTTGAGCTAGCGGCAGGGAACTGAGGTCGATGGTCGACGTATGCCTTGACGAACCGCCGTTGCTCTTCGGGAGTTGGATACCGCTCGTGGTTGCATGCGTGCGAGGTGACGGGATCGTGGTAGTTGTACGCCCACTCGGAAAAGTGATTGGCAAACTCCAAGCCAGGGACGTTGGCGGCGGCATATTCAAAGTCAATGACGACCAGCTGCTTGTGCTTGTTGGCTGCCTGGAGCAACGGGGACTTTTCATCATCCGGCCTGATGCGCAGGATGTTTCCATATTGCGTCTGCAAAGCTTGCCATCAGTATGTGGCGGAGATGGAGGGGCGTGACGAAATCACTTACATCGTTGTGAGCAAACACCAACCGCTCCTTGATTATCTTTTCGGTTTTGTAACAGTTGACGACATGCGTTCGATACTTGTCGACCATGGCGAGGAACTGTTCCCACGGCACGCCACACACATAGCCATTAGCCTTCCAGGCGTGAACGACTGATTCACTCTTGGCCGCAGGAGCGGGCGTGGCCTCCAATTGCCGATCAAGATATGTGATAATCTTTGCCACGTTTTCCAGCCACTGGTCCCAATTCTTCCAAACAGCGGGACCCCCTTCACGCTCACAGGGTAGGAGTTCAATGCCATCATGCAGCTCGCGCATTCTCTTGGCAATCTGCTTCGTAGTGTCGATTTCACGCAAATGGGCGGGAGTCAGCGTGATGGCGTTGAAAAACTGCTCAAAACGGCCATTTTTAAAGGTTCCCAGCAGCCGAGGGCCAATCTTTTTGCGCGCCAAGCGCTGAAGCACTTTCAGCTCGTTCTCTCGGTCAATGAGATGTTCCACCTGGGGGCCGTATATTCTGAGAAGCACTTTGGGGGGCGGCTTTTTGCCATCCACTTCAGGGAGGCTCGCGGGCGGTGTCACGACGTAAACTGCGTTGGTCAATGCTCCACTGAGTCGTTCCACGGCGATGGAATCGCCAGAACCCAAAGGAATACGCCTCCACCCTTTGAGTTTGAGAGTATGGGCAATACGTATGATCTCGTTCTTGAATACGAGCCAAGGGTCATTCTCCTTGTCTACCTTGTCATGCCCAGCGTCATTCTCGTTTGCTGTTCCACCAGTGTAACTAAGCGTCTTGGAGTTGTCGAGCCAGGCGTCACAGCTGGGTACAATAGCATCGCCATCAACATAGTCGGTATCAGAAGAGGCGGCACGGTGCAGTGTCGTCTTCGAATTGGCACGTCGCCGACGAGAAACCTTGGGTGGGTGTTGAGGAACGGAGCTCAGGCCGAGGGATGCTAACGAGTTTTGCAAAATAGTCTCCAGCTTTTCAAAAGACACATCGCTGCTTTGCGAGTCGACCGAGTCTGATCTTTCGCGAGCCGGGGGCGCAGGAGCTGAGCGGTCCTCGTCAGGCGGCGACTTTGACTTGCGACGGGGAGACTTGGGTTTGCGAGCTACGGCCTTTTTTCTCTTTTCATGCTCCAGCCAGTCCGAAACCTGGGCCAACAGCTTTTCAGCGTAATATTGGTGGCGCTGGGAGTGACTGTGGCCAGATGAGTGCGGAGAGTCATCAACAGGGCGCAAAGCCGGCGAGCCTTCGCTAATGGAGGACCTGGCAGATGCCGGCTTGCCGCTCAGGCGGCGGCTTGGTCCTGCTCGAAAGGTCTTGCTGGAATGATAATCGTCTTCGAACTCAGGAACAGGTTCGGCAATCTGCACGGCTAGGCGCATGTAAGCTTGCGATTCACACGTGTTGCTTCGGCGGTACAAAGAGGCCAGGCATGGCTCTGAGACGACATAGTCTGGGCAAAATGCAGATATAGCAGTCACAAAACCAGGCCAGAAACGAACATGCACCGACTATATCAAGCGAGGAAACCCTTCACGCCTACAATGCGAGCCAATGCCTTTACAAAGAAACCAAAATAAATTACATACCTTTGAGAGTGCCACTGGCAGGCGGCGTTCTGTCGCCATCGCCGTCAGACTTCAAGGCCGACCGCAGGGGCGCGGGGCCGAAGGTCGTGGGGCTAGGTTCGGCCATGGTGAGGGCGACGGGCCGTCGGAGATGTCTCAAATGCGGCAGTCGAGGAGATGTAGACGGTGCGCAGCGAGCAATGTGGAAGCGATTGGGGTCTCTCCGTCCTGGGCAGCAGAGAGGGCCGTGCCACTGGAGACAGTTCTCGGAGGGCGATGTCGAAAGGGAAAGAATGGGACGAGCCAAAGAAAAATGGCCTCGGAGCAGTGGTGGTTGTAGGTAGTTTGGGTTATGACGAGAGAGTGGGTTCGGTGTGGACCAGTGTGTCCGTCAGTCGTGCCTCGGTGGCGTTGGTCAACGTTGAGCCAGATGTTCGCCGCGAAAGTCACCCAACGGTTCAGACCTACTAAAGTGTTCTGGTGGCAGGAAACTGAAGAGGCGAGAGACAGAGTGAAGCAAAGACACGCAACATTGCCACTTTGGCCACAAGCAAGGCTGCACGAGAAATTCGGCCTGCTCAGGTGACCTCTTGCCTTGTTCTTGTTAGTCCACTTAGAGAAGGCAGGAGCTATTACCCCAACGCCTGCACACAAGGGCTGTGCCACCAAAATGCGTGTTGGAGGGCACAGGACACCTTGGACCGTGAGCTAGCCACGAGTAGCGCCCCGCTTTCGATGGGCCCCGGTCTGGTGCCTTTTGTGTGCCCAGACTTCAGCTCTTTCCCCTCATGGCTTTTCTGTGACATCGAATGCTCCAGTCCAAAGCCCGGTCCAAATCAGACCCTGGCCTTGCTGGCTTATCTTTTCCAACCGCATAGCTGAAAAACGCCTTGTTGCGTAACAGGCTGCGGGGCGAGACATTGCAGACATTGCAGACATTGCAGCCTCGTTCTGTCCGTGGCAGAGTGCCATTGACACCTATCCGAATGCACATCTGCAAGTCCCATGTTGGACGCAAGGGTCCCCGATGGTCTTGGTCTAGGGCGTCTTGGGTGCCCCGGTTCAGCAAGGCCCTTCTTGCATGTGAAGGCGCCTGGAGCAGCATTGTTGGGGTCCCAAGTCCCAAGGCAACTGTGGCATGTTCTGTCTCACATATATTGTACTGGCCCATCGGTCAACCCATGACGTTAGTCCGTCCCTGCGATGGCTTGCTTGGTCGCTGCAATTGGAAAGTACAGCCATTCAGTGCGCAGCGTCGTACATGCTCATGCAGTTCAGTTGCCTTTGAGGGCCTCGTGTGAGAGGTGTACAATGAATGCAATCTACAAGAAAACTTGACAAGTCATTCTCGTATGTCACGATACATTGCTCCCTCCCTGGGAAAGTGAAACAATAATGTCAACCGCCACGTTGGTGCCGATGCAGCTGCAGGTGAGGCTGTATATTCATCACGAGAGCATGCGTTGTGCTGCATAAAGGCTGATGGAATGCCCCAGTATTAATTTGGTGTAATCGCTGCTCAAGTCGTGTCCGATCATTCTGCCCAATCAACCGTCATCGTCTCAACTGACATGTTGCCGTGCGTCAACAGTGCCGTAATGCGAATGTGAAGGCGTACTTTGTCATATCAATCATCACTCTTGTCCATGTAAATCGACGCTCGCTCCGTTGTATGCGCGGCCAAACAGCCCCCACGCCTCTATAAAAAACACAACCCACATCCTGTTACTTGCCGCCAGCCAGCAACGCCTTTCTATCAATATTGACTCCTTCATTCTGCAACGCCCAGACAATGGCATCCACCACATCATCCACAATCACACGCGGCTTGTACCGCGGTTCCTTCTCTGCCGTAGTCTCCTGCCACACACCTGTCCTCACCAAAATAGACACCCACTCTGTGCCGTCCTCGGGGCAATACTCGTTCGCGCCGCGAATGTCGCTCTCTGGGTTGTCCCCAATCATGTACACCCTCCTCAAAGGAGTGGCCTTCCCCTTTCCGGACCCCATGCCAGAATAGTACTGCAACAGCCGGGTATGTGCGTAGTCATATGTGAACTGGGACGGCTTCCCAAGCGCATTGTACTGCAGCTCGGCACCGTTTGTGACCGCCGACCACACGCCCTTTAGCGCTTGGACAAAGGCACCTGTGCCGAAGCGGCTGACCGGATATTCCGTCTTCCAGACGAGATCCAGGTTGGAGATCCAGAGCTCCGGCTGCCCGTCCTGCTGCCAGCCATTGTTGGGCATTGCCTGATTGCCATTCTTGTCAGATATGGTGCCCAGGTAGCCCTTGTGCGAAACCAGCAAGTCGTGGATGACTTGGATATCCAGCGACCAGTCTCTCGGGTCGTTCCAGACCAAGATCTGGTCAATCTTGAGCGCGTCACTGGCCAAGTCCTTCTTGTACGGGTCTGTCACGGCAGACGCCGACTTTCCGTCTGGCAGAGCGCGGAATTCAGAATGCAGCGTGTCCTTCAAGTTATCAAACGGGTACAGATGACCATTGGCATGGATCAAGTCCGCCGGCGTAACGGCCCGTTGAAATCCGTAGCTGCAAAAGTCAGACGTCAATTCAGTGCGTGGGCGGAAAGGGGGCAGCGGTACTCGTTTGCGATCCTCCGTGCCGTCTCGGGATGAGAACCCGTGATGAGAACGGTCTGCCTCTTTACTTCATCGGCCCATCCGCGCATAGGCGTGTGTGACAAAATGACCCTGTCGCGAATGACATGCTCGTCTGGTGAAAACCCCAGGCGTTTTGTCAAAGACGCAACCTTGTCGTCTTCATGGGCTCCGCCGCCGTTTGTGAGAAACACGTAGCGCATGTTCTTGGAGTGGATGCTACGGAGCATCTCTCGCGCGCCGGGGATGCCTTGGCTGCCACGGTAAAGCACTCCATCGATACTGTTACGGGTGAGTCTACGTACGGCTTCAAAACTCGGGAGGGGGGCGGTGAGGGCGGCGTACTCAAAGGCAAAAGCAATGTCCGAGAAGGCCTTGCCGTCTGAAGTCGAGATCGCAGAGGTGCTGGGCGGCGAGAAGCGGCCCTGTTTTTCTGAGAGCAACGCTGTGCTTTGAAATGCCCTTACTTGAGCGAGCCACGGTCGGATAACGGTAGTCACTGGGGGAGTTGATGATGCTGGGGCATGTTGAGGTATTCTGGGACACAGCTTTGGCGCCAAACGCCGCGTGTCGAGTGCAACGCGTAACATGACGGCCAATGGTGTAGTGTGCCTCGACTATTGACGCATTCCCCAATATGACTCTGAGAGATGACAAAAAGGCGCAAGTTGGTTTCTGATGGAAGTCGGGCGCGTTGAAGATGTGCTGCAGGAGTTGTGCTCTCCCTGTGAACGTGGACCCCAGTTGCTGATCCCGCTGTCGGAGGTCGGAGGGCGCGGGTCACATCGGCCTGTCATTACATCATGGCATAAACCATCATGGGCTGCTTGCTCTCTTTCTTATCCAAAAAAGAAATACATAATGAGTCGGTACGACTTTGGAGTCTGTTTTATACGTGCTCAAAATAATTTTGCATCAACAGGCAGCTGCGCCATCGTCATCATACATTACAATAGAATTGAGTAGTTCTGGCCAACCCGGTTGGCGTGGTCTATGTATCAAGTTGTCATACACTGTTTTGCTTGGACAGCTACTTTTAATCTTACATCCCGGTTATACACGCCTAGGACATTCTCCTTGGTTCCTCATTTCTTCCAATCCTTCATGTGATCCAGAATTAGCTGCGCGCCCTGGTCAGGGGAGTGCTGTCGTCCTAGAGCCTCAACAAAGTCGCCTTCGGGATCCATCAAGTAAAAGTAAATGCTGTGATCAACTAGGTAGTCTTGACCAGGTTTGACGTTTTGCGGCGTGCTAAAGTACACTCGGTACTTCTTGCAAAGGTCCTTGATCTGGTCATATGTTCCAGTCAGTCCAATGAACTTGTCGTGAAACTCGGCAAGGTAGCTCTTGAGGGCTTTGGGGTCGTCGCGCTCGGGATCGCAAGTGATGAAGATGGGGAGCAGTGCGCCGGGAGCTTTCTCTTCGACCACGTCGAGCATGCGGGCCATCTTGTCCAGCTCTTCGGGGCAAATGTCGGGGCAGCGGGTGAATCCAAAGTAGACCTGAGGGAAACATGTCAATGCAAATTTCCTTGACCAATATGGTAGAGATAGAATAGACGTCGCAGGTGGGGCGGCAACGCACCAAAGAGTATTTGCCCTTCATCATTTCACTGGTGAACGGGTTGCCGTTTTGATCTACCAACTCGAAAGTCCCGCCGACCTTTGGCCGTCCGACTCCCTTGGAAGCATCGGCTATTCTTTTTCTTTGCATACGCTCCTTTTCATATTCAAAATACCAAACAAGCGCGCCGCAAGTTGCGACGAACAAGATGCCGGCTTTCCATGAAAAGGGCTGTGCAAGGTAAATTCGTTAGCTTTCCATCGTTCGCAGAGCAGCGCATGTGTATTGAGATGAAATTGACAAGGCTCAACGTACACCGGTGCTATGCCGGCTCTTGGCCTGCTCAACCGTCTTGTAGTTTGTCCGTCTTTGCACAATGGGTTGTCTGCTCTGGACGGATGCGCGAGGGAGCGTCGGCCGCAGCAGCTTGGGCTGAAATGCGCGGCTGGAGAAGCATCGTTGGCACTTGGAGAATGCGCCCTGTAGGGCTTTTGGTGAAGTCAAGGATTGCGCCATTGCGTGTTCGCAACTCGGTGGTGTAGCGAGCTGCTGCGTGGAAGCTCTGATGATGATGATGCTTGAAAAAAGTAGTTTGGAGCTTGTGCTTTGTATGATGCAGCTCCGGATGGGTGCTCATGGTGGCGTTGCCACCGAAAATTTGCCGAGACTGGAGACCGGAGACTGAGACTGCAGGGCAGCAGCGAACCAACGCGTGCGACCCTGGTCACCCAGAAACCCTCAAACCGAATGCATGGGCGCGCATCAAGTTCATGCTTCCAGCAACTTTGCGACTCTCCAAAATGCAGTCTTATTCGGCCTAAGGCTTTATCCCGCTTTAGCAGAGGGGCTCTTATAAAAAAATCTTGCATAATTTCACATACTGTCAACAGATTAGATATTATTGACTTGGCCCGGTTGCATCACTTCTTCCAAGATGGATCAGCGACCCAAGTCCTCACATGAGGATCGTTTGCCATCTGGATCTGCCGACAAGGCAATCAAATCCGAAAACGCAGTCAGCTCCCCTCGGATGTCCGCTTCAGATCACGCCTCCGCCATCCTGAATAAACCATCGCCAACACCGCTGCCTTCAACAGAGATGATGGATTCATCCGCCATGACGACTTCGTTTAAGAAGAAGGGCACGGCGGCGACGACGGCCAAGAAGACGCCAAAGAGACGGAGACCGGGTGAATCAAAGAGGCACAAAAAGGCCAAGACAGGCTCAGCGGCTCCAGGGCAAGATGACGCCTCGGGAGAGGAGGACTCGGACAACGGGCCATATTGCCTATGTCGCGGCCCAGATGATCATCGTTGGATGATATGTTGCGAAAAGTGCGAGGACTGGTTTCACGGGGAATGTATCAACATGAACAAAGAAATCGGCGAAAGTCTCATTGAGAAATTCATTTGCCCAAACTGCTCAACTGGCGACCTTGCCACCATTTACAAGAAGACGTGTGCGCTAGGCGCCTGTCGCAAAGCCGCGCGTCTAACACAAAGCCCATCGAGCGTGTTTTGCTCGCCCGAACACGCGCAGACGTGGTGGGAAAGAATGGTTGCCAGGTTGCCCAAGGCAAAGGGCAAGACTGGGTTGACTGACGAGCTGGCCCAAGAAGAGCTTATGGCGCTTCTCGAAGGCGGCATAGGGTCTACGGATGAGAATGGCATGTGGAAACTGGTCAAAGTTCCATTTTCAGAAGACTCGAGAGACGGCACTGACGCAACAGGAGGTAAGAGACGGCTTTCACAAGCGGTCTAGTGCAAAGCTGACTTGGGTTCACAGACGAGGCGTTTTCCGAATTGCTGAGCGAGGAAGAACAAAAGTTTCTCGCGGATGCAGCCAAGGCTCGTTTTGAGCTGGCCGAGGAAACTCTTTTGTGCCACAAAATGTTTACTTTGATTGAGCTGGCCCAGGAGCGCAGGCGCGCGGCCATTAATGCTGGGAGTTTCGGTGACGACGTCTGCGGCTATGACTCGAGGTTGGACAGCATCTCTGCCCGAGACGTCTTCTCCGCCTTCATAAAGTCACCTGAAGGTGAGGAAGTGTTCAAGAATTCGAAGCTCGGGGATCCGCTGGGCGACGACGACCAGTTGAGGGGAATGTGTGAACGCAAACGGTGCAAGGCGCACAGTGGGTGGCAAAAGATGCTTCCCTTGGGAATTAAGCATCAGATTCGAGAAATGGCTGGCCAGGCGGCAGTGGTGGAAGAGGAGGAGCAAGTTGTTCGCAAGGCTGTGAGAGAGCGAAGCAAGAGGCGACTAGCAGAGAGCAACTGGGTCGAAGTTCTGGATGGATGAGGTTTATGAAGATTGCAAAGCGGGATGTATCAGTAAAAGCGACGGACGGCGTTACGGGGCATATATTTGTTCATGGTTATTTGGGACAGGCAGCGATACCAAAGTCTCGAATTGATTCGCGTTTGAACTTGGCGTTGAATGAGATGGCGCTCAACCCGTCAACTGGACGATGTGACGTCGGATAGACGCGCCAGGATACACACAAAGTACTGCCGAGAAGGCGCATAGAGAGCACAATTGATATGTAGATGAGCCACAGTCACTGTTGTATTACTTTTGCCTGCTTCTACGTGTCGTGGGAGTTTTGGTGCTGTATTGCCGTTTTAGGCAAGGAGGGGCTGAGGGGTAGTAGCTTCGGACTTTTTTTTTTCTTATCCCACCATAACTTGCTTATCAAGCAGCCGTGACGTGAGAGAGAGTGACGGAAAAAAAAATAGAAGCACAGCTCTGCTTCGGTTGCCTTCGATTATAAACACCAAGCAGTGCTTTTTAAAGGCCCAACACACTGCTCGGCCGTCCCAAGATTGCGAAACTTCAAATTGCGCACGCCAACTACTCCAGCAAAAATGGCGTCATCCGATCACCCCGAACAAGACTTGGACGATCTCCTCGATCTCGACGACGCCGCCGAGGAGATTGATAATGAGGGCGAGGACATCGCCATGGATTCGGACGCCGAGGAGGAAGAGGTTATCTTGCAAAACGACTCGATTGCCTACTTTGACATTCCGCAGGACTCGCTCTTCACCATTTCGCAGCACCCCATCCACCCGTCTCTTGTTGCCGTCGGCGGCTCAGCAGGACAAGAAGACGACGCCCCCGGCGCAGGATGGCTGTTTGACACATCGGCCGCCGAGTCACGACCAGTCTTGCCCGCCAGCTACGCCAGCAACCCCGTCAGCGAGCCGGCCAAGAGCACCCAGCTGGACAGCCTGTATGCCCTCGACGGCCACACTGATTCCATCAACGCGCTGGCCTGGACCTTGCCCCGCGGCGAATTCCTCGTGAGCGGCGGCCTAGACGGGCGCCTGAGGGCGTGGAAGGCGGATGTGCGCCCCGGGAGCGGCGTCAACATGGGCCTGTTGGGCGAGGCGCAGGAGGTGGAGGAAGTCAACTGGATCTCGCCATGCCCGTCCCCCGACCACGAGAACACAGTTGCCTTGGGCGCCTCGGACGGCTCGGTATGGGTGTACACACTGGACGCGTCCGACGCCGCGAGCCCGCTGCGGATCGTGCAGAGCTACTTCCTGCACACTGCTTCGTGCACCGCGGGCGCGTGGACGCCCGACGGCCAGCTGCTGGCGACGGTGTCGGAGGACTCATCGCTCTACGTCTGGGACGTCTGGGGCGAGGCGGCCGCCCGCAACATCACCAGCGACAACGGCATGACGGCCGTGTCCCTGACGGGCGAGGACCAGCGGTTCGAGGTGGAGGGCGGCCTGTACTCCATCGCCATCGACCCCAAGGGCTCCTTTGCCGCCGTCGGCGGCGCGGGCGGCGCCGTCAAGATCGTCTCCCTGCCGCGTCTGTCCGGCCAGCCGGGCCAGCAGCGAGGCAAGTCCAAATCGGCGGCAGAGGCCACCGCCGGCGGCCAGATCCTGGCGTCCCTCCACACGCAGGGCGACAGCGTCGAGACGCTCGCCGTGTCGCTCACTGCCACCACCCCGCCAACCGCCCTGCTAGCGGCCGGCTCCGTCGACGGCTCCATCTGCGTCTACGACGCGACGCGGCGCTTCGCTGTGCGACGCCACATTCCCGGCGCCCACGACGAACACTCGGTTGTCAAGCTGGAATTCGTCAAAAACTCATGGCTGCTGACGAGCTGCGGCATGGACGGCGTCGTCCGCAGATGGGACCTCCGAAGCGGTGGTGTCACGGGCACCAACGCGGCGGGGGCCGCTGACCGGGGCCTGGTGAAGGAGTGGAAGGGCCATCGGGGCGATGGCGAGGGAGGCGGTGTGCTGGGCTTCGTGCAGGGGGAGACGGGTGAGAGGGTTGTTACCGCCGGCGATGACGGTGTTGCCCTTGTATTTGAAGCTTAGCTTTACCAAAACATGCGGAACATGAATATATTAGATGGCCGGTGTGTTGGGCGCGGTTGGAAACCTGCACCTTTTGCACACAACACTCAGCAAGAATAAACTTGAAGCAAAAAAGGGGCTAATCTGCCCAAGAGCATTTCATTTGTTTCCCATTGTTAAGATGAGCCTTTTCGGTTTCTAATACACCATGTATATCGTATCCCATTCCAACGCCGAAAATGTTGAATTGCGTAATCCCTGCGAGGTCCAAACCTCATCAAAACACCATCTTGGTTCATAAAAGAGTTGATAGAAAAAGAAAACTCCCGAGAAAATCGGAGAAACGCATGTGTGGAAAGGCGTCCTCTAGAGTCTAGTCATGTGTGTACGTTAAGATACTATACACTCATCCTTGCTGAATGTTGAAATTATAACAATGCATGCTTTTTAAAAAAAATATCACTTCCGTCTTTGCTCAGTTTCCTGAAAGGTTCGCGCTAGCGCTAAATCGATGTTCGGTGTGCATCTATGACTGGGTGGTGTCCTCGACAGGGGGGCAGGTGCAGAAGAGGTTGGTGTCGCCATAAGCTGTTCATTGTGTCAACGGCCAGGTTTCTCAATCGTGTGGAGAGGGTGGTCAAGTGTACTTACTGTCGTCGACACGAGTCACGGTGGGCCAAAACTTCTTCTCCATCAGATAAGGAAGAGGGTAGGCGGCCTTCTCGCGAGAATAGGGTCGCTCCCACTTGCCCTCGCCGTCACCGACCAGCAAGTCCTTCTGGGTATGGGGTGAGTTGCGCAGCACGTTTCCTTGGCGAGGCTGCTTGCCCTCTTCGATTTCGCGAATCTCGGAGCGGATGCTGATGAGGGCATCGGCAAATCGGTCGAGCTCCTCCTTGCTCTCGCTCTCAGTGGGCTCGATCATGAGCGTATTGGGCACAGGCCAACTCATGGTAGGGGCGTGGAAGCCATAGTCCTGTAGACGCTTTGCGATATCGATGGCCTCGATGCCGGCAGTCTCACGGAAAGGCCTGGCATCAATGATGAACTCATGAGCGCAGCGGCCCTTGTCGTTGGTGTACAGGATGGGATAGTGGTCCTTGAGACGAGCGAGGAGGTAGTTGGCGTTGAGGAGAGCCACGGAGGTGGCCTTGCGGAGACCCTTGTCACCTAGAGAATCATGTGAGTGCGCTGTCCATGACATGTAAGCGTACAGCAGTCAATGAGCTTACCCATGGTAGCAATGTAGGACCAGCTGATGGGGACAATGCTGGCGCTGCCAAACGAGGCGCTGGAAACGGGAGTCTGGCTGTCCTTGTGAGGCAGGAAAGGCTCGAGATGAGACTTGACGCAAATGGGGCCGATACCAGGACCGCCACCGCCGTGAGGAATACAGAAGGTCTTATGAAGGTTGAGGTGGCACACATCGGCACCAAGAGCTCCAGGTGACGTAAGGCCAATTTGGGCGTTCATGTTAGCTCCATCCATGTAGACCTGGCCACCGTAGGCGTGAACCAGCTCGCATGCCTTCTTGACACCGGGTTCGAAAACGCCGAATGTGCTGGGGTAGGTGACCATGAAGGCACCTAGTTCCTTCTCGTGCTTCTTGCACTTGGCCTCGAGATCGGCGAGATCCAAGTTTCCAGTAACAGTGTCGCACTTGACAGGGACGACGCGCATGCCAGCCATTGCAGCAGAGGCAGGGTTGGTACCGTGAGCAGAAACGGGAATCAAGCAAATGTCTCGCTTGGGCCCGGGCTGCTGTTCGTGGTACTTTCGAATGGCTCGGAGACCAGCAAACTCACCCTGGGCGCCAGAGTTGGGTTGCAGAGAGGTGGCATCCATGCCGGTGAGAGCAGCGAGTTGGGCCGAGGTGGCACTGAATAGTTTCTGGTATCCCTTGTAGCTGCTCACGGGGGCATGAGGATGGATATTGGAGCTCTTGTCGTGGCCAATGAGTTCCATCTGCGTGGTTCCGTTGAGCTTCATGGTGCAAGAACCGAGGGGAATCATGGAGTGAACCAGAGACAAATCCTTGGACTGTAGCTGGTAGATGTATCGAAGCATTTCGGTCTCGCTGTGGTACGAGTTGAAAACTGGGTGGGTAAGGTAGCTGGATTCTCGGCGGACGGCAGCGGGAAGGTCCTTGACAACTTCGTCCAGAGAGAGCTTCCAGCCCTCAGCCCAGAACTTGTTGGCAACGTCCAAGTTGCGGTCAGTGTGATTCTTGTTGGCAACAGCCTGGAGGGCCTCGACAATGCGGACATAGGTATCCAGGTTGAAGGTAGTGGGGACGGCGAGAACAACCTCGTTCTTAGTCCAAGCCTTGCCTCCGCTGATTCCTCGCTCCAAGAGCTCCTTTCGAAGAGCCTGGCAAACCTTGGGGTCTTCAAAGCTGATTGTGATGGTATCGGACAAAACGCGGCCCTTGGGGTCGAGGGTGGCGGTGGGAACGGTCAAGCCATAGTGCTGAGCAGCAGACTGGAGCATGCGAGCATAACGAAGGTTGTTCACGGCCATCTCCTTGAGCTGGGCAGGACCGTGGTAGATGGCGTACATCGCAGCCATGTTGGCCAGAAGAGCCTGAGCAGTGCAGACGTTGCTAGTGGCCTTTTCACGACGAATGTGCTGCTCACGAGTCTGGAGAGCCAATCGAAGAGCACGTCCTCCGGTGCGGTCCTTGGAAACACCGATGATACGACCAGGCAGACGACGCTTGCTGGCATCCTTTACGGCCATAAAGGCGGCGTGGGGACCACCGAAGCCTAGGGGAACGCCAAATCGCTGGGAGTTGCCGAAAGCAATATCGGCACCCCATTCGCCGGGAGGAGTCAAAAGGGTCAGCGCGGACAGGTCAGTTGCGACGCTGAAAAGAGTGCCCTGCTTGTGGGCGACATCGGCGAGCTCGCGGAAGTCACCGACACCACCGTTGGTGTCGGGATACTGAGCAAGGACACCAACAAGATCATCACCAAGGGCTTGAATCTTCTGGATGGAATCTGGGGCAGAGAGGTCCATCATTTCCAGACGGATACCGAAGCCTTCGGCGCGGCCATGCATGACCTCCCAAGTGGCTTGGTGGACCAGATGAGAGACAACGTACGTCTTTCCGGGTCGCTTAGCACGGGAAGTAGAAAGGTTGCTGAGGGACATGGTCATAGCCTCGGAGGCGGCCGTGCCCTCGTCGAGCAAACTGGCATTGGCAACAGGCAGGCCAGTGAGGTCGGAGACCATAGTCTGGAAGTTGAGAAGTGACTGCAGACGACCCTGGCTGATCTCCGCCTGATAGGGCGTGTAGCTGGTATACCAAGCAGGGTTCTCGAGAATGTTTCGCTTAATGACCCCGGGGATCTCCACGGGATAGTAGCCCCCACCGTTCATCCAGGTGTGAGTTTCGTTCTGAGCATGCATGGCCTTGAAGAGCTCGGCAATGCCTGACTCGCTGTAAGTCTTGGGCTGGATGGTCTTCTGGGGGGGCAGCATGACGTCCTCAGGAATGACCTGAGCAACAAATGCGTCCAGAGACTCAACGCCAGGGCCCAATTGCCTGAGCATGGCGGGAATATCCTCATCGCGAGGACCAATGTGCCGTGCAGTAAAGTCCATCCAGGGCTCAGGATTCTCGGCGCTAGTCTTTTGCATGTCAACATAGGCCGGGTCCTTGCGAATGGAGTCCAATTGGGCTCTGGAGCTGGCGACCTTGGCGGTCTGCGAGAAGCTGCGTGCAACCACGGAGCGAGCTGCAGGAGCGCGCGCAACGAAGCTGACTGTCGTGGTGGCGGGCAGCGAAGCGCGGCTAACAACCGCGGTCGAGGAACAGCGCAGGGGCGCTCCCCGGAGAGCCAATCTCGACGCCATTGTCGGAAAGGGCTTTTTTCAAAACTGGCTTTGCAGAGCTTTGTTTTCCGTTCGAAAAAAGGAGCGATGTGCCAATTGAGGCCGTGTCGCGCGCTTTTTTTGTGCGTCTTCTCGATGAGCCGAGTCTATCAGGGTCCCTCCCTCAATGGGCCAAAAAAAAAAATCGAGGGCGCAGGTGGCGGGCAGCGGCAGCGGGCAGCGGACAGCGAAAAGGTGCACGACAATTGCAGCCGGCTGACGACAAGCTCGCGCAACAGATGATGCAGCTCTGCAGCTCGCCTTGGTCGGGTGCACCACAAACAAAATATGTCGATACAATGGATGAGGAGGAGAAAGGAGAAGGGAAATCGTGGGGAAGACGGACGAGAAAAAGATAGCAAGCCAACTGTTGGCTACTAAAAGAACCTTGCCGTGTCGCGGACGCTGCTCGTGACGGCCGAGTGTCATCTTCAGTCGCCGCCGGATCCCGCTTTATCGGCTAGTGCAGGGATTTTTTTCCTGGTCGCCCCTGCCGCCCCAAAGATGATCCACCAACAATCCACACCTGCCCACGCGCGGCTAAGTCGTTATCGTGCAACCATCAATGGCCCTCCATACTTTACATACGGAGTACGGAGTACAGTGCCTTGGCATTTTCGCCATGGACACGACTGCTGCTTGACATGTACCGCGCAACAGCTATATTGACGAGAAGAAGAAATGACTGCTCTTCCCCAACAGCAGGTCTGAGCGGGTCTGCTCCTGCTTCCCCCTAAGCATGCCCCAGGCGTTCTTGCCTTCCCCCCCCCCAAAAAAAAATGCCATGCCGTTGCAAAAGAAACCGCTTCCGACCCGCCGGCACCTGCCCAGCCTGCGCATGTGCTGGGTTGCAGTACATGCACTGGCCGACCAGCAACTCGTCATTCACTCACGGCTGTCGAAAGGTACCAAGTACCCACTTTCCACTGGCCTTTGAATCACCGGGAGCGCTCGGGCCGACGCTGGGCGACAACCAGCTGCCTCTTGCGGTCAAAGTCCACTTCCTTAGTCACTCGTAAATTTTTAATTCTGGCGTACCAGCTTCTCGAAAGCAACACCATCTCATCGCCGAAGTCGCCCTTTTTTTACGTAAATAGCACCACGTCCCAGACAAAACTTTACGCAACGAACCGCCTTCTCCCCTAACTACAACCCGTAACCACGTTCGACATGTTTGGAGGATGTACGTTTACCGCCCCTTCGGGCCGCCACCCCCCATGTCCTCCTGACCTCTTCCTTCCTGCACCCCGATATTGGGTAATCAGTTGGGTAATGGTTGAACTGACGTGCTTTGCCTGATCTCATGTAGTCGCCCCCCCGCAGCACTCTCCTGAGAAGATCCGCGAAATGGAAGCTGAGGCTACCTTCACTGTGCAGCAGGTTGTTGCTTCTGCTTTCATGCTATATCTCTGTATGTGCTGCCACTTGGCGAGATGGCGAGCTTTGGATGGCCAGGCCTCGGGTCGTTTCTGGCAAATTGTGACATTTGATACTGACTGCTGCACCAGCTCCATTCGCCATCGACATGGTTAGCAGAATCTTCTAGGTGGGCAAGCGCGAATAGGCCTGTTGCCTCTGACGTGGCGATGCAAGCTTGAACGGGCGGCGGTACGGCGCATTCGCCACCTCACAAAACGAAGTCGCCATACCGAAATACTGAAATGAACCGCCAAGGGGAACAAGCATACCCCCATGTACGATATCACGGACGAAAATCTTTCTCTGGGTGATGGATGTACGGAATACCTGTACTACATACAAGGACACGACTGGGACGTCGAAAGCCATTCCACTGGCGACGTACAGAGGAATCATCTACAAGTCAAATATCCAAGGACGCGGCGCATGTTAAAATAGAAAGTAATGATATTTGAGATCATATGTGCTGAAACTCCAGGCCCCAAGTGCTGTCTTCGTTCTCCATGATGGTCACGATTGCAGCAAGCACATTTGATAACCACCAATGTTCCTGTCATTCAGCCCAACGCCTATGCGAAGCTGTCAAGCTTGTCTACCGACAACTTCCCTCTTTCCAAATCGCAATGTACATCAAATGTCCTTGTGGCTAAAAAGCGGTTCCAAATTTCCTTGTCAAGAGCCCCGTAGTCATGACGTGGAAAACGCCCCCAGGCAATCTACCCAATGCCTCGCCTGTGTAAATCGACATTTGCATCACCTTGTTTTCGAGCCAGCATTGCGACTCTCGTCCCACTCCTCGAAATCGACACCAAGCGCTTCCAGCTCCTTCTTCAGATGTTGCAACTGCTTCTCGTAGTCTTCCAAAACCTGCAATGTGGGTTAGTTCACACAAACTCTTGGCACTAGAAACAGTGCTGACATGACACTTACCCTCTTCGCCTTGGCCTCAGTCTCCGGATCCAGAGCCTCGCCATCTTGGCCGGCAGGCTTGTCCAACTCCTTATTCAGGCGATCCGAGTAACCTCTCAGCACGATCAATCTGCTCCAGAGCTCCTCTTCCCGGGCACCCAATGCTGGGTCCTGCACTTCGCGCTCCAGCGTCTGTAACCTGGTCTTGAGATCGTCCTCATCGCCGCTCAGAGCATACCCGCGATTCCTCAGAATCTGCACCTTGGCCGCCAACGCCAGGCATCTCTCACTTATGGCCGTTTGTCGTCGCCGTGCGGCCAAAGCTCGCACCTCAGTCTCCAGCTCGTGCCGCTGCAAGATGGCGTCCAAGCTACCATTGACTTGATGCAGGCGCGTGTTGAATTCGGAAATGGCCCGTTTTTGTGTCTTGAGACGATCAGCGACGCCGGTGTAGCCTGAGCAGAGGACGGGCATGAACCCCGGGGCGGGTTTGTTCTGGAGGGCTTCCTCCCATTCGCGAGGGTCTTCATGGGGCTGAGGCTTGTAGAAGGGGATGTGAGCCTCGTCGACTTTGTTGTAGAAGTAATGCTTGAAGACGCAGCTGGGATTTGCGGGGTCCCATTTCTCCGTTACGAGCTTGATTTGTTCGAGTATGGGTTTCTGGTCTGTTGGCGACTGGTTAGCTCGATGCTTGGAATTGAAGCAGGGGTCATGGCTGTCGAGGACGTACGCGGTGTTTCTTTTCCTGGTTGCCACAATGAACTCGATAGTTGAGCTTGTGACTGGGCCAAGGCCGGCATTTGCTGAACTTGTTGCTGTTGTCCCATGATGGAGTTGCCCAGGGTGCCGGCTTGCTGACCGCCCATGGTCTGGCCGAAGACGCTGCCCGTCTGCTGCGCGGGCTGCGTCTGTTGAGCAGCTTGCGGTTGACCAAACAGGCTACCGGAGCCCAGGGGCTTGACCTGGCCGAAGAGCGACATGGCGATGTTTTGGTGGTGTTGGCACAGGTCGAGCTTCAACGGTAAAAGTCCGTTCTGGGTTTGCGCGGCTGCAGCCTCGAGATGGCCGGCTGGTTTGCGAAGTGACCGTTGCAAGGACGCCTTGAGCTTGCGTTTCGTTGAGTCTTGCGCGCAGATGCAAGCTGGTCGTTGTGTATTATTATCCCTTCTCGCAGCTTTTTTGGGGTGTCGCGCTCTGCCAGACCAAAATTGTAGCAGTGGCAGCCGCGCATCCACACTCACTTGAGCAACGACCAACCAGCCCAGCATCAAAAACAGTGCGCCTTGTGTGCCAGCCAGCAGCCTTGACCCACTGACAGCCAATCACAGCTCGCCAATTCCAACCTCACCTCAAATTCCAGCAACCTGCCATCACACCAGGTCCGCCAACTCAACCTTCAAGTTTGACACACGGGCAGCCCCCCAACACAGACAGAATGGCGACCCGACGATCTCAGTATGTCTTCTGCGGCGATAATCTTCCTCTCAGCGGCCCGATTGAGTGGCTCGGGCCCGAGGATGATGCTGGGTGAAAGCGCTCTTTGGCTAACCTTGAACCCGCAGGTTCCATCAGGAAGTCCTCATCGACACCACGCCGCTCCCTGACAACGTCCCTGCCGTCAAGGAGATCGGTGCCAGCTCTGCTCCTCTCCTTTCCGCGTCCTTTTTCATCGGCGCCCGATGCCGCGACTACAATGACGACTACATGCAGTGCAAGACGGAGAACCCCGGCCGCGGCGAGTTTGACTGCATGAAGGAGGGACGCCGAGTGACCCGTTGCGCTCAGAGCGTGTACGTTTCCACCCCTACCGTTGCGGGCAGAACGCTTCTAGTTCTGCCGCTCGCTCTGGCGACTGCAACCGATTGATTCGCATGCGGAGGCTGACAAAAGCGGATAGGCTCCAGGATATCAACACCCACTGTCTCGCCGAGTTCCGCAAGCACTGGGAGTGTCTCGACGACCGAAATCAGCAGCTCTGGCAGTGCCGCCCTGCTGAGTGGAAGCTGAACAAGTGTGTCTTCGATAACCTGGTACGCGACCTTTTGCCCCGCCCTTTCATCTGTCAAGTTGCGCAGAGAAGGGCTGTCTTGGGTTTCTGTCTGGCAAGCTAACATTGGGTGTTTCAGAAACTCGAAAAGAAGATTCCCGATCAACCCAAGAACGTCACACCTGTCGAACTGAGGCGAAAGCAGATCTTTGCCGATGTGCGCATCGGACCCGGCGACGGCAAGCCCTTTGTTGCGGGGCAGGATGCGAAGCAATAAATTGTCGCGGGGGGGGTTTGACTTGTTAGATACACCGTGTATATTTTGCAATTGAACGGGTTCGTTCGTAGGGCATTGTTCTGTGATGTTTGATGCAGGTTTGCCATGGCCTTGGCACAAGCTAAACCTCGTGTGTGGAACCTTTTCTGCCTTTTCGTGAAAACCCCAACACTCTTGCCTTGGTATTCTTTGAAATTGTACCAGCGGTGGCAATGTACCGTCACAGGACCCATTCGTAATGGCAAGTAATTAACTGCTCCATAGTCTTGAATTCTTCGGCGCCGGTTGCTTGCCAAGTTGACAGTTGGGAGAAGCGGTGGTAACCAACACCCAAGCTTTTTGGTCCTTGGAACCTCCCAGCCCAGATCAACTGGAGTCCCTGTTTAACAAGAGATGATATGTGGCCGCTCCCTCCACGGAATGGTTTAATTTTGAAGGTCGCTCCAAACTCAGCCAATGTCACACCTGTCGAGGCGGACAGAATTTGGGGGGCTTTTTAGTTTGTCTACAGTGTCCATACGTGCAAACCACCTCTTATACCATGGACTTGATATCGCCGCCGGGAAACAAACTTCAGGTAAAGCACTTGGATAAAGACCACCTCTGCAATAAATTCAAATAAAATACCAGGGCCATCTCCGTCGTGGCATCACGTCGCCTGGACAAAATGTGGCTACCCTACACTCCACAGTCGAGATCAGTAACCACCACCACCAAATTCCACATCGATTGTCTGCCAGTTCATTCCAAGATTGTTGGGTATCTACTTGATTACGAACTATATTGATACAGCAGGTATGGAGGTACTGCAACTATTAATACTATTGGACTGAGCAAGGAAGCCGCCCGTAGATGTCGCTGATGGTTGCATGTGATTCTGATAATCTCCATTGTTTAAGAATTGGCTTAAGCTCTTCTGCCTCTGGATAAAAGTCCGCCATCAACGGACATTGTGAGCAGATGCTTACACAGCATGGCGACTCGTCATTTCACAAGAAGGAAAAGTGCGTCTCTGTTCCGAGTCCTTCGACATATCTTATTCTCCACGACGGTTTGTCGCCGTACCATATCGGCGACATTCCCTCAACACAGCATCTGTGACTAATGGCGCATCTCTGAAGTCCAGTTGACAGCGAATCGCCGGTCAGTAGATGACTGTTTTCCAACCCGGTCAAGTGATGTTTAGTTTCACTTGGCAATTATTTGCATCGTGGTATACCGGAAAACCTGGGACCATGTGCTCGCAGCAACGAGGATTGCGAGTATGTCTCCGCGGCCCCTCGTGATATGAGAACAGCAGTGTTCTTGACGTTCAAAGTAATATCCCAGCGGCGGAAGCCGGGAACTTCCTAGCAATTTGCGCCTCTATCAAACTGTATCCACTGACCATTTGGTCTGTTCTTGCCGGGCCTAGACTACGTGCTGTTAATCTGCAAGCCAAGCCTCAAGTTTATAACAGGTTACCAACACAATGGGCATTGGTCCATTAGTCCAGCGACATATTCGTCATGAAACAAGGCAGATTCTCATGCGAGTCTGTGCTATGGCCGCACAGCGTCTGTTCTAAGGGCCAGAAGGGCCAAGAGATTCTGGCAGCTTCATCCGCCTAACAACGGATTTGTTGGCGGCTCCATTTATAACGTAGTCTGGCATTTGTTTTGATAAGGGGGCTGTGGATACGAGAGATTTGTGCCATCAGGGTCTCTAGCCTCCTGTTAGACTTATGTGAACCTTATCTTCATACGTAGACTCAGAGTTTGAGATTCCGATGCCGCTTGAATTCGGGTAAATATCATTGGTGCCAGAACCTGTACACTGATCTATGTTAAGGTGCCAGGTTCTGGCTTCGCAGTGTCGGTGTGAGATGACGGCCAGGAAGCATGCAATGAGTGATTGCTTAGACATAGCTGGCTATGCGTTGTGATCGGGTTTGGTGTTGGGTCTAGGCCAACATGGACGCACATAACTGAAGATATCCACCATGGCCCCAGCGGAACATGGAAACTTTGACACTTTGTACAGCGCGGATTGCTCAGAAGAATGGGTAAAGTGAAACGCACCAGACTAAATTTTTTTTCTTCCCACACCGGCCAAGCATGACCGATCGCCACAGATCATCAGCTTGCATACCAATCCCCATCCCCATCCCCATCCCCATACACTGCCGGTCTATTCTCCTACTGGCTGTCGAAAGAAACTTCCGAGTGCCTCTTTTGGAGCTTTGGTTAGGATGAAACGCGGCTTTTCAGTGTGTGGAGATGGTGGCGGCGGCAAAAAAGTGGTGCTGCATTGTGAAACAGCTAGGCTTGATTAGTCTTTTTGTTACCATAAACAGCCTTGCCAATAGAGAGCAAACGCAGGCTCGGCACTGGACGAACGATGGAGTTGATAGTACCACAAAACTTGGTGGATGCTTGGTTTCTCAAGGTCAACCTTGGAACAGCTCACCTTGATCGCGCACATCTGTTCTTTCTCGTTCAAGACTTGATCCAGGGGGAGGGGTGTGTGAATGTGATGGTCTGGCAATAGGTAAGGTCATCTACTTCAGACGAGGAGTGGAAAGGAACTGCTTGTGCGACCAAGAGTCTGGAACCGGAGAAGATGGGAAGTGCGCTATTTCGTGACTCGTGAGTGCTGAAATGCCTGTCAGAACGGGACGACCGCCTTGTGTGCTCCGCACAGCTTACAATGACCGATGCAGGCGTCACTCCGGAAATAAAAACAACTGTCAGACTTCGAAAGGGGGCATCAACAAGGACGAGATTGTGCAGAGAGCCAAACTCGTGTTGCCCAGTAGCAAACAGTTATACCAACTGTAATCACGGCTATCCGGCAAGGATGGGTTTGCGGAAACTAGTAGGAAATCACCACAAGTCTCCTTCCTCATTTGCCTAAGCGACGGGGCCCGCCAATGAAAGTCGCAGTTTGCACAAACCAGGGCCTAATCCAGCCTTGGTGGGCCACCTGCTAACACCACATTGATATGGGCATACTATATCTTGTTATGCACATCGACAATGGTTCGTACGGGATATTAAACCAAATTAATATTGGATTTATTAATATGTCTGAATTCTGGCTAGCCCTGGAAACACAGATGTACATAAGTGTTTTCAGCACAAAATGTGCCTCTTGCGGCCCAAACTCTGTTGTTGTGTTGTTCATGCTGCCACTACCAAGGTCGTCGCTTGGCCCTGAGCAGTCGCTACGGTCTCATTGGCAGTTTTGAATGCACGTCTAACCCGGAACTATGTCTCCTGCTTTTCTCTCTGTACAACTTCACAGCTTCACATTGCAAGTCAAAGGTTGCACTTGATACTACTGTAATCCATTGCCGTGCAAACCAGATTATGCGAACAAGATGTCAAGTTGAATCTTGGTAGGGCGTGCGCGTAAAAGCGTGTGGGCCCAAACCGCCCTTGGCGGCGGTCGCACGAAGAGCGATTTTTAGGCCACAGGGCCGCCTGAGATGGGGGCTACGGAGGACTGTGGCCATTGCTTTAGGCCTGTGTTTCAACTGCAGAGCACTGGGATGCCTTGGGCAACTGGCGCCCAATACCTTGGGGGAGACCTGGTGCCCGACAGCTCCAAACATCTACAGCTGCTGTCAAAGCTTCTTGATGATGCTTGTATTGTCGCATGTTGGGCAACCACGCCCGAGCGCTGACTGGACTTTGGTTATGGCGAAACAAGTTCACTGTTGATGCTTGCCTTGGGGGTCCAGGCTGGGCGGGCCGATGCCGTGACCAGTGGAACATGGGCCGTACTCGAGTTGGTTGTGCTGAATTGAAATCAGCATGAGCAAAATAGAGCAAGCGCCTCGGTTGTCTCTGTGGAGTGGGGAGCTTTGATCTGTGCACATGTATCAACGGTGCCAAGTCATTTTGGGCACTGATTGAATAGTATTGACTCCATAGAGCTGGCCAAGATGCGACCAGCCTTTTGGATGGAATCCCGGTGCAGTAGTGCAACAGAGAACCATCGTGTCGGGAGTGATGTAGACTGCTCTTGGCCGACATAATTGCCGAGTGTCCAATGGCGCAGATGCTGCCAACGACACCACCAGCTTTTGAAGCCTAAACTACTCCGTACACCTGTTTGTTGCCGTTGCTCTGTGAAACGTGATGCCGCGCTGTACAAATTCGTCTTGTCAATCCTTGCTGCTCGGTTCCTGGAAAAGAGGGGCGTCAAATACTTGGTTTTGGTATATTGGATTTGAAGAGGCGAATTGAAAGCAACAGTCCCAGGGCAGTACGTAATACATGGATCTGACTCAGTTTGATACTCTGTCCTCCTTGGTTTCATGGGACCGCACTGCGTTGTGTGGGGTGAGAGCAGTACACCAGACGAACGATTAATATCGACGTTGATGCAGAGGTGGGGAGGAGTGAATCCCTCCTGGGAATGCTCAGAAACGAAAGGTAGCAAAGTCTCCGATGGGGTACTACATAGGCAGCTATTGCAATCCGACATGCGTGCAGGTTCGTTTCTGTGTCCTTCAGCGCACGCGTACAATGTGAAACAGACATTGAGTGACGTTATCAATGCAACCTTCCTAATGCCATCGCGTTTTCCCGCTTCTTGTGACATGAAAGAGTACGGAGTACTGGAGAGGAGAATCATGCGCCCGGGCCATCGCGCCTGTCAAAATGCCAGGCTCGTTTTTGCGTGTCTCAGAGGCGACGCGTACATGCAGGGCTTGGCGAGCAGATCTCGGTGCAGCACGTCACACAGGGCGGTTGTCTAAGACAATGGAAACCTGCGTTGAAGCGGAACGAGAACCGCCACGATTGCAGAATCGGCACACAGGCATCAAGGGCCAGCAGCCACTATGGCTGGAGACATTGTTGTCCTTGGCAGACTTTGTGGCTTGTCTTTAGGCCCCAGTTCTTCTGCAAAACGCCATTGTTTCCCAAGGTGCCCCGTAATCTCTCTACGATAAATGACAGAGGCGGCTGAGAGCAGCTCGTTGCGTTTCTGTAGAAGACGGCCCGGGAGTGGAAGAAGAGGACGAGCAGGCGAAGTGGGTCTCCTGCCACTGGATAGCATTAAAGAGATGAGGGCGGTTTCAGGAACGATGAGCCCCGCCGCCACTTTGTAGCTTGTTTGACGGGGCTCTTTTGAGCTCAGTGCTTTGGTTGGCCGGCTACTTCCAGGGCTCTTTCCACGAAGCAATCAGCGCCACCCTCGTGCTCGTGTCGAGCCACAGGGAGGCACACACATACTAGCTGCTGAGAGGCGCGCCAGCTACAGGGCACGTTTAATGGAAGGGAGCATCATCCATCAATCACACAGGAATGGAAGGGCGACGAATTGCTGCAGCAAGGGCCAATGATGAAACTTGACTTGAGCGTACTACAATGACCAAGCATTGCAGCACTGGACAGTGCCTTGGGCCCCATTCCGAGCACTGTAATAAATCCTTCCATGATAAAAATATCTCACTTTATCCCGTCTCTTCATGGCATGGCACGGCTCCTTCGGCCCCAGGCCCACAACCCCTAATACAAAGTCTTGGCCATGCCGAGTTGTGCGTGTATCACTGTATGTACGTACAGTAAGCATCCTTGATCCAGGTTGTTTCTTACGAGAAAATCGACGTCTTTGTACTTGTACCCGCGTGGCGGTTTCTGTTCGGTGGAACTGATGAAAGTTGAAGGGACAACGGTCTCGTCACTGAATTCACAAGCGGCATTTCCAACATATTCGCTCGGCAAGACCATGCGATCTCCAGGTGGCCCCTTTCGCTTCACGTCACACCTCGTCGGTGGAACATTGCGTGGGGCGTAGTTTTGGAACACTTCCCTCCAAGGGCCAGGTCAGGCCGATGGTACGATGCCGAATTTCCTTGGGCATCCACGGCTACTGCAGTGGACAGCATGAGAAATAGTCGGATATTTACAACCAGGGTACGGACATGACCAAGGCCGCTTCATCTCTTTGTGGCCAGGCAAACTTGCGCCACCTGGCCCCGTGCCTCATTTCAAGGACCAGAAAAACCCAGCAGGCAGCCATGGTGATACAGCCGGCCTGGCTTTGTGTATCCCATGTTGGGGGCGACAAAGGAAACTACGGCATTGTACAGTATCGCAGGGCAAGCATCTGGCTGGAATCAGATGCGGTGATTTAGCCTTGAGGGCGAGGCCCTCGAGGGTCGAGGATAGCCATGTCCAAGACCATCACAGGGTGCTGCTCAGACTAATAATAAAGAAACTTGGCCTCGACGCTGCCAAGACTGCGGGGGCCTCGACTGTTTTGCTACCGACGATGGCGATTGATTGCCCCAACTCTAGGCCGTATTTTCTGGTTCCAAGGCTGCCTGGGACAACAATACAACTGTGAACATGTAAGTAGGCGCTGGCCTCTCCACTCTCAACTTCACCAACCCAGTACCAGCCTCGGTGGTGCTGCACCGACATCTCGTAGCGCCAGGGGCATGGCGGCTTCTGTGGACAGACCTTGGCACTACCCCTGGCACTACTGCAATCGAATCATCGACGAGGGGTCGTGAACGAGGGGGTGCGAGCGGGGACAAGGGGGGGGGGGGTTCAATGTTGTTGGCGTGGACCCCTGCTCCAGTGCCTTTTAGCCATGCACTGACTGCATGTCGACATTGCTGGTCTGGTGCTCACCCATGTTCAATGTTGGCAATTCTTTTCTTGCAGCTCTGTGGTCCAGGACCTTTCAATTCGGACACCAGACTAATTGAGAGTTGAACATGGGCCCCCCCCTTGTTCCCCACCTGGCCCATGGCTCGTTCTAAGCATTTTTGCATTGTCCTTGTACGCACTTACAATACGGCATCCAAGGCTGGCGCCAATTGACACTGGCTCGTTTCCACTGTTCAGTCCCTGTGCGGGATGAGTCCAAATTGGCTTACTCCGGCTTGAACTAGCCGCAACGTCCTCTCCTTCCTCGTTGTGTTACTAGGCTTGCCTTCTTTTTATTAACGCCTGTTCCGCCGGCCGCGCCGTCTCAAGTGCTATTCTCCTTTATAGCCTGCCACTCTTTTGGTCCACACACTCTCTGATCTTCTTCACCATCCCCCATCCCTCAAAAACGCACAAGACCTGGTTGTCACAGCCTTGACGGCTTTCCTACCCTTCTTCTTCCCGTTACACTCCTTCAGTCGGCCCCCAAACCGTCTTCACTCTCCGCTCCTTTCGTGTCCTCGACGGCACATTACTCTCCTTGTTATATCTTCTACTCCTCACCACCGTGAAGCTTCGTTTCCAAGCCATCTCCCTTGAGCTCGCTTTGGTTTGGTTTCCTTTTCGATTCTTGTCCTTCCTTGGCAACCTTTTATCGGCACTCGATATTCGATCCTGTTCAACTGCTATTCGACCAGTTCGACCCTCAAACTACGACAACCGTTCGACCTTTGTGGACAATCGTCAACAGTGCTGCCCAGCTGGTTCTGAAGAAAGAATACGACAAACCGACAAGAATATCCAAAACCAAATCAGTTCCGATCCTCAGCGCAGGTTTTACGCCACCCCCCAAAAAACATCCACCAAAAGGTACGAATATTCGCACTTGATTGCCTCATCTCCCTGGTTGTTCTTCATTTTCTTCTCGTTGTCTTGTCGGGTGACTTGCATGTCATGCGAGATATGGATTTTCGGATGTCTTGGTGTCGTTGGCACCAAAGCCTCGGGCGTTGCGTCATTGAGAGGCTTCCAACAAGCACTTGACCATGCCAATTCCGTCGTCGCTGGTATGGATACCGAGAGCACTTCCGCCTTCTGGCATGTCCAAAGGTGGTCATTCTGAGTCTCAGGGTATACCCTCGAACCCATTGTTTGCCTCAGCATTCTCCACATGGACAACATTCCAGAGCCTCATGTCTCCCAGCCACCACGACGGATCCGCAATCCAAGGGATTCCAATTGATGGACGAGGGAATATCGCCTTTCCTGTGCGAGAGGCGGCATCATCAAAATGTGGCCTGTCGCAACTCAATCGCGATTTTTTGTTTCTCTGCAAAGCAACATGGCCGAATGCACCCAGCCTAGCAAGCACGGCCTGATGATTGTTTTTACAATATTCACGCGTGCGAATATCCATGCTAATCATTCTCCAGATTATCAAAATTGTCCAACATGAAGTCTTCATTGTTCCTTGTGGCCGCCAGCGCCATGCTGGCCTCGGCTAGCCCCTTGAAAAAGCGCGCCATTGCGACCGACTGGGTTACCCAAGTTGTCACCGTCACTGTCACCGAGGGTCTCCCAGCACCTACTCCCGCAGTCTTCGTTGAGACCAAGAAGATTGTTCCATCTTCTGCTCCCCCCTCTCCCGTCACCACGATCAAGGTCCAGCCTACTACTTCGTCGACGCCTCCTCCTCCTCCTCCTCCGCCACAGGCGCCTAAGCCTACGACGCCTACCACTGTGGTCGTGCAGCCCAAGCCCACATCTACCAGTGTTGCTCCCAAGAGCACGCCTACTTCCTCCCCACCTGCCAGCAACCTGGGCACCTACGAGAATACCGTGATTCAGCAACACAACACCTGTCGTGCGAAGCACTCTGCCCCCCCTGTTGAATGGGACGCGGAGCTTGCCCAATACGCTCTCAACACTGCCAACACTTGCGTCTTTGCGCATGACATGTAAGAACTGGCTCTCTTGAAGCATTGTCTCGTCGTCTGTTAACATGAGATGTAGGGATCAAGGCAAAGCGCAAGGCACAGCACGATATGGCCAGAATCTCGCCAGCTGGGGATCCAGCGGTGACATTGATTCTTTGCAAGTTCAGTCTGCTTCTGACGCTGTTACCAAGCAGTGGTACGAAGGTGAAGTCGGCAGCTACGCCAACTTCTATGGCCTGGCCAACCCCCCGTCGAATGTTCCCCTTGACGATTACGGCCATTTCACCCAGCTTGTCTGGAAGGCATCAACCAAGATTGGCTGTGCGACGGTCAAGTGTGGCGGAGGCACCGTTTTGAGCCTGCCATCGTGGTACACGGTTTGCAACTACCGCACTCAAGGTGAGAAGGCGCCCTTTTAGGTATCCCATGGTGTTGCAGATCAAAATCTAACCATTATCTTTAGGCAACTTTGGGGGCGAGTATGGCACTAACGTTGGCGCCCCTGTGAGCTAAGCTTGCTGTCGTCTTTGCAAGGTGACGGCCGCCTTTGGTACGCGCCTTTCGACGCCGATGTCTACTCATGTCACAGTCCAGCCGAATACTCTGATTGGATCGTACCTTGCAGATACACAAGGCTTCTTTGCAAGAAGCTCGGGGGGTTGGAAATGGAGCTGCTTTGTCTCAAGATCTAAACTGTGGCCGACGCCGGGATGTGAATGAGGGGGTTCGCAAACGAGACATCGTGAATTTCGTTTCTCACCTGTACGTTATGCCACCTGGTACTTAACAATCTTTGTCTTCCTTTACAAGGCGAGGATTCTGTTCATTCTTCATCATTCTTCTTCTTTCTTTCATACTTTCGCTTCTCTTTACCCCCCCATCTTGGAAGGGTTGTTTTGAAATGGAAATGGTCTTTCTACTGCATGTGCTTGGCGCCATCACGATGATGCATTACGGATATCGGGCATATATGCGGAGGGAGTGACGAGATGGGAGGGAGGCCAGGACTGTAGGCGCTGGCTGTTTGGCATGTTCCGCTCTTCTTTCTTATCTAGGTGAAAGATACACACTCTCTTGCACAATTGATGGTCCCACGCGTGCTTGGCCGATTTTTGCGTTGACTTTTGTTTGGTGAAGTTGACTGCATGCACCTATTGAGCTGGTGACTTGTTCCAACCTGAAGGCTGACTGACGGACACAGGAGCGGATGGGATGGCCTTTGTCTGCTGTTGCAAGCCCGACGGTCTGGTTGAAGTGGGTAAACACACGCCATATTCCTTTGAAGCATACGCCTCGCGCTGAGACAATCAATCCTTTGCAAATCTATAGCCGGAGCAAAGCCACACCGGACAAGCAACAAAGACAAAGGGGAACAGCCGTCTCTCGAGCCATGCTCCAATCATGGCTGAGCCGGCCTTGCCTAGTTTAATTGGCGCTGCGTACGACGACATGATGTGATGTGGCATGGATCGTGGCATATTCATAGCCGTGGGCCGGGTTCAAAGTGAGTTTTGATGCTTCTGGGGTCGTGAATGACAAAGCAGTACGGCATCAACCCCACCGCCGGGCTGACGGAGAAGATCGGCGACTTGGTCGTGTCGCCACAGGCGCTTGCCAGAGGGTTGAGCCACACGGGTTAACGGTGGCTTATTATTCCAACCGCTGTCATGGGCTGAGCATAACGGTCAATAGGAAGGAGCCGATCGTGCCTGGAAGCACCAACCGGGCACACAAACCCCAAAAAGAATGTAGCGTCAGCTTTGCCGTCTGCCTGCATCTGGAACAAGACACCATGAAGGAGGAACAAGACGACGTCGTCATCACGGCCGAGTGCCTCTGCAAGAAGCACAGGTTCAGCACCAGAGTCGCCCTGTCCAGGCTGCCGCTCGAGGGAACGGCATGCCACTGCACCTCGTGTCGCCACGTAACGGGCGCGCTGTACACCATGAGCATCGCCTGGCCGGAGCCGCCGTCGGCAGTCGACACGAGCCGTCTGGCCAGGTACCAGTTCTCGGAGACGGCAGCGTCCCGGTTCTGCGACAGGTGCTCCACGGCCATATTCTACGAGACGGCGACGGAGCTGGGCGTCTTTGGCGGGACGCTCACCAACGTGGACGCCAACCTCGTCAGGCTCAAGAAGCACATCTTTGTCGGGGACACGCTGGACGGCGGCGCGTCGGTCTGGCTGCGGCGGCCGAACCCCGACGGCCAGCAAGTGCCGCGCTTCCACGGCTTCACCGACGAGATGCAATGGACCTGGGCGCCCCCCGGGCTGGAAGCCGAGCAACCGCAGTCTGTGCCTCTTGCGTGCCACTGCAAGGGCGTCAACCTGCGCCTTCACGCCGCCGCCAAGAGCGAGCAGCCCGCCTGGTTCATCGACCCTAGGAACAACAAGCGCCTCGCGAGCTTTGACGCATGCGACTCGTGCCGCCTGCACTTTGGCAGCGACATTGTCCACTGGACTTTTGCCGAACTGGGCGACATCTCGCAAGCGGATGGCGGAGCGTTCCCGCCGTCCATGGACAGTCTCCGAAGGGCCGTGGAAGCAGGCGATGCGGCCGTGGGCACATTATCCCTCTACGAGTCGTCGCCGGGCGCACACCGGTACTTTTGCAGAGTCTGCTCCGCTGCCGTCTTCTACCTCTGCGACGCCAGACCCGAGATTGCCGACGTGGCCATCGGCCTGCTTGATTCGCCCGACGGCGCGAGGGCAGAGGCCCTGCTCTCCTGGCTCCTGGGAGAGGCTCCCGTCTGGGCGGGCGATGCACGGGGCGGATGGAGGGAAGGCCTCCTGAAGAGGGTGCAGAGCGACGCCGAGGAATTCAGGATTGCCCGCGGCTACTTGAAGAGCTGGAGGAGGCTTGCCGGGGAGCAAAAGGCGGCGCGTGGCTGAAGTGACGGCTTGGAAGCAACTTGGTCTAGGCACGACTAATACCGCTCATCTTGCGCACTTGTTGTCCAGTGATGTTTGTCAATGCGTTTATTGCTTCGACTCTACCAGAAGCAAAGGCCCAGCCAAGGACATGACGAATCGTCCACGCAGGGCATGTTGTTCTCCCCCAGTGAGTAATAATGAAACTGAGCACACGGGAACATGAGACGCCAGAGCTGCCGCTCAACACGACCGCATTGAAACTGAAATAGACCAATGCGGGAGACACATGCCCTGCACATCAGCCCGAATGGCGAAACCTCCACAAGTTGTAGCTTTACCGACTTTGGAGGGCGCATCAGCCCAAGGTATGAACAGGGTACAGTGATGGTTGAGCATCATAATCTTGTCTGGATATCCAACGTCATGTCACCCGGCGGGTTTGCAAAAGCACCCGAGCCAAAGCATACTGGCAGAGAGAAATGAGGATGAATAATAGAGAGAAAGTGTCCTGCAGATAGCAATGACTCGCTCCGTCAACCTGGACTGACATGGCTAGTGGTGGTCACGAAACGGGGCCATTTTGCCCCAGGTTGCGTCGGTTTGCATGCAAGATTGAGTGAGGGGTCTCGGGCGGTAAGATGCCAAAGAATCATGGTGAACTGCATCAGGAGCAAATCATCGACTGCAGATACCTCAGCAATGGGACACCAGGTTGAAGGACCCTTGAAGTGCCGGGAAACCCAAACAACCTCAGCCATTAATCATGACGAGTTGCACTTCTGCTGGCAAGAGACTCAAACAAAACAGTCATGTATATTCATGGCATGCTGGTATAAATTGGTTTCGGCAGAGATAAACGGAAAGAGAAAAAAAAAAAGACATCAACGTGCAACCCCATGCGCCTTACAAATGCCAAAAATGAGTCAAAAGAATTCCGATACGCCTCGCTCCAGAGACTGAAAAATCAAGAAAATCAAAAACTCGGACGAGTTACGCTCCGTGAGACTGAAAACTATGATCCACATGCACCATCGTACCTTCCCGCCGTCGGGGCAAATTTTCCTTGTTGCTGGTATTGTGCTGAATAGAGCTGTAAAGGCCTGGAATATAAGCTCGCTATGGTGTGTGTGTGTGTGTGTGTGTGTGTGTGTGTGTGTGTGTGTAATGTTGAGTTGACGCAAAAATGACTTGAAAATTCAAGTTACTCGGTAGGCACTGCTTGCGTGTTAGAGAACATGACTTTGGGCGAGGGAGCGAGGCATGACATACTCAATGATGAGCTCCTCGCCAGACCACATGCCGCTGGCTACCCATAAGCCGCAGTTGACAATTTCAGCATAACGCTTGTCCGGTGTCTTTACCGTGGCGAACATGCGAAACCCGTACTGGCGAGGGTCAATGTCTTTCGACTGCCCTGGTCCAAGAAGCGAGTCTAGGATGTCGCAGGGTCCCGAAAGTGAGCCTCGGGTTCGCATCTCAAGACTGGGGGCAACCACAAGTTAGCGCTGACATGGTTTTATGAACAAAAGTCGTGAGTTGCCCTGGCTTACATGGCTGGCGGTTGGTCGGTGGTTTGCATGACAAAAGCGCCCTCGACGATGCGGATGGGTCGAAAGCCTCGGGCTTGACCCAGATCATATCCACCGGCCTGCATGACGAGTTAGGGCATCCGCTCTCTGGGCCGCGGTGTGTGAATGAATGGCCGTGTTGACTTACAAGAACTCTTCCGTTGCCAAAGGAGCCAGACCATTGCCCGGCAGCAACGGTTGTGATTTCCTTCTTGACCTTGTTTTCCACTCTTGACGGTTCTGGGTTCAAGGCCACAGCGATACGAAAGTCGAATTCCAAAGCTGGCATGGGAAAGGAAATGTGTGGTCTGGGAAAGTGAGGCAAAGCTCGTCGACAAGACTCTTCGACGCTTTGCTGACTGAAGATGCTGCTGCTGGCCGAAATACTATATTGTCAGCGTTGGGGTGAACCGCCAGGGGGGGGACGAGTGGTGCTCGCCATGTGCAAGACAAGACTCTGCAACGGTCGGTTGTGCTCACCCGCTAATGTTGCTGCTCCCAGAGTCAGACATGTCATCATTGTATTCGTCCTGCCGCGGCCGAGTCATGGGGTGCATCACAAACTGTTGCGGATGCTGCGCGACATGGTCGATTTTGGCCTCTGGTATAAGACACGACGTGGTCACATTCGTATCCCACTCTCCAGAGTGAACACCGTGCAGTCTGCAATCCTGGCCGGGGTCGTTCATGCCTGTCAGTGGGCAAGGAGCAGCCGAGGCGAAAGCAGCTGGGGCCGTCGTTGGAGGCAGCGGCGACAGCTTCTCCGCTTCGATGGCCATGTAAGTGAAAATGATGACGGGGCTTCAAAATATTTGGGTGCCAAGTCAAAAGCTGGCCTGGAGTTCAGTTCAATACAGTTGTTTGTTCCGTGTTCTTGTGATGTAAGTGAGGGGGTGCCTCGGGCGCAAATAAAGTCCTCTCTGGCGACCACCGACGACGACGACGACGACAAAAATGGGTGCAGCGGCTTGATGCAAACCCGGCAATGCAGACGGCGTTGATCGGCGAAACTCGTCGCAGCGCGGGGCGTGGTCTGATGCGAGTGTTGAGTGAGTCGACGCAACAGCCGTCGACGTCGAGGTGAGCTGATAGCGCGGGACGGTGAGGAGGCGGCTGCGGCTGGAGTCGTATGTTTGGTTGGATTGTATTCGGGCTGGATGCGGACATGAGCAAGCTGGGGGACCGTCTCTCTTTTTACCACAAGCCACACGACCAGGCCGAGCTAGGGACAGGCGTTCTGGGAGGACATGACGGACATGTTCACTAATGCCACAGCTTAATAAGGATACTTGCGGGTTGTGGGTTCCATGCGTAACTCTCCGCAAAGGTGGCAACGAATCGACCACGGCCAGATTGCCTGTGTGACAAAGCAAAGAGGCGCGCGCAAGCCCGAAGACCCGGGACGCGAAGAACTGGGCTGCTGCCAAGGCCAGGAAGTCTCGGGCCTGTGCGTAATCCCCGGGTGGCGGACTAGGACTTCATGGCTCGGGTTTCTCGAGTGGCTTTTGGTTGAAGTATGAAGCCGAGAGCTCGGCCGGGCTGGCTCGTAATGCCCGTGGAGAGATATCACCAAGCATACAACATTACTGTACCATGCGCCCCCTCGTTGGAGCGTTGGAGGAGGGCATTTCTTTGATCTGGAGATTTCGGGGGAAGGGCGGACTTGGCCATGCCTCCCAAACTCCAGAGTCCAGAGCCAGTGGGCAACTGCAAACGCTTGGTCGCCCCTGCCCTTCAGGCTGGCCCCCGGACGCCACCAGCCGGCAAGAGCCACCCAGAATATCCTCTGTGCTCAGCTCAGTCTGGTCTGGTGCAGCTCGTCGCACAACCATCACCACCAGTCACCACCAGTCACCACCACCAATCACCGCCAAGCACCACGACGATGGGCTTGCACCCCCTTGGTTGCTGCATCGTCTCGCGCGTCCACATCCAACCGACCGGCACCCCCAGATCCAGGAATGGCACAGACTAGCGCTGCAAGTCCACTGCTTTTCACATTTTGCCAAATGACAAGAACACCATCCATTATGGCGCGCCAATAACTGTTACCCAGATTTCCTGCGACCCAGTTTCAAGATGCTGGAATACCAACAAGCAAGCAAACGGCCGTGGTTGTCTTCTCTGGAGTCGACGTCCGTGGAATGCGCCCACAGCTTTGAAATCCGCCACTGCCATTCGCCCACTCGCACCTTGTCTGCTGACCAAGGGACCGCCGTTGGCTGCCGACAATTACTAAACCGCTCACAAGAGAGATCCCCATAGGGAAGCCTTTCGTTGGCGAAGCGGGTTCGGGGCCCGAACCGGACTTTCCGGGCCTCAAGTGCTTGCCACATGGTAATGCCAAATCTCAAGTGTGGTACGGAGTACGCATGATTGCTAACCGTCCCGCTGGCAATGTCGAATTCGCTTACCCTGGCTCACTCCACCATTTGATCCCACAATGGCAAGATGACGCTCACGGAAAGTCGCATTGTTTTGCCCCCGAAGAGTTTCCTGGTCCCTTATTCGCGCCAGATGGTTGCGCTTCAAGTAAGAATCATTGTCTTATTCACGAACCAGAAAAATACCTTGGAACAGACTGCCCTCTTCATGCCGTCTTAAGCACTGCCAAAGGCTGCAGCTTTCTAGATGATATGAAAGGGCTTTTATATTCTACGCGAAGTTGCCTTCAGTATAGTCATGGCCTTTAGCAGCCTGCAGAGTCGCAATCACCACGTTATGCACACTGGGAAGTCGCCAACGCTTTCGACACCCTGACAGTGCATCTGCGGAAATTTGGGAGCTCCCCCTCCCTCTCAACGAGCAAAGCTCCAGCGTATACGCAAAGGCTCATCACTTTCCCAAATTCTCCTAAAGAAATTGTGCTTTGCATTCCCTGGAAGACATGTCTAAGTCCGATCGATGGGACTCGGGTTGACCGCATTAGAGCGGGCTGCATGTCCCGATGTGACAAGCCGAAATGCCGACCTCGGTCTCAATCGAGAGCCACCCTCGGAGTGGGTTTATGTCTTGACCAACAAGTGCAAGTAGGCTACCAGCTAAAGTCCTCGACTCGCATTTCGATATCTGCTTCTCAAGCCGAGAATATCGTTCACTTCTTTCATGGGTCGCGAGTCGAATGCAGCAATGGACCGCTATTCAACAGCCGGCCAACCCAGTCGAGGAAAGTGACACGCAGAAAGCCAGGATTCGACTCGGAATCCGCACTTGCAGAGCTCAGCACTCTCGGGACGCCCACCTGCGGCCAGCGTCCGTCACCTCTGTTGGTGCAGCTTGCACCTGCATGCAAGGTTACGAAAAGGCAAAAACTCAAATGTGGAAGCCGGCGAGATGTTGCGTAGCGTCAAGCTGGGCGGCCTGACGGCTCAATCATTACAAATTGGCTTCATGGTTCTGCGTCAAGCCACAAATGCCTCGGAATGAGAAATCAATCTTGCACCACAAGAAAAAGCAAGCAAGCATGAGCTCAACGGCTCCTGTCAGCCACTTCTCAGCGTCGGAGCAAATTTGCCCACTTTTATCGTGTCATCTTAATTAGCCCATGCTGACACTGCTGTAATTGTAATCATGATTTGCAACACCCACAGCTTGGTCGGTCTTGAGCAATGCTTCATAGCATTTACTAGTTTGCCTTGGCATTCTTCCGATAGGTGCAACAAATGTATTACACGACATCATGGATGGCACGGTGGAGATGGCATGGCGCAGATGCGTGTGTGTAGGGACGACATGTTGCCAGGGAGTAGGTTGGATAAACACCAGCTAATAAGGAGCACAGGTTAGCATTATATTTTCCGGGATATAAGCAATATAAGCACGGCCCACTAGTCGGTAGCCACCCATGAGAGGAATTGCTTTTCCAAAGGCAATGGCTTGGGCGCTCTGCGGCTGACACGGCGTGCAGCGCGATGCAGCTTCGGGGGCCGGCAGCTTTGGGGGCCAAGGCGGTTAAGGGTTGCCCCTGATCGGTAATCACAAAGAGGCAGGCCATCTACGGAGTAGGCAACGTGTATTTTCAAAATTGTGCAGTCGACTCTGCATATTCGCACTTGCAATCTAGATGAACCATCCGACACTGAATGGACCTATGGCCCTGGGAAGATTAGAAAGCCGGTCACAATATTTGCATGTGAAGAGGATTATATAGATTGGCGTCGTTCGCCGCCAGGGTATTGATTTCATTGAACATCGGCTTGCATAGCGCAGACTCATCGGGTTACATGCTGGATATATTCAATGGCTGCCTGTTGAAGAAAGCCCACTTCTTGTTCGGACGCCCAACCCGTGTCATTCTCGAGCAGACAAGAAGCCGCCATTTCGCAACTACTCTTGAAGGAAAAAGCCAAAGAACAAGTAGATCCTCGGCCGGACCCTTGCCGCATGCTGCCGAATGCATCAACGTCTTGTCAAGGGACGGGCCAATTCAGAATTCCCCAAGCTTGTCGGAAGTGGTGGCTGCATGCACAGCTTCACCCGTTGCATTCGGAGTCTTTTTTGGCCCGAGTTGGGCGTGAGTGACGGAGCACAACACAGCATGCCGTGCCACCTCTGGGCTGCCACAAAAGATGGGTTTCGGGCTTCCGCTTCCGTCGACGCAATGAGTGCCGGGTCCTGTCTCTGTAGCAGCTCGGCCCCTTGGCGACGTTGCATCTGGTGCCGAGCAGCTTGCCCTCCTCACCCCAGACTTTCAACGTGCTTAACGCTGTAGCAACGCGACCGTTGAACCCATCTTGTGGACAACATTTGCGGTGAAGCAGACGGCAGGGGTACATGGGGACGCTGCCGCATTAACAGAAGCCGGCTCTTCCCAGCCTTCAAGGCGGGCAGCCTCGTAACCAAGTTGCTCCCGCCCTGCATCTTGCGGTGCCACGCATTCACTTGAGCGAAATCGACACCTCCAGACAGCTCAGCTTCCGAACCCTGCTGACCTCGTCCCCCGCTTGCTCAACAATTACGTCGTCCACGGTAGCAACCGTCTTGGTGGTCAGCCGCACCTGGCAGTCGCCCTCCTGCGCAAACCAGCTGGCCAGGCTGAGCGTCTTTTCCACAGCTTTGCCCGTGCCCAGGACGGTGACGACCATTGGCGTGGCACTTCCGAGGGGCGTGTTGGTGCTGCGCTGCAGAGCTTGCACGCGCGCGTGGACAGATGCGTTCTTGGGGGCCGCCGCCGTCGTGCGGAGGGACCTGGCGAGTTGTTTTCGTACGCGCTTGACGGCCGACAGGAAGGGCGTGTGCGACGAAATGTATACCACGGGCGTCTTGGAAGACGCCGGCAGTTGCGGCTTGTTCAGGGGCCGTTTTTGAATCCTCGAGCCTGCATCCGCATTAGGTTTGTTCCCGCAATCGCGTGTCATGGCATTTACCTGGCGCGATGCTCGGGAGCTTCGTGACGGGGGGCTGCTCCTTTGCCATGATGGCAGCTATCCAGCATCCGCTGGAAGTGTAGGTTTTGCTGCAGAGCGGAGTGGGAAAAATGACAAGTTGGAGTCTACGGAGCAGTGCGAGTGCGACCTCCGCCACAGCCCAGCCACAAGGCCCGCCCCGACGTCACCAACACCTCTCTCTTCTCCCAAACTCCAAGACTGCAGGAAAGCTCCAAGAAGCCAATGCTGCCGCATCAAACACCGCCATGACGCTCGAGGTGTGGCCGCACATCTCCCCCGAGGAGCTACAGATCCGAGCCGCCGAGTCGCTCGTAAGCCAACCAGCTCCCTGGCCCGCGCAAAGAAAATAACAGCTAACCTCCCCCCCTCCCCCCCAAGGAGCGCGAGCTAGAATGGATCGTGCAGGAAACAATGGCGCTCTGCCACGAGCTCAAGCACGGCGTCGAGGACTGCTACGCGCTTCTTGCGCCCATCGACCCCGGCAGCACGCTGGTCATGAGCACGCACCGCAACGAGAAAGTAAAGGGGACCATTACCCGCGTGGGAACCCGCATTGTTAAAGGCGTATGTCCAACTCACCCGCGCACCAACAAGTCATGGCCGCAGTATCTCACCAGGCTGGGGTTTGGAAAACACAGGCTCTGAGCGTACAGCTGCGCACTCTGCCGCCGCAGCTATTGACGCTCGCACCCCTGGAACCGATCCACGTCCCGCCCCTCGACGCCGTCCACGCGCTCCTCACCCGGTCCATTGACCTGCTGGGCCTGCTGCTGAGCAGCTCGCCCGCGCCCTCGCCGGGTGACATGGCCGCCGCGCTCGCCGCGCTGTCCGAGTGCCTGTCCGAGTCGGCATCGCTCCTCAAGGGCTCCGCGCCGAGCGAGCCCGATCCCGCCTGGCAGACGTCGTCGTGCCCCGCGCACCACTTCTCGCCCGCGCTGCCGCCCAACTTGAGCTTCTTCGTCACGGTCCAGGAGAGCTGCGTTGTGCTGTGGCTGCGGTCTTTGGAGCCGGCCGACGCCCCCGTCAACTTTGGCGTGAAGCTGGGCCTGGCCATCGGGACCATGAGGCGGCTGGAGCACGACGAGATGGACACCGTGTTTCGGTATAACCCCGACGGCGACGGGAGCTGTGAGCCGAGGAGAGGCCGCGCAGAGCCCCGGACGGGCGGGAGGAAGGATCGGGTCGAGGATGTCTTTGTGCGGGAAAAGGTGAGGATAGAGAGCGCGGATCCCAGTCTGATTTCGCTCTACTCCAAGCTGGGCTACCTCAGTCACATGTTGACGCAGGCGAGGCACAACCTCGCCGCCGTCATGGGCGTAGATTTGGTATAGCTGCCTTAGTAGGGAGCACGCACGGCGTGTGCTGGATTGGCTCGGCGTTGCATTGGATACCCAGACGGCGTTTTTCTTGGCATGCAGTTGAAATACAATACACACTTTACAAGGTACACGGTCAGATTAGAAACAGTGAATGGAATGGGCCTCAACCATGAGTAGATTCGCCATGATTTCTACCTAGCCATCTTTGCTGATGATACACGGGCTGCTCCACAGACGCCCCCGGTTTGAAACAAATGAAATCATATATATGTCTCTGCAAGACCAAAAGTGCGTAACCATGCTAATCGCTCTTGACGAACAATCTCTCCCGCAATCGGCCTCCCAAGCCAAATGCCGTCTTGTCTTGCGCACAGCAGCTGGATATTGGGTGGGCGTCATTATGCAACTGGTGACCAGGGCATGGGAATCAAAATGCGCGACTTCATGCTCTGGATGAGCGGCACTGTCTTGTGGACCGTGTCGCTCCAGCCATCAACCGACCAGCTCTTCTCTCGGCGCTCCCGGCGCTCCTCCAAGTTGGCAAATTGCCACAAGTGGTGAACAGTGTTAAGATCACCGATTTGAACAAACCAAGCGCCCACGCCCTCCATCACCTCTCGTCGAGCCTTCAGCCCGCGTCGCCAGTGCGTCTCCCACTCCAACAAATTCCCGGGGTGCAATGTGTACGAGCGGAGTTCAAAGATACCGCCGAGCTGTCGGGGCGGAGTCGTGGGCCAGAAGGAGAACTCTTGCATCAGAGAAATCTTCTTGGAATTGATCAGCAGCTTCAGTTTGCTGTCAAAGTCGGCAAATTCGGGATGGTGAGTGATGGAGTGTCGAGATTGGTGGTAGCCTTCGTACTTTTGATACTCCCAAATATGCACTACACAAGACACACGTTAGTTGGCACTATTTCAGGGAATTGGGGGTCGATAATCGTACCGAATGTGTCACAGTCGCCAACCTCGGTTCGCCAGCTGCCGACCAGGTGAACCTTGTTTTCGGGAGCGTTGGCAATCTTTGGGTAAAAGTGGCCAACAAGCTCCATGTACTCGTCGACCTTGTCGGGTTTCACCTCGTGAAAGACGACTGAATGGACGTATTTGCCGCGAGCCAGCACCTGACTGAAACTGGCCTCAATCTGTGCATCCATCTCTCTGCCCTCCTTTGTCCCGTAGAGCAGGTTTGCTAGCGGTCCAGACTTGCGCTCAGCCTCATGCTTCTTCGCCTCAGCGGTAGCTCCTGCATCAGTCTTGGATGAGCCTTGGTCCGACTTGTCAGACTCGGAGGAATTAGCATATAACGCACGTGCTCCCCGTTGCTTCTGTGCCTCCACCAGCTTCTCTCGGAATTCGTGCTGCTTCCTGTTGAAGGAGTCGATTTGCGCCCTGGAGGGGTTGATGTCTCCCATCGAGGGCGTCTTGGACTGCCTGACAGCCGTGGTGCTGAGAGCTCGCACAGCTCCGTGCGGGACTGCCACAGCAGCGGCGCGTCGGGAGAGGGATCGTGACAGCATGGCGAAGAGTTGTGGGTGGCGAAGAGAGGGTGCAAGAAGCTCCAAGATTCCAGGAGCGCAATGCCGCTGAAGCTTGGTGAAGCAGGATGCACAGTATGGGGAAGAAAACAGATGTGTCCTCAACGAAAGCTCAAGAGTCGAAACACGCCGTGTCGGAGTCGGGCAGGCAGGGAGAAGCAGCACGGCACAGTGAGTTCCTTTTGAGAGAAGTTGGCAGCACAGAACCCCAAGGAGACTACGTGTAGGTTGCGTGTGTCTGCAACACGTTGTCTGTTGCTGAAGCTGTTGGAATGGAGGGCAGCCTCGACCGTCGATTGGATGCGCAGCACAGGTACGTTGCAGCCAACTGGCTCTCACCCCGCACTTTGCCGGTTGGAGATGTGGAAAGACAGTTGTTCCAATGCCGACAGGGGGATTCGTAGAGCGTGACAGTAGCTCGATGCTGATTGATGGGGTTAATTGTGAGTGTGGAAGAGGGAGGAGGTTGGTGGTATGTTTCGTAGCCGTTTGTAAATGATGAGAGTAAACACTCAGGTATGTAGTAGGGTTATCTACGTATAGCTTGACTCAAGGCAACTGTAAGGCACAACCGACTGGAGCAAAGCTTCCCCAGCTCATGATGTCACATGGTCTCCGCTTGATCAGCAGTCACGTGTTGCTGCAACGGGGTAAACGGAAAATAGAATTTGCGCTGCTCCGTACTCCGTCCACGGGTTCGACATGACTTGGAGTTATCACTTTCTGCCTGAGGCCAAAAGAATGTCGGCTCAAACCGTGAGTGAGAGCTCTGCTGGATTGGCCATCGAAAAAGGCTCGTTTTGAAGACTTCACCACGAGCATACTCTCCGCCAAAACAGCCCCCTCCCGACACCTCGAGATACCCACGAATACCGCAATCATGTCTTGGCTCGGTGTTGCTCCCTTCAAGAAGTTCCCGGCTCCTTTCCGTAAGTCAATTCCCCAGTCTTCAATTCGGCCGCCGCCCGAGACTCCTTGGACGGCGCAACCTCCTCAGTCATCACATCTAACAATCAGCAACAGTGAAGCCGATGTGGCCTTTCTTCGTCGCCGGTACGTTCTTAAACGCGGTCGCCCGTGACCCAATCTCGATTTCCCGGGCCGGTCCCGTAATTTGCACCGAGTGCATGGGTGGTGGTTAACTTTGGTCCCAGGTGTCGTTATTGCCTACGGTGTCAACTCTGCTCAGAACGCCATGATGGCCTGTATGCATCTCCCGCACCTGCCACCTGTCCGAAAATACCATGTGGATGACTAATTTCGCAACAGCCGACGAGTGGAAGAACGATCCCCGCAACCCCAAGGCCAAGACTGGCGGCCACTAAATCGACGGGGAGACGTGGAAGAGCGGTGACGTGGGACAACGTTGTGACAAACGAAAGCGAAGCATGGTCCGGTCGAATCGAGCGAGAAACGCGCCGGACAAATTTATCTGGGGTGACACTGTATCATAGACTCGCATTTGGGGACTTAATAGACCTTGTGCACCAACATCAACACTCAACAGGACGGGGGTTGCGGGCATGTAGGAACATTCTGTGAATTCATTTCCAGTGCATTCCGTCAAAGGGACAATACTACCTAATTTCCTTTGTGGGCAACATGTGTCGGTATCCAGGTGAAAATGGTCAGCTGTAGAAAACGCCAACATCTCGTCACCAAAGTAGCCACGGACAAAATTGGGGCCCTGGCGTTGGCATCACGCCCGCAAAGCGGCCCAAAGCCCAAGGATGCCACTGTTGAAAAGCGCTCAACGCCCAGGGTAGTATGTCATCTGCCATGAACGCCATATCTGGCTGTGTTGGGCAATCCGCAACTGTGCCCGTTCGGCATTCGGCCTCCTCGCCGGCTGACGCATCCTCGGCCGCCAAAAATCCACCCGCTGCGCAAAGCCGGCCCCCAGAACAAACTTCCCTACATGCACTTTGCCACACCGCCAGCGTCGCGCCCTGTGTGATTTTAATGTCGTGTAGATGCTCGTTTCCCCGAGGGCCCTTGCGCGACCTAGATTGTTTCCTGTTCAGCGAGTTTCCAGCCCTAGGGTTTGCTTCCGCGCAATGACGGCATCGACCGAGGCCAGTGCCGCCGCGGCACCGACCAAGAGGAACGGCGGCAAGACAGAGGTCAAGATCCTAATGCTTCACGGCAAGTTCATTCTGCGAAATGCGGCGTCCGCCATTCTGCTCGCCGGCACGCGCTGACCATGCACAGGCTACACACAATCCGGCGCTCTGTTCCGGGCCAAAACCCGTGCACTGGAGAAACTCCTTGCGAAAACGCTGGCTCCCATCTCTCTGTCGCCGGTGCTCATATATCCCACTGGGCCCAATCGCCTGCTGCCCCAAGACATGCCCTTCTACGCGCCGGGCCCCAAGTCCGCCGAGGACGACGACGACTACCAGCCCGACACATGGGCGTGGTGGCGCAAGGACGAGGCCTCGGGCGAGTACATCTACCTGGAGCAAGGCATGGAGACGATTGCGCAGACTATCCGCGAAGCGGGCGGTGTGGACGGCATATGCGGGTTCAGCCAGGGCGGTGCGGCGACGGGCATCATTGCCGCGGCCTTGGAACCGGAGCGAGCTGTGCCCCAGGGTCCGGCGGCGGAGTGGGTGAAGAAGTTGCGCGAGGCGAATGGCGGGAAGCCTGCAAAGTTTGCCGTGTCTTACTCTGGGTTCTGGGCGGTTCCAGACTCGCTGCAGTTCCTATATGAGCCCAAGATTGGCACGCCAACCTTGCATTATATCGGCAGCCTGGACACCGTTGTGGAGGAGAGCAGGAGCCAGGCTTTGATTGAGAGGTGTCAAGACGCGATGACGGTGGTACATCCTGGTGGTCACCACGTTCCCGTGTCCAAGGAGTGGGTTATGCCCCTGGCGGGCTTTATCAAGCAGCACGTTTACGATGTCACGCTGAGAGCCGGGCTGTGAGGAGTCGGTTGTGGACATGCAGTTTTCTGTGCGGAGCAGAATCTCATAGATAAAGTAGATCATTAGACCAAGACCCCAGTCACGTTAGATGTTATATTACAATCCCTTGCCCTATTCTGGAGCATGTCTAAAGAAACTGTACAACCGCAGCCGTCCGACTGCCTGCCTCATCGGCCCTTTGAGTCTATTCGTGCAAGCCGCGGTGAGACAACCAACCCTGCCTACAACCCCGTAATGCCTGCAGGAAATTTGTCTACTTTGTACTTGTAGGTTGAATGCGTGCCATCATCTCCTCCTTGGTGATGAGATGATCAATCCTCTCTAGCAAACCCAAAAGGCTCTTCATATTATGGCTCCATTCGTTCAAGACGTCGTCCGCGCCCCTGGGCTTGGCGAAACTGACGATTCGGGCAGGTCTATCAATCTTGGCGTAGACAGTCTTGGATGTGACCAACTCGCTGATATACTTCTCAGTTTCATCCTCGTTCAAGTCGAGCAGCTCGGTCAGGCGGTTCATGCGGATTCGAGTATAGTACTTGGCAACGACGCGCACATTGTGCTCAATGACTCGTTTTCGCAGGTCATCCCATCGTTGGTGAGCCTTTTCATCTGAAGACTGGCCGGCCTGGGCATCAAAGACATCGGTACTGCACAGGTGAGGGCCAAATTTCTTGGCAATCTCGGGCCATCGCATCAGCTCGTGGACGGTGAATAATCGGAGTAGTTCACTGTCTAGTGGGACTTGAGAGTTTCGTGTGTCTTTGAAAATACGATGAAGCAGGTCGTGTTGCTCGTTATCATAGGGAGAAAGAATGACAAAGTAGATGATGCGCTGAAGCACCTGCAGGGTTGTCAGCCTTCACTCCAGGTTGAAAACAGCTGGCATCAAGGGCGAACTTACAGGGTGAAGCTTGGCAGGATCTTCCTCGACTGCTTCCGTGTCAAGAACTTGTCGGTAGTGCTTGCAAACATCCAGGTATTTCCCTTCGTGTTTCGCAAGAGTGACTTGCTGTTCGTAGTATCGCAACTTGAGGTCTGTGGTGTCGTCTTCTTTCTCCTCGGGCACCTCCTCGCCTCGGGCCTTCTTCTTCTCTCGTTCTTTCTGTTCCTTTTCCAGTTGCTCGGCAGTCTTCTTGGGTTTGCGACTCAGGTACCTCGTGCTGATTTTGCGACCCAGAATGCCGGCCTGTGTCCAATCCCCGCTCTCAATACACAGCGCAACCTGTGCCAAGATGAACTCTGTCTTCTCCCGTCGGTCCATGGAGCCAAATGTCTCGACCTGCAACTCGCACAAGATCTCCGTGGCAGCTTTCAAGTCGCCCTGCTCTTTCTTGATGTCGGACAGAATCTTGGTGACCCGAGCCCGCTCCACCTCGACAAAGATCTTTCCTTCTGTGACTGTTCGAAGAGTCTCAATAACTGAGAGCTTGGTCTTGATGTCGGGAGTATCGTTGAGGAAGCCAACCACTGTTTGTACCATCTTGGTGATGGCCTGCTTCAGCTGGCTATGCTTCTTGGATAGGACGAGCGTTTGCTCATTCATCAAGCTCCAGTCGCCAGCATTTTTGCAAAGGGTCACGATAGCAACCAATACTCGTGATGTCGATGCTAGATCTGAGGCCTGCACTTTGATTAGTCTCGGCCACGACGACGGGTCTGGTGGGATGGACGAGGTCCTACCTGTCTAGTCTGCTTCTCAAGGGCGGTGAGCTTCTCGATTGCTCCCTGAAGGTTTGTCTAGATGCAGAAGTCAGCGAATCGTTGTTAGCCAAACGCGCAATTTTCCCATCATGGTTTGTACCTTTGCCAGGGTCTCGGCCTCCGGAAGCTGCTGGTCGACTTCCTTGGTGAAGTCCTTCTCGGGCTTCAAGGTGGTTTCAGACATGACGGCGGTGTTGTCTGGACCCTTTGTAGCTCTATGGCTGTTGTACTAGATCCAATGGAGTTGTTTGGGGTTTTGTTGCTGCCGCAAGTCAAGTTGTGGTAGTTTCCGTCGAAGTCGCGTGGTTTGGAGATGATGGTGTGATGCTTGCTGGACCTGATCAGTCCAAGAGGTACCACGCAACGCAACAGGCTCCTGCCTACTGCTCACTGTTGGTACCTGTGGTGGAGCCCGTCCCTGCTGGAAAATCTTAACCCCGATCCCGGACTAGGCGTGGCATGCTGGGTGCTGTGCTGTCATGTGACATCAATTTGCCTCGGATGCATACCCTGTAGCTATTGTTGACTTGCAATCTAAAATGCAGGACATTGGCCATGTTCCTCAAAGCCAATTTGAGCCGGAGAGAACCGATGGTCAGTCGCTCAGCTCTGTGGCATGTACGAGATGATTCCAAGTCTACAGGGGTTCACCCAGAACAGCTTGGTTATTTCCAAAATCAGCATCTGAAGCCACAAGTGTGTGCAATCTTGGGGGGCACATGTCTCATTCTGAGCTCGTCCATGGCCTAGTCCTGGATCTGACTGATTCTTGCCAGCCAACCGCACCCTCGTTGTCACCAACAATCCCTCACCATTACTTGTCAGCGGCAGCACAGGCGAAGCCCTTGTCAGCTCGTCCAAGTGTCCAGTCAATTCTGTTGCCAAAGTATCGTTCAGGAGTATCATCTCCGTCCAACTACGCACAATCGCGTGGTATAAAAAGTTAATGTATTCCCAACTGTTAGGAGCCATTGGTACCCTACATCCAATAAGTCTGTAAAATCAACACATGTTTCAGAATGCTCACACCATGTTGACGTGCAATCCTTCGCTCATGTTCACCCATATTGTATATCCCTATTGTGAAAATATGGGCTGGGAGTGTCGGGCTATATCTATCCGACAGAGAGTCCCCCGGTTCACCATCTACGACATCAAAACAGCGCTTGCCACGATCATCGTCACAAAACAGCCTCGCAACCCACGTCACACCTCAAGACGCCAATTCTTGGTTCTGTACAAGCTGATCAATTATTTAATTGAGATGCCAACTCCATAATGCTGACCTGAATCTTGCTGTACAGGTTGAAGCGCTCAGCTACCAGTCGTCTTTGTATACAGGTTCATCAAACCAAACATCAGTTCCCCATGTTTTTTTTCTCCCGCTCCAATGCATACCCAACTAGAAAAACAGAAATGAATAATACATACGCACTTATGCTTATGAACTCCTGTCCAACCTCGCACCCTCACTCTAGAGACTGTGAGGTATGATGGTCAATGTCAGTGCCATCCCTTATATCTATGCAATCAAGATGTGGCGTAATTACTATACAGGTGACTGTATGGCCGATTTGTCACCACGGCTAATAGCAGACTCCACAATGGTATCATCGTCCTTCCAGAGCTCCCTAATAGTAATATCTCTGTCCTCTGTAGGGCGAGTGATCAACCAAATGCTTGGTTTTGACTTGATGCCATCCTCTGACTCTGTGACTGTTTGCACTGTGATGGCGGAATCCACAGAGTTATTCCGGTTCACATCCTGGTGAGGAGTTGCGTCCTCCTTTTCTCGTTTTGCTCTTTTCCGTCGACGATATGCGAGATATATCGACAAACAGACTGCGTAGAGGAAAAGAAGACTGACAACTGGAATAACTATGGGCGCTGCCCAATGAAAGCGAGGCTTGGGCTTGAATATGTTCTTGTTAGGTGTGTGGACGAACTTTTGCGACATCATATGACAATGCAAGAGCGGGATGAAGGCCGCAGCAATAAGCAAGTCGGTGCAGACTTACCTTTACTTTCGGAATCCAGGGAGGGGAGATGGTCCAGTTGGGATGAATATGTTGTCCATTGGTAAGCCAAAAGGCGTACAATTCATTGCCCAACGCTGCTGGAGTCCACACACAGGACGCCGAGTCCATGGAATCTATCACACCACTCTATCAGTGAGTTGAAGCGCTCAAGAAGAAAACCAGGATACACACCAGTCAAGTTGGCCACCAAATCATACACAATTACACCATCGGCAGGATAAAGAACCTTGAAAAGACCCAGCTCAGCGCCGGCCTTTACAAAGGTCTGATTCCATTTCAAGGTAAATGGATCTCCATTAGAGATGCTGTCGTTCCATTCATCGTTGAGAAAGCGTAGGCCGTGTCCGTTAACCCCGTAGTCAGCGGCGGCTGGCGGCTGATGAGCCATAAGAAAGGTTGGCAATAATATCCCAGGTTGGGATGGTGGAGGCCGTGGAAGGTGGATTCGAGCTCAACTGCATACTCACCCACCAAAAAGGACAAAAAAAAACCCACACAAGAGCCTGGCTATAGACGAGACGGCCAGCAGAAACACACAAGCCGGCGGGAATTCCGCATTATATGGGTAAGATCGCTGGTGTCCAAGGCGGGCTGGTAGGCGTATGGGCTGCATGGGGGTCTCACCCAGCAAGGGAGGATTGGTCCCATCATTGGGTCATAACATGCTTGGGAGGCGTCACCTCTGACTGCCAATCTCACGATGCACCGCATTGACGGGCTGACAGGTGTCCGTTAGCCCAGATTCGGTCACGATGGCTTCATGTCCCGCAGCCGGGGAGACCGCTGTCAACAACTGGCATGCTGCGTTGCATGCCTCGTCCACACGATATTTAGTCAAGTGACAATTTTACGTCGGTTGAGCTTCGTCTCAGAGACATGACCAGGCGACAATACCACGATGCTTTCGTGCGATGGTCGAGATCTGGCATATATAGAAGCAGACAAGGTCATTATGACTATGGGCAGCTGCAGGAGAAGTCGGTATCGAATGAGAGGCCGCGTCGAAACGTGGGCTTGTCTATGTATATCGCCTTGCTCCACGGCCGCATCCTAGTTTGGTAGAGGAGGATGGTGGTGTTTCTGCTAATGGCAGGCTGTCGGGGGCAGGTGGTCCACGGGCTAGCTGATTGAGTGGCAAGCCTGGGCCAACAAAAAAAAAAAGAAGAAGGCCGGAAAGCGGCAGCTCGTGCAGAGAAGACCTGGCACGCATTTTACGGCATTCCAGTGCGAATAAGCTCGTGCAAATGGTGAGACATGGTTGAGGACAAAATCTCTTGAAGACTCCAAGGTTTGGGTGGCGACCTCGGATGGTACAATGTAACTCTGTCCGGCTGAAAGCCAGGCAGGAACGAGACAGGTGAGGTCAATTACACCAAAACGGCAAGTGGAGCCTTGCCTCACGGCGCTAACACTGTGGGACAGGCTTGCCATTTGCCGCTGTGCAGCCCACAGGGCACCTCGTATCAGTGGTTAGGTGGGCAGCCTTTGCGAGACGCGATGTTTGTGCCTCGACTGCCCCACCCAAGCTCGACTCAACAACCACAGCATTTGAACTATCGTGAGTTTTCTGCGGCGCCCTTTCGAACCCAGCCCCCTCCCCTGTGCCCCAGTGCCCCTGAGTCTCCCTCTTATTGCGACGAGACAAGAGCCCGCATTCTTGGTGCTTTGCTTTTGCGGCCTGCGCGCCTCTACCTGCGAGCTACACCAAACCATCATTTCTCACGATCCTCCGAGGACGAAAGCCGTCGGGGCAACGACACAACAACAACCTGGCCTGAGCATCGTGACCCCTCTGAGGGAGACCTGCCTCTGACTCCGTGGCCACCACCTCCACCAGCAATGGCCACGACACCCTCCGCCCCTGGCACGGCATCGTATGCCGACTGCGTCTCATCCCTGCGCAGCTCACTCCATTTCCTTGAAACGTCGGTAGAGACATTGGACGGTGGTGTATCCGACTTTCCACGACTTATCAAAGTTTTGAAGACTGTCAGGGTACGTGTGATATCTTGCTGCAGCATCTAGCTAGGCACACTTGCAAGCTCTAATCCATGACTCCATCAGCACTACGAGCTTATTCCGCAGGCAACTCTGGCTGCTGCCGAAGCCTCACTTCGAGACGAAATAGGGCCGTACATTGCATTGCTCCTATCTCGAGCTGATGCTCAAACTGAGCGCCAAGAACGGCGCATCGAAACGCTCAAGGCTCGTGCAGAGCTTCAGCAGGGCCGCCTCGCCCGGCCAGATGAGGCGGACACAAAGCACCCGGCTAGGGGTCGTAAGTTGACAGGGGAAGACAAGTTGAGGGCTCGCATTGTTCGCCAACGCAAAGAAGCGCTCCGTTATGGAGTGGAACGACTAGAACTTGAAGTGCTTCAGAAAGAACGGGAGCTACGGAAGCGCCTTGACACCTAGAGGCCTGCGCCCACAAAGCGCAGCGGAATGTGTCATTTCTTTGTCAAGATCCAAGATCCAAGATCCAAGATCCACCGTGAGGCGCCATCTATCCTAGTCGGGATTTTTGCCATGCGCAAGTGTTTCTGTAGCTCATTGGTATGGGAAGCGATGCTGCGGCTTGCCGAACAGCCACTCGAACTTGTGGATGAGACATGATGGACGAAGGCTAGTCCGCAGTAATAGTTTGGCTAGCTGCCTTGATTCAACCCGGCTACAACGGAGGAAACATGGCTGGCATGTTTTCGCACGGCCGCTTCGGCCAGCAGGCAAAGGTTTCAGAGCTGCGCCCGGCTGCACAACTTGGTTACTCAAGGCTTACTCTCACGCACAACCAAAGCTCAAGTGAACTCGCTGGCCGAGGCCTCTCGACATGACGGGCTTATAATGTCCCGCAAGCGAATTCAAGGATGTGATTCGAGCTTGTTCGGCCGTTATCGCAGTGTCTGAATTCGCAACCATTGGCAGCCAGTCGCAGCCAGCTCTCATTCGCCTTTGCAGACGGACCGGGTCCAGAGATGTAAGACTGTTGATGGGTAACATGAGCGGTTGAGAGCAATGCCGAGCTGCATGGTCGAAAGATGCTCCTTTTAACATTGAGTGAGACATGATGGTCACCTGGAGTGGTTGGGAATCAGTGGCATACATGAAGCTAAATACACACACGGCAGACGCCGTCGCGTTTCCAGTTGAATTCGACTTCTCCAATGGCGTGGTTCGGTCTGAAACGTGCAATGTCCGCTTGCTTCCTTTGGCCTACTCTAGAAACGGCTCCAAATCCATCTCAGTGGGAGCTTTGACATGGCCCAAGTTAAAGGGCATGCTGATAGCCTTGGTACAGGATCCCAACCCCGTGCCGCGCCTTGATGTCCTTGTTCTCGAACCGATGATGCATCCACGCCGTCCACTCGGGCGCACCGGCCGTCAAGATGGGGAGATGTCACTGGGCGGGATACAGCCTGAGGTGCAGCTCATTGCCCGTCTGACAAGACTTCCCCCAGCTCATCAGCAACGGACCATCTGTCAGCACACCAATAGCCGAGAGCATCTCCGCTGCGGTCAGATCCGCGCTCATGCCAGGACGCCATTGAGGCAAAGCTGCGCGCTGACGGCTAGTCGCATCCTGTCGCGCAAAGTCGCAGACAGGACCCGTCTCCCTGTACAAGAGGATGACGCGCCGCGCAGCCATGGGGATGAATGGCAGGAAGCCCATGGCTGCGCCCCATTGCTGGCCTCGGATCCGGATCAGTATCCCCGGATAAGGCGGCTCGAAGCTGCTGGATGAAGTAGCTTGCTGGGGTTATGGCCACGGTACTGAGGCACGAAGCGTCGCCGGCGACGTGTCTGCTCGCTGCCAGCTTCCAAACCGCTCCTCCGCCCTGGGAGTGTCCGAAGCTCATCTACTCCGCGGTGAATGTTGCCGGGAACAGCTTGCGCGCCACCACGACCGAGTAGCAAGTGTCGTTTGCGTGCGCCGGGAAACTCATGGACTTGTGGGTGGTGTAGATGCTGCCCAGGCCGGCGTAGTCGGTGGCCACGATGGCGTAGCCGCGCTGCAGGACGGGCTGCCATGTGGAATAGCCGTACAGGGCAGGCCCGTGGGCCAACGATGCGGAACACGGTGGTGCCGCCGTCGATGGAGAGGCCCTCGGAGATCCACGGGCTGGAGCTTGAGGAGTTGGCTGGGCAGGAGGGACGAGGTGAAGTTATGCGCCGTCTCGTAGACGTCGTAGTCAAAGTCTCGGCCGACAACGGCTACGTCTGCGGGGATGGTGCCGTTTAGACGCCGCTGGCACTCGGGCCGCAAGCGTAGACGAGAGCTTGGATGGCGGCCGCCACAGGCAGGGAGAGGTCAAGTTCCGAGGCGTCAAGTGGGAAACGGCGCTGGCGTGATATGAGTCAAACGCTTTACTCGTTTCCTCTCTTACACGGCATGATTGTCGCGGCTGTGAAGCCAAAGGAGGGACTTTAGCCTACAGGATACTCACATGTTGCCCCTCGACGTGACCAAAGGCCAAGCATCTTCACCTGCCACATGCTTCCACCAAACAAACCAAACAATCCAGGAGAATGGCGGCGTGTAATCACCGTTGTAGTTTGACATTTTCATCTTTGTTGACTTATGGACCGGGTATCCACCAGCTAGCAAGGCACCACGCCAAAGCAACTAAACGCCTCCCCGTGACTGTACGATATACACCCCGCACAAACCTTCTCTTCGACGTTCCCTTCCATGCTGTTCCTAGTTTCAGCCCTACACTGCAGCGTCAGTCGGGACGCTGCACAAGTCCCTTCTCTTCTCAGACCTGTCTCGGAACAGCGGGTTTCCACATGTGAAATAAAAAGCGACCCAACCCGCCCCTACGCAAGAGCATCAAATAATGTTGGAAGATGGAAAAGATGATGAAACAAGTAAAGGGTAGAAATCAAAAAAAAAAGAAAAAAAAAAAAAAACCAAGGCTGTGGCCGCATTTATGTCTTGCCAATGCCAACATGGGCATCATCGTCCAAATGTACTCCATCCAATACATATTCCTTGACCCCTACGATTTTGTAGAGTTGGAATGAGAAAAAGAAAAAAAAAAGTCCACTCAAGTAGCATAAAGACTGCAAATGATATACCAAGCACGAGAGATGAGATAATCCGGCGTCGTAGTAGCCCACGGGCATCACAAGAGCGAATTTATGAATCAGCTGAATCTGCATTCGACAGTGTGGCGCTGGGAAGGGTGAGGTGTGTGCAGGTGACGAGATAAAATATGGTGTTTGATCGTGCCGGTTTTATAAATCTTTTCCCCACCATGCTCGCTGTGTTGAAAGTTTGAAGGAGTTTGTACGTTTTTCTCGTCGTTGGCTCATAATAGAATGAGGTAGTTGCTTGGCGCGATGCCTGTTTCGCCAGTGCCTCTCCTCCGTGCTTGCCACCATCTTCCGCTCACGTCGGACACATCGAGGATTTCGTGCTTGTTGAAGGAAATCTCGTTGGCGTCTGAGGGGTTGGCCTCGTAGCTGTAGATGGCCTTGGCTTGATAAGGGTACTCGGTTGGAGGGAGAACCTCCTCGTCGTTGGGCTTGCTGTTTGGCTGCACTGTGTTTACGTTGTTGTAGGTTATGCTGGAATTGGGCGCAGCCTGAGAAGCCCCACCGACGGGTGAAGGGTTCTCGAAACCGTTGAGCTGGGCAGACGTGTACATCTGGGGTGGCTGGACCGAGTTGGAGGTCTCTGGACGGCCGGTGCCGCCATACCCGTTCATCGCCTGGCTGTGCATTACGCCAGAATCCTTGGAAAGGGCAAACGAGTCCAGAAACGCCCGGGGTGTCGAGGATGGCGTCGAACCAAAGTAGAAAATCCAGACAACCACCACCATGGACAAGAGAATGAAGCCAGCAGCCGCGGCCTCCCGGGCGCCATTCTTGGAATAAACCAGGGAGTTGACTCCCGAGGTCACCAGGACCATACCCCCGGCTAGGTAACCGGTAACAGCAACATGGTACGTTTGAATAGAATCGCTGGCCACAACCACAAACACGCCAATGATGAGGAACAAGCTATAAACAACAGCCCACCAGGCAAAGGTGGGGAAGATGCCATCAGCGAGATCCTGTCCTTGGTTTGTCTGGACCTGGGCGATGATGCACGAGATGAAGGTGATGAACCAAGCAAGCTGCGCATACTCTTGTCAGCACGTGTTGATGTTGCTGCGCGGAAGCTCCCGGTGGCCAAGTGGCATACATGGCGGAAGCAAGAGCAAGAGCAGGACTGGGGACCATGGGACAACTTACCAAGGCGATTGATATGGTTGCAAGCGCAAAGGGGTCGCCAAGAATGTTACCAAGCGACATTCGCTTTCGGCCACCGTAGGGTCGCGAGCGTTCCATTTTCACTAGTGACGGAGAATATTGCGAAGCGTAGCCTGGCATAAGGACCAATGTGAAGGCGGATCAAAGGGCAGAGTGCGGTAAACGATTCGCGGGTCGGGAGAAGGCGAACCCAATCGTCGATACGGGAGCCGGGCTCGCGGTGGTGAGTGCGCAGAGAGAAAGAGAGAGTTGAACGGTCGAGCAGGCAGGCAAACTGATGCTAGACTGCCAAAGGGGATGAGGGATGGTGCAGTCGGGGGAGTACAAGTCGTCTTAACGAGGATCGGTCCGGCACAGCCGCAATCGAGTCAAAGGAGCAGAAGGAAGTCGTGGATAAAAAAAAGAGCGACGGAGCGTTAACAAGAAGTTGTAACAAATTGAATGGGGCGATTCGCAGCCGCGGCCGCTTGAATGATGGCCTTTGTCGAGAGCCGCGATGATTGTCGGGCGGCTGGCTGGATGGGGAAGAAGGGAAAAAACTCAGGATGGAACAGAGAATCGGACGGGAGCCGATGTTAGCGTCTTGTCTTGTCTGCGTGTCTGTCCACGAGGGTGCCAACGTGAAGTGTGGCAGCAAGAGACTGGTGGCTATACGAGAAGGGGAGTGGTTGGCTTGGTCCTTTGGCTGTCCTTTGGCTTGGCCCTTTTCGCTGTTTGGTGCGTCAGCTGGGTGCTGGGCAGCCAAGTTGCCTGTGGTCAATCCGTTTCCCTTGCTGACAGCCTACTTATTACTCGGTGGATGAGGGACGCCAGCGATGAGCGAGTGAGAGGGGGGGTAAATTTAGAACAAAGCCCCGTGGGCAGGCCGTGCTGGGCAACGGCGAAACTGGTGCACTACAGCACGACGACGCACACGTTGTGGTCTGGTTGAGCTGGTGGCCTCCGTCGCAAGATTCTACTGCCGACAGGGCATAATTGGTGCCACAGGACGACGGTGGAGCTCGTTGGGTCATGAATTTGCAGGGATGCGTCCGGGTGGCCGGGTGGAGGAAGAGGATGATGAATGAAGACGGAGAAGAAATTGAAGATGAGCAAGAGAAGAGAAGAGGAAGACGAAGCCAAGTCGCGATTGCAGCGAGTCGATATTAGGGCGCGGTTGCGGGAACGGCCAGCAGGCTAAAGTCGATCAAGGAAGAGAGAACAGAAGAGTCAAACTTGGCGACACGGGTGGCGGCGAAGTGGTGGTACGAGAACTAAAAGGGACCGACACGAGGAGGCTTGTTTATTGAGCCAACATTTGCCATACAATACGACAGACAGAGCGAGCACTTTGCATGCGATATTGAATTGCGAGCCCAAGGCGGGACATTCAAGAGACCAAGACATTTCCAAACCAAATGACGCCAGTCGAAGCAGCACAAATGGCACGCGGAACAAGCAAAATGCGAGTGGCGGTGCAGCCGACCCAGACTGCGGGCAGAGGCCACGAAATGAAGGGCCAGGAGCCTGTTGGTCTCCAAGCCTCCTCGTCTCGGGGCATGTGGGATGCAGATGCAATAATAGGCCAAACATTTCCTAGTAATGAGCAGAGTTGCCAACTGTGGCAGGGTCGGCAGGGGTCAGGTCCCCTATGATTTGTCCAGGCCAACATTACATTGAACCCAATTGTTCTAGCCAGTCGGACGAATCGACAAGGCGCTGGGATAATACTACAGAGGCAATCAATGATAACCAAGCAGCCAGTGGCACTGACGCACTGAGGGACTTGGTCCCTGCCGGAGAGGAGCGTACATGACGGAAAGGGGCTCCCAGTGCGGAGTACAGCCAGTCCAAATGCCTCAGTGCCTTCAATGTCCCCACGACCCATGATGCAAACGCGTTTCCCCTTGACCCCAATCACGGCGCCCCATCTCGATGCAACAAAATGAAATGCCATGGCATTGCCAACTTTGCCGCAGCCTCGTCTTTTGACGCAGTCTTTTGACACAGCTACGCACGCTATTCCGCCTGCCTTGTTCGGATGGCTGCGCGTCCGTGTCGCGCCAACCTGGTCGTGGCTTGGTCAGGAATGGAGGTCAACGAGTGGCAGGATTGTCGTCCGTCCCACCACCTGCATGCAGTCTGCACCGCCGCGCAGCACTTGAGCCAGTGGTGACAAGGCCAGCGCCTGGCAATGGAATGCGTGAAATGTGCAAGGCTCCTGCTCTCAATTTTGGACGATACGCCCCGTGACACACATCCCCATGCCGGGCAGATTGGGGGATGCTGGCAACTCTCTGCCTGCCCATGCATTCCCCTGCATATGCCGGAGACATCAGCTGTTGACAGTCGCCCATTGGCCAAAGTCAACAAAAGCCCTTTCTACTCTAACGACGCTTGTCCCCAATTTTAGAAGACAACCACCACTTATTGCTCCGTACAGAGTACGCGTGGTACTGAAAACAATGTCACGTTTGACAAGGAGTCCATGATGGGAAAATGTCATGTCGGACAAACACACGGCAGACAGACCGAGCGGCAGGAGGCACACCGCAAACGACACTTTTGAACCAAGCACACACATTGACAATCGTCTTTCACAATGCACCAGATTAATAGCACATGGCCAATGCTCGACAATGTTTGAGATCCACTCGTCTGGGCCACAGAACAGGGGGGGGAGAGCAAAGAGCCTCATGATAGGCTCCCCGCCTTCCGTAGATGCTGGGCATGACCCTTGCTCTTGGGCCAGGGGAAACGGACCACAAGGTTCACAAGTCCGTTTCAGCACCAAGGCTGTGGATTCGCCATGGGGACACCATTTCTTTGCCCTTGATGGCCGTCCCAGCGCTTGAGCAATCGGCCGCAAGAAAATAATAGCCGCAGTGCAGCAGATGTGAGGTAACTTGCCCATGTACTCCGTATGTGTGTACGGAGTATATAATCATGATCCCCATGGACGTTGATGTGTCGCAGCATCAAGTTGTATACTGTGCCGTGGTTGCTCTCCTTTTGAGTCTTTGCTAAGAGTGAGGTATCTTGCAGACTACATGCATTCTTTACCAGCGTGCCCTGCCTCTGACCCAAGCGTGCCGATCCCCAGCCTCATTTGCGTGTAGAATCTACGGAGTAGTTTGCGCCTAAAAAATAATATAATAAAAAAGCATCACATTTTTGACCAACCTCCAGACTGGCCACATGGCGATGCGATAACATCGAAACAGCCAAGACTCGGATAAGAAGGCTTTGACTTTCCGTCACTCAGTTGTCGCATCGGCTGTGAGGCATCATCACATGGTATCAAACGTCTCCGTACCCAACTACCTAAAGTAAGTACTTAGGTACCTAGGTACAATGCCAGAAAAGTAGCCGATTGTTGCAACCCTTGATGTCTCTCTCTTCCACCTCTATCCTAAAAAAAAACCCCCCATTAAAAATTGAAAAAAAAAAAAAAGTTGAAAAGAAGAAGAAAGGCAGGGCATCGTGCGTGGCCCAAGCCCAGGACCACAATCCACTTCTTCGTTGAAACGGCGCTTGCAACGTGTGTACTGGGGTTATACTTTGAGATGGACGCCACTTGAACCCCTGGTCTTTCCATACAATGACAGAAGCCACAAGTGCGTGACCACAAGGGGCACAGAGCTCACAGGCGGTGTGCTCCAAGCTCGCAAGAAAGCCCGACAGCTTATTATTATTGCCGCCAATTGACGTGTTTGTGGCCCAATGGGCTGGTGGAAAACCGGTCATGCGACTGCATCACATCATGCAGAGAAACTCCCAGCGCGAGGACGTGGAAATTGTACCTAAAAATCTCAGCTGCTGGGAGCCATTTGTGTGTGTGGCAGTGTGCAAACATTTCCCCATACATAAAGAACCTTATAAGAGGTCACATATGCGTGTTTCCCCCTTGACCAGGACCCTACATGAAACATTGCAAGCTGCATGCAATTATTCATGACTTTTAACCTGTCGCGTGAATAAGATGTCGGCTAGTTTCCCACATCGCTTTCACATGTGATACGAATGCATTCATGATTCATCTTTACGAAAGGGGCAAAGGAATTCGATGAATTGATACGGGTCGAGGCGAGGCCATCAAGGCTCGTTGCGCCGCTTTATCGAGGCAAAATGGTCCAACTTGGAGGCCTGCACGGCACCCAGGTGCGGGTTGTTATTTGCGAGAGAGCCCTCAGATCGTAGGTGCTGTGCGCGCACTAATTGGCGCCTGTGACGAGACATGGTCAGCTCTACTGGGCCAATAATAAGCTGTTTCCTTATCGAGAAGCAGCATGGCATTGGGCGTTTGATCGAAATATGGGACGGACGCAGAGGAAGGTGTTTGACGGCGAGTCGCTGATGAAGCGTGCAGCGACTAATAGGTGCAACGCCCAATTAAGCTGGACTGCCTGTTTCGGGAACCCCGTCAATACTTGATTAATGGCGGAATATGCAATAGTGCAATCATTGCGTACGCTCGCAGCAAAGGGCACCATCTCAACTTCATGGTAGCTTGAAACATGCAGCTTGAAACACGGCTGTAGGTTTCGAGCCTATGTTAAAACACCCACTAGGGGATGTCAGCACCTGTCACTGATGGTTGTTTGCGCGGCTCAGAAGACTTGGATTCCAGGAAAGTGATACGACAACAGCACGCGAGGGTTATGGAATTGTGACAAAAATGTGTCAAGAGACTCGATGCACTTCCGTCTTGATCGTGAAACTCCCCAGACGCTGCCTCGCCTCTCAAACTCCAACGAAACCCAAACAGCATTGACAGGTTAAACAACTTCAATATTGCTGCCAAATACGCCTCCCAGCAAGCCAGCCTACTTTTGCAGAATGGAGACCAATCATGCTTGGAAGTTGATGAATCGAAACACAGCTTCCTTGGCTGACTTTTGAAATGAAAGTCTTGGATGGACGATTCTGGCCCAGGCAGCCATTATCGAACCCAAATGAGGAGGATTGGGATGCTTTCGATAACATTTACTGAAGTTGCAGAGTTGTGTGGACTCCGTAGTGCACGCGCTGGAGGATTGTTTTGATGTTTGCCTTGTCTTTTCATATATACATGGGTATCGTAGATATCTTACAAGCTCTTCCAATAGCGGCCGCCCGTTACTGCTCGTTTCTTCAAGAGACAAGGGCTCTGATACAACGAAGCGAATCCCGCCCGCATAGTTTCATGGGACTTGCATCATTATTGGGATATTCTCCGCTGCGAGCAACCGTGTTAAATTTGATTCTCCTCATCAACGGCACGTTCTCCCCGTCGAATGCGCCTCTCTACCCGCTCCACTCGTGTCTCGATATCGGCAAGAGACTGAGAGCTGCCAAGGATCCTGCCCTCGTACCACGATCGAATGACCGCCTCGCTCCTTTGTCGTAGGTCGGATATCTCTGCTGATTGTGCAAGCTGGGTCGCTTGGATGGCCTTCATTCTGTCTCCAAGGCCAATCAGGGATGCGCTTTCGGACGGATCAGGTATCGGGCTGTCTTGGATGGCCGTGAGGGAAGACAGGGCTGAGGAAAAGGCCGAGGCCTGTGACAATACAATAGACTGAACTGCGTCTGTCGACAGTTGAGAAGGCGGCTCGGAGGCATTGGGCGTGTGGAAAAGGTCTGGGTTGGTGTTGTCTGAAACCACATGGAGCCTGTTAATACTCGTTGATGATGGGAGGTCATCTCGTCGGCAACTGACAGATTTTGAGAAGTTCGCTGTAAACTCGGAAGTGCGACGTCATTAATGCAAACCGCCTTTCCAGCTCCTTCATCTTTTGCACCGCCGAGTCTTGATGTACATGTAAATGGGATGGTGCGCGACCATGTAAGAGGTGCTCGAGGCGGAGGAGACGGGACTCGAGGAGAGCAATCGTGGTCAGCGATGTCTGGTCAAGGGGACTGTCCATGCCTTCGGCAGTCATTTCGAGAACCGAGGGCGGAGAAAGCCCTTCCAAATGTGCTTTGAATAATCGGCCCCTGTTGACAAGACGGACTTTATGCGTGTGTCGAGCAGTCTGTTGTCGTCGAGTGCGGGAAGATCTCAATGGTTGTTGCGCAGGTGTCAATGGTTGTGGTTGTGACAGCCAGCCACCGATCACACACCCGGGCGCCCCACTGCTATTGATATCCTGGCAAGAGCCAGCAGCCAAGAACAGATGGCCAACCAAAAGGCTGGCCGGACTGGGAGTCAGCCAAATGTGGCTTGGCGCAATCTGTCGTGACCACCCAGACGCCAATTCCGGCTGTCTCACGGCCTCTTCTTTCGTTTTTGCTTCGACAGACAACTCAACTCACCACCCGACCGGTTCGGCGACCTCTGTCAGTCCACGAATCTGGGACTTTTCGTTCGTTTCTTGCTTATATACTGCCTTACGCGCCCGCGAAGGCTTCCGTCGGTACCACGGGAACGTGGGACTCCGACTCCGACTCCAACTCGACCGTTGCTCATCACCCAACCCCGGGCGACCTGGACTTCCGCGGCGACGACGATAAGGAAACACGCAAAGCACCCGGGTGCTGCGTGTTGTGCCACAGTGGCAGCCTGATATGACCAACTATTCTACCATTTCGGATGGTAACTCTGCCAGGTCTCGCAGCGACATGCCTAGGTACAAAGCAACATGTGTCCTCATTGTCCTTTCGGCATCTGCGCAACCAAGGTTATCAGAGTACTGACTGTTTCTGTCCCGTTGTAGAAAACGAAGACATGGCAGCAAAGACGGCGGCCATGGTGGTCAAGCCTCGACTATTAGCAGCGTTGTCAATTTGCTGAATACGAGTTCGTAACGGCCCGCCCCCTCTTAATCGGCCTATTTGGTCGAACTTGTGCTGATGCCCATTTCGTTGTAGTTGTCGGTGCCGGCACTTTGGCCATGCCATCAGTCCTGTCACACATGGGAATTATGCTTGGTGTATTGCTGGTCATATGGTCTGGTTTGACCTCCGCCTTTGGTCTTTATCTCCAGTCGAAATGCGCTCGCTATCTTGAGCGCGGAACTGCTTCCTTTTTTGCTCTTTCGCAAATTACATACTCCCAAGCCTCGGTTGTGTTTGATGCTGCCATTGCCATCAAGTGCTTTGGAGTAGGCGTTTCTTACATGATTATTATCGGAGATTTGATGCCGGGTGTTATGCTCGGCTTCAATAGTCGTGCCGACCAAATCCCCTATCTCGTGGATCGTCATTTCTGGATCACGGCGTTCATGCTCCTGGTTATTCCCCTCAGCTTCCTCCGACGACTCGATTCGCTCAAGTATACAAGTCTTGTTGCGCTGGTTTCAATCGGGTACCTCATCGTTTTGGTCATATACCACTTTGCCACTGATCCTCACGCTGCCCCTGACAACATTCGAGTCATCAAATGGGCTGGCGCCGTGGAAACGCTGAGTGCCTTGCCAATTGTCATCTTTGCATATACTTGCCATCAAAATGTTGGGAAACCCTCCAGAAACAATTATTACCTCATGTTACTGACTTGCCGTTAGATGTTTTCCATCGTCAACGAGATCAAAGATAACTCGCCACCAAGCATGATCCGAGTCGTTGTGTCTAGTATTGGCTCGGCTGCCAGCATATACCTGGTGGTCGCTATTACGGGCTATATCACGTTTGGCAACGATATTGTTGGCAATATTGTTTTGATGTGTACGTTTTTCTCTTCCACCACTGCTACGCACAAGCACTCATCCTTTACCAGATCCGACTGGCGTTGCATCAACCATTGGCAAGGCGGCGATTGTAGTCTTGGTGCTGTTCTCCATCCCGTTGCAAGTCCACCCCTGCCGTGCCTCTTTGGATGCCGTCCTGAGATGGCGGCCAGGCCGCTCGCAGTTAAACAATGGCCGCACCCCGTCACCTGCCATAGCGGCCATGGCGGCCACACCAGCCCCCCGTGGTGACCACAGTACCGCCCCCATGTCTGACACCCGCTTTGCGCTGCTTACTACTCTGATCCTGACGCTGGCTTATTTTACTGCCTTGTCAGTAAGCAGCCTGGATCGGGTGCTTGCTTTCGTGGGGAGCACAGGCTCCACATCGATAAGCTTCATCCTGCCAGGGCTCTTTTACTACAAAATAAGTGATCCAGAAAGCTCCTATCACCAGCAGCTTATGAAGGAAGACGACGATATGGAAGACTCAGCATCATCCGACGTTGAGGACTCTGCACCACTGGCCGAGAGCAGTACCAGTGTGCTGGGTGGCCCATCAGATTTATCGCACCGAAGCCCCTGGCGCTGGCGAAGAAAATGGCGATGGGATTTGGAGCACCTTGACCATGGCTTAGTGAGGAAGCTTGCCCTTGCTCTGTCCATTTACGGCGTGGTGGTGATGGTTGTATGCTTGCTCATGAACATATTTTTTGCAGCATCTCATTAGAGTTTTGTGTTTATAATGGGAGAATGGGAGGATGCCGCTTGTGTCTACCGTACTTATGAGCATACGGGCACACAATGTGAGAAACAAATGAAGTATATTTCTTTGAATAATGGGAAGATGAGGGCATTGTGGGAAGCGGAGGGGTTGACTTTAGGCAGCTGCTACATTTCTTTGGGGCTTACCACGTTGATTGGTATACGGTTGAGCTATTAGAGGGCCTGATACCCCTAGGCATGAGACGGGCGACATTGTTGTTCTCTTGCATGCAGATTTCATCATCATTGAATCCGGGCTACTTGCAGCAGGTCCCAGGACTTGTGTATTAGTGGCAGCAAAATTAAAACATTATTTGGACATGACTTTCTCGAGTTGCAAGATGACAAAATTTGTTTCCCATTTGGTCTCACTGGTTCTCTATAGACAGTGGTATTTGAAACCAAGCCAACGCCTTAAATGCTCGACACCTCGTTATCATACAATGTGCCCATCCTTGGACTCGGGCAACTATCCCGCATTACACATGTACCCTCCATCTTTTCAGAAGCCCGCCCTGCTTATCGAATCTTGACCTTTTCCACGTCGACCGGCTCATTCTTCGCATTTTCCTTGGGCCCAAACACCTTTTTCGGCAAAATTCCCACCATGGAGAGTAATCGCCATGCCGTGTCTGTGGGCTGCGCACCGACACCTATCCAGTACTTGGCGCGGTGTACATCGAGCTTGATGTCCTTGTGAAGCTTTCCGGAATTATCGTACGGATCGGGCTTCGGGATAGGGTCGTAGGTACCGAGGACTTCGAGGGGGCGAGAGTTTCTTGCAGTGCTACGACGGGTTTACCCAGTTAGCAGGATTCGACGGCTTTGTTACCGTCAGGGGGGACAATTGGTGCGCACCGAGCGTGGGCTACAACAATGTTGTAGAATGGAGAGTTTCGGCGCCCGAAGCGCGCGAGACGGATTTTGACGACCATGATGGGTCGTAATGCCGTATTGGATCCAGAGGTGAAGCAATGGTTTTGGATGCCAGGAATCACACAGCCTTTCAATTGAGAGGTGGATTTGATTTGAGGACGGAGCCTGGTTTTGCCGCGCCGACCAATCAGCCCGGGGGTGGGTCAAGCCACATTTGACATGGTGGGCGGCCAGTGATGTCAGTGGGACGACGAGAAGCTCGTCATCACCACCACGGACTTGGTAGTCATGAGGTCTTGCTGAAACTACTGCAGCTCTATATGCCGGCGTTCTGAAGCCGGTCTGTCGAGAGTTACTACTTACCCGAGAACTTTTGGAAACTGTCAATAATTCGTCACCATGTCTCTCAAGGTATCTCCCCCCGTTGGGGACCGTTGGGCACCCAAGGGCTTGGGCATGGTGATGGTGAGAGGCGGTGCTGACTTTACCAACTATTTCCACAGACTTTGGGGGCGAAAGCTGCGGCAGCTCTGGACCAGGAGCTCATGAGCACTTGTGCTTTTTCTATCGACCAGCTGATGGAACTGGCTGGCTTGTCCGTTTCGCAGGCGGGTGAGCCTTGAGGAATTCATCTCAGGCATGCATCTGAGTTCTGACGTGATGACAGTTTATCGCGTCCACCCGCTGAGTAAAGGTCGTCGAGTCCTCGTGGCGTGTGGTCCTGGGAATAACGGTACGTGATCCTCGCCCCATTTCTGCCTTTTCCTTTGCCAGATCCTGACGGCTGTGAAGGGGGAGATGGTCTCGTGGCAGCGCGACACCTCTTCTACTATGGATATCAACCCACCATATTCTACCCCAAGAGAAGCAAAAATGAACTGTATCAGGTGAGTATCTTTGACAGTGCATGCCTATTTGGGGTGGAATACGTGATATGATGAGCCGCAGGCCCGTTCGGCCTAACTTGAGACTCGTCTCATTCTTCCTGTGCCATCGCATCGTCACCCCAAAGTGTAGACAAACAACAACTTTCCCGTCCCATCTGCTTGTTTCCCGGACAGATTAGGTCCAAGATTTTGCAAGTTGAGACGTCTGTGAATCATGGTTGCTGACGGTCTCTCCTATTTGTAGCGTCTGGCGAAGCAGCTCGAGGATCTCGAAGTTCCCTTTGTTGATGATTTCCAATCAGCAGTGAAATCTACAGATCACATCATCGATGCAATTTTTGGTTCGGAACCCGCGTTATTGTCTTGGCTTGGGCGTCCACTAATATACCCCACGACAGGATTCAGCTTCTCTGGCGAAGTTCGCGAGCCGTTCCCAAAAGTCATCCAAGCACTCGAAGAGACAAATGTTCCTGTGACCTCAGTTGATGCACCTTCCTCTTGGAACATCGAAGATGGACCCCCCAAGTCGGGATTAGGCAGCTCTTTCATGCCTACGGCACTTGTCAGTCTAACGGCTCCGAAACCTCTTGTGAAGCACTTCAATGGGCGCCACTTTGTTGGTGGTCGGTACGTAAAATGCAAACAAACTTGACATTGGCAGCGCAACTCACCGGTCTTCAGCTTCGTTTCGCCGTCTATTGCAAAAAAGTACGATTTCGAGGTACCGGAGTACCTAGGTGTGGATCAGATTGTTGAGCTGCCCACATCGAGTGGAAGGCTTTGAGTGTGCTGTCTACGAAATCTATTGTAATCGTCTTGATATCACTAATTGTCAAGTCTTGTTGCATTTCTCCCGACCACCTCTGGTCAGTTTGGGTCTAAAACAAGAAATCTCATCATCCACACCCCAAGCCTGTCGGCTGTTGAGCGGACCAACGTGGCATGCTGTTGTTGGCTTAATGCCGACCCAGGAGGAGAAGAATCTTTTATTGGCGACCCCGGGCAGAATTTGCGCCTACACCTGAAACTTCTTTCCATTCTGTGTCGGATTTGGAAGTGCGTGGCTTCCTTGCCTTACCTGGTGATTCAGGTGACTAAAGGGGGAACGACATCCCGCTCCAACTAGCGCATGACACGAGGAGAATTGTGGATGCAAAATAATGCGGAAATTACACGCTAGTTGAGAAAAAGTGGCATGCCCCTATTGTATGCTACTTATTACAAGCACCTACTCGCTTGAGATCTTCTGGCCGGCCCTCTGCAAATATCTGTAGTAGCTGGGATTATCCTATGTTGGTCGCCGACACTCCAAGGAACGGTACCACCTTGCTACCAATATGCTATCCTCCGCTCGAGGTAATTTGCGCTTGGTTGGGTCTTCCGATGCGATTAGACGCTGACCTGGAAACTTCTGTAGGATGACCGGATGACGGACTTCCGGGAAATGTGGCGCTTCGAGCGTGTTGAGAGCAAATGTCGTCAGACAAGCCACCATGGGTCATGAGCAAGTTGACTCTTGGTTTGCTATGAGACAAACAAATGTCTTGTGATGCTCCATTTCAACGCCTCACTTTTTTCGTCGACCTTGGCTTTGATCACACCTTTCACAGATGACATCTGCTATTGTTGAGCTGTGGATGGTGCTATTCTGTGCAGCCATAACCACGCCAAACATCAGTTTCGTCATGAATATTTTTCTCGATCGACTCGGACTCGAGGGGAATAAGCTCTTTAGTCTATATGAAAGTCGTATATGGAAGCTGTTGAACTGGGGGTTTCCTGTTGACAACAAGCGATGCCGCCGATGATCAACAATTCTGGCAATAAACCGATTCCATCGCCGCGGAAGCTGCTGTGCCACCACCGGTTTTGTTGAAGCTGAGGTGTGTATTTGCTTGGCCTCTCGAAGCTCAACTACTTGTAAAGTTTATACCAGCAGCGGAGGAACAGCACCGATTGCGTGTGTCGTATCTCTCATACACGGGCTGTGAGAATGATTGGGCTTGGTTATTCCATACCATCATAGCGCGGTGCAATATTTCTCTCGCATGTTGGTGTAAGTGCCATCGTAAGGGGCCTCAAGGCACTTGCTCGGTCGACACCTCTGGTGTAAATCGTTGTCGGTTCCAACATGTCGAGCTTTAAACTTGAGGTTGAATGCTGACGTCTTTCGAGGATTTGATGTTTGCGTGTTTCAAGCCCAAGGCCGCTCCTCTCCGCTGGTCCAACACCGGTCAGGCGTGTGATATCAGTGGAGAGGCAGAGGGATGCAACAGAACCGGGCTCGCATTCCCAACCTTGAGACAACTCAGGGCAAGCCTTGGCAACCCAGGGCGATGCCCAAGTTGCCGAGGTGGCCAAAGCAGCCAAAGTTCAGGGAGCCGTTTACGCCCTGCTGTTACATGACTCTGCAACCGCCTCGAAGGCTGTTTGGGCAGACGGGGCTTGGACACTGATTGTCACGCATTTGATGCCGCACCGTGATCAGACCGATGGGGCAATACAAGCGCGGCGGATGGTATAAGTGGCAGAAGGCAACGTAGACGAGATACTCTTTCCCGCATACTGGGCATTCAGCCGTGTTCTCCCAGCACATTTATCGCGGCTGGAGAGAAGCTGCACCACCTGTCTCAAGTGTGTAGCAGGTGGTTCAGTATGATTCAGTGTCATGGATGAGTCGAGCGCCGGTGGTCGTGGACATGTGGTCGGAAGCTTTTCCCGGCCGAGGAGGGACGGAAAGAAAGAGTTTGTCTGGACCACACAAGAGTGCTGCCACAGCGAGCGTCGGGCAAGGCTTGTTTTTTTATTGAGGCGAGAAGGGCAAGTATCGGAGGGGTGCAGGTCGTCAAGGCATTGGCACGAGCAGCTAGCCTTTGGCACGGAAACAGAAACACGCCAACGGTTGCAACCTTGGAGCTTCACCTGGCCGCAGCTTTATGGGTAAAGGGGGGCAGTTGTCGGTTCAAGCAGTCGATCTCTGAGTATGCTGCATGTCAGGGAGTGAGTGAGTGAGTGACGTTTGGTCCCGCGATGAGCCGTGATGCATGGGAGAGGCGCAGATGAGACGCTCGCAAAGCTCCTCCCCAAGGAGACAACAACAAGAGAGGTTTAGGTATATATATGTAAAGAGGCACATTTTGACGCGATTAGACTTGTGCGATGCACCCACCAGCCGCACTTCTGCGGTGCTAGACAAGCAAACATCTGATGCACCTTCGTGCTGGGCTCGCGACTAGGAGGCCGGAGCAAAAGCTCCCTGACAGCCGTGATAGGCCCGCTGGGCAAAGCGGCGCTTACGGGAATGGCTACCAAGGTCCGCTTTTCTAGAACACCAAAGCTCGAAGGGCCCCTGGTGGGTGCGTTCCCGGGACCAAAAAAAAAAAGAGAGAGGGAGGGAGTCCTGTGGGGTGTGCCACAGTTCGGTGGCTTGTCAGGCAGCTCGGCATCGCAGACAAGGAGACATGCGCAGTAGGAAACAGGCATTTTGACAGGGCTCGCAAGACAACTGGCAACTGGCAAGGCGACAACTTCGCCCCGCGCCGCCGCGTGCCTTTGCTTGGACCCGTCTGAGACCAGAAGCGAAAAAGGCCCGAGACTTGGTCTCTTCCTCAGACATGGCGCCGCTGGGTGGGTTGTTGCCGTGGGTTGTTGTTGCCCTGCGGGCGTGCCAAGGAATTAGCGGCTGAAGTCCCTGAAAGGGGAGCCCAAGACTATTAACATATCCTCCGAAGCAGCTGCCCAACCAAATGGCCACCAAAAGGCCACCAAATGGCCACCAAATGGCCACCACCAAAAGCAGAGCTGCCGTCCATGCCAGGATATCGAGCCAGCCAGCGCAGCCCTGAAGCCGCCCAATGTGGCGCAACGACGGCCCCAGCACTATTGTTGATTTCCAGATCCGAGCTCTGGATCCCGATGGCGGTAATCCATGCCTTTACGGCTCTCAAGCGCTGGTGTCCGTCTCCCCTTGGCTAGCGGAAGAGCAGAGCCCAAGGACAACGAATGGTGCTCGGAAGCATAAAGACAAGGGGTTCGCGCCCATTGGCCACAACCGAGCGTTCCGAGAGGCCGATGGTTATGGCTACCACGCTTGAAGAGATCCAAGATTCAAGGGTCCCGGCCCCTGGTGCCAGCTTCAATTCCCCACCGCAACGATGGCCTCCTCCGTGCTGACAGCGGCAACCCCTACCAGATTCTGTCTCTTCGGTCGATCAAATACAATGTTTGCTGGACGGATACGCAAAGGTGCTCCGCCTCTGTCGCCATTGCCCCACAAAGCTGGAGATGCGGCAAAACTCCCGGGTTGTTAATTTAGGCACGGCGCGGAATAGACACATTCTGGAACTCCTCGTCCGGTGTTAAAACCCGAGCAACAAAGCAATAGCGTGGCATGAAGCCAGCTGGCGTGTCTCTGGCTGGTGCCTTGTTCTCGCAGATTCACATCCCGCCGCCAACATCTCACTGTGCCTGGTCGGGCGAGGCCTTGCATTCTGCACAGACACCTGCTGAAGCCATTGTGGCCAATTGAGAAGACGAGATGATCCTCCTCCCACCCACCATGGACCATGGAGAAGCTGTCCCGTCCCTTGGCCCACTACTCCGTACACGGACCCTTGAACGGGAAACCCTTGAATCTACGTTCCCCCCCCCGCAGAGCAACGCTTGCAGGAAAAGCAATTCAGAGACATTTGTTGGTTGTTGGTTGGCACGGAGCAGACATCCCGACTGCGGCCATGTCACAAGTCGGATCCTGGTCCTCCAAGGTGGTTTGAACCGTGTTGCTTGGGTCAGCCCAAATATCCCCAAACGGCCCCCGGAGCATTTGCTCCTCTACAAAATGCTATTATGAATATCTCGCCAACCCCGTTTCAAAAGTACGGCCAAGGAACAACATCAGCCGAATAACAAGACTTTACCGTTGCCACCTTGGTATAGCCAGGCCTAAGATTGGATCTTCCGCCTGTGAGTCATAATTCGACATGGACTTGGGATATCCTTGTCTCTGATCAACCTGCTCGTATTCTCCCGCTTGATCAAATCTCTCCTTCTTTGATAGTCGCCGGGGTCAGAATTGATAAAGGTACAGTTACCTGGAGTTGGTGTGCCAATGTGCGGCCGAAGAGGGGACATGAACCACCAAAAGTTCCAAGGGTTGGGTTGGGTGAGCTCTGCAGTAACAGTGCCCTGGCTTACGATTACGCACAGACTAGCTTGCTTGCAATTCGAGGCGACTAGAATCCCGTCTTGTATGACGCCCGCTCCGCAACAACAGGGCCATCTTTGGAACCATGGCGTAGTAATATTTGTGAAAGCTCTGTGTCTTTGTGTCAACGCTCAGAAGAACTCGGGTATCTGACAACTAGGCCACGGCACATGAGCTTTTGAGTCGACAAAACAACACGTTTAGACGTACTGGTGAAGAAATGCGGCAGACGTCAATATTTACTGCCTACACTTCTCTCCTGCAGGTATTAGCCTGAACCCCAACGCTCAATGGTCCACGTTGCGTCAGCGTGTCCTAACTATATCTTTTGTTCGAAACCACATGGACGAGTCTCTCTGGCCAACCTGGTGCAAACTGCCAACGAACGGTTACTGCCGAGGTATTCCTTCCCCATATTCAGTTGAAAATTCATGTGCTAGTGAGATGTATCGCTTTTCGACATTGTCGGCTATTTATTCAGAGCTGGTGAGACATTCATCGGTTAGTACCATTGTTGCTGCAAGTATCTACAAAGCCACTCGGCAGATTGTCCATCAGCAACCATATCCTAGCTCGGATTCTGGTCAATCCACGCCAGCGGCAAGTATAAAAAGCGTCCTACAATACTGTACGACATGTTCAAGGGCGGGAATAGAGCAAGGTTGAAGTTTTGTGTCAAGCCGCGGCTTGGGAGTTGAGATCAGGACAATCCTTCCAGCTTAAACAGGCAGCTGTTTTTGAGCAGGTTTTCTCTGTACCTGTAACAAGTCACCCAATTAATTATAGCATCCATGCGGGGTATCTTGTCTCAGCTTGACTCGATGATGCGAAACCAAAATAGTAAAGAGAAGCGCAGCCTGTTCCAGGGCGCGAACGCAGCGAAACCGGCAGTGGAACGGGCCGCATTTGTCACACAAAAACGCCTCTGAGATATATATATGTGGTCGGTAGCTTGAATTTGCAGCTAGAGTGCGTCCCTTGGGCCATTTTCGTTATGATGCCACACTCTCCATGCGTGTTGATTTTTTACAATCATTTCTTGCACAGGACATGAAATATGTCTGTTGCTCTTCACACTTCACACGCCCAAAGGCGCAGCTGTACATACCTCGTAACAGACGAGAATTAGCTGAATACGCCAGCCATTTTTTGGAATCACTTAATTGTGAAACTGGCGGGTAGCATGCCTCTTATCCACTCCAAAGGCATGCATCCTTGTCTGTATTTGCCAGTATAGCCAAATCAGTTGCTGTTTCATCTGGGAGGAGGCTGGCTCAAATTTCACAACAGGGTCTGACCTAGATAATCATTGTTTCCAGTGCTTGTATGCTTAAACAGAGGCTGTTCGAGATACTGAAACCTTCCTATATAAGCAAGCCGCCATCCTGAGTGTGATGCAGATTGCCATCAAGTAGTCCCAGCGGAGGTATATAGGGTAGCCCGCCCAACCCGGGGCCTCTCTCGCAACACCAGGCCAGTCCGTTTCCTTGTTGGCCATGCGAGGAATATCATGCAGCGCCATCTTCAGTGTGCAAAGACTACAATTCTATTTCTTTTCATGATAGTGGCCGACGTTGCGGCTAACAAGCAAAGCAACGGGGTCAAGAGCCCAGGAGGAGATGTTGGATTTGGATTCATGTGGACCGTGGAATCTTGCCAGGGACGAGCCAATAACGATCGGCACGGTAGGACCCTGCATTGCATCGTCCTTGCCATGGTATAACATGGTAAATATCATGGGTAGCCACCAGGCACAGGAAAAGCTGGGACTGTACGACGCGAGGAGGAACGCGTGGGGCAAGAAGCGAGCCAGCTTCAGCCACGAGTTCCCCAAAGTCTGAGCACCCAACTATGCCTTTATGTTGAAGATGGGCATGGTAGCATTGAGACTTGTGTCGAATATGCAGCCCTGTTGGTGCCATTCGTCGAGAGGCTTGTGAATAGCCAGTCGCAGCTTTGTGGGCATGTCGGATATTCTGCCAAACTGGCAATGCCGACATGGTCTCTACTCAATGATATTCGTAACTTTGGTCACCAAGGAAAGCTTATTTTGACAGTGAGGCTGTCAATCTTTGCCAGTGAGGCTGCCAGTGAGGCCGTCAATCTTGCATGGCTTCTGGAAGAAACTGGAGATTCTGAAACTGGAGCCACATCAAGCTCAAGGTTGGGTTTGGCTGGCCCCCCCCGGTCCAACTTGCAGCCAGGGTAGCTTTAGGGGGGAATACTGGTTTTGCATTTTGCCACCACTTCTGTCAACGCGCCCAATGTTCCGCGTATCTGGAATTGCTCTCGATGGACAAGGGAGGGAGAAAGTCGAAAAATCTGCCATCAGGGTGACTTTGGCACGACAATATTGCTCCAGTATTAAGCCAACATTACAAGCCACCCAACGACTTCCACATCCACTTGGGGCATGGGGTTGTGTGGAGGATCTGCTGGGGTTGACCAGGGAGTCCAGTCCAAGTGGCTCATTCCTTGCGGCTTGTGTCGGCTACATTAGCTCACTATGAATGTGGAGTTGCCGCGTTGTTGCCACCAAGCATCTCAGGCGTCCTGTTATTGTACATACATATGGGCGCAGCGCATCCATATTGCTTTTGAATGTTTCTTGTGCGTACGGAGTACACACGTACAAAACAATATCGCCAGCGCAGGCTCCACCGCGAGCTCTCCATCCAGTTTTGCTTTTGAAAGCCTCATAACTGTCAGGTCGCTCTGTGCCTCCGATCGGGTGGACCGACCGAGACATGGGCACAGTGCCCCGTACTCGGTACAAACTCAACAGATGAGATGAGAGATTGTTACGCCGTGTGGCATTTAGAATAATCCAGAAGTCCTTGTTGAAGGGGCCGCCAAGCAGGAACACGTAAGAGCATGCCCAGCCAAGAGCGCCTTCGCCATGGGAAAGGGTGAAGAATGCCGCTGGATCGGGCTTTCCGTTGGCCTGCTCCGCTTGCGCAAGCCAACGGGGCATGGCAGACACAAGCCCCCTGTTGCCATGGCTTGCATGTTGCGTTGTGCTGGTTGCCGGTGGCTGACGCCTTGGGGGTGGATTCCCAGGCTGCACTATGCCCCTTTTAAGAAGCCATGACGCTATTTCGCATCACAGTACGGAGCATATACAGATGGTGCCGAATTCCAAGCACTGTACTCCGTACTTGCGGCACGGAATTTCTCCCTTGTCCAAGCCAACTACAACGGCGCGCCGCTGTGATGGCAAATGGTAGGATTGAGCCTAGCATTCATCCACATCGTCCACCTTGTTAGGGCGTTTGGAAGTGAGCCTGTTTTCAAGTTACGGGGCCGAGCTGGAGAAATTGAGATAAGCACGGTTTTTAGCATGCTCACGCGGCCTTTTACCTCGACTGGGCGGCCACGACAGGGACGTGAGTAGGCTCCGCTGGGTTCCCTGTGCTCCGCATCTTGGAGGACTGGCGAGCTGCGTCATTTGCGAGTGCCAGGATGGCCGTCAAGGACGACTCGTGCGCTCCTCGGGTATTGGCTCAACGTCTGAGCGAGCCGGGGCGCCTTCTAGAAAACAATGGGACCCCTTCGCTAGACGCCTGATTTCAAGTGCTCTTGTCGTGCTCTTGTCGGTGATAAAGTGGTGGCCATCAATGTTGCCATGCATGTTGCCATGATTTAACTGCTGCCTGCGATAAGCGCATGCGCCTCTTCTTGGTTGCTGACCACGGTTGGGGCTGATCACGCACCGTCGTCGGTCGTGGGGCTTGCTCCGGCGTCCGCGACTCGTCAACGCGGACCAGCAATGGGGGAACTTGGGCTTCCTTGCTCACAAACTGTCGTCACGTCAGGGCCAGTGGCAGGGGAGCATCCGTGGACCGTGAGGCTGTCTGCAAGCTGCATCTGTCTGGCGCAAGATTCTGTCAGCTGTTGGCACATCCCACTTTCAAAGCCGCTGAGACTTTGGCCGTTGCGAGTGCAGCACGGGAACCGCCCGGTCTGTCGTCATGGCATCCCGGTCATTGATCTGACTGACGTATTGTGCTGCACAACTCTCTCGGCTTTTGCATTTCAGTCGACTTTGATTGTGGCGGCATCGAACAGCTTTGTCGGGTCTCCACCCCGTCGCCTGCTTAGTTCGAGGTAGTCGGTCGAGGTAGTCGAGGTAGACCCAAGGACCAAAGCGCATGACGAGGGAGGACTGGGAGGAAGCTGGACACATTGGCATGGCGTCGCTCGTGTCTGTCGCGTATTGCAGGTACAGTGTAACCCGCAAGCCCATTTATCTCGCCTTGCAAGCATCTCAAGCCATGCACAGCAGCTTCTGGGGGCGCTTTAAAGTGTCCCCACCCCAGTGCGCCAAGTGTGCCACCTGCCAGGATTATTGTGACGGAAGGCAGGACAACTTGAATGTGCCGCTGATGGGGGTATTCCCAAAGCTCCTTCCCACTTTTCGTAGTTGATCACTGCCGTTCTTGCCCCAAGTTTATCTATCTGTTGCTTTTCCCCAGCTTCTCCTTCTTCTTTTGCCCTCTCATTTTCCCCCCAATTGCTTCTCCTCTTCCCCCTCACCCTTAGTTCCACGATAACTCTGGAATTGGTCTTCAGCACTGTTTTGCTGATCCAACACTGGCAGCCTGGCCATTGATCACGACCAGCTTGGCGTTGGACTTGTTCGGAAATAGCTGTTGCTGCACCTCGGCCATAACTGGAATTTAAAATTTAACCAGACACGGCGCTGCCCAATTCGGATCGCGCTGGTTTCATCCGGGCCCATTGTCTGCGGGGAACAGAAGGTTAGCAGAGACATAGAGCAGCATTTGGAACCTCCTGTCTGACGCTGCTGTCGCAACAATCCCCGTGTCTTGGAGGCAAAACCAAGTGCTCGTCATCATGGAGAAGCTGCAAGGGAATGCCACCCACGACTCCGAGGGCCAGCCGGTCGAGAATGTTGAATACAACCTGGCTGAGCAACACGACCAGCTTGCCAGAGGCCTGAAGAGTCGTCACATTCAGTTCTTGGCCCTGGGTGGCGCCATTGGTACTGGACTCTTTATTGGTTCTGGAGGTATTCTCTCTGCAACTGGTCCTGCGCCGCTCTTCATGGCATATCTGTCCATGATGATGGTGGTATGGGTCGTTATGAACTGCCTGGCTGAAATGGTCACGTATCTGCCCATGCGCGGCATCACCGTTCCCTACTTTGTCGATCGCTTTGTCGACCCCAGTCTTGGCTTCGCTGCTGGTTGGAATTACTGGTACGCCTATGCCATCCTCATTGGTGCGGAAGCTACTGCCGCTGGTATCATCATTGATTATTGGGGCGCCAAAGTCAACATTGCGGTTTGGATCACTGTCGTCTTGGTGGTTATCCTGCTTCTCAATATCATCGCCGTGAGCTTCTTTGGTGAAGCGGAATTCTGGTTCGCCAGCATTAAGCTCATCACCATCATGGGCCTCATTATTCTCGGCATCGTCATCTTCTTTGGCGGTGGTCCTAATCAGGATGGCGTGCTTGGATTCCACTACTGGAAAGACCCCGGGGCATTCGTCGAATACAAGGTTGCCGGCAACACTGGCCGATTTCTCGGTTACTGGCACGCCTTTGTCACGGCTGGCTTTGCCTTCATCACCTCTCCAGAGCTGATTGCCATCGCAGCTGGTGAAACCATCGCCCCCCGACGCAACATTCCCAAGGCCGCTCGTCGATTCGTCTGGCGATTGGCCATCTTTTATGGACTTGGGTCGCTCGTCATTGGCATCATGGTACCCTCCAATGACCCAACATTGCTCGGGGCCAACAAGGAAGGCAAATCAGACGCAAGCGCCTCCCCCTTTGTCATTGGCATTCAGAACGTTGGGATCCCCGTGCTCAATCACATAATAAACGCCGCAGTGCTGACGTCGGCCTGGTCGGCCGGCAACTCTTTTCTCTACTCTGGCAGCCGAGTTCTCTACTCGATGGCGCTCAGCGGACAGGCACCCAAATTCTTCCGCATCACCAACCGCAACGGCGTGCCGTGGGTTGCAGTCCTTGCAACCTGGTCCATTGGTTTGCTTGCATACCTGAACGTTTCCAATTCCGGCTCCACCGTGTTTACTTGGTTTACCAACATCTCGACCATTTCTGGCTTTATTGCCTGGATTGTTGTCATGATCACGTACCTGCGTTTCCGTCGCTCCCTCATCTACAACAAGCTTCTGGACACGTTGCCATACAGGACGCCCCTCCAGCCATATGCGACGTATATCGCTCTGACGGTTATCAGTCTTCTCACAATCACCAATGGGTTCCAAACGTTCATGCCGTTCAACGTCAAGGACTTTGTTGCCGCGTACATTACGCTGCCCATTTTCTTGGTACTGTATCTGGGCCACAAGCTGTGGTTCCGCACCTCCCTGTACATTCCTGTCGACAAGGTGGATGCCGTCACGGGCAAGAAGGAGATGGACGAGCTAGAAGCTCTGGACGAGCCGCGCGTAGCCAAGAACTGGTTGCAGAAGGTGTGGTACTGGCTCGCATAGAGTGATTGTGATGCATTATGAAGGAGGAGCGCGGATTCCACGGTGATGGTCTGCTTGGAATTTAGTTACTCTCGGATCTATGTATATTTCTTTGACCTGATCAACAGTAGTTGATACCCCTGATAGTTTGATGTTTGAATGACATGTGCCCCTCTTGTTGGACAGATGGGCTTCCCGCCCTTGCACATGTGTAGCAGCTCCCCTTTTGCCAGCAGCGGCGAGGGCGCTGCGTACTGCTTGCTTTCCCCTCGCATTCTACCCGGCCGCTGTCTCTCTATCCCTTGACCCCGACACGAGTTTTATTATGCTTTTGCATCTTGGAAATAAAAGACGGCACATGGGAGAGATTGATGGGATGTTCAAGGCCAAGATTTGAGCCAAGAATGTTGCAAATTGGATGGTGGCGTCTTGGATAGTCTGCACCTGGATGCCGACGAGAATTGTTTCCTCTTCCGTTGGTCAAGCCCATGCATCATCGGTCAACGCAGATGGCATGGAGAAGCACATTCGAGCCGGCAATGCCGCTGCGACACCACGGCTACAAGAACAAGGACAAGAAGGAAAACGCAGACGAAACCGAGCCGACAAGTCCATTCGAGGCCGCGGCTTACAATGCGATGCCAACGTCAATGCTCCTCCCTGGCTTTCCGCCTGCCTTTTATTGCAACTACAAGGGTCGGCCTACTGCTACCAGAATGCGTGAAAGTTCATCATGCTGTAGCTAAGCTCGCAGTCTGGGAGCTCCTCAAACCTCGACCCCTGTATTTCTTTTCGCATTGCTTCAGCACCGTCCCTCAGCTCATTGGCCCTGACCATGTCCCCCTTCCTCTCGTAGGCCTTGGCAAGCTGCCTCTGCATCCGGGCCACCTCCCCGTTGTCTCCCTTGGAGGGCTTATTGAGCTTGGCGATGACGAGCACCTTGTTCAAAATATCACTGCAAAAGCAGACCATGATAAGCACAGCCGAGGCCTTACAGGCTTTGAAGGGGGCACGAGTGGCAAAAGGGACTCACATGGCTTCGTCAATCTCGCCTCTTTGAAGCTTGATGGTGCTCATCTTCATTCTGGCCGCGTTGGTGGTGGGATGCGTCTCGTTCTCCTTGGAGAATAGGTCTATTGCGCGCAGCCAGTGCCTCTCTGCCTCGTCAAATCTCGACATGTCGAACAATGCGTTGCCGATGTGGTAGTCGGCACTTTTTTTTTTTAGAAGGGGGATTGATGAGTTGGGCATCCCTGTGAACGGGAGGAATGCAGCACTTACAGTCCGTCAAAGTGACAGCCCTCACCCAGGAAGCCCACAGCCCATTTGCGACTCTCCTCGGCGTGGTGGATGGACTTTTCGTAATTCTTCAGCAGGCGGTGAGCTCTCGCCAGATTGGTGTGAGGAACGTGAAACAGCCTTGTGTAGACGTCGGGTCCGTTTGCCTGGAAGATGTCGAGCGCTTTGTGGTAGTACTCAATGGCAGTCTCGCAGGCTCCTTCCCGGAGGTCTTGCAGTATGACGTTGGCGTGCTTGTTGAAGCTGTTGCCCACTTCGGGATGACTGTCGCCGAATTCGCGCCGAAAGATTTCCAGGGTAGCACCGAGATATTCGTAGGCCTCAGCACAGTGGCCCCTCTCGTATTCCATGGCGCCTCTGGTGTTGGCAAGGATGGCGTACGTTACGCTCGTCTTGTCTCGGCAGACGCTCATGGCCGTTTCCATGAGCTCAATCTCTTCCGACCACGCGCCTGATTCCATGAGATACCTGGGACGCAGTCAGCCTCGCATGGCAGCATCTGGAGCCGGGGGGGGGGGCAATCTGTTACCATCCGCAGGCTGTAGATAACAGCAGGAACGGCTCGAAATCGCCGTCACGTTCGGGTTCGAACTTGGCCTCCTGCCATCTTGCGCACAGAATGAGAATGTGCTGGATGTAGCGCTTGCATACGTGCCATTCCAGCCTCATGGACTGCCCGAGGACGAGCTTGGGGAAGGCCTCGCGCAGCAGAGCCGATGCGGATACAAAGGCGCGGTTCCTGCTGTCGGGCGTCATCAGGTTTCGATACTCGTCCTGGATGAGTCGGTGAACGAAATAAAGGTTGCTCTCGGGCTCCTTGCGCACGAGACTGCTTGCCAGAAGTTGCCCAAGAGCCTCATCGTATCTAAAGGGGTGCCTGGTCAGCCGTGGCCGGGAAAGAACAAAAGCTGCGCAGAGACGGCATACTCCCAGTCGTCGGCGCAGAATTCCAAGCCCTCTGGAAGAATGGCAGGGTCCGAGGGTCGGAAAAGCTCTTCGGGAATCGAGTCTGGCCCGATGTATGCCATGACCTCCAGCAGCCGAGCAGGATTCGGGCCGAGGTCAAAGGCGGTTTTCCAGCAGGTTGCGAGAGAGTGCTTGTAGAACGACTCTATGCCGCGCGTCTCCTTGTTCAGCCTTGCCGAGTTCTTGTCGTAAAAGTGTGCAAACGAGGCAATGGACTTGCGCCGCAACTTGACCTGTGACGACATTACCACGAGAGCCGCGGGCAGCCCTCCCAGTCGAGTTGCCAGTCGTCGAGCCGCCTGCTCTTCGTCTTGGCTGTAGCCGTTCCTGCCGACCAGCTGCATCATCATTCGGCTGCCCTGATCTTGGTCCAAGACGCAAATCTCAAGGCCGCCCGCAGCAGGGTCTATTCCCACAATGTCGTTGCGAGACGTGACCAAAACCTTGCCAGAGTCGGCGACGGGCCAGGCGTTTCGAAAGAGATCAAGGTCTTCAACATTGTCAAAGACGCAGAGCCAGGTTGCATCTTGGCTCGCAAAGACAGATCAGTACCGCAAGAGGGCGTCTAGGGGTGTAGGGTTCGAGGCTCACCGGTACGCCGCAGCCAACGCAGAGTGACAAACTTGTTTTGATCCGAAGCCTCGTCCTCCGTCGAACCCTCGAGCTGGAGCATCTTGGCCACGTCGGCGAAGCTCCGCGCCAGCGAGAGCCCAGTCCCGCAGTCAAACCACAGGATGGCGTCCATGAGCTTGTCCTTCTGCTCGTACGCATAGGCAATGGCCGTTTGGGTTTTGCCTATTCCGCCGGTCCCGTAAAGGGCCAGGGAGCGGAAGGCGCCCCGATCCCCAAGCGTGTCGAGCTGCTCCCGCATCTCAGCAAGCTCGGCCTCGCGACCAAAGAAGCTCGGGTTGCGGCCAAATGGTATGTTTGAACAGGGGAACATGTCCCGCTGCAAGCTGCTCCTCTGGCCGGCCGGCGGAAGGAGCCGGAGCTTGTCGAGCTGTTCCAGGAGATGGCCCTGAGTCAGTCCCTGGGCTTTGGCGACAACGCTGGCCTTTTCCTTGATTCTTGCGCATTGTTTATTGATTCGCCCCAGCGCCTGGGAAATCCTTTCTTGGACGACATGCCACGAGCGGTCGGCGACAATTGCTGAGCACGCCTCACGGTCAGGGTTTGCAGCAGAGCGCAAGGGGTTGGGCAACTCACCGTGCTTGTTTCGATTCAGGTAGCGTATCGTCTCGGTCCACAGCATGATGATGTCGGTGAAAATGTCGACCAACTCGTCGGAAATGCAAGCATTGTCGGCAAATGTTTTGCTTTGGAGCTGGAAAATGTCCAGGTCGTGCCCCAGGTCTTGCAGCATCTCAACAGTGCGAGGAAGAAGCGTTTCAGTCCTGCTGGCCGACTGGGGCGATGTCAACCAACCAAGTCACACCATGCATGTGGGCGAACAAGAGATGGCAAATGACGTACAAGCAAAAGTTGGCTCAGGAGCCCCCATATCATGGCCGTCTCGACCGCGCCGCCGCTCACAAACACGGCTACAACGGCGACGAGGTGTAAAAGAGACGCGACAAGTCGATCGAGCAGAGGCAAAAGAGGTCGGCGCGCGGAAGAGGTAGCGGAGGCAGTCATGGAGGCTTCCAGGCCACCGACACTGTCCCTGAAATCTTTGTACGTCTTGATATCTTGGACATGCCTGAGCTCCTGGTGACCAAGGCGCCCTCGAACACGGTCCATGGCCTCGTTCCATTTAGAATGGCAATACTCAAGCCTTGTTCACTCCCTGTAAGTCAAATCCAAGGTGAAAACTCGGGACACATGAGACTCACGACGGAGGAGCCTCGTGCTCGATCGACATTGGTGTATGAGCCCCGGACGTCATGCTGGAACTGCTGGAACGGCGCATCTCACAGAGTCGTTTTTTTCAGGAGGCCATACAAGCTCTGACATGGTGGGAAGATGCCCAAAGAATACCGTCTGATCTGTCCATGGCGGAGCAGCTCTATTGGATTTTGGCAGCTCGAGGGCCTCACACACAAGCACACAAGCACACAAGCCTGCTACATCTGCGGCCTGCAGAGTTTGCTCATTACCCGAGACAACTCAATGTCTCACCGCTCGTCTTCATTGGGCAGGGCTGGGTCCTTATTCAGCGTGGCTGCGGACCGACAGGTCAGAAGCCGACTCATCACATGGATCTGCTTGCGGCGGAAACTGGTGGACGATGCTCGGTACAGGGTGTTGGCGTTGATCGACGTTGATGAATGGATTAGCTTGCTTGGGGTTGGTGGTTGCAACGATTTCTTGTGGCTGTCTATTCCAGCCCGTCCTCGGTTCAGTCCGGGAAATGCAGGGACTATTACCCAGCAGTCTGGACCAGGCTTGCACAAAGAGTCCTCTACACGGTCCGCACTATTGGAAGCGCCGACTTGGAACGAGGGGCGTCACGCTCAAGAGAGAGAGGACAAGGCCGGTGCATGGTTTATGAAGCCAAAGCTCTTGTTAATTCAGCAGCTTTGCATGACATGTATCCGACCCTCGCGTTACCGGTACGGAGCCGTCACCTTAACCTCCCAGAGAAGAGTCATCAGCCTGATAAAGGACCCTGACTGTCTCGGTAATCATGTTCTTCCCCTCAACATCAGCTGGGTTCGGCGCCATCAAGTCCTTCCACGGCTGGCATAGAGTAGTGGTGGGCTTCATTTTGAAGAATCGAGCACCTGTGCAGGATGTTTCAGCTGTTGGTCAAGGCCTTTTGGCAGAAGCCTCTCTTGCATCATTGGGGTGAGCGAACCTGACGTGTGAAATGGGGACCTTGGTATTATAGCAAGCATCTACTCCGTAGGTGGGAGAGGTCATCTGTTTAACAAGATTCCGAGTTCAAGTCCCACCACTTGGACATGTGGCGGCTTATATCCTGGCAGCAAGCACCGTGAGTCAAGGTCCAAGAGCACACTGGAGTGCGGCCGACACAGTTTCATGCCGTCCAGCTTTCTGCAGACTGGCACAGTGAGCATGTGGCATCCGCCAGCAGCTCCCATGCAACCTGATGCAACCTGATGCAACCTGATGCAACCTGATGTCAAAGCGGACATTTGTGTCACGGCTCCAAGCTGCGAATGGCCATCACGACGGCAATTTCCCTGGCGACAGAAGCCCACCATCACATCATGTCGAGAATCTGACGGAATTAGCTGCCGCCCTACCCGTTCAGCGCCTCGCTTGGCGATTGGGCATGCAACCATCTGCCTCGACATTGCTACACAAACCGGGGCGGGTAGCCAGAGGAATTTGTCACTCTCGCCCCCAGGTCGGCCACCTACTGCCAGCATGTGAGAATACGAAGCGCAGGGTCAAATGGTTGACGGTGATTGATGACGGGTGTCCCAGACGTGCCAAACCCAAGTGTAAACGACGTCGTCGCCAAAAGACGACTTGTCCGAGTCCTTGCAACGACGAAAAGGCAAGAGTCTTGTTTGAATCTGACGCCCAACATGGCGTCCCCAATGTCATGGTTGAGCGTGCATGGGCCGCAGACCACCTGCGCATTCGACTTTTTGAAACGCCTGCCACTGTACGACCAAGTGAAGCCCTATTATTTCTCGGGGGCACTGGATGAGCATCAGGGCAGTCTGCGAACCAACTTGGAGTATGAAAGCCGCGACGGCATCAAGCTGACCGACATTCGTGGCCACGAGAGTCACCTGTCCCTGAAGCAGCATGGCTTCGAGCTGATCAATCACCGGCCGCTGGTCGACCTTGGACAACCGTCCGACCAAGACGTGGTCCAGTACCTTGGTGACATGGCGGACACGGTCAAACGCCACCTTGACGCTGAACTTGTGCTCGCTTATAGCTTTCGAGTACGTCATGTCGCCGTCTCTGGCTCCTGTTCAAAACCTCGTCACAAACTAACCCGAAAACTTGCCAGTTCCGACGTGAAAAATCACAGAGCCATGTCTCCAAGCCAGGCCAGCCTACCGGCACCTTTGCAAACCAGGACACACCAGTTCTCGTACCCCACACAGACCAGACCGTGGAAAACGGCCTCAGGAGAGCCAGTCGACACCTTGGCCACGACGAGATGGCCAAGTACCTGGACGGCAGCTGGCGCGTTCGAATCTTGAACTGCTGGCGTCCATTGAATGACTGGGCAGATGAACGCCCCCTTGCCATGTGTGACTTTACGACGGTAGACAAGTCTGATCTACGGTCCGCGGATAGAGCATCGAGGGACTATGTCGGCGAGATCTACTATCTGCACCACAATCCAGCTCAGAAATGGTACTGGATCAGTCGTCAGCGGCCTGACGAGGTCCTCTTGTTCATCAACTTTGACTCCAAGCCCGGAGATGACGTGCCCTGTAAGTGGCTTGCGCAGGTGACGGGGGAGAAGGCCTGCTAATTCGAACATGTCCAGTCATGGTTCACTCATCATTCGTGAACAGACATGCGTCTGGTTTGAAGGGGCGGCGCGAGAGCCTGGAGACGGCACTCATTGTCATTTCACGCTCGTGACCAGGGCTGACTACTGGCCCCCCCCCCCCCCCCCCCCCTTTTTTTTTTTTTTTGTTTTTTTTTTGTCATCGTCGCATAATGAACGAATTGGATGCGACATGTACATGCAGCCGAGTGCTGGCTGATGACATTGACGTCGTGCTTGTCCACCTCGCGAATCTGTTGCACGCATCTCTGGCGGATGTCTGATGATTGATCAAACGGGATGGAATTATTGAAGGAATGGGCACACGGGGCCGAAAAACCAAGGCATTCAACGAGGCAGATTGATTGAAATGTAAAAAAGGCGGTTCCATGAACAACACGTATTGTGTGATAATGTGTGTGCCTTGGAGAGCGCGTTTGCAGTTGCAGGTGCCAGGGCGAGGCTGGTCACGTGTCCACCCACAACAGGAATGGAGGACTCTGTCGCCTTGGGCCTACAACAGTCATCTTGAAGGCTCTTGGTGTGCGTGTCGGTGGCCCTGTACTCGCCAAGTACGTACTTGAGTACATAAAATATGTACTGAGGTACTGCAAGGATGGCAGCGCGAGGCCAATGCCTCTCTAGCCCGTGTGCAGCACCGACAGAGGAGCCAGTGTCTGTCGCACTGTGTGAACCAAGGCCGCCTGCGACAACCACGTTGCAACTTGTGACAAGAAACACGCCACCGCCCTCTTGTCAAAATGAGCAGTCATTCATGAGGCGGCAAGGGAAATACCAGATTGTTTGCTGCGCCTTGTACTCTGTACTCTGTACTGTGTCTGGCCTTCTTCTCCGGGACCCCACCTGCCATCACACACCCCAGCCAATCGTGGCCCTGTTTCTCCAGGTACAATCTAACAAGTTTCGACTAGAAAACGAGCCATTTCTGTTAGTGCGTGACTTGGGTGGTTTGGCTGGGTTGAAACGCCCGAAAAAGCACAATTCTGACGCATTTACACAAGAGTCTAGACACAAGGTGCTTCACACCAAATGACCGTTGGATTCGACCGTCCAGACCATCAACACCCTGGCTGATTTTCTCGGCTGCTCCAAGATGGATAGGAACGTAGTCGCATCAACATGAGCTTTAACCAACCAGACAGTTACAAGTTGAGAATTTCCCAGAGCTATAAAGAAAGTTGGCCAGCAATAGAACAAGTCCCTACAATATCTTGCGGTAAATAAACCTCATCTTTACTCGCCCAAAAACATCATCATACCCTTGTAGTTACCCATGATTGGGGCTCCGTGAGGCGAGGCCATCCTCACCAACCTTTAAGCAGTCGAGCAATTTTGATGCCAGAGCAGTTGCATCCGTTGCGAGGCAAAGCAAACACACACACACCCGCATGTCTACCTCGTCTCGTACCAGTCCACAATCCTGGCTTTCAGCTGGACTTGTGCCCTTGGCAGGTGCAGACCAGCGTGAACAAGGCTGCAAATTTCACCAATCTTTGCTGCCCATCTGACCAAGCCAGGATTCAATAAATATTCTCCAAATCAAGCCATGCCTGGCGTGATTCCGTCAAATCCAGCTCCCTTGCGTTTGTATGCATGATTCGCTGCCATGACGCAGAAGTGGGCAGCAAGTGGCAGACTTCTACTGCCCCGACGTTACGCTGAGCATCAGCAACCGTCCAGCGGCATTGCGCTAGGTGAGATTGCTCGTCTGTCTCCGTGTTGCTTTTCTGATAACCAACGGGGCGGTTAGGCAGCCTACTGCACGGCAACCATGTCGTCACGCCCTGCGAGCGTCTCTTCCTTCACGCTGCAACAGGCAGAAAGCTCTCCGAAGATGCGCAAGTTTCGGACCAGCAGTACACATGGCTCAAATACCTAAGACGGCGAATTCTTGACTATCCCACATCGAACCTTCAAAGTCTGTTGCGGGAGGGAACGCATGCCGATGGATCCGACATGACCCCCCAACAGGCCCTTGACAAATGCTTCATTATGCTTTCACGCCTTTGCGACACCTTTGTCAAGAAACCTGGTTCGAGCATCGATGAAGCCCTGGATTCCTTTTGCAGCTCGACAGCTGGACAGGATGTCCTGGTCCCAAACATTGCCGCATCGCCCACGCTCCATAACCGGGCACGATGCCTAGTCTTCTACTTGCTGTCCGCAGCAACCATGCTCTACTCAGCAAGAGCTTCACCTACGTCCGAGGAGCTCCTCATCAACGAGAGCGAATGCTTCGCTTTGGCGAGCAAGCAACCCGTGGAAAAGGCCTACTTGCCCATTTGCGAGCTACTCCAAGACTACGGCCCGTTACTCCCCGCCAAGGGCGAGCCTGTTACAAATGCCGTCCATGATGCTGCCTTCTCCTCCGAGTCGCTCTATGTGTCCCTGCTCAATGCAAAGACACTCACCCAGCTTGGAGAAATACACATGGAGTGGATAAGTAACATCAGCTCCCACCTCGAGTTTGACCCAGAGCATCGGCGACTCCTCATTTTCCGGTGGCCTTCCTTCTGCAACGTCCACGACTACAAGACGAGCATGGTGACTAGGTAAGCTCTCTACCCAACGACGCCCTGAGCGTTGCATGCCTCCGACTCTAATCACGGTTGACTCCAAGGCTTCTATCTGACTACTATGACGAAGTTAACCGACCACAAGGCTTCACCTTTTCTGCATACATGAAGGAAATCAGGCTGTCCTACGGTCTGCTCTTCTCCGACATGGGGGACTCGCGGGCTTTCTTCCAAAACACAGAAAAGGAAAGAACCAGCGACTCGGGACATTCGGATCCATTCTTGAGCGTGCTTTGCGGAGAGTCGTCCCGCTCCAAGGGTGAACGGAACTCGTACAGCAAAGTAACCGATTTCCCCATTCTCGCAGCTCGGCTATCTAAACTGCAAAACTACATCTCATCCCAGAACCCAAAGTCACTCCGCATGATCTGGAGAGATAGACGGAATCCTGTGCAGTGGTATACCTTCTGGGCAGTCGTCTGGATTGGAGGGCTGGGTTTGGTTCTCGCCCTGATCCAGACGGGCCTGGCGGCAGCCCAGGTATATTATGCAATTCACTCACCATGAGCAGCAGCTTGTTAATATATGGCCTTGCATGGACATTGTCGTCCCTTGCGCTTCAGAGTCGAGGTGCAAAAGGTGAAACACTTGCGGGGAATCTGTAGCTATGCAGAACTTGTGTCCATCATGCTGGAGTTCCGAGGAAGAGCGTCCCGTCCGCGGAGCTCTTGTCCCCTCAGCTTCATCTTTTGCCATATCGGTGGGACTTATAAAAAGGTTGACTACGAGCAAATGGGGCGTGCAGCATCAGGCCCCGGATTGCTTCCACGGGAGCGACAGCCGCGCAACTTGGACCAGTGTGAAAGTCCCAGCAGAAGGATCCGTGACTATCGCATCTTCCAAGATGCTCTGTGACCTCTGAACGGTAATAGCGTAGCATATTGCGAGTGCGGAGAGCGGCCCCGATGACAAGTGCGGTCGGGAACGCCGCCTTTTCTCTCCCGCCCGGCCACGGACCTTGCACACATATGAGCACCTCTAGAGAGGGTGTTACCGGATGGCCCCGGAATATGCAATGCCGCAGCATGTTTGCCATGATGCCCCATTCAGCACTTGAAACAAAGCCACGCGGGTCTGTCTGACATGTCCTGATAAGCCATGACGCCAAAGGTTGGGACTCTGAAGGTCTTGGCCGAGGAGAGAGTGAGGTATAATTTGCAAGTGCTGCAACACAAGGCAGGTCAAATATACTCGGATGCTTGAGTACCCTTGCTTTTTACCTTGTAGCCTGACTGAACCAGGCTGGACACATTTCGATTATGCTGAAGTGATGATATTTTGTCATGGAAGCTGAATAGACGCGGCTGAAAACTGACTTGATTGTGTAAATATATTGCCAGTATGTTCAGTCGGTAATATGCAAGTATCTAGCCGTTATAGTATCCAAACCTCTCTTCATTAATATATCTAATTTACGAAAATGCTTTTGGAAATGAAGAGGACGGTCCCGGGACAAAAGTTTCCAATTACAGTACATACAGAGGTTCCAGGGTCCCACAAGTACATGCGCCAAAATCTAACAGTCACCTTGCAGAACTCGAGACTTGTGGCAACGGCCGTCTCGTATACCTATTTCGGCAAACTAGCTCGTACAGTTCAATCCTAACTTGGGACTTGCTGCTCTTTCCATCCGAGTACGTGGACCCAATTCTGCCAAATACTTGCCTCGTTTTATATATTTTATTGGAATGGCTGTGCGGGCCGGTGATGAAAACAACTCCACGCATACCCTAAAGAAACTCTACATCGGTTGGTATTAACCAGCTTCCTCCCGCAGGTAGCTGTCATATAATATGCGAAATGTGCCGTCCGACTCAACGAGAAACGTGGGAAAAAAGCCGCCATTATCCAAAAATTCCATGCGCATTGGCTTCCTCTTGACGTGTTGGATGGGCAAGGCAGGTTGACTTGCAACCATGAGCCAATCCTCGTGCTGTGACCGCCTGTCAGCATGACTTGCTGCAGACTCTTCTTTCTCGGAAATGGCAGAGTAAATGACGCCCCTTCTTGTCGCGTACGTTGTACACTTGACAAGTACGAATCTCTAGAGTGACTGGTGTATTTTGAGAGAGCCTGCTGCTGATGGCTAGTGTAAACAAAGCAAACTTCACCTTTGTCGGTCGAGATAATCAAGAGTCATTAGTTTTAATTAACTAATGCAAAGAGTCATAGCATTGTGCCTGTTAATATACTCAAGCCTTGAATGCAATTACCATCCATGCATCTTGGACTGAACCATCATTAGGCTACAAGTGGCGAGATACCATTCCCGACACTAGCATGGAGAGGAAAGCAAAGTCAAAGTCCACAGATTTAGTGGCGCAATGTATGATGTCATTCATCTTTGACGGGCGACGTCAACCGCCGGCTTCACAGCTCGACATCTCTTACCGGATGCTCGCAACGCGTCTAGGTCAATGTCACTCACGAAATTGCCGGCACGTCCAACTTGCTTCCAGTGTAGACTGGCGGGGACCGGTACCGCGTCTTGGCTCATCCCGCGCACATTCGACGCGCTCCATGATGGCAACAAAGATGGTGATGATGTGCTCGTTGTCAATGACAGACTGCCACGCTTGCTTGGGAAACCTGTACGGCCTCTTTTCCTGGGCTCCGTGCATCATGTGTCATCATGGGCACACGGAATACATGAAACCTGCGGTGGTGTCTTTACCCGCAGTGCTTCGTCGACTTGGTACCTGGCCAGGAGCGATACGATCCAAGGGACCAAACAAAACATGGGTTCTTGAGGACCATTCGCGCGATATTGAATGCAAATGCAATGCAAAGTCGCCGTCTTTTGTTCACAAAATGTAACCATGTCACTATACTTTTTTCCTCGGGCGCGTTCAACTCTTGTCGCGCTTCTGCAAGAGCGAAATGTCGTAAGACGGCGGGAGAAACGTAGCACAAGCTCCCAGGATTCGGGTGCCACTCGAGGCTAGAATTGTGGCCATGTTTAAAAAAAAAAATGGAACCGTCAAATCATGACGAGGGGACAGGCACTGACAAACAACTTTAGAACTTGGATGAACTGGGGGAGTAGGAGCCGACAATTACGCATGCAGCACGGCTCGCTGCAGCCCCAGGCAACATTAAGCGAGTCGATGCATCTGTCCAATTTAATTTGTTTAATGGACTTGTCGGACCCATCGGCCGATAGACTTGGCCGATTCGATCTGACCTCGTCCCGCTTCGTACGCAAATAGACTTGGATTCCCAGGGGAGGCCAAAGCTGTTGTTTGTCCGCCCAATAATATCTGGGGCAGATGAGCCAAACTTTCCCTTTCGATTGTACGCGTACGACGCCTGCGAGGAGCCTCTTTGAGGAGCCTCTTTGAGGGAAAAATATCAAGGCCCAGAGAAGGGACAATGAAACCAGTGTCTTGGTGTTGTTGAGATGAAAGCGCAAGGGCTCAAGACTGGGGGGGCAAGTGGTGGATCAGGAAGAAGGGGAAAATGGCGTGAAGAGTCAAAAGAGGCAAAGCGTCAGGAACAACATGGACCATTGCATGACAAGGATGGTGGGGGGCATGTAATCCGACCAATCAATGTAAGAGAAGGAAATTATGCAAATCTTAAATTGCATGGGCGATTGAGGAAGAACTCTGGGAAAAGTGACGAGATTCTGGGGGAGGGGCAGCACGACATGGAAGGATTCGTGAGAGACTTAAAATAAGGGCAAGAGAATGGATGTATGGAGGGCCGGCAAAAAGGGGGCAGTTTAATAGCTCATGCAGTGGAATGGGCCCTCTGGTTCGTCTGGTCTCTGTGGTTGCAGTTCGCCCACCGCGAACCGCTGACTCAGGAACCGCAAACAGAGAGGGTCAGCACCTTGGGCGGGCATCTTGGCTCTGCTTCGTGCTTCGAATACGCCTCGGTAGAGTGAGGGCGATAAAGGAAAGCTGCCTCAAAGAAGAGTCTGTGCGTGTGAAAGCGTGCATCACGATGAGCGCCAGGAGCGGTGGAGAGGCAGTTGAGACAGGCAAGCCCATGCATCAAATGGCGAGACACAAAACAGCGACCGAACAGGCCCTTGACTGGCCTGTTGCCCCGTGTCCCCGTGGCCCTGGTAAGGAGTCCTGCCACGCGATTGCGCGCCTGCCCCAGTGGAAAATATGAGGTTGCCACGCTCAAACCAGGCCACAGAAGAAAGGGACTAATCCGTCGAGAACAAAGGGGCAGATGGAAGCCAAGAACAACAAGGCGAGGAGGGATGAATGGATTGAGGCAGGTGCGCGCCCTGACGCGCGGGCGCATCCTGTCTCTGCGACATTGCCACTAACATCATGGGTAATCTTCTGCGCGTGTATACTAATTAGTAGCGTAAGTCATGTATTAATAGTGCCACTCCAAAGTTCCAGTCGCGGACCAATTTAATTGCCAGGACAGGCCATAATAACAGGCTCGAGAAGTGCGACATGCGGTGACTGGCTGGCACCGTGGACGGAGGGCAGCCACGATGGAGCGCTGAGACCAGTGGCCAGCGACCCCCTGGTGGGCAAGTGCGGCTTGAGGCAGGTGCGCTCGGCTTGAGGCAGGTGCGCTCGGCTTGTTTCGCACCCTCATTTCTGGGCCGCCACATGGGATGTGTGGCCATGTCCTGCGACCCCCCCCCTCCCCTCATCTTCATTATACTAATGGCATCGCCCCGTCTCGTCTCGTCTTGTCGTCTGCTCTTCTCCTTGTCTGCACCAAACCCTCAAGGCTTCGTTGGCAAAGTCTGTACATTCTGCGTTTCACGCAAAGCCACTCATTCATATACTCGACTTTTCCCCCAGCTTCTGATACCTGGCCGCGCATCCGATTTCTGAACGCCGCCCCTTGTCACCACAAATCCGTACCGAGCTGAGCTACACAACGGCGACGAGGAAGGAACTATTTCAACCAACATCATTGCTTAGCCATTCAACGCGCACAATAGCGACTTTTTGCAATCTTGAGCCTCACTTTCAACATATCATCCTAGTTTTGACCTGCCCCCCCCTGCGACTGTCACTCAGGGCAAAGCAATCTTGCATTCACACTCGACCTCAAGTCTTTCAGCGCAGGACGATAACAAAGACAAGGAAACAAGATGCATCTCATCAAGGTTGCCCTCGCGTTTCTACCGGCTGTCGCACTCGCCGACACGAGTGCATCACATACCACCACAACAAGCACCAGCACCACGACATTGACCAAGACGGTCACTCTGTCCAAAGTCCACACTGTTACTTCGACCTGGGGCACAAACTCGACAAGCTACATGCCCACGGGCGGAACGACGTCCTTCACCCCGGTTTCTGTCACTCCCACAGTCGTGCCGGCTACCACCACCAAAGGCCCCCAGAACGCTGCCGGTGCGCTTGATGCCACCAAGATCGCCTTTGCCGGCGTTGCTGGCATGCTTGTCGTCGCCCTGATCTAAATCAGGCGCCTCTTTCATGTGTCTGTTTGGGGGAGCTCGGTGGTGGGGGTTGGTGGGAAAAGTACGTCAGAGGGACGCCGATGTCGAGTCCGCGCCCGCATTCTGCAACTAACCACTTGGGTGCACCATTTCCTTTGTAACTCGTTGATTTCTGCAAATTCGTTTCCATGTCGGAGCAAATTCTTTTCTTCTGACATATTTGCCAACATTCTTCTGCATGATGACCCATGATCATGACGAACCCACGGTCGTGCAGAGGATGCGCATCATTTGATTCCAAGCTCAAAACTCAAATTCGGCACCGCCGCAAATGAGCATGACGTCTCCTCTTGCTTCGTCGTCGCTTCACACAAGTCCCGGCCATCCATCCTACTCAACGCATTTGGTCGCGGGTGGCGATGTCACCGGGCAAACATTCACGTGCTTTACTTTCCGCAGTTTGATTCTTGGCCCAACAACGCGACGCGCGCGCCTCGAATGCGCAGCGCTGGCAATTGGTGGCGGCCTGACAACTTTCTTTCTCTGCACAACTTTGGCCGATTGCTGCACCTTGGAGAGGGCGCTTCCCGCCTTTGAGAGTAGCCGATCCAGGGCAAGGCACATGATGCGTGTGCCTGTTGGCTGGTTGTGCACAATTTTTTCTTCATGTTTTCATAGGCATTTATCAACCTATCTTCATTCCCCTTGGTGCCAAGGGTCGAAGCAACCTTGTCAAGCGAATGATCAAGGATGACAGCCGGAAACTTTGGGGCTAAACACCACCACTTGCGTCCAATCTACATTCTTCGTCATCTTATGAGAGCCACCTGGCGTTTTTGTGCTTTTTCCCCCCTTCTTTCTCAACTCTATTGGTGATACCCTTTGTGCTTTAAGAAGATGTACTGGGCAATTTGCACACGGTATCTGGAGCTTTTTGGAGCATGAATAGGCTGTCTGTTTTGTGGTAGGAAAATTTCATGTCCTTGCCATGTCTTTGTGGACTCGACTGGGCGGAGAAGTAGATTTGGTATGTTGGAGTTGGTTTGTATTTGGTTTGCACCTCAAGGTAGCCAAATACCAAACTTGTCAACATAATGAAAGTTTACCGTGATGCCTAAATCGGGTTCCAATGATTTCTCGGCCAAAGTTGTGCTTTATGCCTGATTGGTCAATGTGGCGTCTACGGCGGCCTTGAAACACGGCGCTTTGCTGTTTCCAGCTTCTTTGGCGGTGCGGGACTTTCCCTTTGATCAATGCCCGACACCAATAATAGTTCTTTCAACAAAGCAGTGCTCCAAGTTGCATGCTTATTAATAGCACCCTTTTCATCCAAAAGTCCTTGAAGATGGACCCACATTGCAACCACTCCCTATGTCAAACTTGTGGCTGATGTTTTCTGAAAAATAAACGAGGAAGCAACATTAAATCGCCAAGAGAAGGTATACCTCGTTATATGGATGGCCCTTGGTCTCATTCGTACGCGCCAGATATCCCCATGATCTGCCGGCTCTCACAATCATATGCTGGGAGAGACAACTGTCTCAGACGCGGCGAAGCTTCACCTGTCATGTTCCTCCATGTCTCATGGTTGCTTCCGTGAGCGCTTTTCGATGTGCTGACTGTAGGCCCCCCTACCCGTCTGGGAGGGAGATACAATCCAGGACAAGGCATAGTAGCGGCCGAGGAAGCAAGTCGACTCAGTGCAACAGGGTATCCAAAGTGCTGGCGTTGTGGCAGTTGGTGAATCGCCCCTTTACCAAATCTTTCCTTGACACCTTGTACCGGAGACATGCAATCATGCAGCAAAGCAACTCATGTTTCACATGCGGGTTTGATTGCCTTTGCAGCATTGACACATTACAGTGCAACTGGCGGTGTACACGGGCTCTGGTTGCCTTGCAGTCTGGGAGTCTTATTCGTGAGTGAAGGTTTGCAGAATCATTTACCCAAGACGCGCGAAATCTTGTCGTCACAATCTTGAGATTGCAACATTATGTACCTCTTGCACAAGATGAGATGATTACTTCGCTAATGCAAAGGCCAATTCTTCATCAAATACGACGACACCGGTACGGAGCAGACGGGGATCTTGAGGATCACGAATCAAGCTGTAAGCCCCCCTACGTTTTCCCACTGGTTGTTCAAGATGTATACACTGCGGATGCAAGCCGTCATCCAACGCTGGATGACGAGGTCATGATGTGCTCCATATCCCAAGTATTATGGCACATGGCCCTGCCTTGACATTGCGTGACTTTGACTGCATGACATGTCGGTCACTGACATGGTGATGTGGGATTTCCTTGGTGAGCGGGCACGCAAGCAAATGCGCGGCCATGTCTGTCTCTCATGTCCCTTGCGTCGCTGCAAAGTCTACACTCGATCATGTTTCTCGTGGATACCAAAGAGTTGAAGGAACTTGTAAATCTTGAGGCATGACCAGCAAACATATTCGCAAGGCAGCGGTTGAGCCTGGTGTCAATTCGCCCATGACGCTGGTTTCTTGGATCCGAAGCACCTAGATATAGGGTGCAAGTTGCAACAGACGGTAGCCAAGATGACCCCAAACATGTGGCTCTTGATGGCAAAATGTCAAGCGGTTTCTGACCGTCAACTACGTGCGACCTCGGCCGTAAACGGCATGGAAACCATTCGACACCGGTTTGTGCTCTGAAACAAAAGCTCTCGCTCAAAGATATGGACGAGGCGTGTTTTATGAAGCACCGGTTTCGGAACAAATCAGTCTTGCTTGCGTGCCCTTGCGTCTGCCGCGTGTGTCACACGATCGAGTCCATCGCGCACAATATTCAAAATGCATTTATACAGCAGTCGCTCGAGAAATAAGTAGCCATGCCGGGATGTTTGCTGCCAACGCCAAGCTTGCAAGATACAGGGACCAAAACCGCCCACCACCCCAAAGATTGGTCAAGGCTCTTGAATTATACGCACTCGACAGGCATGAGGGGCCACCGCAAACCAGCCGTGGAGCGGCAAACCGGGGACAAGAGCGGCATCAGCTCAGTCGTTGCCGAGAAATACGCCGATGAGACGCTGGGAGTCGTGGAGGACCACGCAAAGGAGCTCGCGCCTTTGACCCCCGACCAAGAGAAGAAGCTGCAAAGAAAATGCCACCTCCACGTCATGGGCTTGTTGAGCGTGATAATCCTGCTTCTCTTTGCAAGTCGACTGCTGCGCCCGGCACGTGAAAGCCCTGCTAACCGGCAGGACAGATTGACAAGTCAACGCTTGCGTATTCGGCCATCCTGGGCCTGTTTGAAGAGACGGGCATAAGCAAAGCCGAGTACAACAATCTCGGCACCTTCTTTTACGTCGGTAAGCTGCTGTTGCGTAGGCAAGCAAGTGGTCCGCGAGCTGACGCCGAATCAGGGTACCTCGCGGCGCAGTGGCCCGGCAACTACGCGATGCAGAAGCTCCCCCTGGGCAGGTTCGTGGCCTCGCTCATATTCGTCTGGGGCGCAACCGTCCTGCTACACTGCGTGGCTACCAGGTACGCCGGCCTCGCTGTCCTCCGCCTCGTGCTGGGGGCGAGCGAGTCCGTCGTGGTGCCGGCCATGGAGATGACGCTGGGCATGTTCTTCACCCGCCGCCAACACGCCGTCCTCCAGCCAGTCCTCTGGATGACGGCGTCGGCCGCTCCCGTCTGCGCGGCCTTTATATCCTACGGCCTGCTCTGGAGCGAGTCCTCCATCATGCCCTGGAAGCTGCTCATGATTGTCACGGGAAGCCTGTCGGTCCTCCTGTCGGGCGTGGTCTGGTTCTGGTACCCGAACAACCCCGCCCAGGCGAGGTTCCTCACCCTGGAGGAAAGGGTGCAGGTTATCCGGCGCGTGCACGAGTCGAGCCAAAGCGCCATTGAGCAGAAGCAGTTCAAGAAGTCGCAGTTTTGGGAGTCGCTGCGGGACCCCGTCTCGTGGCTCTTTGCCCTGCAGGCCTTTACGCTCATGATGTCCAACAACTTGACCTACGGCCAGCAGAATCTGATTGCGAGGGCTCTCGGCATAGACAGCTTGGGGTCGGCCCTGGTTGCCGCTGCCGGCGGTGGGTACGGCGTTGCGAGCGGCCTGGCCGGCTTCCTTGCTCTGCGCCAATGGCCTTCGAACCTCGCCTTTCACGCCTTTGTGTGGTGCATTCCGGCGGTTGCGGGAGGCGTGGGCATGGTTGCCCTGAACTGGGACGCCCAGCTCGCCATGCTGGCGTGCCTGTTGTTGGCCGGGCATAGCTGCGGGAACACGTACATTATTGCCCTGGGATGGACCACGTCCTCTGCGGCAGGGTACACCAAGAAGCTCACGAGGAACGCCTTGTTCATGCTGGGGTACAGCGTGGCGAACCTGATCTCGCCGCAGATATGGGTGCCGAGGGACGCGCCGAGATACTACGGCGCCTGGATCACGCAGATTGTCGTCAGCTTCGTCGGCACCCCGCTGATCCTGCTGCTCATTCGGCACATACTCTTGAAGAGGAATGCAGAGAGGCGAGCATGGGCAGCCACGCTGACGGAGAGTGAGCGAAGGGGGCTCGAGTATGGAGAGGTTGAGCATAAGGACGAGGATGGGCTTGTGACGAGGCGAAAAGTCCCCGTTGCCCTGTTGGATTTGACCGATTTGCAAAATCGCTTCTTCATCTATCCCATCTGATGTGTTGACTTGTGCAACTGGGGCGCATAATGGGAGTTGTGGGTGCGCTAAAAGGAGGAAGAGGAAGACGAAGGGGTCAAGTAACGTCATTAAAGTTGTTAATGAATAATAGGCAGAATAGTATGGTAGACGATATGGATGCCTTGTAATTACCCAAACACACTAGCAATCATGGTGCCTTGGATGAGGACAAAGCAGGTAGCCATGCTGTCTAGCAATCGAGATGACAATGGTGGTCTGCTGACGCAACGAGACACGGCTACGAGTGTAAATGCAACCATTGCTCATGTTGAACACCCACACCATTACTTGGCTGTGCTGATCATCCTCGCTCCTGGTTTATTCCAACGATATAGGATAGATACACGGTGACTTGATGGAAGGAGATTTGGAAAATCCCTAACAAGTCCAAGGCTTAGTTCAGGGTCTCCTCGGGGAAGAAAAGAGGGCTTACATGAATGCAGTACTTTGTATGGGCATTGGAAAATCATCAACAATGTTACACACAGCTGATGAATCTCTGCGATAAAATAGGCCCAGGCACCATCCACAGTACAGGGGCCGGGACGTAGCGCCATGGTGAAGCTGACGGCGAATTAGAAGCCCGGTTTGCAATATTTCTGGTCATGAGATCTCGAATGCTGCCGATTCAATCTTACCCTCGCACCTCACATGTTTGCATATTCATCCCAACCACGCAGGAATCGACTTTTCTCTTGCAATTGATTATGCCATGTATTCCTCTTGTTCCTTGTCTTTAAGGGCCTGATTATGGCCCCAAATTCCGAGTTCGGCGATTAGACCAAATTACTGCAGTCGTGGCAACTATGAAAGGTTTAGAATTATCTCCTCTTTTGTCCTCAACATGGCACGCAAGTTGTTGATATTTTACGCAAATGCAAGTGCTGTTATGCTGTTCATATACTGGCTGCACACTTGGACGTGCAAAAGGCATTCTTCCTCCGCTGAATACAGAAATAAAGTTGAGCTATATGATGCCGCGTCAGGGATTACCACGACGGAAGCCATTAGCTCGCCATATCATGCAATACCCACTGAGGGTTATCAACGGAAGCCCTCAAATTCAATACATTGTCAACAGGCCGCAGATATGAAAAGTAGCCGCATCAGTCCTGTAAAGATGGGCGGCGGCTCTGCTCAACTGTGAAAAGGTCGTTGGAGATTCCCCTCGATGGCTTTAATCAAGGACCAAGTCTGCCATATATGACGGGCGTCCAAGTGCGTGAATCAGGCCGCGTAGCTGTGGCCTCGATGCGGAAATTTGAAAGGATGCATGCCAAGCCCAGAGGGAGGTACAATTGCCACCAAATCAATGTGTCCAACAAGAGGATTGGTTGTTGGTCAACCATGTACTCAAGGTGAAGAAATATTCATTGAATTGCTGGTTCCTGGCGCATGATATGGCATTTCCCCCAGAAACCGTGCAGAATGAGCGTGAAATCCAAGCTGCTCTTACGTACATTCAACGTCGGACATGGTCCTTATCCAACCCTTCATCTTGCCCAACAACCTGTCTGGTGCAAGCTACTCGCATACATCGGCGACGAGTGCCAAGAGTCTGGGTGGAGGTCAACCAGACTTTTGTCCGCAAGGTTTCTTGGCATTCCGTCGGAAATGAAACCCGCTGGTTCAGAAACAGGCTGTGCGATGGATTCCAGTGTCTGAAGCCGAGTCTCCTGGCTCCTTTGGGCAGCCTGCATCGCCATCTTGTTGATTTCAGGCTGAATCAAGCGCCGTGTATGGCCGCCACTGGTCAAAGGGTGCTCTTTGCTGTGACATGTTTAGCTTTGCTCTGCTGTAGGACATGACGGGACAGAATTTGCAACCATCTTGTTGCCAACACCATGTCGCAAGGCAAAGCGACGCTCAGAGTGCCTGGTTCAGCCGGGACGGAACCTAATCTCCTCCCAGCCAGTTTACCAAACCCGGGAGACCCTCAAGCCGCGGCCGCGATCCACGTTGGCTAAATGGCAAGGGGAGAGGCAGATGTGCATCAGGTTTTGCGGGACTGGACTGAGATGGGCGTGTTGCTTGCAAATTCAGCAAGAGAGTCAGTCACATGTATAGACGAACAAAGGGGCACGTGCGAATGTTCCTGATACGGACATGCTGGCGAGTTGTTCGGGGACCGCAGCTTGAGAATTAGGTTTCTCGCGGCAGGTTTAGGCCGAGGACAAAGGTCAAGGCAGCTGACGTTTGTTCCCAGATTCCCCGCGCACAGGCTCGACTTGTGGTCTTGCCGTCTTGGCATGACCAGGGCCGGGCATGCGGTGACGAAGACGGGGTGGTTGTCTGGTCCTTTCAACTCCTTTGGCAAGGAGAGAGGAGAGGTACGTATGCTGAATTATAGGGCAACAAGCGGGGCCGGGTATTCGGCATGGCAAGCACTCGACCGTGGCGGCCTATCGCCTGCCAAGGAACGCGTACGCCGGGCCACTCAGAATAGGGCACAGGCCCGGTCGGCTTGGCATTGTGGATCTTCTCCAGGAAAAAGTAAAGGCGCCACCAAATGGGCGATACATATTGCATGTCTCATGCGGCAAGCCACGTTTCTTGTCTTGCAAGACTCGACTGTCTATTTGAAGCCTTTGAGGCTGGAAGCCGGCACAGTGAATCTTGACCTCGGACCCGCACCACAGCAGGTGATGACGTGTTGCCTGGGAAAGCTGTGCCGTGGGCCGGTCGGTGCCAAGGACGGAGGCTTTTTTCAGGCGGTTGCTGAATACAGTCATGATGAACCAAGCCCAAGCTTGAGTTTTGTCCCTGGACGTCTTGGCCTGCGTTTCTTGACGCCCACCAGGCATTGTTGTATGTATGCACATTGCACAGTACATACTTGCTTGACGGGCCACTCTGCCCGTTATTCCTCGCGCTGTGGCGCATCATCATCTATCTGGTTCGGCGCGCCAGATGCCGGTCCGGTGTTTTGCATCCACTCGCCCGCTCCCCATTGGCGGGCTGCGGCGCCAAGCCACCTGTTTAGGAAAAGCAAACGCTCAACGCAACTTGACACAACAGCCATGACAAGTTGCACTTGGCAAAGGGCATCCAACCCAGGCTGGGCGCGACGGATAAAGTTTACGGGCTCCGCAAGACAAGAACGAATGGCTGCCGGTGAAAAAGAGGATCGCGAGACCGATGGGCTTGTCATCGCGGTTGTGTCTTGGATCGGGAAGCCATCTTTTTTTTTGTCTCGTCATCTGAAATGTCATCAAGAGGCGATGCATAGTCGTGCAACTAACTATATCGACGGACCGGTCGCACGCTGCAACTGACCAGGATGGCGGGTTGAACCCACACTTATCCGGATGCTATCCCTCTCCAGCAAGTCTAATGAAAATGAGGACCAGATGGAAACGTGTCAGGGATGGACCCCTGCGGCGCCGCATCGCACGAGCACGCGACCACATTGCCACAATGCCAGACCACTTCCGAGGGTGGGTGCCGTATCAGGAAGTACTCGCATGTCCACGCAGTCATGGCCCGGCCCCTTTGTAGCTTCAAGCGGCAGAGCCCTGCGTTAAAAGAGGTGCTTGCGCGGCCCTCGTTCCGGCCCATGGCAGCTTAAAAGTTGCCTTATTCCCATTGCCACACCACGCGGGATGCCGTGGTCCTTTTTATGGCAGCTTCAGGAACAATCTGATCCAGCAGATGTGCCTCGCCATTGCCGCTTACATCCAGTACTGAAGCCCTCCCATTGCTTGTTACTGTTACCGGCGCCAGTTGCACAAACAAGGACGGCGACGACAACCATGAGCCGTTGGGCGTGGCCCTGAGCATCACTCCCTCCCAAACCCCCCCGACGTTTCCGCAGCGTGGTGGACGGGTCGAAATGGTCGTAGCCCGCGTCCACCTTGCGCTCCGCCTGCTCGCCGCGGCGACCGTGGCCATGGTTGTCACGGGCGCCCTGGTCCTGTTCCAGAGCCCCGGGCTGACGGAGCCGGACGGCGCGCCGTTCTCGATACCGAGCCCTGTCCCGGCGCAGGACGTCGAGAAGAACGCGCACGACAACATCCGCCCGGGGCAGAACAAGTACTTTGCCGAACCCGGCGGCAGCTACAACCTCATGCACTACGACTCGAGGTACTTTGGCGAGGAGCTGGCCGCCGCCGAGCACCGCCTCGCCCTCGAGGACCTGGTCCGGAGCTACCTCAACGTCACGAACCACTACGAGGTCGAGACGTGGCTGGCGCACGGCACCCTGATGGGGTGGTGGTGGGGAGAGCGCATCCTGCCCTGGGACGCCGACCTGGACGTCCAAGTCTCCCACGACACCCTGGACCGCCTGGCGTCGTCCATGAACTTTACAGAGTTCAGGTACGCCTTCCGGCGGCCAAACGGCCGGGACGTGTTCAAGACGTACCTGCTCGACATCAACCCGCACTTCACCGAGATGCAGCGCGGCGACGGCGCCAACGTCATCGACGCGCGGTGGATCGACACGGACAACGGCCTGTACGTCGACATCACCTCTGTGCGGGAGCGCGACCTGCCCGGGGAGTGGTCCTGCAAGGACGGCCACAAGTATGCCGAGTCGGACCTGTGGCCGTTGAAGGAGACCGAGTTTGAAGGCATCCGGGCCCTGGTTCCCGCCAAGGCCACCGCGCTCCTCCGCGCAGAGTACGGCGACGAGAGCACGAGCAGGGAGCAGTTCTCGGGGTACGTCGCGGCCAAACCCGCCGTCTTGCCGGCACACGCACGCCTGCTAACCGTCTTTGTCTAGACACCGCTGGGACCACGACAAGAAGCAGTGGGTGAAGAACGGCTAGGGCCGAGGTTTGGTTTCGTATCAGCATATATGGCGGGGGTGTCGTTCGACATCAAGACCGCAGCGAGCTTTGCATTCAGCTCCGTCGAGCTCCGTCTTTTCATTCTGTTGCAATACACAAGCCTACGACCGTCACCATCCTGCGGACGCATGGCATTGTGGCAACCGTACATACATAGTCTGTTGCTGTAAATACAGTCCCCAACCTGGGCATGGCAACGGGGTTGAGTGCAACCTGCAGCTCCCTTGTCCCAGTTTTCACCAAGCTGACAATGCGCAACTGCCGCTACGAGGTACCTGCTTACCTTGCCATCTTTTTTCCCTCAGCCTACGAGGTCGCCAATCTATACATAATCGAGACAAATGTTGCCTTGTCATGGGACATTGGCAAAGAGAGCCTAGACCTTGTGTCAAGTCCAATTACAATAAATGGAAACGAGGCGCCACTCGGCTACAAATGCAGATGCATAAAGCACAGCAAAAAAGGGCTCGATTTCATCATCATAGTTGCAAATGACGAGGTTTATACGGACAATGGTAGCTACATCTTTAGCGTTGCGACGTGAAATCACATTTTGGACCAGTAGGAATATCTCACCGTCGGCAACTTGTACAAAGATTGTCACTAAATTCAAGATAATTTTGATACGCCATGAAAGTTGTATAAATACGATCAATGACAAAAACCGAACCTGGTATGGTGCAAGCTTCCCTGCAACTGTTTCATTCACAAGTCGTCATGTCAAATAGCACCTAGTGAATAGGACGAGCGGAGAAGGGCAATGGTTGAGTTGTTTCCTGGGACGAGGCCCCTCTGTGTGTTACAAAATCAAACCGCTGGTAAGGACAGAAATGCAGCTGCGATGACAACTCAAATTTGAAATATGAAAAGTGTAATGCACCATGTTCGGAAAATTTCAGTCAGACATTGAATGTCTTGTCAAGTCAGCCGATGGCAATGTCCAGTCTCAGATCGTCGACCGTAGCAGCACTGCAGCGGCAATGACGGGCAACACGCTCACCAACTCTCCCAGTCCGGCATATTCTGGGGGAATTCTCGCATTGACAAAAGCACCCGCGGCGAGAAGGATCGCAAATGCGTTGTACACAAAGCTCCATGCAAAGTTAAACTTGATGCGGTTGACAGACTTCCGACTGGCCTTCATCATGCCAAGTATGCCGCCCAGACAAGGGCGCATGAGAACCACATCCGCGGCAGATTGCGCAACGTCGGTGCCTTCATTCATGTGGACGCCAATTGTGGCCTGCGCGAGTGCAACGGCATCATTCGTGCCGTCGCCGCAGAAAACAACTACCGGCTTCTTGCCATCTGTCCCGGCTTCAAGGAGCTTTTGTATATAATCCTTCTTGTCGGCAGGCGAGCTTCGGGAGCGCACGTTGTCGCCAGCAATGCCAAGCTTCGACGCCAAAGTCTGAACAGCTCCGTCATCATCGCCAGAAACTACATGTACCGCGACCCCATGTCCTCGCAAGGCGCTAATTGTCTCCGCAGCGTCGGGTCGAAGCTCATCCTCAAGGCCGTACACCGCCTTTAATGCATTGTTGATGGCGAAGCAAAAGACAGTGTATCCCTGAGCAAGCATTGGCTGAACGAGTTCATGCTCAGATAAATCTAGCCAGCGAGAATTGCCTGCTCGAAGATTCTGGTCACCCATCGTTGTTTCGATGCCTTTACCAGTAAGGCTCTTGGGCTCAGGAACAGTCGAGGCTATAATTCCAGCGCCCAAAAGGTAAGAAGTTACGGCAACTGAAACCGGGTGTCGACTATTCTCAATGAGACCCAAGAGAAATGGCAGCTTGTCCTCATCAACACACTCGGTGGCGACGACAGAAAGCTTGCCCCTAGTCAAGGTCCCAGTCTTGTCAAACACGACGTGCGTCGTCTTGTGAGCAACCTCGATGGCGTCTGCAGACTTGAAGATGATGCCCTTTTCCGCCGCAGCTCCGCTTGCAATCACAATGACCATGGGAACAGCCAGTCCAATAGCGCAAGGGCAAGAGACTATGAGGACGGTAATGGCGTAGGTAATGGCTTGAATTGCAGCTTCGGATCCATCATACCCACGAATAGTCATGCCAACTGCGACCCAAATGGCGAATGTCATGATGGTCAATGATACCACGACCGGGACAAAATAGGATGCTACCTTGTCGGCGAGATTCTGCAGCTTCGGTTTCGATAGTTTAGCCTCATCAACCATTGCAGCAATGGCGCAGATGGAGTTGTCGCAAGGCAAACGATTTAGCCTGACAGTCATGACACCGGGTCCGTTGATGGATCCGGCAATCACCACAGACGTGGGGTACTTTTCCACAGGTCTAGATTCACCAGTGAGCATTGACTCGTCAACCTCGGACGATCCCGTCATGACAGTGCCGTCGGTCGGAATTCTGGTGTCAGGGAGAACTTTGAACACGTCACCGTACTGCAGGAGCCGGGCGTCAATCTCACGTTCTGTCCCGTTCCTTTCATCGACAAGGATGGCTGTTGACACCTGGAGTGACCGGATGGAAATTGATTCAACCGCTCTTTGGCGAGCGAGAGCGGCAACCCATCGACCAACCATGATCAATGTGACCAAAAGAGTGCTAGTTTCGAAAAATTGGCCAGTTGAAAGTGGTTTCTGCGCAACCAGATATCCAAAGGAGATGACCGAAAAGATGTAGGCAGCACTCGTGCTCAGGACGATTAAAAGGTCCATCTCAATGACCCTAGAGAAAACAAGTGCCTTCAGGGCCTTGGGATAGAAAGGTCCTGCAATGACAACTTGAACAGTCGTGGCCAAGGCAAGCGAGGCTGTGGAATATGCCACCTCATTCTCGGGAAGCGGGGCCCACGCCATGACGAGCACTGGAATCGTCAGGACAGCAGAAAGAAGCATCATGTATCCGATTTGACGAACATGCTTGGTGCCAGCCTCTAGCGAAGGGTCACCGCGTGGAGGAGCGAGTTCAACAGGTGGACCCCAAATTCTTTCGGCGAGGTCTCGGGCTCCGACAATGTCGGGGTCAAATGAAACTTGTACCGTCTGCTCGTTCACGAGTGCCATGTCAATGACTCCGTTTGGCCATGTCTGACTGATGAATTTTGAGGGTTCATCGTTGATGATGAGATGTAGGCTAGATCCCTGATTCTGGACTCTTTCACATTTGAATTCGGTCGTTCGCTCCAGATGTTTCATAACTTCTTGTACCGAGCCGAGGCGAAGATCAATATTGAACTCGGCCCGTGAAAGAACTAGGCTGGTCTTTAGATTTTTAACAGCAGGGACTGTAGCGAGGGTTCTGTTGAGCTTTGTCTCGCAGCCGGTACAAGTCATGCCGGCAATGGTGAGAACAACGTGTTCCTTGCCAGTGCCCTGATTCTCCACGTCGGCGATGGACTGAATCGAGGGCTCGTCGTGGTGTAGCCCAGAATCGGTGGCTGGGGACGAGCAGCAAGCATTGCCGCCAGAGCCCTGAAAATTGAGCTGCCGATTTGCTGCGCAGCAAGAGTCTGCGCCAGTAGTCTTTGGAGTCTTGACAATATCTTGATTTGGTTGGTTGCAGCAAGGGATAGCCGTGGAGACATGGGAGGACTTTTGGCTAGTCTCATTCTTGCCTGTTCCGCAGCAAGATCCTGCACAATTGTCCTGGATTGCTGGAACCCTGGAGGGCTTGTCCTTGGAGCAGCGGGAACCGGGTCTGGTATTCTTCGGGGTTTCGTCCGCGCAGCAAGATCCAGTGGGCTGGATTTCGATCTTGGGTCTCGCAATAAGCGTGCTGGAGCAACAAGAGTCGGCACATTTGTCTTGAGCAAGAGGTTCCTTGACAGATTGACCCTCGGAGCAACACGGCTTGGGAGAGTTGCTTTTGACGCGAGGCTCCTCAACGTGTTCCCGTTGTGGGCAACAAGAGCCAGCGCAGGTATCTGTTGGAAGCTTTCTGATAGATTTGTCGCTTTCACAAGAGCCCTTTCGTAGACGGAGACGATTCTGGGCGGCTTGATCCTGCGTGATGGAGCCGCTGCTGCGACAAGAGTCGACTGAAGTGCGAAGCAGGGAGCGAGCTGACTCCCCGGGGGACTGATTCCCCTCCAGCGATTGACGATGGCGAGTTTCGCAGCAGGTTTCCTGGCCAAGAGCAATGAGAGCGCGGCAAATACATCCCAAGGCTTTCAAAGTGGCTCCGTAGCGCTCAATGGCAGAGAGGCTATGCCGGCTGCATGCCTGCCCATCGGTAGCTTCACTGCATGCTGGGGCATGTTAGCGATTTTTTGGCTTGCCTTTGTAACGAGGACCTGGCGGGCATGCTCACGGTTTGTCTGAGCGGACGGCGCCGGGCTGGTGATGGAATTCACCTGGCATTGCCGCATGGCCAAACGATCAAGGCAGGACTTGTCGCAGCATGGACCAACTTTTCCGCGGCAGCAATCGGGCGCGTCGCTATCGTCCTCGGCTTCATCATTTGCACACTTGCCAGAAGAGCAGCAATCATCTAGCGTCTCGTGAATCTGCTCCTGCTGGCCCAGGGCCTTTGTGTCGACTGTCTCCGCGTTGATGGCGTTGCAGCAAGAATCTTGGCATGTTTGCATCGCCTCAGCTGCGGCACCGATTGCCACAGCAGCCGATTCAGGGGGCGGAGATTGTTGATCACAACAGTCGCGTCCCATGACGAGAGATGTCCTTTTTTTTTTCGATGCAAGTTGGCAAGTTGGCAAGTTGTGCAGTTGCTGAGTTTTGGAAATTGTGTTGGGTTGTCCACCTCCGCCAGTTACAAGTCAACCAACACGTGACTGTTGTCACACCGTAGTCTGGACTCTGCATGCAACAGGCATCATATTGAGGCTCTCGACCTCATGCACTGAGCAGGGAGATGGCAACGGATGAAAATCTGATGAAATCTCTTCTGATTTACCCGTCTCCAATGGGTTGCCATCGAGCCCTCTGGCCACGCGGCTTTTGTCGTAATCGATATGCCCATTCAAGTGCACGTCACCCGCTATGACCCTGTCCCTGAGGACAAGATTGGGTTATGATTTTGCCGTCTTATCTAGCTATTCAGCAGACCACACTTTTATTCCAGTGGTGATGTCCAGTTCTGAGACATGTGATAAAGTGGGGCCATTGTAGATTTTGGTATGACTTGGACGACGACGTTGAATCGCGTTTCCCCAAACCCTGGTCCCAGTGCGCCAAATCTTGGTTCAGGCATGCTTGCACGACGGTCTCTTCGTTCTTTCTCTTCTTTATTGCGACGACAGCATGCCATTCGACACGGATTGAGGTCACGTCTCGATATGGCCGATTTCCAATGCTATTCCAACGCGACGTCTTCCCAGCCCCGCGAGTTTCCGTCTGCTGGATTCGAAATAATAAATCCAGGCCAACAAGTTGAAGAAGAGCGACTACCCTTCTATAGACGCAGCGACTACTATCCAACGCGAATCGGCGAGGTAGTTGGTGGCCGGTACCAGGTCGTTGCAAAACTCGGCTACGGCACGAGTTCGACTGTTTGGCTTTCTCGCGACCTTCGGTATGCCCGCTGCTGTATTCTTACACACTCTACCTGCTGACGGTGCCGTTTCTCAGAGAGAACAAGTACTGGGTGCTCAAAATATACATCAATACCTTGAAGCACAACCAAGAGCTTCAAGTTTACAAGCACTTGGCAGGTATTTCGCCAAACCTTTCAGATGAACCTGGTCTCGAAAATGTCCGCCAAATCGATGGTTCATTTCAGATACAGGGGCCAAACGGCCTCCATGAGGTCTTGATTATGAGGCCGCTGGGGATGAGTATGAGAACGCTTCAGAACATGCAGAAAAAGAAGCTCTTTAACCAGGAGGTCACTGCAAGGGCCGTTGAGCAAGTGCTGCTTGGAATTAACTTTCTGCACGAGGCTAATGTAATTCATACCGGTGCGTCTCAACACCTCATCTCTGACCTAATTTTGCATGTGACAAGTGGGCTAAGTGGCAGCAAGATTTACATTCCGACAACTTGCTAATTGCGCTTACGAGTGACGCCATTCTTTCCAAGGTGGAGGATAACGAGATGAATAAACCATCTGCCCGGAAACGAATAGGCGACACGATTATATATGTGTCGCAATATGTTTTGGGAGGCGCCGGTGCGCTGACTATTAGTGATTTTGGCCAGGCGCGCATCGGGAACGAGCAGAGTGGAAAAGCAATGCCAGTGCCGTATCGAGCGCCCGAGGTTATTCTCGGGATGCCATGGGGTCCTGCTGTGGATACCTGGAGTGTCGGCCTTTTGGTATGGCGTTTATCCACCTTGTCATTACCACTATTCTTTCTGACATATTCCCGGCGCTTGCGTTAGGCCTGGGACCTTCTGGAAAAGGAACCCCTCTTCCGGGTTTATGATGAGGAATCCGAAGAGCAAAATGATGCTCGTCATCTTGCTGCCATGACCGCCCTCCTTGGTCCTCCACCACCCGAGTTTCTAGGGAGAAGCAAGGCAACGGAAAAATACTGGGATAAAGATGGTGCGTCTTTTCATATCTGCAGGCGGCCACGTCGTACATCGACTGTTGAATACAACTCGCCCTAACCCCTGACCCCAAATATAGGACAATGGAAGGGTCCAGTTCCCTTGCCCACCGAGAGAACACTTGATTCTCTTGCAAGTGCCACAGAGGGGGAAGAAAGAGATTTATTTCTCAACTTTATACAATGTTTGCTGTGGTGGGTTCCTGAAGAAAGATTCGATCCATTGCAAGGCTATATGCATCCATGGCTAAGAGGCGGCAAACTACCCCCGCTATAATTTCCCTATTCTGTAATTGATTAACACCGCTGTGGGTATCCACAAGTCGTGAGCCGACGAGCTTCCTTGAAGCTAAGCGCGGAACAATTGGGGCATGGAACTTTGGTGCTGGACTAGTGACTGTGGCGTGGTGGCAAGCAAGCACCAAAGCGAACCCTTTTGCCATGTTCTATCACGGCGTGCTCATATCATGTCAGCCAATATTTTGTTTCGACTTGTCGCCACTCTTGTGGCGTTTCCTGGGATAGGTTTTGGGGATTTGCGAAATAGCGTTGTAAATAGTATCTCCTCGACTGCCGTCTGATACTCCTCTCTCATGGTGACCTCGGTCCTTGTATTCAATATTATGTATCAAAATCTGGAAAGAGATTTGCAGTGCCCTGATGGTGTACAGTGCAACAACAGAGCGCCATAATGTCGCACCGTATGGCAGGTAGCTACAGGGCATAATAGTACTCTAAGGCTTGGAAGAGGGTGAGGTAGTTTTGCAATATCTCGGGATCCTCTGACGGCACCAAGACCTGCCGATAAGCTATAAATTGAGCCTTTTTCAGAAAGCTGCGCTAGTTATAATTGCAAACCAAGAGAAAGACGTAACAACTCAAATTCGACGGGCACATAGAGAATCGTATCTCTACGTAACTTTTCACGGAAACCGACGGTTTGGCAAAAGCCCGAGCATAATATTGGAAGCCTTGGCTGCCTTCTTAATCCAAACTTGAGCCATGATATCTGCGTTATAATATGAGACTTGGTAGCTAGAGTTGTTCTCAACCGTCGATTTTATCGTTTTCTTGTCTCTCCTCCAGATAGTTTATTGTCCATGTCGCAAGTTTAGAAGACTTCCCAGCCACCGAGTGCATTAAGCGTCATCCCAAGCCAGCTTTGAACAATTCTGTCATGTACTGTGAAACAGTTGTATAGAAATAGCATCGTCTGCTTGTCCAGTCACAGGCAGCATTGTCGGCATCGCAACGTTATCTCGTGATACTTGAAGCATTGCTCTCAATTTAACACCGAAAAGTCGTAAATTAATTGGCACTACATTGCGCCACTGCTTTCTGACCTTGAGTAGTCTGATTGCAACCAGACAGACATGTTCCGGAAGCTTCTGGGTGATTATCAACACAAAGGAAGATTATCTTGTCAACAATGTCCTTTGCAGCCACATCGAGATCCTGAGCAGAATAACCTGTGAGTGAATTAGCTAAAGGTATTCAATTTGTGAAACGACTTCAAGAGCTAAGCCTCACCTTGCTTTTCAATAAGGTGGTTGTAGCAGTATGTCCTGTTGTTCTGGCATGACGCTGCCAGAGCGGGACTAATAGCAAGAGCTGCAACTACAATGGACCTCATTATAAAATTTCAGTAGCTTGAACAGTAGGATTTTGAAGAAAAGAATTAGGGAAGCTCAAGTACTAATTGGATGCGCGGGCTGAAAGATGGCAATATCCCCTTTGGTATGCAGATTATTTGCATTGCCCATTATGTCATTTGAACGCAAAATTCTAAAAGTCAAAGGCAAGAGCATTTATGCGGGTATTGCATATGATTTCATGCGGATATTAATTGAGCTTTTATGCGAATATTGCATTAGATTTCACAAGGACACTGCATAAGCTTTTATGGGGATATTGTATGAATATTCATGCGTCTTGATAATAATGTCCATTGAAATGCCGCATGAAAGCTGAGAATCAAGACTCAATCAAGCAATCTGTCGTTGGCGTCCGCAAGAGTAAGCATTGAGGGCCTACTTTGCGCATAATGACCTAAAGGCGGACAAGGTATCGGCTGAGACCAAGGTCGAATAGTATACCAGAAACAGCAAGTTGAGTTGTTGGCGTGATAGGCGACTCGAAGCTAAGCTTGAATGCAAAGAGGATGTGGCTATGGGACCTGAATCTGCCCGAGGCTTCGACAAGGTCGGATTGACATGATTTTGATCGCTGACACTTGAACCGCCCGGCAGACGAATACTAAATTAGGTGATTATTGGTCTAGACAGATGCTACTCTTATGCGTAGCAACCTTTCAAATATTCCGTGGTTCATTGTTGATTATAGCTCACATTCAACTATTTATCCATCTTAAAAAAAGCAACATGGTCACAACGACTGGCGGCTATCACTTTATGAAGTTGACATTGACATAAGAGGCGGCAAATACAATATGAATGCTCACAAAGAGAGCCAAAGACTTCAGCAGACTTGAGCAATCTAGATTCTAGAATAAAGCCATTTCCTCAAAAAGTACTCGCTGCATAGCGACAGGTGGACATGGCCCCATGGCTAATTCGCAATGGACCATTTCTCCTTGGCCGTGCCCTTGGCAGCTACTACCTTGGCCAGAGATTGTTTCATGTCACGAATAACGCGCGCCTGCTGTTGAGGAGGGGCATTACTGAATTTCTTTAACCACTTTTCGGCAGTATTGAAACTCATGAGTCTGCCTATATCCATCTTTGTCCTGAACTCTTCGACTGCCTCGGCTTCCTTACCAGCATCTGCGTTCTGGATTCGGTAGGGGTCGAGGCCCCAATTGCCTTCCCTCACATTTGAAGGCAAGCCATCCCACAGCTTTCTTCTGTTTGAATTAGGCTCGGACTTGGTTTTCAATGTTTCCAGGGCTCCTTCAAGCCCAGACGACCCCGCGCCGCTTGTGCCATCGGTCGGCGCGTCGGGCTGAACTGAGGCCGGGATACCCTTGGCAGATCCGATACTCTTATCAGATGGGCTCGGGATAGCCTTGGAAGATTCGGTACTCTTGGCAGCTGGGATCGGGCTACCGTCAAAAGGAAGAGGAGTATAGGAGCCCTTATCAGGGGACTCGTTGACATCCAAAGGAGGCGGGGTCCAACTGCCCTTTGCAGAGGGTGAGGTGTTGCGGCCCTTGGCAGGTCCGGTACTCTTGACAGATGGGGTCGGGCTGCCGTCGAAAGGAAGAGGAGTATAGGAGCCCTGATCAGGGGACTTGCCGCCCTCCAAAGGAGGTGGAGTCCAACTGCCCTTTACAGGACGTCTGCCCAAAGGAGACGGGGTGTTTCCGCCCTTGGGAGATGGAGTTGGGCTGCCGTCAGATAGAGGAGTATAGCCCTGAGGAGATGGGCTACCCTTGAGTGGAGACGGCGTCGTCCCGCCACCCTTTAAAGGAGAAGGGGTTCGGCCACCTCCCAAAGGCGATGGGGTTCGGCTACCGCCCACAGGAGATGGGGTTCCGCTACCTCGACCAGACGTGGTCGGGCGATGACTGTGAGAAGGCAGACGAGAATAGCCCTGTGTAGAAGGCCGGGAAGGTCTGTTGACTTTTGGCCGAGAGCCGTCTTTTCCTGGACCAGGTGCCCTAAGAAATAGCGTGCCAACGAGCCCACCATTGACGTTTGCCTGGGCTGTCTTGGACTGAACATTCTGGGTAGTGCTACCAGGGACTGGCAACGCAACACCGGTGCTTGGATACGAGAGCAGTAGAGAAGCCCAAGCAAGGGCTCTAGCTAGATGTGCGAGTCCCATGGCTTGGAACAAAAATGTTAAATGGGCAGTAATTGTTGTATTGTAAGATACTGTGCAACGGCAGAAGATTGGTTCTGAATCAGTCAAAGAGAAAGGCTGCCTCTTATTTAGATGGTTGATGCGGTCTCATTTGGATTCTGTATGGGCTTGAGTTTCAAAGTGAATATTCATGCCCACCTGCGTTGCCACAAATATTGGCTTTGTCATGCAGTAAGGTATAGATTACGCATCTTGTACACTTTTATTCGTAAGCTTTAGCGTTGGCATTAGTTGAGTAAAAATGCTATTTAGTGCATGAAGTGTATTACAAGGGCATAACGGGAGACATTGGGTGCCTTGGTCTACAATGTCATGTCAACTTGCCAGTCAATGCCATGTTTGTTCCATCTCCCACAAGACACGTAAGAGTATAGAATGCATAACACTCCATCTAGGCTTAACCTTGATAAAGTGCAATTTAACCAAGTCTGCAGTATACTCAAGCACTTGAACTTGTAGTCGCTTTATAGCTGACACATTCGTGCGTTGATGCCTTTCGCACTTACATGCAAGGTACTCTATAGCATCTCAAGTAAAAGTAATACTTGGACTGCCAGATAACCATCTTGTCCCGTAGACCTGCTCCCGTACGAGCTACAAGTTAAAATGCAAGAGCCCCAAGTTAATACAAGTAGGACTTTGAAATGAGCCATTTAATTCACTGACCGCTTAGAATGTACTCGGTCCAGCGTGTAGATTATGCTTTTGTGTTGTTGTTTGTACTTGCTCAAGGTTGGGTGCAGCCTCATGTGCCAACAAATTGACCCCTGCATTGCTGAACAACTAGCTGTTTAGGAGCAGGGATGGCTGTTAATCATGTTGCATTATCTAATATAGTTAATAATTTAGACTTTGTCTCCTGCAGAGAGGATAAGGGGCTTCTTCTTCTTTAAAAGCTCAGCACCATCTAATTGCATACTCTAGTTCATTAATGCATATAAATTTGATAACATGTAGAATATCATGCGCACCATCATGGCAGGCACACCTTTGCTTTCGCAATACTAGAGTCAAAGCAAGGCTTCGTACGAGCAAAGATCCACAGAGCCAAGACGTGGGAGCTTGTAATGCCGGTTTGTCCCCTCAAGAGCAAGCCAGTTTATCATGTATTTACCGTGCTGTACTTTCTTCTGCAACAGGTGGTGTGATTTGACTGTCGGCATCTTCTCTCCAAAGCTTCAAGTCTCTCAACATGATTGTTTTGTCTTCACTTGGGCTTTTTTTACTTGCCAATGCAGCCTACGGGCAGCGCGTGGATTTAGCAATTCCCGATAAAAACTACTACATTATTGAGACCAAAAAGTCTATTGAAAAGGGTCTCAAACTTGACCCCGAACGGCCGCCATTCGTCGAGTCGGACAAAAAGTCAGGCCGACCATGCATATGGCCCATTAACCCAGATTGTTGGACCGTCGACTACAAAGTTCAGAGCAACCTGTCTAAATATGACAGTGTCACTGCCTGGATCAAATTGGATGTAATACCGAGAACATCCATCTTGACCGCCTCTGCAGAGGCCCCCTTGACCATCAGCGAGAGCCGCTCGGTATCCACGACTGTGACCAAGGGCTGGAACGTTGGTGTTGAGGTTTCCTACAACAAATACAAAGCCTTGGGGGGCAGCATATCGTACCAGCAATCCGAGTCACTGAGCGAGGCAAACACCGTCACAAAGGATGCCACGATATCCACCAAGTGTCCGCCTTATACGAATTGCCACCTGGAAGTCTGGACCTGGCATGTTGACATTGTGGGGGATTGCTGGAACCACCCCATTCTCGACTGCGGTGGCGTAAAGAAGGATTTCTGCGACACCAAGCATTGCTGGGACCAAGACTTTACATCCAAGTGGTGTACCAAGGTCGACGCCACGAGTGCTCGTACTCATGCACCTTGGAGGGAAGGAAATTGGAGAACAAACCCGGTGACGGGGGGGCCGCAGCGTACTTACTGGAAAGCACAGCCCAAGAGGGGCAAGTGCAAAATTACGACGCCAGTCTTTCTGGGCAATTCGATTTTCGCCGATGTCAAAGTCATTGAAAATCCTCAGCAGCCCATTATTACAGGATGGGAGGATTACGAAATTGCCGAATTGCACACTGGGCAAAAATGGAGCCCAACCACTAAGAAATTCTTTACAAAAGAACGGGGGTGGTTTGCAAGACCAGACGTGCCTGAACCAATCATAACGGAGCAGATGAGTGCGATTCGGCCCAAGAAATGGACCGAGGAGGAGAATAAGGAGGAAGAGAATAAGGAGGAAGATTAGGTTTCCGTGAGAGGCGCCAAGCAACACTTGTTATTGATTCTTGGACACTTTCAAGATGAGAATGAAAGGACAACTCTGTAGGGATGGGAGTTGATAGGACAGCTTGCCATGGTGCGACTAGGGTTAATCTGGGTTATGAACAAACAAAATATTGGCTATTGTATCAAGACTGTCACTCTGTGATATCGGCGAGGCTTGTTGACCCTGGCGCATACAAATAGTTGACGAAGCTCAAAGCTAAACACAACATCAAGATGGTCCATCAAGTTTACATATTTAATCACAATGCTACGTCGAGCTTCAGCCAGACGCCACGCAAGACATGAATGCTCGTCAAGATGTCACTATCCAAACAATTCTCTACCTGATTGCATTCCTTGATGCATTCCTTGACATGACAACTCGTATTACTTTCACGTAACAGGCAGCTCAGTTATTTGGTTCCCACCACACTTGATACGCTTGCGTGGCCACAAACAACCATGCGCGCATGTTTAGTGGCAGCTGCTCGTGTGCGCAACTGGCTGCTTCATCTTGAAGCCGTCAAGAATTCGCGGCAAGCCCAGCAATGCGCAGGCAAGCGCCGCATGCAGCAGGCTGTCCCTCGTCAATCCCTTGCGGCGAAATCTATCAACCAGGAGAAGCACCGTAACGGCCAAGAACAAGGGCTTCAAGCGGTGCATGGTTGCTGCCGAGGCCGAACCAATGGTGAAGATGTCCAGCAGCGCCTGTTCAAGCGCCAGGATTGTTAGTCGCGCGTACCCACAAGACTTGCGATTGCTTACCGGCAGCCAGCAGCAGGAGCCGTGGAGAAGAGCCGATATGAAGGGCGCGAGATGGAGCTTCTTCTGCAGCGACGGGCTCTTTGGGGCTGGGCCCTCTGCGTTCTCAGGTGCTGCCTTTGGGCTGGTTTGCGCCGCAGCATCGTCACAGCAAGAAGGCATGGTGTATGCGGGAGCAAGAGATGAAATGACGGAGGTGCCTCAACAAGCGGCGGGCGGATGAGCAAAGGGACTGGAGTCGAGGTGCTGGTGCTGGATTTAGTGTTCCTGCCCCGCCACGTGTCAACGGCCGTGGTCCAGGCGCGCGCTTCGTGTGCGTTCCAAACTCATTAGCGCGTCCAACCCGCTGACATCATGTCAAGTTGATGCATCACATCATATGTCGACCTATCCAAGGCTTGCACTGCTCAACATTCACATGCCGCCATGTCATGGTGAGCCGGTCGCATCATTCATTGACTCAATTACCCCAGTCTCCAACGAGGAATATACTGCCACGTATTAGTTGCACCATTTGCTTTGCTCCCGAGTCTTTACGCCACCTCCATCATACCAATCCTGTTCGCAAGACCATGACAGCGTGAATGCTTGCCCGTCCAAGTATCTCATGGTCTGATATAATCACAGCCTCAACACCTCGGTCTGATAATATGCGATACCAAAAAGCCCCCAACGTCGCCCTACCACTGCAATATCCGCCCACCGACCTGTAGAAAGCTCCCGGCAACATGGTCCTTCTTGCCTTCCAATATCTCGACAATGCCTGCGGCGCTCATACTGGAGCTGACGGCACCGGCACCAGCAACGTCGCCTCTCTTCCCCCTCTCGCCGTTCCCCGTCAGGTCAGTAATGGCGTAGCCGGGACAATAGGCCCAGACTTTGGCCCCCCACGCCTTGTAGCTCGCGTGCATACACACAGTGGCCATGTTGAGCGCCGCCTTTGACATTCGATACGCCTCCGAGGTGACGGCACACGTCGGATCGTCCGGATCAAGCCGGCCATTGATGGATCCAAGCCCGGATGAGACATTGACAATGCGCGGGTCCGTCGACTTTTGAAGAAGCGGGACCAACGCTTCCGTGAAGACGAGGTGGCCGACCGAGTTGGTGTTCATTGTGTCGAGCATCTCGGACCGGCGGTCCGGAAAGTTGCGCATCACGATGCCCGCGCTGTTGACAAGGGCGTCGATGACGCCAAAATCGGCCGTGAGCTTTTCCACTGCCGCCTCGATGCTATGGTCGTCGGCAATGTCAAGCTCCAAGAGGCTAAAGGAGCCCGGGTTCTTCTGCACCTGCAGCTGCTGCACCGCCCTGGCGCCTCTCTCGTAGTTGCGACAGCCCATGATGACGTGGTTTCCGGGCGATTCCACAAGCGCCGAAGCCAAGTCATAGCCGATGCCCGAGTTTGCACCTGTCGCGTGTCAGAATCCCGCGCGAGGCGCTCACGTCGCAAACGTACCCGTGATGAGCGTGACCCTCTGCCGCCTGCTGCCGTTTACATGCGTCGCCATGAGGTGCCCTCGACGTCCAATGCAAGCCTGTCAGGAGGAGTCGGGGTGATGGATGCGGTGCTTGGCTCAGGTTCCCTGCATGTGATTTGAGACAATCACCAGAGTTGACCTGAGCAGCGCCGGATGACTGCGGGCGCCTCCATCCGACGACGTTTTGAGACGGTGGCGTCGCCAGGCAATCGGAAATGTCAGCTCTGGTCCCATGCGAGCGCTATCAATAATTTAGAGTTTTGACTTCGCCCACCCCGTCATGAGGGGTTAGCCTTGGGCTACTCGGCCTCGGCAGTCTTGTGTTCACTCCCATTCCGACATGCGCATCACCTCGAAACCGACACATTGCAATGGAATTTATTTGTTCACGAAATACGCTTCAGCGCTCCTCTGACCTCTCGTACAAGGTCAGGATGCTAATCAGCACGCCGGCATTGAACTTGTCGCCGTAACTCGCCTCTATCTGCAGAATGCCCCGCCGACCAAACACCTTGTCAAATGTAAAAATGGCCAAAACGTCATCGGGGGTGCTCTCCTCCACGAGCTTCCAGCCGCGATGTCCTCTGTGGCCGCGGTGGTTTAGGATGGGCGCTCTGCTACCTTCAACAGTCACCGCCGTCGTCCGCTTCCACACCAAGGACAATCGCTGGTCTGATCCTCTTCCATCGTCCGCCGACGCATCACGGCTCCTGCCGGCAAGAGTCATTCCCCAGCTGTGTTCGGACCCGCTCATGTTTGACCGTTTAAAGTCTTCCCATTCCACGGCATCCATAGCAGAGGCGCTGCCGAACCCGATTTTGAAGCTTTGGGAGAACTGCAGGATATGAGAGAGTGCCACTGACGGCGCGCTCTTGTCCGAGCCAGCATGGAGCACTAAATCCGGCGTGGCACTCTTGGTGAAACGCGTGACATTGCAGTAGTACAGAGTCTGTTGGCAGTCGGGCTCTTTAATGTCATAGTGATATGAAAATGCCGGTCTGTGGATATCGTACCGTATAGATGTGGTTGACGGCATTTCTGAGAAGGAATGATAATCTTGCTAGCCTGGTGGTTCCTATCTTCGGAAGTCCGTGCAAGGCCTGTTCCGGGTGTCAGAGTTTGGTAGGTTGTAGCCTGAATGGTCGTGTGCATACCACAGAGTCTTGAATGAATCTGCAATATTGCAAGCTCACTTTGGGGTTCGTTGAATGCTATTTCTACTTCAGGTCCAATTACATTGGCGAAACATTGGCCAATCAATTCACCACATATCTTGCAAGGCAGTCTGACCTGCTCAGCCGCAACTTGTGCAGGGGTAGCCAAGACGGTTTCGCTTCGCAGCTTTGTACGAGGAATACGCGGGCAATGAGACCAACGCCATTGCGGCTGAGCAACTGCCGCCTTGGGATGCGAAACCCCCGCATGTCGTGTCCAACACGCCGAAGCCCAAGAACTCGGCTACGCTAATAATACCAGGTGTTGGTGACCAGTAGAAATATTTTGTCAAAAATGTTATAGAATTCTGCGCTAGAATCGTCAAGGACACTTGTCACTTTTATTGGAATAAGTGGCTCCCACGGAGATTTTCAATCTTTTGGATATTCGGTTACCTTTACTTGTGAGGTTGGAGGTTGACCGGCTGGAACCAACCGACGTCACGCCCGGCGTACATTGACAGAGCTCTTCCGCTGGTCAGCAGTTGGGTTGTCTATGGAGATTAACCCTTGGATCTCCTCGGGACACTGAAGTCGGGGTGATTGGTTTCAGTCTTGAATGTGCGAGAAGATGGTTTCCAACTTTTCCGTTTTATCAACCCTCATCCAAGACTTTGCAACAGCTGGGCTGCCGCTTTTAGAGGTCAAATTGCAACAAATCCGCCGTGAGCCCCAGAGCACTGGTTATTTATAGGTCGGCGCTCAGCGAAAATTAATTTTAATTGTAGCAAAATGTATGTAGAGCACATGGACGACCCGACCGAGCCTCTCGATCACACGGGAGGTTTTCACGCTTCTCTCAAGACATGTGAGTTACCAAATGAACGAAATCTTTTACTAGCGGAGATTGATGATGAGTTTTTTTCTTTTTAAAAAAAAGATGTGACACGGTGGATTGCAATGTCCAATTATTGCCTAGTCATCGCATCTCAAGTCACATTCATGCAATGACGAAAGGTAGGGCATTCAGCAAGAGGTCCCACCTCCCTACCCAGTATAATGCACGAATCCCTGCAAAGTGCACGTGAAATCATTTCCATGTGGCCCCATGCTAATTGCTCGCGCTGATAGGCCATCATTCCTTGGTAGGCACTTGGCAGGCATGGCTGCCAAGCGGTCCGCAACCTTGAAATTACCGTCTCCATCTTCTTCTTCTTCATATTTGGCCAACATGTATTTAAAAAGTTGCAACCTGGGCAAAGTCTGTGCAACACGTTCCACTACGGCAGGGCGTTGCAGAAAACAGTCAAGTGGATACTGTGCAACAACTTCAAGCATGACACCATCCAAGTCAATGACACCAACAACATCAAAATCCTCATCGAGAACATTACCATCTTTCGACGCCGACCTTGGCAAGTGACAAGTAACATCATTGTAATATTCCGCCCATGACGCCCATGGTCCCTGACCAGTTTGGAGCCCCGGTCCGATAAAGAAGTCACCTGTATCCTCATTATAGCAGATGCCACCAATCTTGGAGAACCGGAATGACGCCATGGTGGCTTGGATGCGAGCCATTCGCTCCCCGAACTTGCCGTCTTGTTCAGGACTGCCGAATAACCCGCTGGCGGAGCAGTGCTGGACACGGAGTTCTGATGCAACACTGCCATGAATGTAATCCATCAAAATGAACGGAGCCCCTGCTTCCTTCTCTGCGGAAACACAGTAAGCATGAACCTCTGGGACTGGAATCCAAGTTTTCAATCTTGCCATTGTCAGCTGTCTGGCCAAGTTTGGCATAGCTTGGAAACCGTACCTGAAGAACTTGATGCTTGCAATTTCAATCTCCATTGTTTTTGAGTTGCTCAAGGCCTCACCATCGGCCGCAGCATCGCTGCTCGCAAAACCAAGTCTCGCTACCCAGCTGACGCCATGGCCAAAGTCAAGTCTCGGAGTCATATTAAAAATGTCGTGCGGAAAATTTGCCCGTAAACTTGCAAGAAACGCCGTTCCTATGCCGAGAGGCAATGGTAGTAAGCGTATCCCAATTCACAGCCGTGAAGAAGTTGGTACAGCCTTTGGTGCCTCCCGTGATTTCCTAATTCGGCAGTTCCTCCGCACCGCTCTTAACGCAGCCTATGCTACTAGCGGTACGGCGTCTTTCAATCCTGTAGGACTATGCCCAAGACTAAACGGGTCCGCTAAAAGCTGCTGAATAGCTTCATCGTAAGCGTTCACAATGGCGCTGTAAAGCCGTTCTGGAGCTCCAGCAGGTGTACCAATCATCATCCTTGCCGTATCCCCGAAAAGTAAAGACCTAATTTTCAAACATAGCGGCTTTGCCGCATTAAAAACATTTGGAAACTCGCTCATGATGTCTTCCAGGCCATCCACTGTCATGTGGCCTCTCTTTGCATCAGCCATTTCCTCAAAACTTCCAATTTCCCACTTTCGCAAACGACTGCATGTAGGCTGCGTCTCTCCGTCGCGTAACTTGTCCTTGCTCCAGGATTCACGCGCGCACATCCACAGAAGAACGTAGAAAAATGACTCGAGGTCATGCCGGTATGTATGGTCTTTCTCACGCAATACTTGGATGGCCATGAATTGCATCGTTCCTGTCTGGTTTCGTGCACCACTAGGCTCGCTGTCTCGTTCCTTGGCCAAGTCAAGGTCAATGAGCATTCCCCTGAAGCCACCTGATTCGTCTGGGTTTGTAATGATTATATTATTTGACGAAACATCGCGATGCAAAATCCGGCCGATTATATAGAGGGATTGGTGCGCTTGTATGGCGTCTCGGAGCGTCTGCAGGAGCTCTTGGACCGTTTGGAAGTCACTGACAACGCGTCCGGCAGGGGAGATGACCAGACAAGACAAGATTCGATTCTCGAATAGGTTGTTTTGGTCTGGTGTATATAGGCTTAGTTTCAGTTTATTCTTCGCTTCTCTGCTCGTTCCATCGTCACAAGTTTGTTGTGGAGCCGACTTTTGGCTGTTGGAACGACGCCTTGAAGGAGGACGCGTGTCATCATCCCAAGACTTGCGCTTCCTGCTTGATCCGCTGCTGTCCAAGCCTCTTAAGCTGCTACTTGAACCCGATGGTTCGTTGGTAACGGGGCGGAATTTTTTGTGTCGCGTCCGATCGGAGAAATCTAGCCCACTGCGCAAATCGGCAATGCTTGTGATTTCACGGAGCGCCACGACCCTGGCCACTCCATCAACACCCCTTGCTTCTGCCAGTCTCAGGTGTTTGACCTCAGAAGGTTGCCTGGCTGCGGAACGCCACGAGAACTTGGCCACGCCTGTTGGCGTGCTGTAGCAGGTGGTTCCTCGGCACACCATGGCACGCTGCCGAACGAGCAGCTTCTTCTTCGCTACCTCCACTTGCTTCTCTCTGCCCACGGCGTCCTTCGTCACTACGTAGCGGCGGTTATTCTTTAGCTCAATAAACGTGTCCAGGCCCATCATGTCATTGTTCATGGTGGCGTATGCGACAAGGGCGCGCGCCAGCTTGTCAGGCTCCTTGTGAATGTCGAACTCGCCTGAGCTATACAGCCCTGATCGGTCGTAGATCCAGAGTTCCATAATGCTGCCACAGATCGTAAACGCGTGCACGAAGCGGCGCAGAGGTTGGTCGGAAAAAATACCCCGCACGTATCTGGACAGCTGCAGTATAACTGCCTTGAATTCGCCCGTGTTATGAGACCTCTTATGCTCCCCAACAACAAGAACATCTCTGTAGTAGTTCTCCGGCTCCGACTTCCGGAACAAGATGTCCATCTGGCCCTTGCGTTCCTTGAACTCGGTGGCGGTTCTCATCGAGTGCAGCTTGTATGATGCGCCAACCATGGCGTCTTTCTCCAGCCCAGTCAGCCATTCCCAAACCGGCTTCTCCCAAGGGTCGGCAGGAAAGTTGGCCCACGTCTTGCCATTATGGTGCGTGAGGAGGCGCTTGAGCATCTGGCTCTGGTTCTTGTCCCAGGTGGCCGGGTTAAAATGCTTCTGAAAAAAACCGGCAACGTTTCGGTGTATATGGTCTCGTATCTCAAAAAAAAGCTCCTGCTTGATAATTTCACGGGTCTCGCTGGCTGCTATACGTGCTGAGCTGGATCGAAGTGGTGTTGCAATATTTGTTGGCACAAGGGTGGAAGTTGGAGGAGTCGACGGGCTGACGGCTTCGATGAGGTTGACGACAGCGGTCCAGACATCGGTGTCAGGATTTTTGTCTATGACGGTGTCGATAAGGGGGCGGAAGTGTGAGAAATTAAGTGAACCACCTAGTCGTACTTTCTGTCGTACAGGAAAGAGTTTGTCGGCTACATTGCCGCTTCCATCCGACCAAGGGAGATTGTATGCTGCTGTAGAGTCTACCAAAATACCAAGGAGAGCCGCAACGTCAGCACGCCAGGCCTTGTCGGATTCTGTTAAAGTGCGTAATATGTCCGGAAATCGAGCCAGTAAATCATTGAGTGGGTCATCCACGATAATTTTGATTTGCTGCTGGCTCAGCGCCATTTTTTGGGAAATTGGTCCGCAATGGAGAAAAAAATGGCAACTTCAAGATTGAATGTAAACAAAGGGAGCAAGACGCGACAGATCACGTGAACTTCCACGGGAATGCTGGACAGCGGGCCACCTGGTCGCAGCGGGTAACAGTGGGGCACCAAAGCAAGCGGGTGAAGTTGAAGGAAGATTTAGAAATGGCGGACTGGGGAAAACCATGGCTTTTATATTCTACGGCCTCTATAGCAATTCAGTCCCCGGGGTGGGCGAAATTACATCAACGTATGCTGCGCGAGTAGCTGAACAGGCGGGGTGTGGGTAGATTGACATTTTATCGAGTATTAAACGAGGTAGTCCACGTCGAGATCCGCTCGGCGCCTCTCATTTTCCCAGCTGGCAATCCCGTACTGCTTCTTCCAATGCTAGTTGCTAGTTGCCCACAGAGGTCTGCAATGGATCCGTAAGTGGGCGCCCAGTGAATCTCATACTCGATGGTTCCATCGGCTCGCAGACGGGTACTGCTCAGGTGCGAAAACTCGTACTCTTGGGCACTGGTCATGGCGTATTTTTTGCTCGCACCTTGTTTGGCGGACCGTCGTTTATTATTAATCGTGAGTTTTCGAAGCCTTGTCTTCCATTGTCTGCTCCGTTTCCGCTTGGTTGGTTCAGAGACTTGAGACTGTGTTGTATGGCTGGGAGCTACAGGAGCACCTGTGCCGGTTGTTAGCAGCGTTTTCGTGAACCAATGCCGGCGAAAGCTTAGCTCACCTGTATCCAATCAAGTGTCAGGAAGGCGTGATTCAGTCTTTCCATCAATTACCCGCTTGTATTCGGAAAAAAGATATTGCAGACGCTCATGGCCAATCTCCTGTGGCGTGGCAGCCGATGCTTCTTGCCTGGGCTGTGATGAAGCCCTCTGTTGGCTAATTGCCGGGCGAATACCCGTTGGGGAGACCAACGATTCGGTGCCCGACTCTCCGACGTGAAATTCTTTCAGAGGCTCGTGAGACTCGCGCTGAGCTTCACGCTCGTTGCAAGGTTCCGAAGAGCAGCTGTTAGGACTGGGCCGCCGGGTGGAAACAGCTGAAGTCGACGAGTTGCCCGATGAATTTGCTAGTTGCGACGGAAAAGTGCACGAGTCTGATGGCGGATGAGACATCTCTTGGAGCGTCATGTTGATTTGGTGGAAAAAATACCAAGTCGCAAACCATTAAATAATGTTAATTTGCAACGAACTACTATTTTACAGGTCGTATTGTATTGGTTGTCCATGGGCAAAATTCATATTCTAGAGATGAGCGGGTTGCCGACTACCAAGATGTGGAGACAACAAAGGTAGCCAGCAAGCACTACGTAAATATTGACATGTGCAATAGTGGCGATGGAGTTGTCAATATGAACCTGCTCGTAAGAAGTCAAATGGCTTGGGAGAGAGCACCAGGCCAGCAATATCATGGGTACTGTAACTGATCAACTTGTTCAGTCCACGGGTGCTGTCTCTTCCGCAAACATGTCCATCCAGCCTTTTATCTTTAGCTTAAGACAACCCATGTCGATTTCGTAATTGGGCAGATTATAACAGTCCGCCAACTGTTGCGCCACAGGCCACAGGGCGAAAAAGGCTAGGCTAATAACCGCATTCTAGCAATTGTTAGGGCGGTTATTCATTACTTTACGGTATCATGTCAGGACGTAAGGATATTGACCATGTTATAGCCAGCCTATGCTTTTCATGACTGGCGGCACGAGGATGGCTGACACTGGGGTCGGTAATCAACTACAATACAAAGTGTGAATCCAGTTGGGCATCAATCTAACAGCTTTCCAGCCGGCGCTCATCGCACCAAAATAACTGGGTGTTGCAGGAGCATATACCACCTAGTTTCTTCATAAATCTAGGTATCCCTACCTTCTTGCTGTCTGATTGGTTAAAGGCCCTTACAAGTTACCACCATGTATATTCGCGACACTCTTACATGCTGTGAATCTGTTGGGTCACGTGAGTGAGATGCTCTCCTCACGGACCCTGCTCGCTCGTTGGCTACACTGGACACTTCATCTTCACACACACAGCTCAATTGATCGCATTGGCATCTTGCGATACGAGTCCGCCATCTTGATCCGTCTATGATCCATCAGTCATCTCTTCTGATCTCTTCCGATCCCTTCTCATCTCCCCAAACGAACCCTCATGTAACCGCCAGCTGCTAAAGCTTTTGGCTCAGACCTGCAATGCCTTGGCGGCTAGCCTAGGTGACTACAATCACTACCGCACAGTGGACATGTCATTTGAGCCATGTGAACTCATGGAAACTAACCCTTCCTACACTCCGGCCACGGCAGCACCATCTGGGAACCGCAAGGCTCATCATGTCGCCCCGACGGCCAGCCTCGGAAGAGAATTTGAAATCACCTGGCGCATGCTGGCTGACAATCTCCCGGCAGCATTCACACCGGGGCTGATTTTCGTGACTGCTGGCTGCTTACGCGAAAACCTGTCCAAACAAGAGACTGCTATACGACTGGGCAAAGCTTTTATACTGAGCATTCTCTACGCATATGCCTTTGACTCGTCGAACCAGGCGCGCAGCGGCGAGGAAGACAGACTAAACAAGCCGTACCGCCCAATCCCCTCGGGGCTGCTCACGGCTGCTGGTGCCATGCGTCGCTTTTGGGCGTCAATGATTGCCTACACCATCATGGGCTGGCTATATGGGGTATTGACATGGGTACTCGTCTGGCAAGCCACGATATTCGTAATCAATATCTGGTGCCCTCCGCGGCACTACTTGTGGTGCAAAAGCTGCTGCATGGCCACAGGCACCGCTTCCCAAGTTGCTACTGCATGGCAGCTTGTTGCTCCAATGGATTCACAAGGAAAGCGATGGATCTTCGTCCTTGCCGCCATCTATCCGCCTGCAGTCATCTTTGAAGACATCCGCGACATGCCCGGGGACCTCGCCATCGGCCGGCGCACGCCCGCACTTGTATTTGGGGCATGGCCAGTTCGCATCTGGTTTGCTGCCATGATGACGGCCATGCCCGCGTTGATGCACTTGCTGCTTTTCGTCCCAACTGGCGCTGTTGCGTGGCGGATCGTCATTAGCGACTTTGCTTTCGCATTGCCATGTTGGACTAGTGCTGTGCGAAGCCTGACAATGCGCAGCTTCAAGGCAGATCGCATCACCTACCAGTTGCTTGTGTGCGCATATATTGTCAATTTTATATGCGCCTGCATTCTCTGGGCTTGACTTGATATCAACAGCGATCATGCGGCACGCAAAATACCACGATCACACCTCGGATCTGCATTCAAGTTTGGGCACACGGCGTATGGAAACTACATAGTATAGTACTCCGTAGTGCGGGCAAAGGTCAAGGGACATAAAATAGCCTGGGATGCTGCCGACTTCGTCGATATCCTAGGCGCAGGCAAAGCGGCGGTAGCCAGGCTATTTTAAATTTTTTACTAAATATAAAGTAGTAAAGTAGTATGTGTTTTTTCCCCTCCGGGGGCCCTCTGGGAGCCCTGCCGGGGGCCGCCTGCAGCGGGCTCGATTTGAAGGGCTTGAATTGAAGGGCTTGAATTGAAGGGCTTGAATTGAAGGGCTCGATTTGAAGGGCTCGATTTGCTCGATTAAAAAGGGCTCGATTTGCTCGATTGAAAAGGGCTCGATTTGCTCGATTTGAAGGGCTCGATTTAAAGGGTTCGTTTAAAGGGCTCATTTAAAGGGCTTGAATTAAAGGGCTCGATTTGAATCTCTGCCCAGGCTCGATTCGAAAGGCTTGATTTGAAAGGCTTGATTTGAATCTCTGCCCAGGCTCGATTTGAAGGGCTTGATTCGAAGGGCTTGATTCGAAGGGCTTGATTCGAAGGGCTTGATTCGAAGGGCTTGATTCGAAGGGCTTGATTCAAAGGGCTCGATTCGAGAGGCTTGATTTAAAGGGCTTGATTCGAAGGGCTCGATTTGAAAGGCTCGATTCGAGAGGCTTGATTTGAAGGGCTCGATTCGAAAGGCTTGATTTAAAGGGCTCGATTTGAAGATTTATTTTTCATAGATCATGAAGTGGCATTGTGTGTTTTTTCCCTCCGGGGGCCCTGCCGGGGGCTCCTGCCTGCGGCGCTGCCTACCTTCCGCAACACCACGCCCACCTTCCATAACATTATAACGCGCCTGCTAAAAGCATCACTAACTCGGTACGTACCTCAAATTCCTGGTTATCTAATCGCCGATAAGTATTCGATTTCTGACTAATCGCCGATAAGTATTCTAAAGTTATTAGCCTTACTATTAGATTTATTTTAAATAGGTAAAGCGGGCAGCTATAGCCTTTAGAACTGCATCTTTACTTGCCTTCGTTCCGCATTTCATACGCAAAACTCAGGCAAAGCGGCGCTTTGCCTGATAAAACTAGTACTAATAGGTAGCTTATGAGAACATATGCCTAGCATGTGCAGCATTTGCTCCTAGTATGACCGCCTGCGCAATTAGGCTAGCAAGTGCCCCACCTGGGCCGAGATTTGCTAGATCGATCGAAAGGGCGGCCCGTCAACAGATGGACCCACAACAGTCCCGCTTTTTGCAGGGAGACTGGACATGAACGGAAATTCACGATGGTATACGGAGTAATTACTACGCATGGTGAACAATTGAAATTAAAATACCGTCCAGACAGTGCAAGGTTCTTAATTATTCCCTTGTATCCGATGGTCGTATTGGATCATTTGGATGCTAGTCTGGTCACATGCTGTTTTAGGTATGAAAAAGCGTAAAAGGGGCTCAAAAGGTACATGTACCTGCCGAGGCCCTGCCATTGACCCGTCCCACCGTGAATATTTATTTTGGCCTGACACCTCGCAGGCATAAACAAACACTCATCCTTCCCTGTATAGTCATACTTTTTGCCTCCCACCGTCTAAAAATTTCTGTTTCAAATCTGCCTACAAGTCTTTGTGTCCACATCATGGCTGAGGAGACTAGGGTTGAAGAGCTTGCAAGACCCCAAGGAGAAGCTCAGCTACTTGCCGAGGCCACAGAGACCTCATCACAGGATGAACGACAGACCACCGAGGAGGGACAACAGGAAACCGAGGAGGGACAAAAGCGCATTAAGGAGCTAGAGCAGGAACTCGAGAAGTTACGAAAGGGAACCGAGGAGATGGAAAAGCGCACCGAAGAGATGGAGAAGCACACCGAGGAGATGAGAAGGGGCAACGAGGAGATGCGAAGGGGCACCGAGGAAATGGAAAAGCGCACCGAGGAGATGAAACAGCAAACACGTGCCACGACATTGTACGAATATATTACCGCTTGCCATGAGCTGCTTTTCTCGAGAGCCCAGTTTCACAGCGACAGACCGCTCACATCAACAGCCTTATTTACCCACCCGACGCACAAGCTTTGTCCCAAAAGTCTCCGGCCGTGGCCCGATTTAATTGAGAAACAGAGAGTCGCCTTTGGCATGCTTCAAGAGGCGTTTCCTGCCGATTTGCAATCTTTCGAGTCTCGAAACTTCTTACATGTCCTTGGTGGTAGGATTTCTAGGGGGCCAATTTCGAGCGAGAGGAGTTTGGGGTTTTTCCTTTATGAGAGCCTGGAGGATCCGGTGAGATCTATTCTGCAGTCCCTGAAAGAGATGGAGCATGCCAAAGGCATTTATGACTTTGGGAGCAACATCATGTTCAACAGCTGCCCTTGTGACCTAAGCGACATCGCCCAAGATGTTGCCGACCGCGAGAATACGAAGCAGCTTCGGGCCAACCAAATATGCGTTTACAGAATGGAAAATGCCCCATCCACAGCACGCAGCATGCTCTATATTTGTGAATACAAGGTTCCGCAGAAGCTCACGGCGCTTCATCTTCGCCTTGGCCTGCGACCAATGAATATATACGAGGAACTGCTTGACCACAAGACAATCCCCACTTCAGAGGACCCCGACCGCCGTTTCCGACATTATGCGGACAGGCTGACAGTTGCTGCCATCTCGCACACCTATCACTACATGGTTGAGGGTGGACTCGACTACGGACTACTAACAACGGGCGAGACGATTGTGTTTCTCAAGATTGATTGGCAAGATCCGCACACGCTCTACTACCACCTTGCCGAACCTGGGCCCGAGGTCCTGGCGCACCCAAACCATTCCCACTCATGCACAGCTCTCGGCCAGTACCTAGCCTTTATTCTTGTCACCCTGGGTCAGCCAGGTCCAAGGAGGCAGCATGGCCAGGAAGAGCGTCACCTTGCGATTCGGGGGCTAAAGATGTGGACGGAGGATTTTGATAGCATACTGCGATCCGTTCCGGCCGACGAAAGGGCCGCACCAAGTAGCCTCTCGGACCATGAGCCGACTACGTACAAGGACGTTGATCGTTCACCATGTCCATCTCGTTTGGCTCGACAAAACGATCAAACCTATAAGCAGTCAAAAAGACGGAATTCCCCTGACCCATCTCACGATGGACCAAAACAAACCATACCTGGAGCCACGGGTCCTGGGAATGCAACCCGACGAAGCCAGAGAATCATGGCTCAACGAAAACAAGGAGCCGCTGCAGAAGGTGGCTCCGAGCACACGGGGCAGTACTGTACACAGAAGTGTCTAATTGGATTGGTTAGAGGCGAATCACTCGATTTGTCTTGCCCCAACGCAGCATTTCACAAGAACGGACACAAGCGTCCCGCCCCTGCTGGCTCAGTCAGCCGTCATCCCGTCAGTCATGATGAATGGCTCCGACTTTTAAAGACACAGCTAGAAGAGTCCCTCGATAACGGGATAACTCCGCTATCTGTGAGCGGCGCACGGGGAGTAGTATTCCGAGTGACTTTGATCGCCTACGGGTATACTTTTATCGGAAAAGGAACTGTCAGGGCTTTCATTACGGATCTTGAGCACGAAGCCGCAGTTTACGACCGCCTCAAGGCGGTTCAAGGAATAAGCGTGCCTGTTTTCCTGGGGGCGGTCGACCTACGATGCATGAACAAGGTTTACTACTACGACCACCGGGTCTACATTGTGCATCTAACCCTTCTCTCATGGGGTGGCCACAGCCTGGACAGTATCCAAGTAAATGGCATGGGCCAGAAATTTGCGGACTCGGCTCTGCAGTCGTTGCGATCGATACATGGAGAAGGTGTGGTCCACAAGGACGTGCGAGAAGCCAACATGTTATTCAATCCCGAGATGAATCGTGTCATGATTATCGACTTTGAAAGATCGTTGCTTGTGCAGCCGTCTCGGCATGCCCCGGCACAACAAGTGCCTAATAAGCGGTCAAGGCAGAATGAAGCCGACAAGAGGAAAGGAGGGGAGACGGAAAAAGGAAAAGGGGGACAGGTTTCTAGCCAGAATAAGGGCTACAGGGGTGACAGGGAAGACATCTACATGGCAAAGTTGGCTTTCCTCGAGCTGAACTGGTGAACACTGCGTGGATACGGCGCACACTAGAGTAGAATGGAGTGGAGGACTGGATCAGGGAATTGCTTTTCCGTTGTCACGTTATCTTTGGTATAAAAGGGACAGCCCTTCTTTCTGGTCACCAGCAATATAATAGTCTCACGGGTACTCTATACATGCCTAAGCAAGTACTAAGAAGGGTTTTTACCTGTATGTATTATTCGTTATTTAATCCTGTTTTATAGTCCCTCTTTCTTACTTAATCGTGCACTATTCTTTTAGTGACTCTCCAAAGGTAGCTAAGAGGGGAGCGGAGTCGTGGTGCTACTTGCATAGTGACACCCAACACCCTCTAACCACTACTATAGATATTGGTTTTTTTAAAGTTATAATTAGTGGAATTTAGAAACGTTGTTGAAGTCTGGTATAAGGGGAGAAGCATATACTAGTTGCCTTTCACAAGAATGTTCAAAGCAGACGGGTGACTGCGAGAAGGGCTTCACGTCTATCGGCGCCGATTAGTCAATAGTCACTGTGTCTTGGGAAACATGTATGAATGACGATGATGATGGGACATGTTAAAGAGTCCACAATACATAATATAAGCGTTACAGTCAAGCCAGCCGCAGAGATAGACTCCGCTAGGGTGTGTAGGTTGTGGCATAATCATGGCTCAGGCTCCTCTTCTTGTTCCAAGGATCGACCTTCAAAAGAGCAAAGCCGGGATCATTCGGGGCTCTGAGCTTTGGCCAGCACACGGTATTCAGCCACAGGCCAGCATCGCGGGGTGCGTTATTCGTGTGCCCCCAGGTTGCAATAGAGAACTCGGGCACCACGGTAGCCGTGACCGAGACCAGATACTGAGTCACGCCCTTTTTCAAAGCTCGCATTGCGTTCCTGTCCCTCATGCATTTCTGATGCATATCGGCTGTAGAGAGGCCGTTCAGGGGCACGCTTAGGCACATGCCCTTCCACATGCTACCGGCGCCTCTGTTCTCGCCCAGGGGCAGAAAACGCACGAGCTGGGCGTCTCCCCTTGTTCCGCCTTCTCTGTAGTCTAGCTCATTAGGGTCCATGAGGTATGCCGGAGGATACTCATCTCTGTCGCACAGCTGCCCCAGTCCCGTGAGAATCTGTGTCGTCGTCGCCTTTTTCACCGCGACTGATGTGGACAGCCATCCGAAACCATTGTGCTCGTTCTTCCATATGGCCGTTGCCGGACCGCCCTCGCGCTCGTTTGAACTTGTCGCGGCCTTTTGTCCACACGTCAATGTCTCCCATTTCACGTTGTTTCTAATCACCGAGCTGTAGTGGAAACAAGCCTGCGACCATCGCTGTACACAGTTGCCGCGTATCAACGTTTTGCCGCCGTTGGGAGCGTTTTTGTCCGGTCTGTATTCGAGGGAAGTGACGATCCAATCGGTTGTTTGGGTGTTTTCTTGTTTGTCACACTCCAGCAGCCGAATCGTGATTTTACCGAGCTTTCGTAGCCTTTTGCTGGCTGGAACCATGCACTTCTTGTTCTTCTTGACGCCGGCACCAGTGGGGCCTCCCTTGCCTGGCCGGCCGGGTCTTTTTCCAGGTGGAAGCTTTGATCGAGTTGTGGGGTTGAGTTCGTCTCCCCGTCTCCCGCTTCCCTTGTTCGCATTCCTCGGCGGCTTCCAGCTCGCAATGTCACCGGTTACGGCGCCAAGAATGTCAAATGCATTCTTGATATCGTCAGGAACAAGGTCAGTGCCCCCGCAAGGGCTTAGCCACCACTCGAATGCGCCAGCAGGGTCTTCCGAGTCCGGATACAAGTATGAGTACAATTTTGCCGCGGACATGGCAGCATCTGTTGATGAATGTGAATATACGAATCAAGAAACTCGGACAAGGAGCGGTGTAAATTCAAAAGGGCCACGCGTACTTAGCCCGGCCTGTATTGGTTTCCCAATTTCGGGAAATATATCTAAACCAATGTCGATGACTAGCTTGAGCGTTGACATGATGAGATAGCAGCCAACCTGCAACGGTCAGCGAGACTCTGCTTGCAGTGAAGGCGTGTGGCAAGGGGCAGAAGAAGTGAGTCGAACCTGAGCGATTGTTGCCATTGCATCCAGGACCGTCTCGGCAATCACATTCACAAGTGCATTATCGCATACGCAACGACCAGGGACCGCCAACTCTCCGCCACCGACTTTCTGCCATGGAAGGGGCTCGTTGTTGGGAAAGGAACCAACACAGCCGTAGTTGGTGAATCTGCCCTCTCTCTTGGCCTCTTCAACAACCTTTGAGCAGGCCAGCCGATAGCACAGCTCCGTGGAAAGATGGTTGTACGATCGATCTTTGTAATACCAACAGCCCACCTCGTTTTCTAATTGGGGACCCGGAATACTAGGGTCCGATTCGGCGCTTAAAAGTCCCGCGTCTTCCGGATACCTGTCACAGATATCGGTATCGCACCACGTGTATCTGCATGCAAACTTGCAAAGGCGGTTCAGGTCCGGGTCAAACGAATCAAAGGCTTTAATATCCAACCCCGAGTCCCGAGGCAGCCACCTCAACTGCCCGTGGGCCAAACATTCGCAAAGGGTTTCTGGGCAAAACCCGTAGCTGCAGGCGTACTCGCAAAGACTTCCCGAGCTGACTGTTAGATCGCGGCCCTCTGTGCATCCCTCGCCGCCGTATGCGGGTCGGTCAGGCAAGCGATCAAAATCATCCGACGTAAACTGTTGCAGGTCAACGGCCCAGTCGATGGTGCCCGCGAAATTCAGCCTTTTCCAATCTGACCGCCTGGTGTCTTTTGTTATGGGAGTCATGTAACTGACGTAGTCGCCTGGTGTTTGAAGCGTGTCAGCGGCAACCGGCAGGCGTGCAGAAAGACGAGGATTGTGCTCACCGTCAACAAGCATGACATCCGTGTTTGATTTATGGTCGTGGAACATCCTGACATTGTCCTGCCGCTTGATAATCTCGTTAATCTCGGCGTAAGCAATGTATCCGCCAGTCTTTGTGCACCTCCCTGGGCGGGCGTCTGATTCGGTCCTTGAACCGGTAAATTCACAAAGAGGCCCCCAGCAGCCCGGCCTGGCCATATGGAACGTCCTGCCGTAACTGGCTTCGCCCACGAAAATCTTGTTATTGGGCACTCCGGCCTTGGTAACTATAGGGGAGTTTCAGTGAAAGAATTGATGCAACTGTGGCTGCGTTTGACCTACTCATTGATAGAGCGTTTCTGGTTTCCGTCAAGTTGACTAGCAGCAATCTGTTAGCGCAGCTTGGTTTTGGGCCAAGGTCAATATTCACCATGGCTTCTAATGCATTTCCCAGAAGGACACGCGTCAAACGCGTTGACGTTTCCATAGTCCCATTGGCCATGTAGGTCATAGGTCATGTAGACAATATAGTCAATAGCCCTCGCAATCCTGTCGATGGGGAACGCCTGGAGGTACCAATACGACGCGGGGGCCGCAATCGATACCGACTTTTCGGACCCAAGGGCTCTCTTTAGGACGATGAGGAATTTCAAATAGTTGATGCCATCGCCTTTCTGACCAATGGGCTGCCCATCGACCAATATATCCGGAGCCTAGCAATACAGTCTGGTTAGTGCAGATCTGCCGAGTTGGGAACCAGCACGTACTCCAGGATACTCCCAGTCAATATCAATACCGTCAATGCCCTCTTCCTCTACAAACCTGGCAAGATTCGCAGCAAAAGTGTGCCGGTTCTCGATGATTGCTGAGCGGATAATTTGAAAGGTGGCAGGCTCTGTAGAGTACGCCCAGCCACCGAATGACAAGATACGCTTTACTCCCTCGAGCGCCTTAAAGTCGGCCCATTGCTTATGGGTATCAATTATGATGGGCTTCCAAGTAACAGGGTCAATGGCGGCGAATGCCCAGTGTATGTGAGTATATGTACCATCCGTGTTTGCGTCCTTGGCCTTTAGCCAGAGGCACTCACGGTCAAGCCCAAAAGCCTCGTAGTAGCCGATTCGCTGAAATGCCGCGGGCCGTCTTGAGTTCCTTTTAATCTTGTTGCCACAATTAGAAACGCAAGTGTTCTGGAAGCCCTTGAGCTTTGCGCCTGGGCCGCCGCCGCGTGGTGCGTGCCTCTGGCAATGATCCGGAAACACACCGCAAAACCCCCAGTTGCTGCAGCACGCCTTGAGGGGGCAAGGGTTCAGGTCGGCCAGGGATGTTGACGAGTCCTTTGGCTTCTGCGTACCTGGAACCAGGGGGCCGCATTGCGTTCCCTCTTGCGGAGGGGGCATTGGTGCCAGACCGTCGCTCAGACACATGTTATAACCAAGCAGCATGTCCTTGCATTCAGTCCATGCCCACGTCTTGCCCCTGTTCCACCTTTCGATATCTTCAACCGTAATGCCGTTCTGCTTGGCCAAATCAGCGCACGTATCGCCGTTGCCTATTTGGTGCGTGGCGCAAGTGCCATCAGCTTCCATCTGCGGCGGGTCGGGCTTGGGAGGACTATATGGACTGCCGGATGAGCAGCAGACATAGTCGCCGATTTGAAGAGTTGAACAAAAGTTTGGCCGAGGATTAAACTTGCCCAACATGTAGCCGGTTATGCCACATCGAGCAGCCAGCGAGGCGCAGCCATCCCCATCGTACACTTGAATATATCGGCATGTATCCCGCTTTTGTAACTGAACGGCATCAGGCCTAGCCCTCGCAATATATCGGGCCACCATGGGTTTCGTCATGGCCGTCATGGCTCCGGTTTCAGTTGTGCTGGCGTCGAAAGAGCTGCTGTTGGCGGCAATATCAAACACCTTGGAGCCTCCAAGGTAACCAGCGGATCTGAGAAATCCGCCGCTGGCGCAGACACCGCGGCTCCAGTCCAGTGTCATTTTCTGAACAGAGGCAAGGTTACTAGCCGTATCAATGACTATGCCAAAAGCACGCTGACTTTGGCGCCCGTTGCCACAGAGTTGCACAGCCGTGCGATTCGTGATCGAGCCATCGCTTTCTAACCGCTCGATCAAGGCGCTGAGCGCTGAAACTACCGTTGGTTTACCAAGGCCAAGGCCAATGTAAACGCCGGTAGCTGTTCCATTGTAATACGAAAACGCAAACTTTTCGTTGCAATTATCATCATCGCTAAAGAACTTCTTGATTCCCTTGAGGAGATGGACAGCATGGTTGCTTTCCTGCCGTAAGCCACTACTTGTAAGGAGTTGCAGCTTCTCGGGAACTTCTGTTCCAACCACTAAGCAAGCTGGTGCTGTTTCTAGACTACCTCCGCCAAAAAGTGTGTTTGATTTTTTGGGATTCTCCACAGGTGGAATATCGCGTTTAGCAATATAGTTGACATTTTCGGCCGGGGCTAAAGAACAAGTGCGTAGCATGATATCGGAATCGGGGTCATCAAGCGGTTGCGTAACGGAAAGCTGCAGGAGCAGAGGCTCGTCGCAGCGGTGAAGACGATCAACAGAAAAATATGGCGTCCAGCTGTGTATATTCGAGTAGTCGACACAAGGCAGTGGGCAATCGTGCTGATCTGGCCGCCACAAGTTGATGTCGCTGATTGGTGACGGGTCATTTTCCAATATAGCAGGCTCGACCGCTTGAGAGCCATCAATGTTGATGGCAGCCCGCACAAGACGTGTGCTGGCCGCAAGAGCCGCTGTGACAAACCTCATGTCGGTAACCGGTTTGTGGTGCAATGGTACAATCTACTATCCAGGCGGCGAGCTGAAAGTAGAGCGACGAATGCACTTGTATTGCCCAAGTCGACATATGTACATACACAGGAGGACGGCACCCTCGTTCGTTTTGGTACGCCAGCCTATCTAAGACCAGAGGAAGAGATGTGCTGAGTAACGGAGGATTCAACTTGGCGACAAACATTTGACACATGGAAATTGCGGCCCGAAAGCACGCTATTCGTGAATATGTTGGTCAAAGGCTCTCTGGGTTGTGCTGTGTAACCTTGTTGGCTGACACCCATAAACATCCCAACTCTGGAGGACAGGGAAGTCAGTCCCGTTCTATTGAAATCTCGGAAAGGTCTTATTAAACTAATGCCAGGGTTTAAAAACGTCATGCATCAAGACACCAACGAGCTCGCTTGCACGGGTGCAATGCCCGAAGACGACACTCGGTTTTTCCTGTCAATGCATGCCGAAAGCTTAGACTCCGTCACGGGTACACCCAGCAATGCAATGGCATATTTAGTGACGAGTATGCTGTCTGTACTCCATCATGGGGCTGTAGTGAGCTCAATACTTGGCCCACACCGGTTTCGCTGATTAGTCGTTTGAGTTTATTCCATTGCCTTGGCCTGGGGACAACCAAATGTCAATTCCAAGGTGAAATATCAAACACTCTTGTGGCGGTGTAGGTATCAACGTCAGAATAGAAGCCGGAGAGAGTAAAAGAAGCAAGGAATATGGGACTGAATGGTGAAAGATTCATGCAGGCAAGTAAAAACCTATCATGTGCATCATAAGCACCGCTCCCCCTGAGTCTGCCTCTTTATTCCTCAATCACCATCAATATTCACAATCCACCAAGTATGAAGGCGGCATTTGTTCTTGTTCGTTGCGCGGCCCTTGCCTCAGCGGCGGTTTCCCTCACCGAAATGCCAGTTAGCACAACTCTGGTACATAGAGCCGAGATAACTGAGCGCCCTGTCGAACCTGGCATTGAATTACCATGGGACGAACCTGGCGCTGAAATACCATGGTACGAAGCAGGTCTCGTGAAGCTGGATCAGGATCACTGGGAGTGCGCCACTGAGAATATGACGCAATACTTCGACATGCCGAAGCCCACTGCAGCTCTTCTCGATGGGCTTATCGCATACGGGCAAATTATCACAAGGCAGATATGCTCGTTGACCGGGCCGGAGAGTCTTCGTTGCCCCCCTGTCGCAAGCTCGGCATGGTGCGGCTTCACTACATGGGCGCCATCAACCATGATCTCGGAATTTTCCCATTACGCAAGCAGGGCCTCTGTTTGGTCGTCTGAACATAGCTCTGGGCTGGCTGTCCTGCCCACAGACTGCCCCAATTATTGGACTGATGCCAGCGTGCGGCGGGTTGATGGCGAGCGTTGGTTGAACAACACGCTTGCATGGGCAAAGTGCTACGCGAGAGAGCAGCCATATTAAAAGTCGGTCATGCCGCGATTGAAGCCGGGGCTGGGAGACTACGAAAGGATCATTTGATGGCACACTTGTGTTGGGTTGGCCAACGTAGTTTGGCACCAGGTTAAGATGCATGAAGTTTTGTGGCAAAGTACAGGACACGATGGGAGATTTGACGCAGTAGGAATGTGGCTGTCAATGCAATTTGTGAAGTAATGCAGTCATGCTTCATAACCAAAGCCAAGTGAAGGATGTGGAGAATATAATTAAATCAATCATCTGGCCAAGATCAAGTGGGTTTATACGCAATAAGAAGCGAGTCAGGAAAGCCAATCAAGTCTCAAAATGACTGCCCAATTGAGCTACTCCATTGTGTTGAAAAGTCAATAATGAGCAAGGGTCTTAGTCCAAGCCGGGAGAAGAGTTGGCGCAACTCATGTCGGATTCTACAAGCCCCGCAACTTCTCTTAACTTGCCAGCTAATTTATCACTGCTCTCATTACGTTTTCGTCAAGTCCATCGAGGTGTGGACACCTGGATCTAAATTGCGTGATCCTTTACCCATGCTGGAACCTCGGCCGCCTTTCTGCCGTGGAACCTCTGCAAGAATCCTGTCAATCTAATAAACCATGCCTCGGGTACAGAGTACAGAGAACGACGTAGGCTATTGTTCCATGTCCCACCGGCAAACTCCGAAAACCAAGAAAAATAGACCGCTTGTTCTGACTTGACTCAGCCCTCAACACCAGAGCACGTGCAAATTAGAACAAGTATTCAGGAGAACCATGAAAAGTCCACTATCCGCAGCGAGCTATGACTTGTCCTCCCGCCAAACACCATCGAGTGCTCAGTGCTGATCTACAAACACATCAATTTACTCGCTTACATAGCGACCTACGTCTTCTTTCCTCGCACTAGCCCCCCCTCCTTGATCGCCATGGATGATATTGTGATTGAAGACTCTCAGAGACTTCAACTACAGGAGGTCGCTGACCTCATGCTGGAAATTTATCGCACCTTGGCCCGAATGAAGTACCTCGAGCCTCACTGGATTTGTCAAGGACCTCACGACATTAGCCACATGCTTCCATTGTATCGCCAACTTGGATTAGACGACTCTATTATATACCTTTACAGCATTCTGCCCTATGTCGATGATGGCTATGGGGGAGTATATGACTTTTATGACGGCGGAGAGACGGCTGATTTTCGCCGAGACGGAGATGTTCACCAGGGTCGTGATCCATTGTTCGAGGAGCAATTTGATGAAGAAGGGAAGCAAACGGGTCTAAAGCCATGGATGACAGCCTTGTCTTTGATGGGAAACCATGCAACGACCTTGATATATAGCTCCAAGAATCACTGTATCTGGGTCCTTTCCCAGATGGCTACGGGATCTGTTGACCCAATCATGAAAGAATTGGATAGGGTCAGCATATCAAGTGATGGCGGCAGCAACAAAATTGGAGACGAAGAAGACGATGCACAGAGTGAGGCGGAGGACGACATGGCAGGAGATGGCGACGGCAACGAAATTGGAGACGAAGAAGGCGAGGAGGAGCAAGAAGGCGAGGAAGAAGAAGAAGAAGGCGACGAGGAGGAGGAAGAAAGCGATGAAGAAGATTCCATTGAGGAGCAATACCATCGGTCGGCACCTGATGTCTTGCGCCACATCAACAGGCTCTATCTAGAGCTCAAGGAGATTCCCGCCACTGGAGAACACGCACCAGTTGCCTGGGATAAGAACATCACCAAGCCGTTATACATCAAACATGGCTGGCCAGGGGAGAACTTCGACGGTAATGCGTTTCTGGTCGACCTGACGCGACAAGAAGCTCGGCGCAGGGCCGAGGAACGTGCAGAAGCGCCGTTGCAAGAGCTCAATCGTGCAAAAAATTGGATACATGAAGAAGACCACCCGTGGTGGGAAAGAAAGAGGGAGAATATTGAGAAAGCGACCACGTTTGACGATAAATGGATCGGGCGATGGGAGCTGTTTGAGTCTCAATTAGCAAATAAGATGCTCAAACGGAGACTCAAGGGTCTTCAAGAAAGGGCAGATCAGCTGTGTCCCGGCGGCGTGGCCCAGAAGCCAGAACATCTGCCTTTGTGGGAGGCAGAGAGCCTTCGGGTCGAGGTGAATGAAAAGAGGGGTTCCTTCGAGACGGCCCAAAACGAGATGAACATGGCCGAGCAGCAGGGAAACCACAATCATAGAGGCCTCCAATTTCGACTTCGTTCGACAGTTACGGATCTTGCCATCGTCGAGGAGGCGTATCGGGCCGCGACCTTGGAAGCAAATCGTCTGTGCCCAGGATTGACCTTTGCTGCCACCGGCCGCGACCCTCTAGACGCAAAACATAGACCTGTTGGTGACTCAAAAGACACAAGCTCCCAGCAGGACGAGATTGACGAGATTGCCGAGATCAACAAGTTCCTGGCTCAAGTGCCTGCTGAGGCAACGCGTACAAGGGCTGAAATCGAACTAGCGATTTTCAGACGTAGTTGAACGACTTGGTCTGGCAAGCGTGGAGCAGAGGAAAGTCATGAAATTTCCCATGGCACTCAACGGAATAGCTGGCCAATTTTGTTGGTTGTGTTGGGATTGTTTCGCGACTTACAAGGACGCAATCGTTGGCCCATGGCATGTTAGTGGGCTAAACTACAGCAGATAGTTCTCAAGATTAGATTAAATATGCATTTCGTCTTTGCGGCACAGCTTGACAGTCAAATGTTGCTACGATACAGACACTACGACTTGGATACTCGTAGCTTAACCAAGTTCTCAGGGGGTGGCCGTTAACAGCAGCGGTAGTCACTTGGCTTCATCACCTCATTTTGATGCTAATCGTACAAGACCCAATCTTACTTTGGTGTCATTTGCCAGAGCTCACACCCTTGATTATCAGACTTGTGACTTCCTGCAGGGTGGCCAGTCAACACGGCTGTTTGACGCTTCAGTAGACGGGGCAAATAACCCATAGTCGAAGGTCCTGCGAGTGTCCTGGCTATGCCAAGACCCTTGCCGCTTTTGACGACAAATATCCTCGTAGACTTGCATGTGAATGCAGTCAACCAACTAATAGGCTCAGTACACGTCAATGCGCTTAGGACAAGAAGGTTTGTTCCAGTAGTGACGTCCTAAGGGGCCGACATACCACGGCAAGCCCCGGACCACCCCGTTTATATACGTCTTCATCCTGAATAAGGTTTCGGTTACCTAAGTGATGGGCAGCTCGCATGATGACCTAACAATGCAATCCATTTCCATTACAAATGCCATGGTGCCTTCAAGTCTTGTCTGGGTGGTTCGTACATGGAAAAATACTCTACACGTAAACTCCTCCCCTTTGCCAAGAGCTACACAGGGTAAATCCTTCATTGCCACATTTTATGTGACTCACAGCTTATGCTCGCAAGCATCGGCTGAGCTAGCACCGTAAAAGTGGACTGCACTATGCCCGAGTCAACGGGGTTTGAATGGTAGCACAGCATTAGCACCGCATAGCATCCTATCAAGATGATATTGATTAAGAGCATAACAGCATATAGGTACGGTCATATATAATAAGCCCCGTGTCCAACATGTTCCTCGTTGCTCAAACCAACCATTTAGTTTAGTCTTCCAAATATGTCTTCCATGAAACTTCTACTTTTAACAACTCTGGCTTCGGTCCAGGCCGTAGCTGCCTCGCCTAGCAAGTATGCCAAACGGCAACAAGGCACACTTGATCCCGGCATCAATGCGGAATGCGCCTTCTACGATAACGCGAATACAAAGGATGACGATTGTCAATTGTTTGCAAGCAACTGGCAAATTAGTGTAGAGGACTTTATTGCCTGGGTAATACAGTCACAATCTCCCATGACAGGGAATCCGCAGGCTGACAATCCAGGTAGAACCCATCCGTCGGTAAAGACTGCAAGAATATCATTGTTGGCCACGCCTACTGCGTTGAGTCGAAAACCACCGAGCCATCTACGCCAAGTATAGATGCTTCAACCAGCAAGCCGTCCAAGTCTACCTCTGCCAGTCTTACAGGTTCATTTCGCAAGCAATCCGGCATGATACGCACCTGCACACAGTTTTACAAGGCTGTAGATCTAGACACGTGCCACTCCATTGTGGAAAAGTATGGTACCTTTGGAATAGACGATTTCGTGAACTGGAATCCAGCTGTCGGATCTGGTTGCACCAGACTTCTAGTCGGTTTCAACTATTGTGTTGGGATTCCCGAGACCCCAACTAAGAAGCCTCTTGGCATCAGCCCCCCCTCGCCCCGGCAGCCTGGGATTGCAAAGGATTGCAACGCGTATTACAAGGTGCAACCAGGCGACACATGCCACCTTATTGTTGAAAAGTACGGCACATTTTCTCAGCCTGATTTCCTCAAGTGGAACCCGGCGCTTGGTGCCGCTTGTGAGTCTCTGTGGGCCGAGAATTACGTTTGTGTTGGAGTGCCCGGGATTCCGACTTCAAGGCCGAGCCCAAAGCCAATGGGTCCGTCACCCACGCAACAAGGCATCATCAGCTCGTGCAAAAAGTATCACAAGGTTGTGTCCGACGATACGTGCCAGGACATTACGGATAAATGGGGGATAAAATTGTCCGACTTGTAAGCACCAGAGTAAATACCCTGCCAGAAGTGTTGCTAACCTCTCGTCAAGTTATGAGTGGAATCCCGCAGCCAAGACCGGTACGTTGGCACCATGTTCATCTCTCACGTCATTTGATGGCGCTAACAGTGTCTGAATATAGATTGCTCGGGCCTTTGGGCTGGCTACTATTGTTGCGTTGGCATTTGATCCGGGGTTCTGGCAAGCCATTTGATACCCTGCAGACCAGACCGCATTGCAGCCACGTCAGCAATATAACATTTCTCGTCGGTAGTGGTGGCTTTGTTGATTGATGTCAAGTGCAAAACGGCATCTCTTGATTGCCGGTGGACAAGTCCAGGCTGCTATTGGGAACAATGAGGGTTTGCCAGGGGTGGAATGTAATCAAGCCATGGCGCATGAACTCAAGGGTACAATCAGGATACTGCAAACGTGGTGAAGCAAGATGGTATTACGTATCGGATAATTTCATTGTTTTGCCAGCTAATACAGACAAAGTCCTGTGAATCCGCCAAGAACCCCCGGCTACGATGAATCTCGCAACGCATCCTTGCCCATGCATTGATCCCTCCCGGTCTATCAATGTTGCAGAATTGCGAGTAGGAGATCCTTTTCTGCGGATTTTATACCTTGTTGATATTCTCGTCCGCGCTGCCTTGGCAATTCCATGGTGCAATCTCGACGGGACTCGGCACAGGCACACATGTCCGTCAGCTCCACGTCAAGAATATCTTGCTCCCTAAAGCTTGAACAAGGTTATATCACACTCGGTGATATTGCCAAGACTTTAGACTAGGAGTGGCATGTTTTGGGCTCCACCGCCCAAGAGATGGATGTAGAACTCCGGATCCGGAGTGCCCAGTGGGCAGGACTCCATTCACAAAACTGCACGTCGGTAGTAGCAAACTCGCTGTCATTGCTTTGCCCCGTGACTGTGACAAGATGATCTTGTGTGGAGCCATGGTTTGACTTTCGGAATTGGGGGGCTGCCAAGAGCAGGCAATTTCTCCAGGTCCTTGGCTTTATTCCATGCAAAGGTAAATAAAAACATTGCCTCTTTGGATTCTGCGAAAAACATGCCATTACAAACTTACTCGGACCGGTGTTTCTTGTCCCCTCTTTGCTACTACTTTAGGCGGGATCCGGTTTCTTTTCCGTTGTTGGGCAACTAATAATACTTCCGATCTCTTCTTCAGCCGCCTGACTACAGATGAGGACAGTTCTACTTCTCCATACAATCCACTGCTAAGTACCGCTTCCGGTCATCATCTTATCCACGTCGATTACGCAATCCTTTATAAGCAACATGGGGTTAGGAATTTTTATTATAGTCCTGGCAGTGGTTGCGGCCGCTCATGCGAACCTGCCAGTCTCCAAAACCTCAATGCCTCTGAGCGACTCTACACAATCCATTCTACAGCCCAGCGCCACGGCCAGGTTAAATTCTCGCTCAATCCATGACGGTCCAGTCTACGACGTTCCAGTCTATGACGGTCCAATCCACGCCCCTCCAATCTGCTGGCGTTTGGACAGGGACAATTGGCGGTGTGCAACGGAGAATATTACACAGTATTTCGAGGTGCCCAAGCCAACTGGGAGGCTATATGACGAGCTTATAACACATGGTCTAGCTCTGACGGCCAAAGAATGCTCCTTGACTGGCCCCTCGAGGCTCCTTTGCCCGCCCCTTACGAATACCGCAGGATGGTGCGACTTTACTTCACAGGCACAGCCGACAATACTTGCAGAGTATTCTTCCCACATTAGCAAGGCGGCGTCTTGGTCACGAGAGCACAGCTCTAGTCTAGCTGTGCTGCCCACAAACTGTCCAAACCACTGGAGCGACTCCATGTACCGCGTCGTTTATGGGGAGGGTTGGTTAAATCTTACCCTTGCGTGGGCTCAATGTTACGCCAGGCAAGATCAAGATGCTGGAAAGCCAAGCATCACGAGTCCTGCTGCCACTACCGAGACGGCCACTGGATCCGTCCAAGCCGCTACACAGCGTGAGAATGAGCCCTCCGGTGCTAGTTGTATTTCAACTCCAAGCATTGGTCTGATTGGCTTCATTTTCATGGTGGCTGCTGAAACATTGGCTACCACTTTGTCATTTTAGGTGGTCATAGAACTGTTTCTTTTCATCAGACGCATCATTTGCAATTTCTGCTTCATAGGCACAGGACACGTCGTGGCAACTTGGCACTTGCGAAGACAACGTGAATTATGAGCAGAGGTGATTTGCTGCAATTTTTTGTTTGGCATCGACTGCATCCGGCCTGACGTCTGTTTCTTTCTCCGTGATTAACATCACGTTGTATCGGGTGGTTCGTAGTTAGGTTAGGTAGACATTGAAAGTGTAAAATATTGGTTTTTCAATTTATGTCCGCTACAAGTGGTGAGTGACTACTTGGTGGCTATGGCTAGAATGATTTGACGAATCACCTGGAACACGTTTGTGCAGCCCTTGACTTTGTTACTGAAACCGCTCTGGACCGTAGGCTTTGAGGGAAGAAATGGGTGTAATAGCCGCCAGAAGTGAGGTACATCTGCGTACCTACTGCCATGTTGGCGGCGTAGCCAAACTCCTCGTTAATTTAGGCCTGCTGTTTTGCAGTGCAGCTACCATCAACAAAATGATGGGCGCTGGAGGTATACAGGTGGAATCCAATGCTAAGGTCTGACTAGTTGTTGGGGTAGATGTTGAAGTAGATGTTGCACTAGATGTTGGACCTCCTGCGACAACTCAAGTAGAGGCTCCGGTTGTACAAGTCTCTCCGTTAGCACAGGCTACATGACAGAAAGAAACGTGTTAGCGGATAACGTCTCTTGCTATGGCTTCCGGTGACGTATGTGACGAAGGGATCAAGAAATGCTGGAACATACCAGCAATTGCCTCCTGCGCATCCTACGCCTTCAAGGGTAGTAGGGTTCAGAGCATACCACGAAGTTCCCGTTGGCGCGCAAGCCAAGTGCCTTCGAAGTTGATGCATGTTTTACCATCAAGGATACTATTACAGACTATCGCAGTCTGCCTTGCGGATACATCGCTCCTCCGGGTCATGCAGGACTGTTTGTGTTTCCAATGGAAAAGATATCAGCGCTGGCTTGGATAGAAAATCCGTCATCGAAAACTCTAAAGATCGTAAGTACCGCACCTTACACATCGACCGTACTGGCGCCAGACATCATGTGGTAGTGGATAATTGAGTCCAGCCCTGGACCATTATACGACATCAAGGTCAGCCCCGGTCCGCCCTATAAATTACGGAAATACTATTTATAAATTGTGTCACTTTTGATGACTAGCTCGGAGTTGCTCACCAACACGGCTAGCTCACCCACTTGGTTGTCGGCAAGTTGAGTTAGGCTGTATCTGTGATTCCGTGGCAAGCAGTTACTTTCGGAATCAGCGCATTCGTAAAGACTGCGAATGAGCATACTCGATTGTTTTTTCATAAAATGATGTAGAGCATGCTGAGCATTATAGCGTGGGGTATATAGCATGTGAGAAAGTTGTACGAGATCCTGTTCCTACGTTTATCATGTTTGACAGTTCGTCGTTGACCAAGATGCGCACCACTCTGTCCCTTCTGGGACTATTCATCAGCGCCTGTGCTGCAAACGAAGTTGTAGCTGGCTACAATGCCTTCAAATCTGCCCAGGTCATGGTCGAAAAGGCGAAACAATCATGGGAATGGGGAACTGCTGCAGAGGCACTACTACAGCTTTGCAATCCGGAACCATCAGTGTATGGTAGCATCGCATTCCCGAATGGCAAGATTCCCAACGCCAGACCCGATACCTTTTCTCTCAAATATGCCCACCAGTGGATCAGCACTCAATCTCAGGTCTTTGTGGGCGATTCTGCCGTGGGCGATCCGGCATCACTCGGTGTTTCCGCCATGCTCCTAGGCCAGTCGGAGAGTAAATACATGGATGCTTGGATCGTCAAGCTGATTACTTGCTCAACATTGCGCCGAGATACTCCAACGGCGCTATTTCTCACTGGCCAGATGTGGGAGAGCTCTGGGCAGACAATGTGATCATGTCGTTTCCCTTTTGTAAGTCAGACTATGCCCGTCGTTGACCTCATCGTTTTTGTGTTGTATTTGTTTAGTCATTCTGTCATCGTTAAAGGTCCAACAGCCGCTGACAAATGCATATGAAGTGGCATATCAGGCCGTGCAGAAGAACAACGTCTCTCTTATGGCCGAGACTGTCCGCCAGATCGGCTTGTACCGCGACGTCCTCAAGGGCAGCGACCTCAACTGGAAAATAAGACCAGCGTATGCACTCTTCTGCGTTGCAGTCAGAGCTAATGCCAGCTTAAGGCTGTTCACGCAACAACACTCAGTTTCTATCACCACCCCAACAGCTAATTAGTTGTGGATGCAGGGGATATGTACGAAGCACCCAGCCCCAATATACCAGCCCACTGCGTTCAAAATGATGCTCACTGAAATGACGCCTAATTAGCTTAGAGCGTATGAGAGACCTTTTTAATCACCTGATACTCAACTTGCTCATTCCTCAATCGAAAAGTCTGCAGTGTTGGATGCCGGCGCTATCAATCTCGCACGCCCGTTGTTGTTAGCGTCTGGTGAGAAAGAACCTGCCCAGATATCCAACACGGGCGCAACCATTGTTCCTACATGATCTTTGCAGGGTCCCCAGTCTCACCCATACATGACAGCACCTTTGAACGAGCATTTTCATGACGTCGCCCACCTCATCATCTGGCGGGGGGTTGACCAAGACGGGCCTTTTCGCCCGTGGCTCGTATTCCAGGATTCTCTAGGCTGCAGGCTGATGAAGTAAGGCAAAATAGTGACGATAAATCTGGTAGATCAATGCGTGGAGCTGGCTTCCCAGATCTCGCAATTGTACAGGCACTGCATGACACCAATCAGACGCACAGCCCGGAACAAGATGAGCGAGTGGCCAGTACCTAGGTGCCGCTGAACACGCAGCCTGGGGGATTGTCAGACTAAACGGCAGCAGCAGAGTCCGCTAACAAAACTGTCATATCAATAGACTCGACGTGTTTCCTGCTACTGTTCAAGACCAACACGAAGGGTGCCGATGAATCAAAGGCGTTCCGTGCACATGCATGATTTTTTGAGGCGAGATATAATTAGCATCACCACATAACTAGACGCAGTCTCCAATAAGGCTAAATGGCGTTGCGGCTAAACAGCCTTGCCGGCTGAGTAAGACGAGGTTGACAGTTACTGAACCATGACAGTTCCCTCCACTGATGCCCACGGACATGTGGTGCCAATTCAGCCCCAGGCAGCACAATTGATGAACGTGTAGCCCAGGCGTTCTGTTTCAACCTGTAATGGCGCGCTGATATATAGCCATGCCCTCACTGTCGCTGTACTTTTCCTGAGAAATACCATTAGAGTTCACAATCCGAGGGTCTAAAAGGCCCAACTGTTTGCAAAGAATGAGCACAGAGGGAATCGGCTCTTCTGAGCTGGGCCTGGACTCAGGCTGGAAACACTATACCAGTTCCGTCTATAACGAAATCTCGGTATGCGAAAAATGCCCTGATCAGCCATACGTCTCGCTCGTGGTTCCCTGGCCTCACGGCTCAAAGGCGGATACTATTTTCGCGACGCGGCGCATCGTGTTTACGACAGTGTCCCACGATCAAGGATTTTGTGATGATCTGTCCTCTCACGGGACGTATGATGGATCTTGGACCTCATTTGAAGCAAGGGTAATAGACCCGTCCGGATCCGAGCGTGTATCCGACCGGCTCATCCAGGTCAACATGGTTGCGTGCTCCGACTACAGGAAGCATGTCAACACTTGGGACTATCGCGACACTAGTCGACAGCATCCGTCGCAATATCGCCGACACCAAGGGACGGACACAGGCTTGGGTGATTGGTTACAAAGGATTCAAAGCGGAGACAGGATCCAAATCATCCCGAAAGCTTCCTTCCACGGATGGGTCAATTTCATCAAGGAGGCCCGCGTGGATATCTGGGTAGAGGAGGTTACCGCCCACGATTCCTGCATGCGTAGCTTTTCAACCCTAGGCAATGACTACTCGGCTTACCGCTTGCTCGATGGCAGCAAGAAAGAGATACGTCTGGTGGTGATTGAACCAGCAGCGGCAGTTGATGAGCCTATGCGACTGTCGATACGGTACACGTCACTTGCCGAGTCCGACCATGTCCCGTATGACGCTTTGTCGTATTGTTGGGGGCAAGTCAGAGACTCCAAGGCCGTCACTCTGACTGTTTCCGACGAATTTACACCGGCAAGTCGCTGCAGGGTGAGCAACAATCTCTACGTTGCTCTCAGGCGCCTCAGACGCAGCGACACGGCTCGAACGTTTTGGATTGACCAAATATGCATTGATCAATCAAACCTCAAGGAACGTCAAAGCCAAGTGGAGTTGATGGCGGACGTGTTTGCGTTGGCCAAAACGGTGTGGGTTTGGCTAGGCGAGGTTGATGCCGAGATTAAGCAAGACTTGACCATCATGCGAGACATTGCACGCAAGTATGCTCAAGGCCGCGGGCAAACCGTGCACAAGGCCGGTGAACTAGCAGAGAGGAAGACGGCCCACAGCATCATTGCAGAATCAAACTACTACAGTTCCCGCCACGATCGAGTATTCTGCCGGCCATGGTTCCAACGGGTGTGGGTGCTCCAAGAAGTGTGGAACAGACCTACATCGCCGCTGACCGGAGAGACGGCGACCAAATCCCAGACAATGGTTGTCTGCGGGGACGAAGAGGTGCCCTGGGAGCTCATCGTCCAGGCCAACCACTGCCTCATCAACCAGTACGCCTTCCTCAGAACCAACCTCATGCCGGCCATCTGGTCAGCGCTGTTTGACGTCACAAGGATCTCGAGTCCTCCGCAGTTGCAGGCAGCTCCGGCGCCCCGCCAGGACATCTTGACCGTCATTGTCAACAGCCTGGACATGCAGGCCACAGATCGCCGCGACAAGATATTCGCCCTCCTGAGCTTTGGGAAAGACACGTGGAACGTTGCGCTGCCGGACGCCATCAGGCCCAACTACGAGAAGAGCGACATTGAAGTGTATGCCGACTTTACTCGGTGGTGGATTGGCCAATATGGATCCCTGAGGATTCTCTCTGCGACTCACGCACTGACTGGCAGGTCTTGGGTTGACAACCAAGGCCTAAATTTCTGGACGCAGTCGAACCACGACAGGCCGCCCTCGTGGACAATATGGTCTGACGGCAGAAGCGAATGGATATACAGCACGCTCGCGGGACTCGACGAATCCGAGTACTCTGCGTCTGGCGACTGTGCCCTTGATAGGAATCTCCTCCAATATACAGGCTCTTCGAAACGTCCGCGGCTGTCTCTGAAAGGCGTCGTAATCAGCTCCGTCTCCTCCCTTCATTACTACCCTTGTTTCAGCAGCTCAAGATATCCGGACATGGATCAAGCCTATCGGCGAATCTTCCATCCCGCGCAGGCAGCCACTGACAAGCGGAGAAATTCAAAGAAAACTCGGCTTCTCAGCTCGGAACTGAGCCAATCGAGCAGCGAGTATATCAAGGAGCTTGTCAGGCATTATTACTCACATTCGAATAATCTTAACCCAAGTGCCAGTGCCTCACTCCCGTGCCATGGCAAGTGCATGTTTGAGGCCGCCAATGGGTCCATGGGTCTATTACCTTTCCACGCACGCAAGGATGACATTGTCGCAATTTTATATGGAGGTCATGTGCCGTATCTACTAAGACCCACAGACGTTCCCGAGGAATACCAGTTTGTGGGTGAGTGCTACATGGAAGGAATAATGAGGGGTGAGGCGTTGAAGGATGGGGAATTGAGAGAAGAGAGGATATTTCACCTGGTCTAAGTTATCCGCGGTGTTAGGTTGCAAGTCTTCAGTGGACACATTGTAAGACGCAAATTTGTTGCATCCAACGGGGCCGTAATCGCAGCATGCCGACAAGGGGACTGCGAATAGCGATGGGTGAACAGCGCCTCTCAAAATGCAATGGAAACGTTTGTGAATAAAGAAGCCAAAAGACGTGAATCTCCAATGAAGGATAATGATGATTCGGTTGTACCGCATTCACAGCGGCTGTGGGTGGGGGATCCGGAGAGACATTGCAGCTGAATTATTCAGAGGTGATTTGCTGTGAAGAACGCATCAATGAAAAGCACGGCTCCCGGCACTACCATTCGACTCATTCAAGAGTGGAATTACAAGTTGGAATCAGTGAAGGCGTCTGAAGATGAATGACGGTTTACCAGAAAGTATAAAGCCAGCAAACTCCAACCACTGACTTTTCTTCACACTTTCCACCCTGCCCAAGCCGGTTTTCACCCGATATTCGCCCATCTAAATACTTTCTGCGCCATCTTTCTTAATCTCTTTAATTCTACATCCCAGTTACTCCCTCGCCAATAAAATGGATAGCTCTTCCAAGAAAACAAAGGATACGGCCACCGCCTCTGCCCCTGTTGTCAAAACGCCCACGCCTGTCAAGTGCTCTAACCCCTTGTGCGAGTGTCCTTGTGGTTGCAAAAAGGTGGTCAGAAACAATGACTGGACTTATTGCCAGGATTGCATCTACCAGATCCACCTATGCTGATGTGGCAAGACAGTGTCTTTTGATATGGCTCATTGTCTGAGCGTTGCCATCGACAGGTACCAAGTTCCGCTCAAAGACCCAAGGCCGATGACGTATGAGTAGCTCATTCATTGACACTTGATTAGAAATGTCGGAGTAGTGTCGGCTACGCTTTTTGTTGCCCGGGCCCTGCGTTTCTCCTTTGTGAAGCAATGCCATTTAATTCGCAACTGGGAGTTAATGACGGACTCAAACTATGTATTGTCTACTTGTTGAGACTCCCACAGAACCAGAGACAACATGCGAGCGCAAAGGAGCTAGATAGGAAAATCTAAGTAATGCAACACGTCATGCCAAGTCCACCATGAGACAGCTGTGCTAGACCAGGCTCTCCGTGCATTACATTAAAATGCCCTAATTCTCTGAAGTACCACTTCATGCCGAGACAAGCTCCGCCCCCTCACAGTTGAAGTCAAATGCCGCTTCACTACTTGCCGCCGACTGCTCAATATTTGGGCTCAACTCGACACTGCAGGGTAGTTGGTCTTCAATTGGAATGCCGGGGACCCACCCCACACAGCGGCCCGGGGACATGACGTTTTGCGGCAAAATCCGACGCCACAGAATTGCTGGGTTGGGCCTTGGTAAGGCTGAATTTGGCGTTGGCTGTGCTTGGGGGGCTTGGGTTAGCGGCGTTGATGATTGGTGGTCAAGACGCTCAGGCTGACAAGCCCCCACGCTCTGTCGATGGAGGCCTCGGGCGCACGTGGCCAAGGACAAGATGTGCCTATATCACCCTGACGAGCGCCGCCCTGGGAGGTGGTCAAGACGCGTCTCATGCACCGGCAGTTGAGTGATTCCGCCCTAGACTCCTCAACGACAGCAGCTCCCCGTGCTTTGAATCTACAATGAACAACCAGCAGCCTCCCCCAGGCCAGCACTACGGCTACCAGGGCGCCCCGCCTCCCGGGCAGCAGCCGTATCAGCAGCCGTATCAGCAGCCATATCAGCAGCCATATCAGCAGCCGCAGCAGCAGGGCTACCATGGCTACGGCCAACAGCCTCCGCCCGGCCAGTATCCTGGACAAGGCCCTCCCCCTGGTCCCGCTCCTCCTGGCCAATATCTCGGGCAAGGCCCTCCTCCGCCAGGCCAATACGCAAATCAACAGTATCCTGGCCATTGTCAAGCCCCAGCCCAAGGCCCCTACGGACAAGCTCCCCCCCATGGGCAACAGCCTCCACCGCCGGCAGCACCAGGACCCTATGGTCCCCCACAGCAGTATGGGGCCGCGGTAAGGCCAGACAGTCTCGCATCCTGAACCAGCACGCACCGCTAACTGCGAATCACCATAGCCACCCAACCAGCATTGGCAACAGCCGCCGCCGCCGCCAGGAGGCCAGCCATATGGCGGCTACCACCAAGTCCAGCCAACGCCGGCATCCCCCGGCTACGACGCCGCCCAGAAACAGTGGGCACAGCACGTCGACACGACCCTTGATGCCGAGACTCTCCGCAAGGCCATGAAGGGTCTCGGCTGCAACGAGAGGGCCATCATCGACGTGTACACAATGGCCAAGTACCAGAATCCATGGGCCATGCAGCAGCTGGTAAAGGACTACAACTCCCGATTCATGCGCGACCTCGCCAAGGACATTGAGAGCGAGACCCGAGGCGACTTTGAGACGGCCCTCCTGGCACTCACTCGCGGGCCGCTTGAGAACGAGGTCTACGTGCTGGAAAAGGCACTCAGCCGCGCGGGCACCGATGAGGAAGCCCTCAACGATATTTTACTATCCCGGTCCAACGCCGACATTCGCGCCATTGTGGCGGAGTACCGCAAGAGACACGGACGCGAGCTTGTCAACGACATCAAGAGCGACGTCGACGACACCATGTTCCGGCTCTACAGCATGGTGCTCGCAGCCAACCGCGCCGAGGACGCTGCGCCGGTGATTCCGGCCGAAATCGACCAAAAGGTCACGGAGCTGCAGCGCGCCACCGAGGGCCAAATCGGCGCAAATGCCGTCGCCGTCGCCCAGGTTCTCACCAGCTCCAACAGCTCGCAGATACACGCCATGAGCGACGCTTAACAGAGAAAATACCACCGCGGGCTTCAGCATGTCATTGAGAAGGAGTTCCGCGGAGACCTGGAAGACGCGCTGCTGTGCATGCTGACGTGCGGCACCGACCGCGGCAGGGCCGACGCGCAGGGCATCAGGTCCGCGTTGACCAAGACGGTGAGGAAGGACAAGGTCTTGATCAATCGCGTCTTCAGATTGTACCTGGACCGGGCACGCTTGGAGGCGGCCAAAACGGCGTACAAGAGAATGTATGGCGTGACCATGACAAAGGACCTGAAGGAGTATCTGTCGGGAGATTACGAGGCTCTGCTGGTTGCAATGACTGGCAAATAGGTGTGGCCATGGTAGCTGCAGTGTATGAATGAATGCCCACAACATTTCTGATGTGCAAGGAGAGAAGATGAAAATCCACAATGCGATTGAATGTGACGACGGCCTCGGTGGGTTTCTGCTACACTAGGTGCCGGCACCAGTACCATTCTGTTCAAACCGGGGTATCCTTGTCCTTGGCTTTGGTTCCGACGGAGGCCAGTCTCTTGCTCAGCAGACCTGATGGCAGCAAAAAGGTATAAATCAAGACGGATGTGATTGGAGGGAATTCAGACGTATTAGCGGGACGCGGCGCCGCTTCTCGAGTTCCTAGTTGCCTCGGCTTCTCCTCTCCTTCAGGAACAGGACCCAAGACGCGCACGCCTCCACGCTCTAATGGATTCGGCACCCAGCGCATACTCCTATACTGATTCTTGAGCATCTCGAAGAAGGCCTCAGTCGGCCAGCTGGGCATCCTCTGCCGCGAATCAGCGGCGTCCCCTGTTTGCTCATCCTCGTCTTCGTCTCGCCGTGTATCGATGAGCACCGTCGAGCCGTACTGTGAGTCGGTCTCGGCGGCAAATGCAAACATGTGCGACGGAACCTGCTCTCGGTCGATGCATGTTGGGCCATTTCCAAGCTAATATGTTGAGCAAGCTCTAGATAGTTGACGGGCGCAGTTCCGCCCAGAATGTTGTCGCCTTGTCTTCCATTGTGTAGCCAGATGAATATGAGGGCGATGGTGAGCGGGAATAGAATGGACTTGAGAGCCGCCATTTCCTCAACCGTGTTAGTGGGGGCATTCCACAGTGGGGCAAGCTTGGAACGCTTACGGCTCTTCCACCAAATCCTCTTTTAAACTGGAAACATTGTTTGAAATGTACCGAGGAAGCTATTTAGGGCTGCGCAACTGTCTGCAAAAGGCTCAGATGCGAAGTATTTAGTTGGTTTCCCTCTTTTTTTATGCTCTGAAAACCAATCGCATCATGCAGCGCAAGAAGAACTTCCCTACTTCAAATTAGCGGGCTTGGTCCTAAATTTAGTCGACTGAAATAGCATCGTGGCTGGGCATTTGTGCCCTTGTAGTCCCAGCAGCTATGGTGGTGACTGGTTATCCTGAGGTCCTGACTCCTGGTAATCCAGCACTGCTCAAAAGGACCCATACAACCCTTGATCCCTACCCCTGGACCATAAGGCTCCAACACGGGGGAAGCCCACGCTTGGCACATAATGGCAGAAGACTTGGGAAATCTTGCTGATATAATGCCACATTGTGCAGCAGCTATTCAGCTGTTCGGGGTTGGCATATAAACCGTTTTTTTTTTCCATCACATGGCTCTACTGCCTGAGATACGGTGGCGTTGAGTGACTTCAAAATTGTTGGTACTTCTGCCCTCCCCCCCCTGTATCAATAGTTGATACAGTCAGATTCTAACTTCATACGGTAATTTAACACCGCGGATAGCCACCTCTTTGTCCAATGAGCATAGCCCCGGGCCTGAGGCTGGACAAGAAGCATGGCAGCACACGAATCCCTGGGTTTGCTTACTGGTATTGTCTCTTCCGCCAGCAACATGTGAGGAATCTGGGCCGAGTCCCAAATATAGAGGTTCTATATTTAGTTTTCTTGCAAGTGTCCGTGCTCGATCGCTGGAGGCAGCGGAGCGAGATGTGCAAGTCGCATTCTCCCAGGATACCAAAGGATGATATATTAAGGCTGGATTTCCTACTCTGTAGAGTGCATAGCAACTACAAGTCTAGAGAGACAATACCTTGACAAGCTGTTTTTTCTTTTAATAATCTTTTCCTCGGTCTGCAAATATGCGCGGGTTCCTTCCCATTGTCGGGGTACTTTTGCTCGAACATGCTGGTGTTTCTGCGGTGCCGTTGGATGCAACTCCATCCAACCTTTGGACGCGGAAAGAAACAAATCCCAAGGAAGATTCCCTGATCCTTCCATCGTATGCGAAAACCGGATGGTGCTATTACTACACAGGCGTTCAAAACCGCGATAAAATGATGCAGCCTTGTTATACTTGGTGTAAAACTCAGCCGGATGGGAACGGCGTTGGTGTAAGGACAGGACCCATTCCGATTCGGTGCCGATTTTGGAGCTGAGCCACTCACCATGTCTACTAGTGCACACTTGGCAACACCACTGTAGAAGAAATGATAAAGGAATGGGGGGGCGAAAGACGTGATGACGACGGCTTGTTGTGGATTCCTGGCCTCTGCGTTTGCAATGAACCTCTGCTGGATGCAATCGCTCCCATCGTGGTGGAGGGCTTGAGAATACTCGGCGAGGCACTCGAAGTTTTGTGCAACGGTCTACTGACCGTCTTTGAGAGCGTTTTCCAGATCGCCCTCGCTGCCATTCCTGGAGGCGAATTGGAAGCAGCCGCCACGCTCGTCAAGGGGGCCAAGACTTTTGCGGAAAATGGCTTGGACGCAGTCAGTTTCTTTGGGGACTGGATCGGACCGACGTGCGGTACCGGGCGATTGGCATTCGATGAGAACCAGGTTTTCGACAACTTGGTGAATGCCCCAGACTCGATCGGCACCAGCCAAGGCTGCAAATTGACGGGCAAGAACGCTGGGAAATGCAAGACGCTTGACCCGAAGCCCGACTCTCCAAATTGGATGCCGCCTCCCGAGCCGTCTGTCAAGCCTACTCCCGAGCCGTCTGTCAAGCCTACCACCGAGCCGTCTGTCAAGCCTACCACCGAGCCGTCTGTCAAGCCTACCACCAAGCCAGCTGTCAAACCTACCACCAAGCCGGCCGACACTGCCAAGCCAACCAAAACCGACGACGATGGCTGTGCTCTGGCTGCTCTGGCTGCAAAGCCTACCAATGCGTACCTTGCCGACGAAACGAACAAGAAGTGTGCAAACGGCAAAGTGACGGTTCACATAACCAAGACATCGTCGGCCGTCAGCAGCTTCCCAACTACCATCATGGAAACTTGCGATGGAGCCAAGTTGCCCCAGGCATGTTACCACTACCGGTGAGTTTTCCAACATTCAAGGCAAACACATGCAAGCCTTCTCTAAACACAAACCAGGTCCGTCATGAGTGTGCACACAAACACGCCAGACATGGTCCGCTTCACCTGCCCACCGGCAAGCAAAGACGGCAAGGCAACTGCCGCCTGGGGCCAGACGGCAATCGCACCTCTGAGCAAAATGGGCCAGCACAACTGGGCTTGGGCCAATGGTTTCATTCCACGAACAGTTACGACAGACGCCAACGGAGCCGTCGCCAAGGGTTGCGAGAGCGTCGAGTGGCCGCCCAGACTCTTCTGGCCCGGCGATGCGGCCGCCGCAGCAAGAGGTCTGAAGCAGAGGGTTCGCTTGCTCCAGTGGAGTCAGAACCAGGCCGGTGGTGCACTCTGGAATGGTTTCTGCAACAAGAATGCTGCCGTCGCCACTCGTGTCAAAGGGGGGCTCACATCTTCCACCGTTCAGAGCAAGTTTATCAAGACTCTGGCCACCCGTGACGTGGGTAAGAACGTCGGACCAAACGGCATCACAAGTAAGTCGCAACCCCGTTTGTATTCCCCGCCTGGGCACCGGGGCTCCTCGACTGACAGCAGCCAGCATCCACCACCACTGTCAGCATCGCCACGGCTGTCCCAGTCTTCTCCCTGACCTTTGTCAACTTGAAGGACGATCCGTGGAACGGCCTCAAGGAAAACGAATGCTGGCCCAAGGCCCTGGCGCCAGAGGACCCCGGCTGGGCTCTCTTGACCGACGACGAGTTCTACAAGGCCGGGCAGCATCCAGAGCTGGCACAGTACACTGCGCGATACAAAAGCTACCCCCCAGTGTCCCTTGTCACCGACGCTCTCCTAGCCAACAACAAACGGGCCTACTATGACTTCAGCACCTTGGACAAGTCTGTCATCAACCAACGCTTCTCGGGCATTAATACCATCCCCGCCGGCCTGCGAGGCATCTTGCCGGGCATTCCCGATCTGCCAGTCGCTCCCAAGAGGCGGAATGCCAACGAAACAGATTATGCCGCACATGTGCCTGATGTGCCTCTCCCGGATGGTTTGACCCTCGAGAAGCTCGCGGACCTCAGTGACGAGGAGTTGGACGCGTGGCTCGCTGCTGGTTATGAACCGTCGCCGACATCTCCGCCCGAGGTTGAGGCCCTGGCCACGCCAGCTGGACGAAGCGTAGCCGAGCCGCTCGTTGCCGTTTCACTACCCAGGGCAGAACATCTTCAGCCGCTGCCCACCGCCGCACCCTAGGTGTCAGTGCAGGTTGATGTCATGGGGGATCGAGAACGTCTGTTCGCAACTGAACAGTCACCAAATTATGTAGAAAATGTATCAAGTCAATAGAAATTAGCGTTGGAATTTATCTCATGTTTTCTTGAAGGTAGTCAATCTCCAGACCGTGCCACCTTGTACGTCAACCCAATTTCACCACGGGGGAGCCTAGATGACTCTCCGTTTGTAAACGGATTCCCCTTCCCACACAGCTTCAGGATTCTCGGACCCGTCGCCTCTTAATTAATAGATAATTTAAAGATGCTACGTAAAGTATAGAAAAATAGGTATCATAATGGATTATTGTCAAGGCACGCCCAGTAGTTTGGCGGATATCTACCTTGGGCAACGGTTACTCGAACATCCGGAAAAGTTGTATGACCGAGTTGGTTAATGCAACGTACCGTCACATGTGCGCGGCTCCACCACATCATCGGCGCTGTTTCCTTTATCCGAGCACTGAATGTCCACACCAAACTTGGTCAACTGCAAACAATAATAATGCGACCCCCAGGCATGGATGGTCGCCTCTGGATGCAAATGAAGGATGCATTCAATGACGACCCAAAAGCTCGCCTGCACGTCTGCGTCCGCGACAACGACATGTCGGCGCTGCGAAACCTCGTCCCCCTCTGCGTCACTGGCGACCTCGAGCTCAACTACTGCGACCCGGACTTCGGCTCTGCTCTTCAAGTCGCCGTATTGTGCAATGGCATGGCGGCGGCAGGCATTCTTCTTGATGCCGGCGCCGACCCTTGGGCTTTCAATGGTTCCACGGAGCCGCAAACTTCGGCCATGGAAACGGCTATTCAGACAGGCAACCGCGACATGTTCACTCGTATGTGCGAAAACACGGACTTGGGAGGTGACAAAATTTCGCGACAGCTCCATCATACTCTTCTAAACCGAACAACCATCCATGGTCAGACCGCCATGGTCGAGGACGTTCTGGGTTGGGCTGACGGCTGGTCGGAAGCGGTCTTGGAGAATGCCCTTGGGAACGCCGTGTCAGGATGGCACGTCCAAGTGGTTCGGCTTCTTTTGGCCCGTTTCAGATACTCGACGCCATGCATCAACTTGTCTCTCTGCCGTGCAGCCGACTTCAGGTCGGACCTGCTCAGCCATCCTCGTGCCGAGCGCACCGGCCTGGACTACGTGAACCAGCAAGAGCTCATCGGTTGCCTTGTCGGTGCAGGGGCCGACCCAAACAGCAACGCTGAAGGGCCGAATACCGTCATTGCAGCGGCAACGTGGGCTGATTTGGTGGGAGCTCTCAAGGCGCTTCTCGACAAGGGCGCTGATCCCAACGGACGCGGCCCTGCTCGAGAAACCGCCCTTCACCATCTAGCATCGCCCGTGTATATTAAAAAGGGTCCCAGGCGCTGCTTGCACGAAACAGGTATTCGCTTGCTGTTGCAACACGGTGCGTCCGTCACGATTCAGGATGAGCTTGGCAACACGCCGCTGCACTACGCCGCCTTTGGATCCAATATGCACATTTTCTCCCTGTACACTACCGGCGTGCCAGTTGACAGTCCACACAGCGACGAATTAAGGTCTATCAAAAACAATAGCGGGGAGACGCTTCTTCACTGGGCCGCTGCGGGCAAGAAGATGGACATACTGCGCTTTCTATTATCGTCCGGTGCGGACGTCAATGCCGCCAACGACAATGGCTGGACGCCAGTAATGTGCGCTGTAGCCCCGTCAACCGCAACTGAGACCTCTGTGCCACGTCATTATAAAGCACTACAGGCGGCAAGAATTATCCTGGACCATGGAGCCGATCCCCTTGCGTGCACGGCCGAGGGCTGGACACTGCTGCACTGCTTGTCGCTTTACCTAGACAATGGTGATGACAATAACAACGAGTTGGCAAATCTTGCCAAGGAATTCATCACGAGGGGTATACCTGTTGATGCTCGAGCTACCATGTTGGCAGTTTCCACAAACTCTGGTCGCAAATCACTCGGTGTGACCAACCGGGAGGTCGGCATCTGGGGCTCCCGCGTCGCTGAGCATCTCCAACCCAGCGGCAACAAGTCGCCTGCGACGACCAAAGATAGAACGCCGCTGCACTGGGCCATGTTTCACGGCGCTGCCGGCCTGGCGAGGGTTCTGTTGGCCAATGGAGCGGACGTGAATGCCGCTGATGAGAAAAATTGCCTGCCAGCTGACCTGATCAACACCTCGCCACTGCTCCAGACGCATCCAGATATACGCGCGAGATTAACACGCATTTTGGCTGATGCTGCAAATTCCAGCATGGAGCACTCACGAAAGCAACAGCAGGCCACATGGGAAACAAACAGATGCCGTTGAGATCAAAACAGTCATCGCATCATGACGTTGTGCAGCTTTTATATGTCTAATCCACAGATTGCCTCTGTGCGAGTTCGTCGTTAGGCGTTGCCATTCAGGCCGGAGTGTCTGGATCTTGACGGTCTTGTGGGGGAGCAGGGGTGGCAAATTCGTATCCTTTGTCCGACAAGATGTAGTTGATTTCGTACGGGTTATTTGCTCCGACGACCGACGTACCCATTGCCCCACGAGACAGTTCTCCTGGGTTATTTGCTGCTCTCATGGCTAGGCTGGCGGCCAAGCCAGTACGCCATCTCAAGCATAGGCCCTTGCGTCTCCGGAACTTTGATAATACTGCCAGTGAGCATAATGCAGCGAGATGGCCCCGCTAATGGTGGCGGTTAGGATCGTGTCTAGGGCGGGAATGCTGCCCGATGCGCCTCTCCACGCGTCAATCTTTCTGCTCTCAATATCAGAGATGATGGACTCGGGCATGCCACGAGCCTTGGAGCCTGGAACCCTGGCTGGCGGCATCCGCGCCTCTGATGCCCGGTCCGGCTCGAGTTGGGTTGCAGAGCACCCACTCCACAACACTGCGAGGCTCATAATCTTTATACTTTGGCAAGAATGCGTGGAGGTTATTGTACTCGGCTGCCTCGAACACCAAAGAGCGCTTACGAACAAATTTGTCATGGACTTGAGGGAAGAGAATGGCAGCGGGACAGGTCGGGTTCTCCATGTACTTGCGGCTCGGAGCCTGGAACTCGCGACCCCTTGCTGCAGGCTTTCATACCACCGGAGCCCACGCTGCCGGAAGTGAGGAAATGCGGGTTATTGCCCGTGCAAGCATCCTTGCCCTGGCTGGTGCATCCGGCTGTTGGTTGACTCACCGGCATTAGAAACACTGGCCCCATGGCCTATTTACGTCACTCTCTCTCTCGTAAACAGGTTGCAACCCGGCGCCCATAAATAGGAAGAATATGCCCAGCCTGTTCTCAATTCAATGTTCCCGTCTTTCAAGGACCCTTTATTTTCATTTTCGGAACTTGTCACCTTTAAAACGCTTGACTGGTGCAAATGCGTGGTGACGTTTTGCCAACACTCGAGGTTGCCATCGAGCTACCGTAGTTCGGAAAGAAAAACAGAAACATTCAATAAGTGCACTCGGCTATCATCGCATGCAGAGGCGGCTGAATGAAGAAACATTTCTTGCCCCAATATGCGGACAAATAATGAACCTTGCCGTGCGGTTAGGATTTATGGCCCTCATGGCACCGACCCAAGCACAAGATTGTCAGGTCGGACCCATACAGTGTAGGAAATTCCTGTCGCGCGGGACTTGCCGTCCCCGCATGCTTAGAGCAATATTAGATGGGAGGGGCACATGACGCGCAACCGTTAAAAATTAAATACGCAACTGTCGGGCAAGGAACTCGGCCAGTAGTATCCACGCATAATTTTAACTATGGTTATAACTCTAGTACCTTGATAAAATACATCATAATACCTAGTTTTTTATACTTTAGAACATCTTCCTATTAATTTAGAGGCAGCCTGTTACGTGCCGGAATCCCTACAACCAGGCATGTAGGGATTAACGTACTTGAGGTTAAATTAAGTGTAATAGAGGTCAAAGTCATTAAATGCGTAAGAAAAGACAAAGTGCAGGTCCTGTTTAGTTGTGTGTAAGATTCTTGTTGATTCCATCTATCTGGACGTCGGAGTTGACCATTTATACGCTGTGTTAGTCACGTGTGTCGCCAGTGTACTTGTCACGGATTGTATCGTAACACAGCCTTTAGTATTAAGTGCGCTATAGCTACTAAAAACTTGGGCTACTAATTAAGAATTAATTATATAACCCTAACCCTGTATTAATAGTCTCTTCACTACGGCCTTATAAAGATTAAAGGGCTAATAATATTTCTTACGGTATTGCTAATAGTATTGCTATATAGCACTGCTATTACCTGTGAATTATGGCGGCAGAAGCGGCTAAAAGTGTTACTGGCAAGGTTCCCCTGCCCGACGGTTGCGTATTCAATTTTTGACGGTTGCGCGTTTATGTGTCCGTAATCTCCTAGACCTACACACCGCGGATATGAGACTAGCCACCTAGATTTGGGGCTGCAATTAGACATTGGCAACGGAGAATGAGTAAGACGCCAATCACAGCACAGTAGAACCATGCCGTAATTTACCAGCACGCCATGTTTCAGGATAAGAAGCAAATATACATAAACAGAGCGCAGGTCATGTAGATGACGCAGTTTTATAGCCGTGAGGGTGGGTGCTTGATTATTAAAGGTAATTTGCATGTATATAATAGGTCGCACATCCCGAGAATATACGACGTGGCCAAACCGAAAAACACGTCGCCCTTCAACACGCGGTACACCATCCATCAGAATGCAACCCATCAACCTGCTCGTCCTGGGCCTGGTCCAGTCTGTCCAGGCCATCGTCGGCGGAACTGACGCAACGGTTTCCACGGCACCATTCATCGTTAGCGTAAATGCCAATAGCTGGTCTGGCAAGAGCCATATCTGCGGCGGCATCCTCCGGGACGCCCAGACCGTCATCACCGCCGGCGTCTGCTGCGATGGATACTCTGCTACCTCTCTATTCGCCCAATTCGGTGGCTTGGACAGAACGAAGCTTCGGCGTGAGAGCCCAGTCACCAGCGTGCACATGAGCTCAAAATGGAACGCACAAACCCTCGACTACAACGTTTGCCTTTTAAAGCTCTCATCCCCAGCCGCCGAGGGGAGCGGGGTGAGGTTCGCCACATTGGCAACCCAACGTCCTACAGGCGGCGAGGAAGTTGTGGTGGTGGGCTGGGGCCGAACCGAACCCTTGTCGCCGGCTCTCCCAAGGATGCTGCGGCAGATGGATGCCAACATGTCGCCGGAAAATGCATGTGAAGCGGCGTGGAAGGGCTCCACCAACATCTCCAAGAACATGTTTTGCGATGCTGGCGTGGATGGGGCCTCGGTGTGTGCTGGAGATGTTGGCGGTCCTGTTATTCTCAAGGCAACTGGGCAGGTGGTTGGACTCACGTCATATAGTTCTGAGGATTGCACTAGCTTCCCCAGGCCGAATTTGAACGTCGATTTTACCGACGCCAAAATCCGTGAATTTATCAGAGGAGTTTTCTAAATTACAATGATTCTTCTGCCGCACTAATAATTGCATATAATCTTGGTGCCTAGCTGTGGTCTACGTTACCAAGGATAAAATGGCGCGCGCGTATATGCAGAACTATGACCCGGAATTTGCCGCCATTGTGCGTTCTGGCGATATCTTGGTATCGGGATACAACTTTGGTACAGGTACGTCCTTTCTCGGTCTTTCAACCATATGCTTGCTTGCAGTTCTTTTTTACTATATAGAGACTATAAAGGAACATGGCAAAGGACCAAACATGGCATTTCCCTTCTCCATTAGGCAAGTGCCAACTTGGTATATGCTAGGCTCGTCGCGCGAGCAGGCCGCTACGGCTCTACTAGCTAAGGAATCCCGCTTATCATAGCGGGTAGCTTTAACAGTACCTTTGCGCGTAATGCTATTAACAACGCCCTTCTCAGCCTAGCGTGCCTCGCCTTATGGAACGTCTGCGGGCCTACTTTCCCTCTCAGGCTAAGAAAGGAGACGGAAAAGCAGCGCGAGAGCCAGCCCCAACTCGCCGCACAGCGTGAACGCTAACGTGGGATGTCCGGCGTAGCCTTGGTGCAGGAAGGCCCGGATGGTACGGCATGGACCGAGAAGGTCGGCAAGCTACCGGCCACTGTGCAGGCTATTAATGATACCCGCGGGCTGGAATCGTTTACCAAAGCTGAGGCTGTCAGGTCCTCGAAACCGTCAAGTGGGTGATCCGTCGTAACATCTCACCGCAACTGCATCAAGCTGCTGTGCTATACAGAGCAGGACAATCATTGAGCTGGAAGAGCTGGATGGTTATTTGGCACTTGGTGCGGGTAGAGCTTGCTGAAAATACCGTTTCCAACCGGATCTCAGTTGCAAGGGAGCTTTTTATAATTCAGCAGTGTTGTATTAATATCGGGATCAGAGTTGGTTGCAATTTTTTTCACCTTTTTTCCTTTTCCACAGTCTTTCCATACAAGGGCGACCTTCCTTATTCCTGATCAGATCATGCCCAATGCGTTGATTTACACAAGTGTTGAGGTGCCTTGTGCAGATTGACAGAAAATAGCACACTTTGAACCTCCTTTTTCCGTTGGACTACACAACCATTCGGCAAGATGTGAACCAATTCGACCTGTGACAAGATGATAAGCCTGTTCTAGGTGTGATCAGGTCTAGAATGAGTTGCCATGGTTCCCAAGCTCTCTCGCCATACCTACCAGCAATCGAGTTCCCAAGAGACCCAGTCTTCTAGACTCTCTCGACTGCTGATTACTTTTTCTCTGATAAAAGGCACCGCACTGCAATAGACTGCGTTGGATGACTACTTGTTAAGTGACGACTTATTATGTACGGCTCTGTCTCAACTTTGGTGGCTGTGTATGTGTGTTGCGGGCGCTTGCACCCCAGCCCCCTTTCATTATAGCTTAGAGTTTGAAGGCATAGCTTTTAAGTGAATCCTTCGGGAGACTTTCACACACATAATTAATGTACCCAGGGCAGGATGAACCTGTAGATGTATAACTGTAACAGCCCATCCTTTTTGTATTGTATCAGAATATTAGCCTCAGTGGGATATGTGATTCTGATAAATCCCCACCTAGTATTTATAGCTTACTACAAAGCTCTTCCTACGAGCTCAACGCCAAGGCCAATAGACACACTTCCATTTTGAGGCAGACTCGCACTATCCGACATATCTGCCCTTTAGCACTTTTATGAGATACATTAATACTCTTGTACATACTCTATCTTTTACCGTGGCCGGTTCGTACATAATGACTTAATCCAGCACATTCCCACCAAGGCTAGTAGCATCGACCCTAGTCTATTGTATGTTTACATTCCTAGCTGCAAGTTATGCGTGTCTGCAAGATAAATTATATAGAATAGCGCCCCAGTTTAATACCTGAATATTATGCGGCGAGATGAACCTTGTTACGTGCTGGGACCCCTACATATAGGTATGTGGGGATTGACGTGGTTGAGGTTAAATTAGGTGTACAAAAGGTCAAAGTCGTTAAATGCCAGAAAGATAAAGTGCAGGTACTGATCTGATATGCGTAAAGCTTTCTGTCGATTCCATCTGTCTAGAGGTCAAGAATGACCCTTTATGCTGGTCTTGTCACGTGCCTCTGCTCCTTCATAGTTTGTATTGTAACAGACCAAGTCGGCAGCATCCCAGGCTATTTTGATACCTATAGACAGTGACGGTATTCATCCGTATTTATCAGCATCAGCATCATCAGTCGTCATCATCAATAGTATAGATTGCCGCTAAAATAGTATCTATGAGCCGTCTATAAGTCTCATGCGTCTCTCGTAGTTTCACAGTCAATCGAGTCTATTTAGAAGGGCATCCCTCGGGCGACATTTAAACACCTTCTCAGAAGCTGCGTAGTGGTGTTTTGATATTGTAGACAAATACTGCCAGTGTTGGTATTGCCAGTGTTGGTACAGTGTGGAAGAGACCGCACGCCAGGTTAGGATGGGGTGGAGGAACAGGGTCAGAGACTTGCTTCTGCTATTAGGGTATAGTTTTAGTATAAAAGGGAGTAGCCCTGCTATCTTGTATGTCGAGACGAAGACGAACGAAGACCAGAAGACTTGCAATACTCACCTCGTGCGTGCCTTGTGAGAAATAAAAGGAGTTTTTGCCTACTTATTATATTCGTTTATTTCATCTTTACTCATAGCCTTTAACATTTTGATTTAAAGATTACAAGCTTAGATCTCCCTATAGTGATTCTGTCAGAAGATCCGAGGGCAGAAGCTATCTACTGAGTGCATACGGAAATCACTCGCGATAGCCTTGATGCTACAAACCAGAGAGAGGTTTATGAAAAAAGGGAAGGACTAACTATTTAATCTATTTTATTAGAACTAGTAACTTGAAGCTTAATACTTTCCTCTATATTATAGACTGTATATTACATATGCGGATAACAGTTTTAGGTAGTTAATAAAGGCTGCTATACTCTAAACAGTACTCCTTTTTAAAGTTAAATTCCTTATATAATAAGGACGATAATCTAATGAGACCTTTCTAACTATTTAATTAACTCTGAACGAGTAAGGGAAATTATTTTTAGTAAAGAGACATCGAAACCACAGAGTTAAACTTTTGGGGCATACAGTTTGTTGGTATGCGTTTAGGCCTAACAAAGTATATCAAGCCAAGATTGAAGACAGGGGCTATCTCGTCTAGAGACTGTTTCTGGTACCAGTCATCCCGCCACATGATATCCTCAACGTCTTCCTCACTCAAGTTGGCGTTGTCAAAGGGATGTTTGCGCGTCCGTGACAATTGCGCGTGCTTGGTTCGAGCACAAAGGTAACGACGAAACCCCGCGAAGGCACTTATCTGCTGGTCTTCCTTCTCTCGACAAAGAAGCTGCCCATGCTTTATGACAAATCAGATATCAAACTGGCCAGATAAGAGGCCATCTAACAGTCTTGAGCGTGGTGGCGCAGCACCTGAACATGTCACAACTGTGCCAGGTTCGCAATGGGTTCTGCAGCGAATCAACTTGATGGTGTTGAGAATCTGCAGGGCCCCAGATACTTGTACTAGGTCATGTCTTTTCGTTGGCATCGTAGGTCTTTGGCAATGCTGCATCACCACAATCCGTTCCTACTCTCTGATCATTAATTACCCCGCAGCTGTCCCTGTCACTGAAACAGACAAAGTAGCGAGCGACCAGTGCGTAATAAGAGCGAGGCACTAAATCCGAAAGGCCTTCCTAATCAAGTTTAGTGGTTTCTTCAATACGACAAGATAGCGGGCTGCGCCAGGGCGATTTGCATTCGTGGCAGTAAAGCTTTGGGTATTCTCAGAAAGAAGATGCATATTTGATGTAAAAATTTCATTTTCTTTTTAAGCTATACTGGTATTTATGTAAAAAATAACCCGAATGGTAGCTTGTCAGCCGGCTGATGTTGGTACTTTTCACAGGTCCGATCTACAAGTCTGCGACTGACATGTAAGATTTTAGCCTGCTGACTGTGAGACACTTTTCCAAGATGACGACTGTGGAGCCCCTCTGCTTTGATTGACAATGTGTATATATCCAGTCCGTTGTATGCTGTTGTTGACCAAACACTCTGCGGCAAAAAAGCTTCATTTCCGCAAACTTTGATTCACACCGTCCTTCAACATGTCGACAGAGACTGCCCCCGTCACAGAGGGCGAGGCGCCGTATGACGCCCCCGGGGCCGGTAAGCCAACCAAGACCTGGTATAAGATCGTCGGTGACCTGGTCTCATCTACTCGGCCGGCCCTCATCGCAATCCACGGAGGACCTGGTTGCGGCCACCAGTATCTGTCCACCTTGACGGACCTCTACCACCAGCAAGGCACTCCCGTCGTCTACTATGACCAGGTCGGCTGTGGACGCTCCACGCACTTCCAGGAAAAGATGGGAGACGGCTCCTTCTGGACCTTTGACCTCTTCACCGGCGAGCTGGATAACCTGATTGAGCACCTGCAGCTGAGGGACAGGGGCTTCTTCCTCCTGGGCCACAGCTGGGGCGGCATGGTGGCGGCCTCGTACGCCTCGCTGCGTCCCAGGGGTTTGAAAAAGCTCGTCTTGTCAGGTTCACCGGCCAGCATGCCTCTTTTCGCCCAGGGCACACGCAACCTGCGGGACGCGCTGCCCGAGAAGACGCGCGCGACGCTCGAGGAATGCGAGCTCAAGGGCGACCTCGAGAGCCCCGAGTTCCAGGAGGCCTCCAAGGTCTTCTACACGACGCACGTGTGCCGAATCTATCCTTATCCGGACGACGTCCAGTCTGCATTCGACAACCTGGAGCAAGACCCGACGGTGTACATGACCATGTAAGCAAGAACCTGCGTCTAACCACACACTTCTGCGCGGGGGCGTGTGCTAATATATTGCGCAACCCAGGCAAGGTCCGTCGGAATTCATCATTGCCGGCACCTACAAGGACTGGGAGGGCTGGAGGGAAGCCCACAAGATTGAGGTAGAGACGCTGCTCATCAACGGCCAGCATGACGAAGCCACTGACCTATGCGTGCAACCCTGGTTCTCCGCCATCCCCAAGATCAAGTGGGTAACGATTGATAATGCCAGTCATATAATACACTGGGAGCAGCGCGAGCGATTTATGAATTTGGTTGGGGACTTTCTCAAGCCCTTCCCCTAGATCCGTCACGGGGGACTTGCATTCACAAGTTAGACTGGTCGTTGGAAGCACTATCCTGGTGATTTGCTTCAGGACAGAGCTACATTAGTTAGATGTGACTGCTGTCATTACACTCACCCCGACAAAGCATCAATAGCAAATCTATTAATTCTTTATACATCTTTTTTCATCGTCATTTGTTAAATCTCTCGACGGGTTGCATGCTACTGTACTCGGTGGGCTCATCCCAGGCATCCAGATTGGTCTGCATTGTTTGTCTGGTTTGGTTTAAATTATACTAAAGTAGTAGGATTAAAGATTTATAGTATAAGAGGCTTGCGGTGAGGAGAAACAGGCTATAGGAATATTTGTACCGATTTGGCTGTAGGAGGGCTGTTTGACGCTGCAACAATTCTTGACTCGGAAATGATGCTGCTAGAAAGAGAAAGACAATCCGTCATGCTTTCAAGCCTTTCCACAACCCTTGTGTAGCTGTCAAAATGACCTACGGCGACTTCCCCGTGCTACGGACAGTTGGCGGTACTGCCCGGGTGCTCCCGTCTCGGTTCAACCCACCCTTGCATTATGCACTCATTGGCTGACGGAAACCACGCACACATGGCGCTGAATGCCCAAGACGAGGGTCTGGCCAGAAGCAAGATTGCTACCTAGAGTTTCTGTTAGACTTTGGGCCAATGAGAAAATTGGTATTAGTCGACCAGACTTGGCATGTCGAGACCGGTGAGCAGACCGGCACGCAAAGTAGCCATCCTGGTTGTATCAGCACAAGGCAAGCGGCGGGATCAGCCGAATATATAACCGCCATTTCTCACCTGTGGCATCATGACATCATGGCATCATGGGGTGAGATTGCGTTTCGATAGGCCAACAGACATGGTGCTACATTATCTTGGTCCCGCGATATCCTCATTGACGCGCGCTCAGTAGCAGCAGGCATCATCTCTTTGGCTCCGTAAATATTAGCGGGAACGGAGTAGCAGGGATATTAAGCAGTAAGATAGCAAGTCGATACGGAGTACCTTGACGGTCAATCAGGAGTTACGGTACACCTGCTAACCATGATGCATTCAACGACTGCCTTGCCACCACTCGACCATAAAAAGGACCAGCCCCCATACTCTTGCCATTAATATTTTCCAGATTGTTACCAAAATTCACAACTTTCTATTCTCATCAAGCTCAATTCAACCTCTTTTAACAATGAAGTTTGCTTCTGCCATCGTCGTAGCCGTTTCCGGCCTTGCGGTCGCCAGTCCGGTTACACATGCGGAACGCGGGACTGGCAAAATTTCGCAACGCGGGACTGGTAAAATTGCGGAAAGCGAGACTGGTGATAAATTTTCGGAAAGCGGGACTGGTAGAATCCTCGGAAACAGTTACGCCTTGTCGAGTCCGTGGAGATTGCTGCAGTGTAAGTCGCGCCTGGCATATCCGAGGTTACGCAGTGTTAACATGACCATCTAAACCAAGAACATGTGTGTCCACGTAAGTTATAGGGATACGCGGCCCGGAGAAAAGGTGACGGTACTAACGGGTCTTTTGTTTATTCCTTAGCAAATGGGGGCTCTGTTTCTCTGGGTAAGTGATGCCCAGACGTTTCAGCTGCACATGTTTCTAACCGTCACTCGAGCAGAGATAGCAAAGAGGCCAAGGCGAGGTAACGGCGGCAAGGGCATCTGCTCGTCACACCGTGGTAGTCGGTATTACATGGCCAGGCTTGCTGTATTATCATTGGTGTATAAGATTGTTCAGGCAGATAACAAGAACACATGCCGCTTTTATTTACTCCACCCAAAAGTCGTCCAAGTCCTGCAGAAACCCCAAGTCCACGTCAATGAAGCTCTTCCACAAGTCAATCTCCCTGAACCATGGCCTTGTCTGAATGGCAAAGGTGACGGCCGTGCACCTCTTCAAAAGCTCCTCCACGTCTTCGGCCATGACGAGAATCAAGTCCCCGCGGCTGACCACCCGCTCTCCAAATTGTCCTTGCCAGAGACCCAGTCGTTTGCTGACGGCCAGGTGAATGCTAAACTCGCTGTCTGGCATGTCTTTTGGAACAAACTTCCATTCCCAAGTCCGGCCGGCACTGTCCATGAAGCTGAGACGCTGTCGATTAAGCGGTCCAACCATCAGGGGGTAGAAGTGCGGCGCCGACCAGACCCTGAGCAGCGCAAATCGGGCGCTGGCGTGTGAATTGGCAAACTTTTCTGCCAGGGGCACAAGGGCCGGCCACTGAGGAGGGCCGGCATAATTTGCTGGCTCTTTGGTGGGGAAGTAGCCATATGGATCATCGTAGTTTATGAAGAGGTCTAGCTTATCGGGCCGGTGAGGCTCAGTGTTGGCCGCGGCCATTCCCGACACCACTTGCGGATTGGGTTGATAGTGCGCCGGTGCAATGATGCCTGCTCGATACACTGTTGAACTTTGATTAGAAACATGCTCGCGACGTGCACATGTATCGAGCGCGGGCAAACTCACAGCGTGCAACAATGGGCCGGATCGCCACACTCCAATCCAAGGGGTAAACGTGAGCGTAGTAGCTTGTTGTTTTCATAAACTCATACCACTGCTTCCAAAACTCTCCTTTTCGATACTTGCAACTTGTGCGACCCCTGCGGTCGGGTCTCGTCATGGCTCGTTGTTTGGGATAGAACAAGGGCGAGCTCCGGAATTCGCGACACTGGTTTGACTCGATAAAGTTGGTCGCAACCTCGGTTACCGAGAGCCCCGGGAAGAACATGGCCATGGTCGCAAATGCCCGGACCATGTCGTGGGTGATGAAGCTATGCGGCCACGCTGTGGAAGGGTCGGGAGAATAGTCACGGTAGTCTGCCCGCAACTCAAGCCAATCCAGCGTCTCTGCGATAAACCAAACCCAGTCATTTGGACCACGGTAATTACAGCTGAGAATTGCATCAACCATTTCTTGAACTTGGCGGTGCTTCTCGGTGGCACCTGGTTCAACGTCTCCGTCGTGGAGCGACTTTTTAAACTCTGCAAATTTGAGTCAGCGCGGGGAGTTGATGACTTCAAATAGACGGGGCCTGATGCCAGGGCACTCACCAGCAGACCTATCGCGTTCCATAATTTCCAAAGGATCAGCTTCCTCAAGTCGCTCGCTGTATGACAGACTCGATTTATTGGAATCCAAGCCCGTGCGTCTGAGAAGCTTGAGTCGTTGTCCTGCAGCCTGCTCTTTTATTGCCTGCTGCATGCCTGACTCCCAGACTTTTGGCAAGTCCCAGATAGCGCCCTCATTGTCATCTTTGTTGCCAAGGTCTGCATGAGACAGAGCGCCTGCGGCTTCAATCGTCAGCTCCAGCTGTGCCAGACGTCGCACAAGCTCTCGGGCTGTGCTGGGCAATGTGCGGCTCTCAATACACCTCACGCCGTTCTTAATTTCCCTAAAGGGTATATTGTTCTTGTTAGATACCAGCTCCTCTGGGAAGAGGATCTTGTCCTCGACAATGTTAGCCTCGTTGTAGAATAAGTACGATGCTGTGCTCGACTCCGAGACTTTGCGACTGCTCACGCCCTTTCCATTCACGTTGAATGCGACAAACTGGTTGCGTTCATCCATCAGCTTGTCCCAAAGAGTCTGCGAATCCTCTCCTGGTTTGAATTTTCGGGTTCGCATCGAGTTTTCCTCTCTTGTCAAAGTTCGCAACATGGGTTCCATGTGTGCGTATATGCCGCGCGGGCTCGTGATGCGCCACGCATACTTGAGCTCCTACAGTATTCAGGTTAGCGACCGACCCGAGGCATAAACAAGGTCAAGCAAAGACGTACATGGATAACAAGGTTGTAGGTTTCCATCGACGACTGGCCAGGGACAAAGTCCCAAATGTACACGTCATAATAGTCCTCGAATCCGAGGCGCCATTTTCGCAAGGAATCAACCATGTCAAAGTACCTCGGTCCGACTTCCAGAACATTCACGAATTCGTTCTTGGAAGCTCTTCCAACGCCCTGTTTCTTGCGGTAGGTCCACAAGTGTTCGTCGGGGGGCGCTGTAATGACGCGACCGGTTTTGCCGTCCCGAACCAGGAGCAACAAGTCGCCGGCCCGCATCAAAATATACTGCAGGAACCTTCGGGTAACTGCGTCGTTGCGTTTCATATGACCAACAATGATATTTCGTGTCTGGACAATGTCATGCTGACGACGAGCCTGGCTTCGGCCACCGACTTGAAAATGCCGGCTGTGCTTCTGAGCATCAAAGTCAACAAAGTAGGGAAAGAAACCAAGTTCCTGGAGGTGCTGAATAAACCTGTCACCGCCCCAGGAAACCCAATTCGAGGCTGGGAAGTATTGCCATAGGTTGAGGAGATTCAGATCAGAGAATTCGGCCCAATTGCGGCAGAGTTGGATGGCATTCTCAAGATTACAATCCTTGGCCAAGATGGAGAATTGCAGCCAACCATCTCGAGACATGGCCTTTTCGCTGGCGTGATTCCATATGCTCTTCCCACAGATTGTAACTTTTGAGTTGCTGGGTTTGGTTGTTGGTGGTTGGCCCGTTAGTTTGGTCACATACTTGTCCAACAACCAGTCACGAGTATCGAGATGTGCGTACCGCCGCCTTTCAACGACTAGATCTGCCAGGGATTCTTCGTCGTCGTCTTCCTCGTCTTGTTCATTCTGGGCAAGGATTTGCGAGTCTTCATCTGCTTCATCTCCGCGGGCAAAGTCGGCACAGGCGTCTCTAATGACCTGCAGACCGGGCTCGGAGACCTTCAAGCAGAGATCGCGCAGGTCCGACTCGGCAACGTCGGCGTCGTTGAGGAATTCCTCAACGCTAGAGGCTCGTACAGCCGCAGGTAACAGTGATGCCTGTGCGAGCAGAAGACGGCTGAACAACAGTCTTTTGATTTCCCGGACGTCCTTGACAACTGATTCGATTTCGTCATTCGCCATTGGCGCAGTCTTTTCATGAGTCTCGAGGGGGTTTTCCATTGTTCCGATGATTTGAAACCCCCAAAGGCTTTCATAATTCTTCTTGACCCCTTCCGCCAAGCGCAGTCTCATCTCTGATTCCGTCTCAATATTGCTTTTATCTGGCTCTTGCGCCTCGGCCTGAAGCGTCGCCCCTTTGCTCTTATTCATTGTCAGGAGCTTGTCCTGGCCTCTGGCCTTGCCGCCATCACCATCTTCAGCTCCATAATTGGATTTCGATGCCGCGTTCTTGGGCTTTGACTTTTTCTTTCCTTTTGTGCTGGTGGTCTTGGGCGCACCCGAGCCGCCGGCCTCTTGATGCTCCACGTTTGGGCAACTCGACGGCGTAGCGTCTTCTTTTACGTCCAAGACTTCCATCCACAGGAAATGCTTGATCAAGTCGATGTAAAGATGGCGTTTGTCTTGTTCGATATCCTCAATGGGGTCCCACGCGCCGTCATCATCCGACTCATCTGCCAGCATACGTTCCCTATACGCATCGTCGAGGTAGGCATCTTGACGCATCTTGTCCTCGTTTTGCCGCATTCTGTCCATCCTGGCCTGCAGGTTCTTCATGTGGCGTTTGAACAAGGAAGCTTCCTGTTTGATCTTTTTCTGTTCCTTGTCCCGGTTGGCTTCTTCCGTTTCCTGCACCTCGCGAACCCAGGTGAACCACTGTTCTTTCTGGTACAGAACCTCGGCCGTGCGCTTTTCCAGCATGGCCAATGCTCGGAGAACAGTGTGGCGCTGGCTGCTCAGCCTGTCAAGATAGGCTTGGTGGCCGTAGTCGACCTGGAGAGGGTAGAAGTGTTTATGATGCAGCTTGCGTGCATCGATGACCTTGGTGAGCAGGACGTATTTTCCAAACAGATGTGCATGTATTTCCTGAAACGTCTTTTCATCCCGTGCGCCTTGAAAAGTCTCGTTGGCCAGAGGGACCTGGGTGCTCTTCAGGTAGGTGGGAGCATCATGGTCAAGGGCATCCAGCTGCCCATTGCGCCGCTTGTAACCTTTGTATAGACCGTAAGCCTGCCTGGCGTGGAATCTGCAAAAGAGGCCATTTGCATTCGTGGCAGCGTCGTTGCAATTCTGGCCATCAGACAGCCGCAAGGCCTGTGCGGGGAGCGTGTCAGTGCCGTGCTCTCAATTCATCTTCATCTTGGTTTCGTCGTCACACTCACCTGACATTGCGGTTGGTCGGACACCATGGTGCAGCCCGGTCAAAAAGGAAATTGACGAGATAGCCCGAGGATGAATGGGCATGCTTAATGGTTCGCATTGCAGGTTTGGACAGGCGCATGTTGCTCTTTACGTGTCCTGATTCTAGCCCCGCGAATCTTGTGTGACGCTGAAGGCGGTGTCGGCACTGGATGCTGCCGGGGGGCCGTGACTGCGGGTTCGTCAGCCAGTGAGTGAGCACATGGAGTGCAGAGTGCTGTCTGACGCTCTTTCATCGCGACAGTCAACCAGGCGATGAAGAAATAGCAGAGCGTTTCCGTGTGGCATTGTAAGAACCAAGCTCTTGTCGCGGCATTTCTACCATTATCTCGATCCAAACAGTCTGGCGTTGGACAGGGTCGAGGTAACTAATGTCTGCTCGCACCTGGACTCCACCTAATTCTTCGCCAAATTGCAACTTGAAGAGGTCTGGTTGGTTCTCAGCACCAGACCCGGACGTCTGATGCCTGGTTGTTTAGGCGAGCAGAACCCGCACAAATTAGCGGCCTGCCAAACCACGTGCCATCAATGAGACTTGGGCAAAGCTTTGGAGCTGTTAATAAGCATAACAATCTTAGACAAGAACCACTACTTTTAGAAATCGCAGGGGTAGCTGAAATTACGGAGCACAGGCAGCCCGGTTGAGTCTCTTTGCTGCCTGCAGCTAATAGCTGACTCCGCTCCAGACGCATCCACTCGAACTTGACCCAACAGGCGACGAGGCCCGCCCGCTCACAAATAACATGCAACGGACCCCTGTTCTCGCCCAACCGCCATCCCCTTCATTGGCTGGCTTCCAAGGGGTCTGGCCGCTGACCCAACTCAAGATTGCATGGCGAGTTCAGGGTTGCTCAACCAACTCCATCATGTCATGGCCGTGCCTCAATTGGGCAGTGGCCGAACCGACACTCCCTTGTCTAGCCTGTAGAGGCTGAGATTGGTTTTTTTTCACACGAGGCCACCACCAAGCCCTGGCCCCTCGGGTTTTGGGCCCCCCAGCGACGAGAATAAAAACACCACTCGACCTCCTGGTGAGCAGTTTCCTCCCTCGTCCTCCATGTGCCCATCCCGCATCCGCTCGTCTGTCGTTTCCTTCGCTGCGGACCAAGATCCGAAATCCGTCAGACAGAGCGAGAGAAGGAGCATCGACAAGCATGATTTCACCCAGGGCACTTTGGCCTTGCTTGTTGCTCGCCAGCACTGCGAATGCGGCTAAATGGACCATCACAAGCGTTTACGTCCAGAACGTCACGGTGCAAACTTATACATACTACAATGTTCCGAGCACCCTGACTTACACCTCGACCCGCAATACTTTCGTAACGGTCAAGCCCTCGGTAACCATTACTGCCACGCCAATCTCAGCCACCACCTCGACCAGCCGGACCTCGTATTACGACAATGGCGAATATGTGTATGGTGACGAGTCCGAAGATGTTGTGTATATCCGCCGGTACTACTCGGCTGGCGCAATCCCAGCCTCGGATTTGACGAGCTCGACATTTAACGACGGCCGAACGGAATTCACGACTACTTTGTGGTATCAGACGATAGAACTTACTGCTCCGGACAGTTGTCCGACTCCATTCACAGTTACAACAACTACCAGTGTCTTGGTCCCTACGCAAGTCGTCGACCAGATCTCCACCAAATCGGCGCAGACGTCAATACGCACACTCACACCGGATTACGTTTCCATGGACGCCTACACCTACACCTACGTGACAGCGTACATGGCGAGCACATCTCACCCCTCGGGTCCTGCGGCAAGCGCCAACTCTGTCTACCGGTACTGGGTCGCCGACTGCACCAATCCAAAACCGACCCCGACATGGTGGTCGTCGTTGTCGTCTGTGAGACCAACAAGCGGCAGCAGTGCCAACGGCCAGGACCGGGCTCTCAACGGAACGACCAGCTGCCCCTGGAGCAACTGTGGAAGCCACCCATACTGGGGCATCATCGTTGCCTCGGTGCTGCCTGCAGTCTTCCTCCTTGGATTCGTGGAATCATACTTTTGGTTCACACGCCTCATGTCTGGCAAGGGTGCCCTTCGAGCCGGCACAGTATCGTGGGTCCTGCTGTGTCTACCAATTTTCTTCCTGACGCGACGTATTCCTGCCCGTGATGCCCCTGATCAGGAACGACTTGGTGCCGAGTGGAAGGAGAAAACCTTCAGCCAGCGGTTCGCTCTATGGGGACGTTGGGGCCTGCGCTACCGGTATCCAGAAGAGCTGCTGGGTATCCATCCAAACTATTTATTTGGCAACCCGGTAGCAGAGGAAAAACTGGCAGCGGAATGGTACGGCCCGAATGGAGACAGGCCCCAGGTCCCCGCCTCGTACGTGCCCGGCAACGCACCGCCGCACATGTCGGCAGTGCCAGGGCAAGACAATTCTCAGACTCCCCAGCTGCCGCCCCGGGCGAGACTGGCCACGGGCTCCGATTCACACCTTGCATCCGTGCCTGAAGCGTCGGCGTCGTCGGCCGTCGAGGGCAAAGGGAAAGAGGCTCAGCGGCAACAACCTGAGACGCCGGCGGAGACGCCCGACCCTCAAGTTGGTCGCGCCCCAAGAATCGAGGACGACGTACCTCAACAGGGCTCTGGGCCAGAGACGCCGAAAGATGGGGACAACAGCGCGTCGAATTGACGAGAATTTTGCAAATGGGAGCCGCCGTGTTAAAACACATTCATTGAAGTAGCGAGTTTCAGCATATAGATGACATACCCCTCGAGCAGATACGTTTCCTTGGATAATTCTGAATAATGCAATCACTTTAATTCTTGATACAATGACAGTGAATCAGTGTCTGACGAATTGCGCATTGCCCCAATCACTCGAGGTATTTCCACCCACATGTATGTTGAACCCCCTGCTGGAAGTATGTTTCATGGTGCTTCACGGTCCGTTGTCTACGGTGAAGGCTTGCAGTGACTGCGACATGGCCCATGGCGGAAAACACCACCAACCCCACGGCCAATCTAGCGGTGGAATGTCTGCAAGCTTTTTGTCAACCCCGCCAGCGTTCACGGTACCTTGGGCGAGTGGAGACGGGTCGTGCGACAACATTGTCAATGGCCAGAGGGCGTGATATGTCTCGCCAAGCAAAGTATATAGTTCCGCCGAGTGTCACAAGTTGTTCAAGGCTTTGCCAGAGCAATCTCTCGTTTGCAGCAGTCCCATCCGTTTCCTACCACGCCACTGCGCCTGTAAAAATGGCCATTGATCACACAGGTCTGCAAGTACCCGAGGGCAGATTCCAAGAATGCCTTGCAGTCTATCTGGCCGCCCTCAAGCCGCTGGGCTACGAGATTGTGCACCAGTTTGGCCCCAGCGTGGTCGGACTGGGCTCTGCGGCAGACGCCGTCAACGGCCACACGCCCTCTGATTTCTGGGTCATTGGAGTAAAAGAAGCCGCGGCCAGAGGGGTGCACATTGGCTTTAGAGCAGAGAGTGAGTACTTTGTGGGCGAAAGTGTACGACTCGGGCTGACGGGTTCTCGATCTAGATCGTCAGATGGTTGATGCCTTTCACAGGGCCGCTGTTGAGGCCGGTGCCAAGGACAATGGTGCGCCGGGATTGAGGGCCAACTATCATGCCAGTTATTATGCCGCGTACATGTTGGACCCTGTTGGGAATAATATCGAGGCCGTGTGCCATGCACCAGCTTAGAACGCTTTGGCAAGAACCTGCATTGAAACAGGCACAACGAACATGTCTAAAGTCTAGATTAGAACATAATCGCGTATTATTGTAATACCGCTATTCCTTCTTTTCTCGCTTTCCGACCGCAGTACTGGTGGACGAGCGTAAGCACAATCAAGTTCTGGCTGCTCTGTACGCGCCCGGCTCGCCCAGACTTCTTGGTAGATGTGAAGGTACACCAGCATCGTCCAAACGATGCATTGACGCCGCCGAGCGATGGTCTGCTCACTGCCGTCTTACGCTTGCATACTGCGAGGTAGTATATACAGCCCCCGTTTCAAAATTACACGTCTGGTTTGTTTAGAGGCCTGGTAAACTCATTTATATATATCAGACTTGGCTATGGATGTTGAGACTTTTAAACCTTTGGTTATTTTTTGAGTAATACATGGTGCCAATTTATCATAGCATCATAGCATACCCTAATGATCAGTAACACTTGCCGTGGCCTGTTGGTATAGTGACGGATTTCTGTTTAAAACGCAAGTTATACAAAGCTGTATTTTGCACGACAAAGAAATTTACAGTTAAAACCCCTCACAGCTTGAATATCTAAAAGCAAGCCTGAACCCTTGAAACATGAGCAAGGCGCTACCCAACAGGCCAGTCCCTAGGGTCATGTAGGAGGGAAGTTGCCGCGTGTGAGGGACCAAGAGTAGGGTAGGCATACCGGTTCTTTGGAGGCAATGTGAGTATGCGACTGTGAGTTGCCGCTGGGTCTGAATCATCTATGAAAATGGAGTTGTAATTTCATGTTGCTACAGCATGGCGGATGTGGTGTGCGGTATCTAGCCGGACCTGAAGATGCGGGAGCATCAGTCTTGGAAGAGAGATGCAGATGATGAGGCAGTCAGCAGTCCTTGATGACGTCACACGTCTTTGTTGTTACATGCGTGTCACGGAATGGGAAGGACCATGACTTGTAATATAAATGGTGGCATTTCTCCGAGCCCGCACAGTGTGTAGTTGTTGGAGTGCCGTGAGAATGCACCGGCCTTGCTGTGTCAACCCCTATTGCAGACACTTGAAGCTCAAGCTGTGGTCTCGTCCTGTGGCTTCGTCCTGTGGCCCCCCATCTTCGCGCTCCATCAGACCCGCTTTTCCCCAGCGGGACCTCCCCTGAGCCAGCTCCAGACCCGGAGCTGGTTTATCCGGCCCGCAGTGCGAAATTGAGGACAGCTTGACACTGGGCGCAATTCATGTGGGCACACGCATTCCTCTTCCAGCTCGGCCTCCAACCTTGATCCATTCTTCCTCCCATCTCCCAATTGTGTCGCGCGCTCTTCAATCCCTCAACATGTCTGATCAGATCCAGGAGCTCGTCGAGACGCCCAGCCAGTTTTTGAAGGATGGCGTCCAGTTCATGAACAAGTGCCAAAAGCGTACGTGTCGCCGTCGCCCGCATTCTCTCCTTGTCCCACGCGACCAGGGGCCCAAGTTGCTAACATTCTGTTCGACACAGCCGACAAGAAGGAGTTTGCCAAAATCTGCCAGGCTGTCGGCACTGGCTTCGTCATCATGGGTGTTGTTGGATACCTCGTCAAGCTGAGTACGCCATGCCGTGTCCAGCGTCGCCTCCCCCCCCCTTGCGCAGCTCAACTAACCCGCTCTCTCGTTTTGCAGTCCACATTCCCATCAACCAGATTCTAGTCGGTGGCGCATAGACCAGGAACAGTATTTCGAAACACGGCCTTTTACTTGATCATGAGCGATTTCTTGCGGCGAATTGGGGATGGGAAAACAACCGACGGAGAAGAAAGAAAACCAAGGCTGCGCTGTACCTTTGCGCACATTTACAACATCATCAGCAGTCATGGCCGGGAATACCATGCGATTACCATAGAGCGCCGCCATGCGACTTGTCCTTGTGGCCTTGTGCCCATGTACCGATAGTTTCTATGATGGGGAGTAGGGAAGGGAAATGAGACTCATTTGCAAGCCAACCTCTCCACACGCTTGATGATTTGTGCCTCTGAGTTGATCTTTTGCTCGCGTGAGCAGCTTGAAAGCAGCCGCCTGCTGGTATTGAGATGCGTAGATAAGTCACATGGTGCAGCAGTCGCCAAAGTAGCGATTCGGATGCTGGTTGCGATGCGGCGACTCCATCGACTCCTTTGGTCGCCACATGGGCTGTCAGAAACCTTTGTCTGAGGAGTGGCACGCTCAAAAGACTTGTGCTTGATCATGCTCAAAACCACTCACCCGATGCGCTTCCCAGCCATATATTTCCACTGATTGTATTCCATGAAGTGCTCTCTCTGATTGTGACTCTGTGACCCAGCAGAATAGCGTCAAGTAGTCTATGCAGTGCAATGAAGACAGACATGGACTAATGATGCAATGGCCTGGCTGATACAAATCCACTCCCATTGGACGTGATTTGTGTCATGATCCTTGCATCATAACGATTCTCCATTTCGGAGCCTAACACACATTACTCACGTCGCTAATTTACCCAATTCGTGTCGACCGCAGTCAGAGCAATTGTGTTGTATTTTGGCCAGTTTATCAACCAATTCCTCCCAATGGAGGGGAGAATGTCCATGCTACAGAGGGCGTGTACTTCTGTAGTCTTGGTGTTGTGGAGGCCAGACTCATGCGGGGCGTCGCTCAACCTTGTACTCAACGGTCCCCTTGGCATCCTCGCGCTTCAAAGCTCTTCAGTTCCTCTGGTACTTGTGATGATGATGAAGGCTCCGCGGCGTGTTTGCTTGGCTTCGCAAGCAGCTCTGTCAACGCCAATTCGACCATTCTCCACGTGTCGACCCGTGCGGTCGTCCGCTCCGAGGATCAACGCTGACAGACTCTACGAGACGCTTCATTATACCTGCCAATGGGGTGCAGCTAATAGATACGGGGAGTAAGTCAAATTTTGAGAGACCAAGTTTCAGGGTCACGAGTATTGACGCTTGCAGTGGCCCCAATGACACTGGCATGTCGCGGCTCGCTCTGTCCGACGACGACGCCCGTGCCAGGCGGTGGTTTGCGCAGGAAGCGGCCAAGCTGGGCTGCCAAGTGACGGTTGACAGGATGGGAAACCAGTTCGCCAGGAGACAAGGTTCGTCCAGGTCCGGCGCTCCGATGATTGCAATGGGCAGCCATCTTGACACGCAACCTCGCGGCGGCCGGTACGATGGGATCTTGGGCGTCGTGGCCGCCGTCGAGGTGCTGACAACGTTGATGGAGGCGGGATACACGACAAGCCACGATGTCGGTGCCGTCAACTGGACCAAGTAAGCCTCCGCCACCGGCCGCGCAGTCTTGTGCCAAACAGGCTGGCTGACACGCCGCAGCGAGGAAGGAGCCAGGTTTCCCAACTCGATGGTGTCCTCGGGCGTCTGGGCGGGCAAGATTCCCCTGGAGAAGGCGTGGAGCCTGGCAGACATGTTCGACCCCTCTGCCACCATGCGCTCGGAGCTGAAGCGACACGGATACCTGGGGGACGCTGACTGCTCGAGCGACGCGGCGAGAGGCCATGCCCTGACTGCGCACTTTGAGCTGCACATTGAACAGGGCCCCGTACTGGAGCGAACCGGCAGGAAGGTGGGCGTTGTCCAGGGCGCGCAGGCTTACAAATGGATCACCGTGTCCGTGGCCGGCCGCGACGCGCACACGGGCACAACGCCCCTGGACATGCGGAGCGATCCGCTGCTGGCCGCTGCCAAGATGATTGCCTCGTCAAACGCCGTTGCAAAGAAGCACGGTGCCCTGGCGTCCACCGGCGTGGTCAAGATACCCCCCAACTCGTCCACCAACACGATTGCCTCGACGGCGACATTCTCCCTGGACATTCGCCACCCGGAAGACCACGTTGTGTCGCGAGTGCTCGACGAGTGTCTGGAGTCGTTTGCGTCAATCAGCAGGGAAGACGGAAAGGGCGTCAAGCTGGACTGGACCCTTGACACGGATTCGCCAGCCACCAAGTTCGACAAGGCCTGCATCAGGGCTGTTGAGATGGCCGCCAATGACGTTGTTGGCCCCGACGGATGGAGTCGGCTGACCAGCGGAGCGGGCCACGACAGCGTCTACACAAGCATGAAAGTGCCCACGGCCATGATATTCGTGCCGTGCAAGGATGGCGTGAGCCACCACCCCGAGGAGTATTGCAGTCCCGAGGATTGGTATGTTGTTTCTTGTCTTGAAGAGGGAGCAGTTGCTGACTGGAACGCAGCGCCATCGGAGCTCAAACGTTGTTGCAGGCCGTCATACATTACGACAATATGATGTCTGGGAAGGACTGATGTTGCGCTACTATCACATGGCTGTTTGATACTTTGCACCCCATTCGTAATTGTCAGCGAATTATTACACCCCATTCGCAATTGTCAGCGAGATTACACCCCATTCGTAATGTCAGCGAAAAGATGTTTGCCAGGATATGAGAGATGTTGGGACCCGTCAAGAATATATGGGTGCACGTCGTTAGCTGGCATGGATAACACTCTCAACTGGTGGATGAGGACATTTTGTTTTGGGGCTCCATGCTCTGGGATGCGGTGTGATCCGACCCCGATATCAAATTACTCTTTTCAGCATTCGATTCGTTACTACAATAGAGAATGCATCTAGAATCTGGCCAACCTTTTCAGCTGTCTCTTTGTGACGCCTGGTGCACAAACCTTGATGGCTACCCCGGAACCATCAAGGTATGCCCACAATGGTCCGCGTCCAAACACGACAGGCGGCTCATAAGGGTTCTCAGTGATATTAAAGGACAGTCATACATGCACCAAATCATCCAACCCTGATCCCTTTCACGTAACTTCCCTTCGGCAGCGACTCTACTCGGCCCGCTTGTCCAGCTTTGCCACGACTTACTCCCAAATTCAAGCCCAAAATGGCAGAAAGTGAAGTTTACGACGTCATCATCGTCGGTGCCGGGCCATGCGGACTGGCAACTGCCGCCCGTCTCCGCGAGCACACCCCGGCTGCTCTCTTCACAGACGAAGAACACCGAAGGTTCCATTGGATTGGAAAGTACGGCAACAAGGTGAGCCTCAAGCATGTTCGAAACGGCAAGACGTTGATGCCCCGCCAAAACTCGCGGCCGGAATACAAGATGATGGTCCTCGACGGCACGGGGGACGAATGGCTCAGCCGCTGGAACGAGCTGTTTGGCTTGTACGACATTTCGCACCTGCGGAGCCCCATGCTGTGGCATGTCGACCCCCTGGACCGCGATTCTCTGCTGGCCCACGCGTACACCACGCAGCGGGAGGACGAGCTGGTCGAGATTCGCAACTGCGTGGGGAGGGAGATTAGCAAGCACGCGAGGAAGAAGCAGAGTCGGCACTGCGGCAAAAAGTGAGCCCAGGCCCGTCCGCATTTTATCGGGCAGATGCTAATGACGCGTATAAAAGGCAGGAAGCGCGTGTAGCCATCAACCTGCGCGAGAGAAACGACTACTACACGCCCTCGCAGGCCTTGTTCTGCAGCCACTGCGAGCATGTCGCCACAAGGTACGGCCTGGACAGCAGCGTACTCAGAAAGGACACGCTGGTAGATCTCGACTACGGCGTGGTGGGGGGCGTTTCGACCGACGAGCAAAAGCTGTTCACCGTGACGACGGCCTCGGGCCGCTTCTACTCCAAGACGGTGGTTCTCGCGGTAGGAGCCGCCAACAAGCCCGAGATTCCTCGAATGCCATCCATGCGCGGCGAGCTGCGGCAAGCATGCCACAGCATGCAGATCAAGACGTTTCCAGATGCCATTGTGCAGACGCGAGCGGCAGCCGGGCGGGCGACCAACGTTTTGGTGGTGGGAGGCGGGCTCACATCCGCGCAGCTTTCCGACCTCGCCCTGCGCAGGGGCGTGGGCAAGGTGTGGCACATGATGCGTGGGCCGTGCCGCGTGAAGCACTTTGACGTGGACCTCGAGTGGATGGGAAAGTACAAGAACACGGAGCAGGCGCGGTTCTGGCTCGCCGACTCGGACGAGGAGAGGCTGGAGATTATCAGGGCGGCCCGAGGCGGCGGCAGCATCACGCCCATCTTCCACAAGCGCCTGAAGAAGCACGTGGCCTCGGGACGGCTTGAGCTTCTCGAGCAGACGTGCTTGACCGACGCGGCGTTTGCCGAGAATGACGACGGCGCCGGCGGCGGCATGTGGACGGTCGAGACGGACGTGCCGGTCCCGCACCTGCCTCGCTTCGACTACATCTACTTTGCGACGGGGATACAGACCGACGTGTCCAAGCTGCCGTACCTGGAGACGATGCGAAAAAAGTACCCGATAGACAGCCGCGGCGGGTTCCCTTGCGTCAATGACGACCTGATGTGGACAGACGGGGTTCCGCTGTTCGCTCTCGGGCGGCTGTCGGCGCTGAGACTCGGCCCCGCCGCCCCAAACATTGGCGGCGCAAAGCTGGGCGCCGAGAGGGTCGCCTGGGCGATTGAGGACACGGTCGAGCCGTCTGGGTGGAAGGGGGAAGGGGATGACGGAGGGCAAGACGAGAGGCGCGGGGGAATGGCAGGCTATCTCTCCGGCCACGGCAACATGTACAGCGCCCTTGCGGTCGAGGGCTAACGCAGACTTGTGCTGCCGTTGACCCAATCAAGATGTAAATAGTTGCCCAGTCGCCAATCTCAACTAATGATTGCTTGACGCCATCCGTCGCCACCGACAGCCTCGCCGTGCCTTGGTCTCGCAACCTATGACGTTGCTATTTGCCGCTTATCCGCCTGCTGCAAAGGCTTCACAAAACAAGGTCGACCTCATGTACAAGTCGACATGGCGGCAGCGCGCTCGAGGTGCTGCAAGGACGGACCGTTCTTACAGCATCATCGCCGCCCACCATGGTCTCTGAGCACGTCCTCCATCTCGTCGGCGGAACCGACACCGTGAGCTCGGTTTGGGCCAGGGACACGACGAGGGCGCCCGGCGACATCGTCAACCAGCTCTACGGCGGCCTCGGACGAGATCGCAACGCCCATCCGAGCCAGCACAGGCAGCCCGCCTCCCGGGAAGCGCAAGACGCGGCGCGGGAATGCGGCAGCTGGGGGCCCTGCAGCCCGAGCCCCCTCTTCCTGCAGGCCTTTGCGGATGCCCTCAACTGCCTGGGGCCGGATCCCCTCTCCGGAGTCGTGTCGCCGCCGCTGATGGGGTCGCACGGCACCGTGCCGCTCACCGCCATCGCGCCCGTCGTCGACGTGGCTCGCCACTGCTCAAACCTCATCGCCCGGGCACGGCGCGACGTCTTCCTCGTCACCTGCGCCTGGTCGCCGTCTGTCGCGCAGCGCCTGATACGGGACTCGCTGCTCGAGCTCTCGCGGAGGGCGGGCGCGCGAGGGCGCCGCGTGAGCGTCAACATCATGTACGACTGTCCGGGTCCCGCCAACCTTGCCGATTCGCACCGAAGCGTAAAGCCCGACGTTTACGCCGGCAGATACGTGCAGCTTCCAGGCCCGCACGAGGTTCCTAATATAGATTTATCCGTCGCCAGTCTGCATGTCATGCCGCTGGGGACGATGCACGCCAAGTACTGTTTGGTGGACCGCAGCGTTGCCGCAGTCATGAGCAACAATGTTCAGGACAACGATAACCTTGAGATGATGATTCAACTCAGAGGCCCCATCGTTGAGAGCATTCTCGACACCGCCCTGATTACATGGCACAAGAGTCTCGGTTGGATGCTTCTCCAAGACGCCCCAGCCGCCACCGACCAGACGGAATTGCCGTGGAAATCAGGGAGTGACATCACCCTCGGCGCTGAACGGTTTCCGGAGCATACGCCAGAAGATCCACACTACGACAGAGACCTCGCCGATGAAATACGTCGAGTCCAGCATGGTTATTCCCCCAGGCCCAATGAGACCCGTCTGCAAGCCGCCAACCGACGCTTGAACATGTCGGCCAAGACGACGATTGCACCGACGGGGCCGGAGATTGCCGAGGGCGAGGAAATGTCGGCCTACGTGAATACTGCAACGTCTGGTCCCGTTCCAATGGCCATAGTATCCCGTCCACCGTACGGGTGTCTTGGCTCTGGCAACGGGTACGTGCCGCAGAATGAGGCCTGGCTGTCCCTTATTCGCAACGCAAAGGAAAAGATATTCATACAGACGCCGGATCTCAATGCGGAACCCCTTCTCCCCGCACTGGTGGCCGCCTTGAAGCGTGGCGTCGACGTCACCTACTACGTTTGCTTTGGCTACAACGACTGCGGAGAGATGATTCCGGGCCAAGGCGGCACCAACGACCAGGTCTCCAAGTCACTGGTGGAATCCCTGCCGGCCGATGGACCGGAGCGTGCTCTGCTCAAGGTGTACAATTACGTGGGAAAGGACCAAGACCACCCCATCCACCACAGCTTCAAGGCGCGTTCGTGCCACGTCAAGCTGCTCATTGTGGACGACAGCGTGGGGATACAAGGCAGCGGCAACCAAGACACGCAGTCGTGGTTCCATAGCCAGGAGCTCAATGTCATGGTTGACAGCAGGGAGATATGCAGCGAGTGGACCAAGGCAATCGACCGGAACCAGAACACGAGGCTGTTCGGAAGGGTTGCGAGTGACGGCATCTGGCGCGACGAGGCCGGCAATCCCGGCAAGGGGTACATGGGTAACCCGGGCAAGGTTGAAGGAATGCTGAAAGGTGTTATCGGCATGCTGCAGAAGATGGAAGGACCAGGCGGGTGCTAGCAAAGTCTATCCTGCTGGTGTTGCATTTCCTGACAGATGGCGCCTTTATGTAAATCCCATTTTAAAAATACAAACACGCTTAGATGTAGTTTGCATGTTGCCCATATCCTGGGCTGTGTATAAATAGACGACATGATCTGACTTGTCTTTATAGGTCCATAGGTAGTTCAAATGTTTACCAACTATACTGCTTTTTGTTCTCCAAAACAACTGAGCGACATCTTGAATCAAACCATCTAACCACATGCGTATTTTCACGCTTCTTCTTCACGTAGAGTCTCATTGGAAAACAGCGTATGGACTCGGGAAAGGCTGGGTACGTAGCCTTGGTCATTCCCATGATGGACTTGGAGCTCTACGGAGCTTGGTCGATTCGAGTCCATGACCATAATTTCGCCCTTTCTTGGCCACATCGGGTGACACACGTAACGACATGGCCAGTACGCAATACTCTCGGTAGATGAAATCGGATTCATGCCGCTCGAGCTTGCCACACACTTCGTACAAGTAAATGCCGCTTGCCTACAAGGTTGCTGTAACCCGCATCTGAAGATCAGCGTCGTCTGCCGAGTAATTGGCACCCCGACCAGGCGCACGAGCTCGGTGCACCGCCTCGATTACCGCCATTTCTCCTGCTTGGTTCCAAACGCCATGCAGTACACCAATGTCATGGTTGTCTCGAGTCGGCGCAACGGCAGTAGGCAAAGCTGCTGTGGTTTTCCACGCCCAACCCAACACCTGGCATGGCAACCTGCAAGAGAATGGCAGCCGCACCAGCAGATATGACAAAGCCTTTGCGGAAAACTTTTTGTATATTTTCTGTCTTTTCTAGACTCTCCAGCAGGTCGTCGACAGACGTGCTGGGAGCTTCCCACTAAAGCTGCCATCAGGCGCGCTTCTCCTGTTTGAAGATGGGAGTTCCCGCACTAGTCTTCTCCTTTATTTTCACAAAGAATAAGAGGAATATAATAGACACTTGAGAAATAAACGTTGCCGGTGGTGTTTGAGAAAAGACTGTGCACAATTTACTGCGAGATGGAAATTGGCGTGACCCTACCTTTATAGTAACTAGTGTGTGAGGGAGACCGCGCACACTAGGCGGTGATGGGTACGTGAGACGGCGGAAGGGGATCGGACCCGCCGATGACATGTAAGGATAGGTATAAAAGGTAGTCGGCGTGCTTTCTTCTTGTCCAAAAAAAAAACACACAACACAAGAAGATTTGCAGGAGCCCTTTTCATAGCTGGTTGACACGCCGCTGAGGAGATAATGAAAAGAGTTCTTGCCCGCATTTTATATTCGTTCATTTGATCCTCATTTGCAGCCTTGATATTGCATTTACTTTCGAGATAATACCCTGACCTAGAGTCGTGGTCAGACTGTAGGGTTGCCACAGGACGGTTACAGAGGAGAGAAAGAAACCGCAACCTAGCGACCTACGAGGGGGATTACAGTAAAGGAGAAGGACCGACCATTTAATCTATTTCAACAGATCATAGTTTACGAAGTTAGTTACTTAAGAAGCCAGGACAGACTCAGAGACGAGCGGTATGACGGAAAAGTCGAGCAAGGAACGCCAGCAAAAGGTCGCCCTTACGCGTGTAACTACGAGCGCACTAAGGACGATTATCCCTTCCAGAGGTTCCCGTTCATTTGATCCTACTCGGTTATACGCGTTACACGACGGATTGTCACAAGAGACTGCGAAACCACAGATCCTGTCGTTTGGGGGCATATAGTTGGTTGGTGTGTGTGTTTGGGCCTAACAAACTAGCAACCACGTACATGTGTAATGACACAAAAAGACTAAATCTCTGCTCTCATTGTGATGCCGCATTTTGTTATTGATTTGCACGTCTTCTATCAAGACTGGATCTGACGCCGAGGAATATCAGCGAGTGGCGCACTCCTCGGAAAGGCCTCCTCGGAATGCCTGCGGGGTAACGTGGAGATGCCACCGTTTTCAACTTGGTAATAGGGCTTTCTCATGTGAGCTTGAGACATGTACGTAGCCAAGGTATGCGCCAGCTCTGCATAATGCGGGCAAAGGGCCTGTGTGGGAGGGGGGAGTTGAGAAGGGGAGTTGAGAAAGGAGAGTTGCCAAATTACTTACTATATAGAGCAAGTGAAAGCATCATTGTAAACAAGGCAGGATTTTGTAACAAGCGTGATGCAATATATCATTATTCGTAATCTTCTTCTATTATACCTTGGACTGAAATGCTTTTGGCTTACATCCTGAATATCGATTTGCATATAACCAACGCATCATGGCAATCGGTGACTCGGAGCGACCAACTAGTGATGCCGAAACAGATCATTCCCAGACCTTTCTGAATCAAAAGTACATGGCAGAGGCAAGAGGCGAGACGACTCCATTAGTCTTGATAGCGCCTCGAGCACCATATCAAACCACAAGGCCAAAGCATGACAACAAGCCCAGCTTTGCGAAGCGCAGTTACAAACACTTGAGATGCTTCTGGTTTTGCTTTGGAACTGCTGCCATTATTTTATTGAGCATCCTCCTGCCACTCTTGTAAGACAGCCCTCAAAGCAATTCGCAAGGCTGATCTTGATCTATTGTTTTAGCTTCCTCGTCATCATCCCGGCAACAGCCCAAATAATAGTTGACGATTATACAGTACCTACATGATGGTGTGATTGCCAATTCAGCATTGAATTGTCAGGCTATCGCTTGGCTTCTCTCTGGGCATCCCTCTTTGTCTCAGTGTTGGAACTAGCCCGTTTAACCTCAGCCTTTTCACCAGGCATGTCGCCCAGATAAGCCGTATATCGTTGTGCCAGTTGCAGAATACGTTCTAGGCAAGGAAACAAACATCACTATTGCCAATCAGACACCACACATAGGTGACGTTGAGAATTTACTCGCGTCTTGGCTGAGCTGCCTACTCAAAGACATTTCATTTACCTGTTAAAGGCTCAACCACGGCGCATCTTGGCGCCCTGAGGGTAAATTTGAAACTTGAAAAGACATCGACTTAAATGGTAAGCAAAGGGGAACAAGAATTCCAGTCCAGCCCTGATTAGACGGCCACAGTTAATGAACAAGGGACTTGATATTCTGAGGGGATTTTCCATTGACTCTGCAACCCTGGGGATTCCACCCGAGACAGACGGAACAACTTGACAGGATTTGCCACATTACCAAACCACTCAGTCGTAACATTCGGCCAGATATGAGCCATGGTGTCATTTTGATCACTTTCTTCCGCTAATATCATCATCTAGGGCAATGTTACTCTCAATTTGATGCCGGTGGGCTAAATGTCGGTCAAGGCAAATTAACCAACTTGATCCTCAGGCCTGGCAATAATACTGTACCCTCTTCGGGGTAATTTGAACATCAAGACTTTGCTTCAGAATCTAGGCGAAATCCCGGAAACGGAATCGGCGGCACTTAGCCAAGGAAACCTGGAAGTGTCTGCCTCGGGAAACTCAACCACTTATAATGGAGTCCATATTCCTTATTTTGAGAATGTCTTGAATAATCTCACAGTTACGGCGCAAGTTCCGATATTGGGCGTTTTAACTGGCACTCTGGGTAAATGGCTTACTGCTGTTGGGGATCTGCTGAAGAACATGACGGACAGATTCAAATATTCTTTAAACAAAACAGACTTGCGGAAAATGGACTAGGTACACCCATCACTACTTGAGTAGGGGGTAGGGCAGCATGCACAACCGAAACGTTCGGACGACAGGAAGCGGGCTGCGCTTGTTCACGCCCTGCCCCGTCATTTATTGCTTCAATCCACAGATGAGAACATGGTAAGGGACTTTATCTAGGCAGAGACGTGAGCTAATGGATAATGAATGCATACGAATCTTGAATAGCCCCTAGCTTGTCTTCTCACCGCTTACTTTCCATCATAACTAGCCTGCTTATCTAGAGGCGAGGTAATTAACTTATCCGTCGCCATGTCCCCTCACAGGGTACAAATACATATACTGCTCCCACGTCTACAACATTCTGCGTGCGGCACCTTGTCCACACAAGGGTTTGAGATGCCCGGAGCAGCCCCTGAAGCGCAGGAAGCAAACTGTCAGCATATGGAGACCGGTAGACCCTCGGCGTTGGTGGTTCTTTTGACCAATATCAATGGCAAGTCTTCCACTGGATCCAATGGTTGAATGGTTGTTGCCCCCGCACCTGAGTGACATGGGCTACTGGAAAAGGAACTGTTGCGAGTGCTCAAACGTTAACAACAAGCAACAGTACCGTTCAGAATGCTCACTGCGGGTTTGTCTGCCCAGTTTCTAAGAATCTGCCTTGGTAATGTTAGTCATTGGGGAGACAAGGTCTCACCGAGGGATGGCCCATCCATATGCACATGAGGGGCATATAAAATGCCCCCAATATCTACAGTTGTCACCTGGAACTGGGCTGACATGTGAGTATGGGGATTGTGCAAATCCTCACTTATCAAGTGATTGTGGAAAATACATATAACCCCAGGTCATCTCAGCACATGGAAGGTATTATTAGTTTTGATTCAGTGAGTATCATACAGTGACATGATTTCGCTAGACCCAGAAACATACTACTCAAAAGGAAGGTCTCCAAGCATTTTAACCTAGATAATCTTTGGGTCGTAATCGACGACATCCTACCAAGTTGAACACCCAGGGGAAAGGAAGTAAGTATTCTGTATTGATTCCTTGCTCACAGTTCACCCGCTCATTTGAATTTGAACTACATACCGATGGCTGGAGATTTCATAGGTGGTTCGGTCGTAGGATGCCGTGGGCGTTTTTATCAAGTCGGCAATTGGTACACGGTTGTCCTAGGACGGCCGCGTCGCAGCGAACTTTACGTTGGCGAAAATGATAGCAAGCTGCAACGGCATGTTCGGTGGGTTTATTCAACCCTCAGTGCTGCGAATTCTCTTGCAAGTGCTTTCCTTTGTTGTATGACCAGTTGCGGATATGGAGTTGTTAGTATCTGCCGTGGCATTATGCTCAGTCGACACAGTAGGCACGGGTGACTGGGCTGCAACATGACTACACGTTGCTGGCAGAAGTGGTTAATCAAGTAACCGGAGAGCTAGACCTAAGAATTCGTAATATTCTTACCCAGTGAGATATATCTTCCAAACGTGGAGTCCAATATATCTGATACAACAACCGTCACGACGTCGGCTTTTCAGGAAATAAGTCATCCACGTATGTAATAGCGGCAGCTATTTGTAACATACAAAGCACAAATGGGGTTTGGCTGATCCTGTATGGAAGGGTACGATAGATTCAGCTGATTTCATAGACTGGTCATCATCACAAAGTCCGACTCAGAAGGGACTTTGATAAACTTAATATAACCGAAGAAGAAGGAGCAAATAACTGTCCGGGTATAAGCCCTGACTGTCCATCAGTGATATGCCGCCCATGTATAGGCTTATTCTGCTATTCCCCTTTGGGCTACTTTCCCCGCGAACCCTGTATTGTGGTTATTTGCGAAGCCACAGGGCAGCGACAAGGTGGGGTAACTCGGTAGAAGTCATGGACCCTGGCAAAGCATGTGCGAGATGCAGGGGGTGAGATGACGAACTTTGCATACACTCTCGGGGCGGTTTGAATCTGTTCCAGCTTGCCTTGCCTTGTCAGATTCGGCGTTGATATGTTTGGTTTACTTGCAAAGGGGTTTTCTCCTAGCAATATTTGCCATGAATGCTGGCACTCGGGTCGACGACACCTCTTCGCTCTTAGCCATGGATTGTATGAGATGCCGACGACTGGCCAAGGCAATGACTGGGAGATGGATCTGTGGGTTCATGATGGAGCGAACTGTGAGCACTGTGATAATTGGCGTAGGATACCATGGACTACACTCCAAGTTCCCGGAGCGCGGCATCATTTTTCCGCTGGAGCGGTCCGTGCCCTGTCACCCCTGTAACCTTGACTGGTGCCCCTGATGATGCGATAAGCGAGCATCAGCTCCGTTTGACCTTGTCAATATTTATTGCCCAACGTCGCGCTCTGCTGCGCTGATGATTCCTGCATCCGCACACCGTCTTCACCATGTACGAGTGCGAGACTTGTACACGGCAGTTCTGGACCCTTCGCTCCTGCGAGCAACACATGGGCGATACCAATCACTGGGCACCGCGATATGAATGTGAGACGTGCACTTGCGAGTTTCGCTCAGTGCATGCAGTCAATCAGCACATGGATAGCAAGGGCCATTGGGCCCCAAAGTTTCCTTGTGATGTCTGCTCACTCAAGTTTCGTACTGAGACGGCCGCAGAGCAGCATATGCAGGATACCGGCCACTACCAATATTACTGCGTGGCGTGTAGAAGGCGTTTCGAAAGCAGCAACAACCTGCAAATGGCAAGCATTCCAATCGGGCTCTTTCTTGATCCTTGCACAGCTCCTTTTGCTAACGTTTCTGAAGCATCTCAACTCCAGGCTTCACCGAGGCGCGACCGTTGCATGCCCGTTTTGCCAAGTCTGCTTCACCAGTGCAAGTGGTCTCAGCCATCACCTCGAAACGGGTTCCTGCCGCAGCGCCCCTTTGCTAAACAGAGAAAGCATTCTGGAACTGGTACGGAAACGTGATCCCCATGGCGTCATTACCAACAAGCAGATCGGGTGGCATCATGAAGAAAGTGTCACCTATGAAGCGACTGCTCGGGCGTACAACGGCCTGGCATGGGAGTGCTACATCTGCCACCGCGAATTCAACAGCCTAAACGGATTGAACATGCATGTCAATTCCCCTGCACACAAAGGGAAAGTGTACCATTGCCCAAACAAACGGGGTGGGTGTGAAAAGCAGTTTGTTTCCCTGGCTGCCTTGTTCAATCACCTGGAGAGTGAGACGTGTTCATTCATGAGATTCAGCGCGGTACAGCAGCATGTTGGTAGGATTTTCGAAGGACGAAGGATGATTAGTTTTTGATGTCGAGTTGGCTTTGAGCTATGTTGGGAATGTACATTGGAGTTGTAAGCGTATCCTTGCGACTGAAATGCTATTAATGGCTAGACTATACGGATAAAGAAATGAAAGGAATGCATGATGCAGAGTATTATCCACCAATGCCTTGAATTCAAAGTGCAGCTAGTACAGGGATAAATATCAATGTACATTGGAAGGGTCAGGCACCACATCTTCAAGCGCGAAATACCCCATTATTTTCCCATTTCTCAGACATGACGATACCAGGGTATTTGACGTCTGTGCCCTGAAGGGCGCATCGGTCCTCGGTGCTCACGCTGATTTGCTGATGCTTTGGCGGGGAGTGAACAATGCCCGAGGCTAGGCGCCCAACATGACGAATCAAGGCACGGGCCGTTGGGTGCCTTCAATCACCTAGAAAATGTGTGGGTCCCTGCCGCGACTGCAGCAACTTCATCCAGCACAGCACATATTGTCGACTTGGATCCCATTCGCGCTATCCGAGCTAAATCATTCCGCATCTTCTTCCTCTGCCAACATATTCAACATGATCAGGCCCGAAGAGCGGCTTTGGGCAGGATCCGGCAACTTGGTCCGCGGCGGCCCGTACACTTGGCATATCACGGATTTGGACCAGAGAAGACATTTTGCAGTCACGTATGCCCCTCCCAGCCCTATTGAGGACGTGGAAGGCACCGAGGAGATTTGCATGGCGCAACTTCAGAGGCATCTTGACCAACTCGGCCATGGCGTCTTCGGCATTCGATTCTCAGAGCCAGATGGGCCCATCACAACCTCTACAAACCGGCAGGATGATGTGACCTTGTACGTCAACAACTACCCTCTTTCTGCACTGCGGCTTCCCTTTACCATCAAAACCATCTACCTAACAAGCCTGACCGAGTTGGATCGCCTAGGGCCACAAGTCGACATGGTGTCTTACCGCGAAACGCCTAGCCTCGGCCCTCCTTCCACAACTACTGCCGCGTTCAAGTACTGGTTCATGGAGAACGGCATGTTTCGGACCTGGTATGAGCTTAACAACTGGATCAGGCTGCCCCGCAATCATCCACACATTGTCCCGTTTGACGCTGTGGTGCTTGATGAGGTGAGTAATGGGATTGTTGGCTTCACCACACGATTTATCCCCGGCGGCACACTCCACGATAGCGCTACAACCCGACCCTTTTGCCTTGAATGGTTGCGCCAGCTACTGGCCGTGGTGGATGACTTGAATTACAAGTACGGCGTCATGCACCAAGACATAGCGGCACGGAACCTGGTTATCAACGAAGCCGGTAACCTGCAACTATTCGACTTTAACTTTGCAATCATGATTGGAGAGCACTACACGCCGCAGCGGGATGACATGAAGGGTGTCATCTTTACATTATACGAAATCATTACGCTAGACGAGCATTTCCGCGAGGTGCCTCACGAGGAGCAAGATGCCGATGCACTATTACAATTGGAGTGGACGAAGCACCCCGACGTGAAGCTAGATTGCCATGTCGGGGAGTTTCGAAGCGTCTTGGATGCTTGGGTTACTGAAAGAAAGGCCAAGGGAGGCGTGTTCCCGCCCCTGGATACGTGGGTGCGGTGGCCATGGATGCCCGAGCCGCCGCTGGGGCCAGTTCTAAAATATGGTCCCGACATGGAAGTCATCAGAAAGGAAATTCGGCCCATTCGAGCTCTGGCCCGGAGACAGCTGGTGCAGATGGACGAGCCATTCTGGAACTGGGAGAGGCCGGCGAGTTACCGGCTAGCTGATGCAGTCGCCAAAGGAGCTGCGGACAAGAATGGCGGCATGGGGGATAAGATGCCCCAAGTTCAAACAGATTCGGGCTGAATATATAATACGCTATTATGCAAAAAGGAGGTGAGGGAATATGCAGAGTTTGAATCGCAGATGTTCCCCGTAAACTTGATTATAGAAGATGCCATTGCATAGTGTATATGTGGAGGCGACCAACAGTGGTGCTCATATAGTGAGCCACTCAACCTTTGTCGTTGTGAAAATCGGCAGCCTTCCCAAGCTGGCGCAATGCGGCGTAGCCGAAGCTGTACATGCAAGGATGCACAAATTGGATGTTGCTGACGAAGTGGTGTTCATGTTGGCAGTTGCGGAGAATGAGGTACACATCAAATCTCAGGTCTAGCTCATCTCATCTCAGGTCTAGGTAAAATGGTAGCTGATACGTAGCATAGGCTATATATGCCTAGCATGTGAAAATTATATAGTATATTAGTGCGAGTAAAAGTTGAGAGACTAATAAGGCTAGTACTAATAGGTAACTTATAGTAAGTATGCCGGGCATATGCCGTCTAATACTGGTAATATTAGCAGTAATATAAGTAGCGATGCTAGTAGTTGTACGGGTCGTACCTTTAGACTATTGTAAGGTGCAGTGCAAGCAGTCGCTTGTACTATTGGAACAAATCTTCCAGCATTGCTTGTTGCTCACGTCCCGTTTTTTTAAAGCCTAAAAACAACATTAAAAAAGCCACAAACCTTCATTAACGAAGACGAAAGGCACCGAGGTAAGTCATGATTTGACTGGATTCCCCTGCGTCGTCCTACCGCCAACTCGGGCATGCGCGACGTTCTGCCCATTAAATCGCTGTCTCTTTGTTAGTAGATCTTCACCTGTTCCTTCTTAGTGATCAAGTAGATATTAACAAAACAGTAGTATTAAATACGAAATTATTAATAATTAGGAAGAGACTATAGCATAACTGCCCGCTTTAGCTCGCATATACAGCCTAGGTGCCTCGCCCACATTCATCCCTTTCCCATGCTGTTCTATTCCATGTATTATACCAGGGCTCGCGCACGCCCGGCCATTACTAGGTTTAGCCACCGGCATAGCCAAAGTACGCGCCTGCTTAACGCGGTGCTATCAGGGTAAGATATCAATTCCGTGCACTATTAGTGCTAATAGTGACGTAGGTCATTATGGGAACGGGGTATGTAGGTCTGTTTAGTATATAATGATAATAATCTCTGTCGATTTAAGCATGCTCTGACTCCTCTCTTTAGTATTATACTCTTTTCCTAGTCGTTTCTCGGCTTTATTAGTTTTTCGACAACAATCCATTACGGCCCGTTTCGCTGTTTTTCAACACGCATCACGTCTGAATCAAGCTCTCCCGCACGTTTCGCTCCGCATCATATGGCCAACACGGGTCTTCCGGCTCTATAAGTCATAGGTTCGAGCCCGGTCGCCTGAGTGCGTTCTTTCGGTACGCCCGGCCCCCCGCGGCACATAGTGCAGTTTATCGGATGAATCGTTCTAGGGCGCTATATCTTACGTTAGGCTGACAAGGCTTAAACTTTGGGGGATTACATTAGTTGTTTATCTCTACTTGTAGGATCGGTAACCGGCCTACTCCTTCTAGCTCGAGGACGAGCTTTTAGAAGGGGGGAGATAATTGTAAGGGGCGTACCTTGTAGACTACAAAGTGCAGTGCAAGCGGTCGCTTAACTAGCGGTCAATATAACAGCGATATAAGCAGCGGTGCCTATAGCGATGAAATACTACCTATTATTTAAGTAGAAGTCAAGTAGAGAGATTACCCTCTTAGTCTCTAGTATATAGGTAGTAGGCATGTGCCTAGCATATGCTACCAATTAATACTATAGTTTACATATGCTAGGCATATAGGGCCCTTGCCCTGAAATATTCCAAGTATTTACTGCCTGCCTAATTAGGCGATACAAGTGCCCCACCTAGACCTGAGATTTGCTGGAACCCCGGAGAATGACCCCCTGAGGCACTGACCAGGCGCTAATACGTCATGGCTTCAAGCCCGTCATAATTTTCCTTGATTGGTCAAATCTGACAGTGACAAAGAAATGGTTTGAATGAATTGGACACTGTAGACTCCGCTATTAACGTTGTTTGTTAAATAGCTTCCTGAGAGTCTGACGGAAAATTCACAGGGCTGAGCTGCGGAGTTTGTGGCCAATGCGGAAGCTCGCCCGCAACGCCTGGGCTCGTTGGAAACGGCCCGCTTCCCCAGCACAAATGCCCTACAGCTGGCAAACCCAGGAGGCCGACCAGTTTGGAATTCATAATGCTGCAATAGCATCACATTCGGTCCATATCGTAGAGATGGCTGTGGATGAGGGGGCAACTTCCCTTCCACTGCTCCAGCCAAAACCCGAGGCAGTTGGTGAAATACATCAACGACTCATCACCAAAGTACATTTCGGCCAGGACGGCGTCTTTGTGATGAATGCTCCACGAGGCCGGAGCCAGGAACCATGGGTTGTCCAGCATGTCGGTTGGAGCAGGGCTTGTTGCCGGCCAAGTTAAGAGATTGAGTACGGAAGCATTATCCTGGCTGCGCAATGATTGCCGAAATCTCGCCATTCTCCGAGTCGACCAGGTTGTAGGGCGGCGCAACGCGAGCGGGATAGTGACAGGACATGTTCTTCTCAACACATCGAACGCAGGACGGCGCCTCCTTTGAGCGCTTTCGCTTGGATCTGGTGCACGGCACGCAGGCCAGCCGCTTCATTGTTGATGATTTTGGCATGACAAGACAATTGTGGCAAGTAAGTTTTGCTCCCGCCGGACCATAACATGTTGTTCAAGATTCAATTCGCCTTGGGGCGGGCCTTATTACTGCTGACAGATGCCACAATCGGAGTGATTGTTTGCCCTGCCATGCCTGATATTTCTCAGCTTGGCAATGATGACATGGGTTCTAGCTTTATTATATTGGTCAAACTACCATAGTTAGAGCACATCATCAATGACGTCTTCATAATATGCTTCCGGGGTATGAGCAACCCTACTCACCCGTAGTAATGGCTAGATTTCCCAGTGGTCGATGTCTGGTACATGAATATACATTCGATCCTTGTTTCCGGACAAGATTCCTATTTGTTGTGCTGTCATTTTTGTGACAAAATCTGTTTCCTTGTTTTGGACTTTTTGATTTCCAAAGCTCCCGAAACTTCAATCGTCATCAATTGACAGACGCTGAGTGATATTGGTTCATTCTCCCTTGACAATCAGTCACCGTCAAATTGTAAGCACAACGCAGGCAAAAGCAGCTCCCATACTCATGCTGTTACAATGTATTGCAGTCGAGCAGGCAACCAAACAGCTTACGCAAATCGCCCTTTTGGACTTTCTGCGCGGACGAAATAAGAAATGTCGGCATCAAGCCCGTCGTTGGGCCCAAGTTGACATATTGCAGCCTTTGCCAGCGAGCACACCTTTTCCACGGCTTGGAAGTCTTGGTAGCTCGCATACGCGTCAGCCGTACTATAATTGCTCATTTCCAATAGTCCGCGAGAATGCATGACTCCAATAGCCTTGGCGTGTAGCTGGATCAGCAAGACGGCGTGAATAACCAGTAAAGATGCTCGATCGACCAGGTCACAGTTCTCCATCTGCCCATTCTGCATGTATTGATCAAGCAACCCAAGCACATGGCTAATTTCAGAAACATGGCTGCGTATAGATTTGCTGGTAGAAGCATCCGCAAAGTCTCTACGGGGAAAAGTTGTCCTTGCGCGCCAGCTGGCATGCTGGATGGCAATCCGCCCGAGCTTTGGAGAGTAACTACCAAGGCTGCGAATCATCCAATGTCGTTGCTCATCATGCGGACGACTGTGCTCTATCACATCGGCCACGATGTCAGGCTGTAGGTCCGGTCGAATTTCGGGAGGCTGTAAAAACGCACAAGGTTCGGACAGCTGTGCTCTCAGCTGGAAGATATTACAGCAAGAAGTCAGCAGTTTGGTCAGAAAAGCGATAACGATGCACTGGTAATATGCAGACGAATCAAGGCAAGTTTGTTACCTCGAGTACATCAAAATATGCCTTCACACGGGATTGCTGCTCATTCTTAAGTTGCTCCCACGAAATCGTTGGGTCATCGGGATGCCTGGTATAATCGAATGTATCAAGAAAGGGCACCAAGACCGATCCACCTCGATGTGTCGAGAGCTTCTTCACCACGGAGAAAGTCGCCAAGTCAAAAACAAAGGCTACGTGTGCATCGTACAGTCTGGAGACAGTGTCGACGAGGTCATCCCGCAGGCAACGCAGTCTATCTGTACTCAATGTACGCAGAAAATGGCGGCAGGCAAGCTCCCAGAACCTATAGGTGGGATATTCAAGCTTGTATTGACGACGGTGAACATGATCAGCGAGCGGGCGTAGGGCGGGTGTCCGATTCGACACATGCGGCATTACTCGTAATATGTCAAAAATAGCTGTTGCGGCTTCAATCTGATCGGGTTGTAGGTCAACCGATTTCGTTATTGGGCGTCTATTGCGGTATATTGTCGGAGGGTTTGTTGGGTTTCTTGACTGGTGCTTGGAGACGCCATTGGGACGCGAGCCAAGTCTAGAGCTGACCGTCAGTCGCGTGAACGGTAGTCGCAGTTGAGATTCAAACGACATGTCATGCGCGTGCAATTGCTGAGGAGCGATGGGCGCCATCTTTTCGCTGCCTCGAGAAGCCATTCAAGCTCCTACTTGGATAATTTTTTCGTGCTGGGGTGTATCGTGCATGTGTCGGTCGCACAGTTCGCGCCAGCTTTGTTTGTTTCGTTTTTACAGTGTGCATCTCGTTTTACACTGTGCGACGTACCAGATATTTGATAGGATGCCATTAATCTCTAAGCTACCAACGGGCCGTGGCAATGAGACTAAAGATGAATAGCCACCCGGAGTCGTTCCGTGGAATCAAAGAGACTGGGGGCAATATTGTCAAAGTCGAACAATGATGTACGGTTTATTTCGACGCATGGCGGGTAGGAATAAGGCTCAATGACTTGGCGACGCTGTTGATGACTTGTTTGCTGCGGGCCATGATGCAGTCGTCTAGCTCTGAAGAGTTGCACTCTACGGCAGACAAGGTATAGCCAACCCTGATGGTTCTCGGCAGTGTTGGGTTTGGGCAAACTGCGGAGTCGTCGAGCCATGTCTTGGAGATGTCTAAATGGATATTGGAAATGCAGGTGCAAGTATCGGTGGCTATGTGCCGACACCAACCAGCCAGTTGTCCACTTTTAATTTCACCAACTGGCCAAGGTGAGTGGATCCATCAACTCGTACGATCTGCTCTTCCAAATCCCGAAGTATTCTGTCAATGTAGCGGCCCGCCGCAGAAAAATGAAGTATGTGGGCGATGGCGCGATGAACGGCAAGGAGCCGCGGAGATGGCGGCTCAATACTTTGATCCTCGGCGAGGAAAAGCGTGCGAGTAATAGGCAGAAAGCTATGGATCGCGGCAGGAAGGAACGTGTGGATTTGGTAGGTATCCGATGTGCCGGCAGGCTCGAAGTATATCTGGAAATCGCCAAAATCTTGGTGCAGATTATGTGTCAATGTCAGGGCATTGCGCGGCCTGTCAATGTCAGGGCCCTTGATTAGATGTGCGACATCCTCGTCAAGCATATCAAGGATCTGTAAAGCTGCTTCTCTAGAAGCGTCCTGGTTAAAATTAGCGTCATATATCATCGTGTCAGACTAGGGACCGTACAAGCCCAGAATCTAAACTAGTCTTTACTAAAGACTGCGGCAGGATATGGGCAACTTCTAACAAGTTGAATGATTCTCCTACAAGGGGTTGTCCGTCATCGTCCTGTGCCTTGTCGCCAAATTCCCGCATACGGTCTATGGCCTTTCTTTGGTCAAAGCTATGCGAGATGACGCATCGATGTTTATCACGTAGCAGGCAGTCACCTCGGAGAGTCGACAATCGGCCTGGCGTTCCAACAAGCGACTGGCCCCCGGCTTGAGTGCTCTGGGCCACGGAGTGGTATGCCGGGGACGGCTGGGGAGTTTGTTTGGTTGAAGCCTTTACTGCTAGACATTAATATCGGGATTCGGTGTCGCACGGGGAGCGTGGCTTACAGGGTAAGAAGAAGTTATTTACGAAGTAGTCGGCGAACCCGATCAGTTTTGGCAGCAAATGTTCCTCGGTCTCCTCGACCGAGAAATCAATGTCATCTGGCTCATCCATGGACAAGTCCATGGCGCGGAAAAACGCTCGTAAAACATCATCTTTGGACTTCTCTGTGATGGCATGTTCGTATACCAGACGCACCAATTTGGGTCGGTTGTATTGTCTATCAGTGGGCTGGATTTCTCCATCATGAAAATGATTAATGATATCATAGAACCGTTTTTCTGCTTGGCTCCGCACGTCTGCCGCGAGGGGAGGACTGCATGGAAAGTTAAGAAATCCCTCAGGAGATTCCTGATGGCGGTGGTGAGCGGATGCCATCAGAGCAAATGGGGCGTATCAACATCCTCTATGAAATATTGTCACTTTGAGCAGCTGCTTTCGTGAACACGGGCATCATTTGTTTTAATGCCTTTGAAGTAAGGCATCAATTTTGCTTGGTTGCCCCGCAACCTCTCTCAGGTAGGATAAGTGGGAAATGGCATTAACACGTGCTGCTTATTCTCTGGAGTTCAGTCTATTGGCAAAGGATTCCTTTTCCCGCCGACGGCAGAAGCAATGCCTTTTCTGCTGGGGACAGAGGTGATGGAGGCATGCCTGGGCGCCGAATTCCCGCTTGGGTGTGCGCTTTCGATTGTACAGGACAGACGAAATGCTTGCATCTTGAAAGACATGCGGCATGGCAGAACAGACAGCAGCGGGCAGTCGAGTCGCCAACAAGCTGACGTGATGATACTACTGTTTCCCAACGGCAATGTTGTGCATGGGCTGGGAAACATGGAAGGAAAGGAATACCCTCGCTAAGAAGGTAGCTTCACCGCCGCATTCCAGCGCCTCAAGTTTGCCAGGCAGACCATGACAGGTCCGTTAACAGGGTTCAGGCACAAGCCCCTGTCTCGAACATCACTTGTCAAGGGCCTGGTTGCCCGAAAACAATGCTGCTCTGCCCAGTGCGTAGTAGATCATGAGCCAGCATTGCATTGCTGCCTTTTGTCCCAATTAATTAATTAATTGGAGAACAGTGAACACAACACTGATAGAACGTTCATGTCTGATTCATTCCAGTCGTTCTTTTTGTGGTCAAGAGATGGTGCTGGACACGTTGCTGTGCGGACGCTACTAAACCGTCTACATTATACCAGGGAACCCGGATAGGTGTACCCTTTAGGCACGATTGAGTTGAGAAGCTTTAAAAGTCACGAAGAAACGGCTCCGGCTAAGCCATTAACCACGACGCTTTTAAAAAAAAGGAGAGGGGGGTTGGCGGACACATGACTTGATAAAATAGCCTGGGTTGCTGCCGACTTCGCTGGCATGCTAGGCGCAGGCAAAGCTGCGGTAGCCAGGCAAGCCATTGATCTCTCTACTTTAGATTTTTCATTGATGGTGAAGCGGTATCATGTGCTTTTCCCTCCAGGGCGCTGCCTGCGGCGCTGTCTACCTTGCACACATGACAATGCGCCTGCTAATAGCATCACCAACTCGGTACATGCCTTGAATTCCTCGTCGTCGAATCGCCGATGAGTAATTAATTACCAAGTATTTAAAAGTTTATTAGCCTTGCAATTAGATTTATTTAATTATGCAAAGCAGGCAGCATGCAGCATGCAGCATTCAGCATGCAGCTGTAACCGCGGAACTGCATCCTCGCTTGCCGTTGTTCCGCCTTTCACGCAAAACTCTGGCAAAGTCACTAATACCGCGACACGCATCAAGCCTCTGCTGTATAAGTCAAGGTGAAGAAACCTATAAAGCTAGTAGTAATAGGTAACTTGGAGTGAGCATATGCTGTGTGTGCTGGGCATGAACTCCCTAATACTAGCACTAGTAGTAATATAAGCAGCAATGCAAGCAGTGCTGCCAGCAGGAGTACACGCGGCAATGCCAGCATTAATACTAGTGGCAATACAAGCAGCAATACAAGCAGTAATGCTAGCAACGATACTAGCAGTAATGTAAGCAGTAATGCCAGCAGTAATAAAGTAGCAATGCCAGCATGTTGGGTATCACGTCAGTGTCACCGCCTTGTTTTAGCCAGACCGCTACCATGCTCATCTTCACACAGGCAGTCTTGTTAGTTCATTAATCCTATTGCCTACTCGTGAGGATCCCATCATTGTCCATATTGACTCCGTGAGCCCCTTCTGCTGATGCCGGCATCATCACTCGGTCCTCTACGAATTGCATACCGCACAGCAGCAATGTAAGCAGCAATGCCAACAGCAATATAAACGGTAATGCCAGCAGCAATACTAGTTGGCATGCTAGGTAAATGCGGGAATTGACCGCCTACCTAACTAGGCGATAAAAGTGCCCACCTTGACCAACTTGGAGGCCTGGACTCGAGATTTGCTGGAATCCCGATGGTCCCAAACAGGGCGCGGCGCAGAGCAAGTCATCTAGAAGAGCTTGCTACGCCTGTTGGTCGGATCTTGCCACCAGACGCTTCACCAAGCCTGTGCACAAGCTGGGCTGCGCATGTCCAGAGACGTCGAGTCGCCGTAAACCAGAAATTTGACAAGTCTTTGGAGACGACAGTTTCGCCAGCAGCTGCATGTCACCAGACCGGATTGTGGCAGGTCTGGATGGTGCAATGGATCCACATTCGAGCACATGAGTCTATCCAACGTTTGGGCCGTGGTGTCAAGTCCAACTGCGATGCCGACTTGGTCAAGTGGCTGGTCGATTTCAAGCGGCTTGTTGGACTCGGCATCAAGGCTGTGCGAAATGACTAGACTATTCCACTGGCTGCATAATGACTAGCCTATTGCCACTGGCTGCATAATGACTACCTGGTGTAACAGCATGATTCTATTCTACATAAAACACCTTTTGATTGCCCATCATTTTCACGCCGAGTCAGTCTCATGCATGCCTAGACAAGATGAAGCACTTTATAAAGTTGGGTTGAGCAATGGTCGCAGCTATAGAGGATAATGCGCATTGCTTGTTTTTATGCTCTTCACCTTATGCGCTGTTGACATGTGCCAAGGTTGGGCATGTCTCGCGCAATCAGACTTGGAGTTGAGGGGCAAAGTTATGCAATCAGGGTAATGCAGGCAGCTCATGGACAAGTTACTTAAAGGCCGCCAGCTGGCCGTTGGGAAAGACGTTTGCTAAACAGTTTAGCCAACAGACTCTTTGTTACTTACTATTTACTTTTTGCAACCATACTCTCATCAACATGTATTTTTCCCCGGCCTTCATTGTCGCATGCGCGCCTTACCTCGCACATGCTACTGTTACGGGGTGGTGGAAATTTCAAACTCCAAACCCTTCTGACATTGGAAGTCTAGAATTCCCAATGGATATACACCAGGCGCTCGACCAGACCACCTATCGTTTTGGCTCTCAATTCTCTTTTGTTGGTTTCAACGATGAGGATGAATATGGATACATCGACGTCCAACCTGCTCCTGCCGAGAAGCGCATGAAAGTCACCCTAGTTCTGGCATCATCCGAAGCCAAAGTTCATCGATCTGACGACCTTGATTGTGTGAATCTCGGCGGGATCCTATGTTCTTCCAAGATTGATGCCCGCGATTCGCAAGCAGGCCGTTCACAAGTGCCCGACATACGAGTGCTAGGTGTGAAGCAAGACAAGAGAGAATGGATGGCCTACGTGGTTGACGAGTACAACGTGACAACCACTATTGGTCGCTGGTCTATGCCTGACGAGTACAAGCTTGATAACCACGGCAAGTCAGAGGTCATGGTCGACCCTGGAGTAAGTGACTGCTCTGAGCTACGACCGGTCCGCGTCAAGTTTCTCAACCCTACGGCTCCAAGCCTCAACGCTTCCGCCGCTTTTGAGAGCAATCGGGAATGGGGGAATTGCCGGGCTGAGAAAAATGACCACAGCAAATGGGATGAGGCAGGCTTCAACGTGGAGCTTGACTATCCCGGTTCTTCTCCTTCGGCCTCTGAGCCCGATCAAGGCAACAAGGGCCCCAAGAACAAGTTTCGCCGGCGGGCTTGAGCTCCAGGTGTGAAGGGGACGAAGCCTAGATGGGCAACCGGGTGTCGGGTCGCATGACATGACCTGTGGCACTTGTATCTGGGGACACAGCCCCCTCAACAAACATCACACTTGGTATCGTCTTGGATCAATTGATATTGAGACCCATAAAATCTTGTGCCTTGCTTCCTTTGTTGCGTGATCCATCAGAGCAGGTTTAATATTGACATGATGAGGTGTACGACCACTCGGGCGGAACCATGTAAAGGCAATACTGAGAAATATGGAAGAATCTACGCGCATGACCATTAGCGGTGCGAATAACGCAGGATGTTGAAACTCGTTCTGACCTTGAACCTATTTACATTCTGGCGTTTATTTCAGTCATATTTTCAGTTTGCCTTTGCCTTGGCACGTTTCAGATTTGTTCCTCTAATAAGGGAGCTTAAAAAAGGGAAACAAACGGCTACAACCCCGAGTTTGAGGCGCAGGATGGGCCATGGTTGAGCAATCTTTACAGTTCAGCAACACAAAATCGAGCAAAAGTTCAACTCTTTGGCAGAGCTAGGCAGTAATGGCTCAGGGTGCAACATTCTGAATTTGTACAATCTATGCATCTTGCCTATTTACATTGTCGATACTGCACATGTACACGCGCATTCTCGCCGCCGCCTCTGGACCAAGGAGCCTTTACACCTTGATGTGGATGTAGTTGAAGTTGCCCTTGGCGACTGTGCGAGTGCCGTAGCCCTCCCTGGTGTTCCAGTTGTACTCCTCGACGGTGACCTTGTCGCCGGATACCTTGGAGACATAGGCGACGTGCCCGGCCGTGCCGCCGTTGGACTGAGCAATGCATCCGGGCACGGGCTTGTTGTCGACTCTGACGCCGGTGCGGCGGGCGGCCTCGTCCCAGGTGTTGGCGTTGCCCCAGTTGGTGCCCTTGTACTGGTTGGTGAACTTGATGCCCAGGCGGTCGTTGATGCGCCAGGCGACGAAGCTGGTGCACTGGCACTTGAAGTACGCCCACTTGTCCACGGGGCCGCACTGGCTCTTGTAGGGGTAGTCGTCCTTCATGGGCCCGGGGATCTTGCCGGTGGAGGGGGGGGTCTGGGAGCCGCCGGAGCACTTGGTCGTGACGTAGCTGGAGGAGCCCGTCTTGACGTAGTAGTCGGCGACGTAGCAGCCGTCCGACGTCTTGTCCCAGATGGAGTTGCCGTTGATGGAGGGGCCCGCCGTCTGGCAGGTGATGGTGACGTCTGCGTTCTTCTTGTACGTCTTCTTGACGGCCGAGCTGGTGTCGGGGGAGGCGCGGCAGTTGAGCGTGTCGGCAGTTACTGGGTAGGCTGCGACGAGGGAGCTTCCCAGAGAAAGGGCAAGCGCACTGATGGTGATGAACTTCATGGCGGTGAAATGGGGGTGGTGGAGAATATAAAGATGGATTGTATTGAACAAGTTGTATGATGAGGCTGTGATGGCTAGAGATGGAGAACATTCAATACGGCAAGAAATGACCATCTTTATATACTGAGTCCCTTACGCCCTGCCTGAATTCATTTCCGGTTCCTCCTGTAAGACGTTATGATAGTTTGCCCGTGCTGCAGTCGCCCGACTCCAAAGTACACCACTTCGCGGTGTAAGCCGAAACAGGATGCGCGTTCATGGTCGCGCCGCGCAGACGTGAATGAAAATAATACAGTCGGTATCTGGATTGTAAGCATAACAGGCTTGGCCAGGGCTAAGTCCCTTTGGTCCAAGGTGGCAGCCGAGGTGCTATTTTTAACCTTCAGCTCATGCACCATAACGGGCACACAAACACCATCAGGCGGACTCTGTGAGCCTCCTCAGGCAGAGCACGATGAATGTTACTAGCGAGCCAGCTCAACAGAGCGCATGAGGAGGATTAAAATAACTTGGGCTGACAGCGAGCGAAAATAGGCACCCAGACTCGAAATGTATGTAGTCCAGTCCGACCCACGAAGCATCTGGAATTCAGCCCCGCAAAGCAAGCCGCAAAGCATTGACCTGCGGGACTCGACATCTGTGCTCCATGTTGGCTCGAATAGGCATATCGAGTGCGAATTGACGGCTCGGGCCGCCGTTGACGATTCTGTTATTAGAACAGTTGACCTAGAAGAGCGTGGGCAAATGTCTCTCCACCATCAATCATGCCTGCAGAATTGGCAAACATGCATGCCAGTGTCTGGTGACCTTGAGTATGACCGACTTTGCATCTGGCAGCATAATGTCCCAGTTCCGGTTGCACTTTCGTGCTCGGGGAGAACTCTCCCTTTGAGTATGGCGGCGTGATGAAAGTAAGCATTCATTTCCCTCGAATTTGCATTCCGACTCTAACAAGTCATTTGATTTCCGTTATGAAAGGCCCCACATGGAAAGGATGCGTGAAGACGATGAAAAGATGGTGATCCTAACCACCCAATTGGGTAGGTCAATAATTTGCGAGACAGCAGCAGGCTGGTCATCCCCCCACAAAGCTACATCTACAGTGTCCGAAAATTACATCATTATTTCCAAATACTAGATCCATTAGTCCCACTTCAACTGGTGGATGATTTGTATACCAAGAGTCAGACGCGGTGGGGCGTCAGCTTACAGTGCGGGACTTGTTCCAGATATAAATATTGGGCACTCACCCCTCTGGGAGCATGTCAGCTTCGTCTTGAGAGCCCAACTTTTGTGTTGACAGAAATCGAACCAAAATGGCTGCAGAACCGGTCAAGGACGCCCCCCCTACAGTGTACAGTCTGCCTGGCACGTCAAGCATCCCGCTTGCGCAGTTTCCGGCGCCTCAAGGCATTCCAGATGGCACGGATCCAGCTGCCGAAGTCGACAAGATCATTGGTCTTCTCAACGGGAGCTTTGCTGATGCGACCTTTAAAGCTGCCGAGGATCTGTTCGCCGCCCAGGGCTACTGGCGTGACCATTTGACGCTGTCGTGGAGCTTCAGAACTGTCCAGGGGCCGGCCCAAATCGGCCAGTTCCTGCAAAAGTGCGCCGCGTCCAAGGACGGCTTTCGGCTGAAGCATGTCGCGGTCGACAAGAGCAGTCCTGTCCGCCAGCCCGCCGTGGGACCGCTCGACGGCGAGGGCAAGGTGCTCGGCATATACGCCTTCTTGTCCGTCGAGTCGGCCGTGGGCAAGGGCGAGGGTCTGATTAGACTTGCCCAGGAAGACGGAAAGTGGAAGATATTCACTCTCTACACCAGCCTGCGCTCGTTGAAAGACCGAGTCCCGGTCCGCCCGCAAGGCGTTGAGCATGGTGAGCAGCCCGCGCGTCAGACTTGGGCTGACAAGCGGGCCCGGGCTGTCGATTACAGCGACGGGAGCGAGCCTGCAGTGCTAGTGATTGGTAAGAAGCTGCCCGGGGAATGGGAAGAGTTCTCGATTTCCACGGCCATGATGTGGGCGTCGCTGATTAGTTGATAGGTGCTGGGCAGGCCGGCTTGTCCGTAGCCGCCAGACTCTCAACCCAAGGGGTGAATACCCTCATCATTGACCGCAACCATCAGGTGGGAGACAACTGGAGGAATCGCTACAACCAGCTGGTCCTGCATGACCCGGTGTGGTACAATCACCTGCCGTATCTGAATTTCCCTCCGCAGTGGCCCGTGTTTACGCCAAAGGATAAGCTGGCCCAGTGGTTCGAGGCCTACGTCGGCATCATGGAGCTAAACGTATGGACGAGGACGACGGTTGCCCACGCGTCGTGGAGCGACGCTGACAGGTGCTGGACGGTCAATGTTGAGCGCGCGAGGGCCGATGGCTCTGTCGAGAAGCGGACGTTCCATCCCCGTCATATTATTCAGGCCACCGGCCAAGCTGGGGAGAAGAACCAGCCCGATATCAAGGGCATTGAGACATTTGCAGGAGACCGAATTTGTCACTCCTCGGAGTTTTCAGGCGCCCAAGAGGGAAGCCGGGGGAAGAGCGCCGTGGTGGTTGGCAGCTGCAACTCGGCCCTTGACATTGCGCAAGATTACGTCGAAAAGGGCTACGACGTTACAATCGTGCAGCGCTCGAGCACAGGCGTCGTATCGTCACACGGCGTTACTGATATCGCTTTGAAGGGGCTCTACTCGGAAGGCGCGCCGCCTGTTGAAGATGCCGACATGATTATCCACAGCATGCCTAATAGCGTGCTCAAGGCGGTCCAGGCCAAGGTTGCCGCGTTTCTACGTCTCCACGACAAGGACATGTTGGAGGGTCTTGCCAGGGCCGGGTTCAAAGTCGACAACGGGCCCGACGACGCCGGCATCTTCTTCAAGTACTATCAGAGAGGCGGAGGCTATTACATTGACGTTGGGGCCGCTCAGCTCATCATAGATGGCAAGATCAAGGTCAAGCAGGGCCATGAAGTGACCGAGATTCTCCCACACGGCCTTCGCTTGAGCGACCAGTCTGAGCTCAAGGCCGACGAAATCATCCTAGCAACGGGCTATCAGAGCATGAAGACGCATACAAGGAACATCTTTGGCGACAAAGTGGCCGACCAAGTCAAGGACGTCTGGGGGCTCAATGAGGAGGGCGAATGGCGCACCATCTGGCAGCGCAGCGGACATCCCGGATTTTGGTTCCACGGCGGAAACCTCGGTCTGTCCCGCTACTACTCTCAATTGCTAGCTCTTCAGATCCAGGGCATTGAGGAGAAGCTCTACGACTACAACGAGGAGTAGCGTTTCCAGTAGTTGGCTAGGTCAAGAGTCGTCAATATAAATGCGTGAATCAACGTCAGTATATACCCATGGTGCGACTAAATTCCATGCGAGACTTTGAGTGAATGCGCTTCAAACGTTCTTCTTGGATTCCAAGCACCAAATCTGTGCATTGCTTGGCTTCTGGAGTAAACAAATGCCCCAGTCACCCAAATCGCACCAATACATGCCAAAGCAGCTTCAGCTCCTGCAAAACCTCGCTATATGTTCCTACATCAGCCCACATGTCGGGATTCCTACTTAGATCCTGCACGGCCAACCCTATCATGGCCGTGTCCACAACACCATTCATGCCGATGCGTCTAGCCAGGGAGGGCATGCTTGGTCCTCTGAAATCCGATGGCACGGCCGTCACCTTCAACCGGAAGCCAGGGCGGTAGCGGACGGGAAACTGGTATTTCTGACCCATTTCCTCTAGATGGCGGCCAGTGTCGGTAGATTGAAAGCCCTCATCCACGACCAAGGCGGCAACATCACGATCCAGACGAACGTCTCCGTGGACCTGGGCCTCGATCATATGGTCGAGATTGTGGCTTGGCAGTGTTTCCAGGCCGTCCGCCTGTTGCGGGAGACTGCAGAGCCTCTCGATAGCTTGGGGAGGCCGCGTTCTGGGCATGCCGAGCATAAAGTCTCTTGTGAAGCACTCTTCGAGCAAGGCTCCGAGAATGGGTTCGAAATGATCCGCGGTGCCCCTGTACTTGGGCGCGGCCTGCGACCCTCCAAACGTGTACGTCGCCCGCCTTGAAACATGTGCCTTGAGAAGGAAATAGCAAGAGCCGAATCGAGGTGCTGGACCATCGGCGCAGTTGGTCAAGTCCAACGCGCCATACTTGGGTCGATGCTCCAGGCCAACGTCGGCATCCTTGTAGGCGTTGCCAAAGAGGTTGTTCTCCCATTTATCCCGGGGGCTGTCTCGAAAGGCAGCAACAAGTCCGTTGGAAATGCCCGTCTCGAATTGATTGCGGTAAATACCGTCGTGAAGCAATGCAGATGCCACCGTCGCACCGCGAACCGGTCGATCCGGGTGGAAATGCAACGCGATACGGGCAAAGTTGCGGATGGCCGTTAGCGCCTCGTGCAGCTTGGCTTTTTCAATGTTGGACATGCGCATGATTTGCGCAATGGTGTCTCTTGCATCCGGCTCAAGGGCCATGGCCTGGCTCTTGATATTCGCGAGTGCAGCTTGCTGGCAGGGTAGCAGGGCTACCGCGCCAGCGTCAGGAAAGGAACTCTCCATTATTTGCGGATGACTTGGTCACAGCTGACAAGAAGAGGTGAGCAAGTTTAGACACACGAAACCCAGTCGGCGGCGAACAGTTGAATTCACGGCGCAGCTTATGTGTGAATGGCGATGAGGGGAAAGATGGAATGACTCACTCTCCTTCTCGATGCGACGATGTAGAGATACTCCACCTCGACGAGCAAGCATTGGGTCTTTGACTCGTCTGATGATGCAGGCCAGCCGTACCATAGCCTGGGTTACCACAGCCTGGGTAAAAGTCGTCTACTCAAACAATGTCTGATTCTCATCGACCTTCTCTTGGCATGAAATGCAGGATTATTGCACCTCAATCGCCAACACGCAGCAGTATGATGTAGATGGTCTCTCAATCAGTCATGCAAGCCTTGATAGATACGACCACCCTCGGTAACAGAATCAACAATCAAGCCATCTTTTTAACAAAATGTTGGCTTCCACGCCCTGTGACGTTGCTTTCCGTGGTGCTCGCTGCTCACCCTATACCATCAGCCGAGGCCCCACACAAATAACAACTGCCCCAAAACACCAAGCAGGTTGACATTTGTAATTGGCGCCTTTGCTTGCCCCAGCCTTTTCCATCAACCCGTGCTTCGCGCCAGCCTCTGATACTATACCTTGCAACAGAACAAGCCCGCCTCTCTCGCAGACCGAATGGCTAGTCCATCACGGCGGGCGCCAAAGGTCCACTGCAATGAGTTCGCCGACCGGCCTGGGGTCAGCACCTCGTCGACCGAATGGCCGCCTCCAAGCGTGCGACCCGTGCCGCAGGCGCAAGGTTGCCTGTGACCACACGCAGCCCGTGTGCAACCGATGCAGGGCAAGGAGCCAGGCCAAAAGCTGCGTGTACTTGGTCGGCAGCTCACGGCCAGCTCCAGCCAGCGCCGGCTCTGCAAACAACGACGGCGCCTTTGACTTCAACACCAGGGCTGACAGGGCTGACAACGAGCCCTCGCCCTCGGTAACCGTTTCTGACAACGCGCAGTCGGCGGGTGCGATAGATGGGTCGTCAATGACGGCCCGCAAGATTCACCACCATGCTTCGCCCTCCATCGACGTGTCCTCGGGCTCCCGCACAGGCTTCCTGGGGGCAACAAGTCACTCGGCCGTCTACGACGAGACGACGCAGACCCTGTCGCTTCTCCAGGGCTTCCAAGCCTGCCTGCCTGTGCCCGGCGAGGGGAGGCAGAAGCAGCGATTCAAGAGCGCGGCATCCGAGGTCTTGCTCTCCCCAACCCGGGAAATGTGCCTGGTTGTGCTTCGCAGCATCCCGAGCCCGCAGGAAGGACTGATTGCGTTGCGAATGTCGCCACATCCGTATGATGGCTGGGCTCGAGTGGCGGCCCAAGGCATTCTCAAATCGCTGTACAGTCAATTCGGCAACTACCTTGGCTCAAACCGCACCGACTCGCAACTGGAAGAGATTGCGACAACGCTGAGCAACAACACGTCGCAACCCTTCCTGGATGACATGCGCGACCCAGACCGGTGGATTGCCCAGCTCTCCGGTCCCAACCTGCGCTGGGAGTCTCTGGGGCTGATATTCAGCTTCAAGGAGTTGGGCAACAACCTCGGCCTGGCCTCGCAGCAAGACGCACCGGGAGAAAGCCTCCGCAAACATTGGCCTGAAGTGGCCAGGGTCTGCCTCGGACTCACCATAGATTTGGCTCGGAGGTTCTCGGACGGGAATAGCATTCTCCTGCAACTGTGCATAAGACGCACTGTCGCCGAGTCTGTCATCACCGGCGATGCTAGTAAGTTGGCCGCAAGACGCCACCGCCTCCTCCACTCGCCACGCGCGCGCGCTGACTGGATCAAATAAAAGGTCTTTCGTGTTGGAGAGCAATGTCTGAATCAACCTCCCTGCTGACCTTTCTTGGCTACCATGCCGAAGCACCATCTCCAACATATCAGCCTTGTCTGAGCTCCGAGACACGCCGAAGAGTGGCAGCACACGTCTTTATTCTGGACAAGGTCGTGGTTCTGTTCACGGGGAGACCGCCGCAAATCAGCCGGCGTTATGTTTCCATGCCCTTGCCGCTGGACCTGAGCGATGATGAGCTATTCGCTGGAGAAGCCGCCATTGCCGAGTCGGTGCGCTCCTTGGACAATAACGGGTGGAATACCAAGGGCGGACTCTATGCCGCAACCATACTCCGCTGTCGTTTGCTCATCTCGTATATCCGCGACGAGCTTATCGAGATAGCCGTGGGGAACTGGAAAGACGCTGCCATTGACACCCTGTTGTAGGTGAAGCCCGCGGTCACCGCCTCATCTGTGAATGCTGACAGCGTGGCAGGCAGCTGAAGCAGCGACAGATTGACACCATGGCCGGCTTTCCCGACTCGGTCGTCTATCGCGATGGGGAGTTTGACGACCCTTTGGCGGACATGGAGCTGCTCTACTCTCGCCTGCTGATCAAGTTGGAGCATCTACAGAACCTCTTTGTTGTCGGCCGACTGCTCTCCAGACGCGGCCACCAGGATGAGGGCGAGCTGCTAACCACGAGCTTTGAGCTGGTGTCACGCACGCTCTTATTCTGGACCAACAAGGACCGCTTCTCCCTGGCAAGGGCCGACTTTGCCTGGTTGGTTAGTACTCGGTGCCGCCGTCCCGATGCGTCCAACATGACATGTAGCTGACGTGGTTGCGCGCAGGTAATGGCCTATGCCACCCCCAGCGGCGGCATCCTTTGCATGGAGCTCTTGAAGCCGAGCTTCAGTGGACGACATGCCCGAAACTCCAAGATAACACGCTCCAGCATAATCCAGCAACTCAGCCTCCTAATTGGCTTCCTGGACTGGATCGGCCCCAACGGCCCCAACGGCGAGCTCTGCGCAAGCTGCAGCTCCGTCATTCAACTAGTCCTTGACCACACGCTGAACCCTTCCGAAGACCAAAGTTGGCCACCGGTCAGCTTGGACACGATGCAGCTCGACTTCAATTTCGAGCTCTTTGACACTTTTGACTGGATGCGACCGGACATTGCCGTGTAATTATTATACTCGAATGAGAGATGCTATACAAGCCACTTGGTCACAAGTTGCGTGTCATGGCTGCATTGTACTATTCACTATTCCACAAAGGTACATTTGGTAGTTGAATTCGCCCAAAGCCACCTCGCTGCGCTTAACGGACAAACTCCACATATTATGGTGGCCTAGACGAGGGGGGTCGGATCAACTGATGTCTTTGGTGGAAAATGGAGAAAACGCCATCCAAACCCCTGCCTAGTTCAGTGTGCAACTGATTTGCCTCGGTAGACGACCAGGCTCTGGTTCACTGACCACTTCCCTGTGCGGGTACGGAGCAATGTGCCGCCACTTATCACGACGCGATTGTCTCACAAATTGCACCTCCTCAGCCCGAAGTAGTCTACTGAGCGAGCACACAACCTCACAACGCACAAGGCGACAAGCGACAAAAAGTATAGTCCATTCTGCACACTTGCTCCATCTCTTGAAGCTGTCCTAGAAGCTTCCGAGTCCGGAGCTGTTCGCCATTGACCGGATTTGGAGGGATCCGTGAGCTGAAGCAGTTAAACACAAAGTAATACACGCATAGCTCGGCTGTTTGATCTGGCGCCCAAACACACCCATTCAAACCATGGCCGATGAAAACACCCAAGGCCCGAGGCCGGGGCAGAAGACGGCCCTCGTCACTGGCGCTGGAACTGGGGGAATCGGAGGATCGCTGGCTACTGAGCTCCATACAGCAGGGTATTTTGTCATTTGCGCCGTACGAAGACCGTCCACCGCGACGGAGCTCTTGAGGCCGGGAATCATTGCTGTCGAACTGGACGTCTCGTCGAGCGAGTCCATAGCGGCTGCCATGAAGAAGATTGCGCCCATCACCAACGACAAGCTCGACGTCTTGATCAACAATGCGGGATCCGCCACACACAGGCCGGCCCTGGACCTCGACGTTGACGGCGTCGTGGCATCCATGCTCGACGTCAACGTTCTCGGCGTCATGAGAATGGTAAAGGCCTGCTCCGATCTCCTCATCAATGCAAAGGGCTGCATTGTCAACATTGGTAGCATCGCACCCCTCGTGCCCCTGGTCTATTCCTCGGCCTACAATGCCAGCAAGGCGGCGCTCCATGCCTACGGAGACTCGCTTCGAATGGAGCTCAAGCCCTTTGGGTACCAACCCGCGTCCCATCCCGTCGTCCTGCTGAAACATACATGCTGACCATTGTGGCTCCAGAGTTGACGTCGTCACCGTCATCACCGGTGGCGTAAGGAGCAACATAGGCAGGTGTCCCGGCTCGACGACAGCCACGACCTCCAGCTGACGTGTTCCCTAGTTCGCGAGAGCGCCCCATCCTTGCCGAGCAACTCGAGATTCCTCCCCGTCGAGAGCTTTTGGCTGCGGCGCGTGTTCCAGTCCCAGGACGGGGCCATGGACGCAGACGAGTACGCCCGCAAGGTCGTGGGCATGGTGCTGAAGAAGAGGAAGCCGCTTTGGTTCTGGGGCGGAGGGTCCATCACGGTCGCCTGGTTCCTCTACCACTTTGTTCCTCGAGGCGTCAGGCTGCACTTGATGGGCAAGCGCTTTGGACTGGTTGCACAGAAGCTGCTGGGGCAATAAGTTTGGAGGCGTGCATACACGGGCCAGCCCAAGGACCACCGGCTCTTGTATCTCAGACCTCGTAGGTGGAAACAGTCAAGTCATTGGATCAGCCGCATCCACATGGAACGTCCCCGAGCACAGGTAGATGTGGGTGAGAGCATCCTTGGATGCATGGGCCAAAGAGAACCCTGCATGGACAGCTCCCGGACTGTATATCGACCGGCCCAGAGGTTGCAATGTGCTTAATATCATACACTTTGTGCATCCGGTGCACGGTGTGATGCATATCCTGGCGCGCTAATGCGATTTTGGGGGGGGGGCCTTTGCCCGCCAAGCTCGGTTGACTGGGGGAGCAAGACATTGCGCTGACCGCGCCCGTCCGGGTTTTGTGTCCCGATACGGAATGCTTCACATGTAGGCAGGGCGCGGTAGTGTCCAGCCCCTGGACTGGGCCTGAATTATAAGAGTGTGAAATTGCCCACCCAGCTCTACTTGTGACTTGTATAAGAGTGTGAAACTGCCCACCCAGCCTTTAATTGTGACGTGGCCGTGAGTCTCGACCGAGGTTGCAATCTGATAGTTACTCTCGCTCCCCCCTGACATACGGCCATGACTTCCCTATCAATTACATTCGTCGGCACCGCCACTGCCATTCTGAACATTAATGGTATCAATTTCATTACAGATCCCTTCTTCTCGCCCCCGGGGACGGAATGGGACGTTGGCGTCACCGTCCTGAAAACTACATCCGCTCCCGCCCTGGGCCTGGCAGACCTCCCAGTCATAGACGCCGTACTGCTGAGCCACGAGGACCATCCTGACAACCTGGATCAGTTTGGTCGCCAGCTGCTGGACGGGCGACGCGTCTTTACCACCCGCGACGGGGCCGGCAAGCTTGCGCCCCGTCCCGGTGTCCGCGGGATGTCTCCGTGGGAGACTGCCGCCTTTAGCATTGGCGGCGTGCAATTTGAGCTAACGGCCACCCCGTGCCAGCACCTGCCCGGGGGTGAATGCGTCGGGTTTGTGCTCTCGGGTCCCGGCTTCGGCCGCACCGACGGGAAAGCCAACGGCATCTACTTCTCCGGGGACACAGTCTATATCGAGGAGCTGGCGACCATCAAGGAAAAGTTCCACATCAAGGCGGCCCTGCTGAATCTCGGGGCAGCGTGCGTCCCCATAGCCGACCCTCCGCTGCAGATAACAATGGACAGCGCGCAGGCCGTGCGCTTGATCAGTGACATGGACCCCGAGGTTGTCGTGCCCATGCACTGCGACGGCTGGGGCCACTTCTCCGAGGACAGCAGCCGTGCCGCCGAGGTCTTCGAGGCAGAGGGCATCAGAAAAAAGATCAAGTGGCTGCAGCCGGGGAAAAACACGCCCATCTTCTGATTGCGCGGCCCAGCCCCTAGACGTCCACGAAGTCCGACGGCATCTCGAGCAGGGCGACAACCGGCATGTTCTTTTCCGCATCCGACTCGACGCTCAACGGGCGCATCCGAGGGATCGGACGGAGCACGATTATGTCAGCTTGAATGAATGCGTTGAGATAAAAGTACCCCCTGTTGCCAATGTGCCGAACGGCGTTGTTGCAAAGCGCGGTGGACTCGGGATCGCCCGTCTGCTGGACGTACTCATAGGCAACCTTTGCCGGGAGGCACAGCGAGGTAGGGCCGAATAGCTTCAAATCGTCGCTCGTGAGATACTTGACACTCTTCAAGATCAAGTTGACCTTTGCCGTGATCATGTATTGCTGGTGGACGTACTCGTCGCTCGACAGCCCCAGCCAGTTGAGCTCAGACTCGAGGCGCAGGGCATATTCCGTACAAATGACCCAGAATGCCCAGTAGTGGGTGAGGCTGTTTGCCACAGTGATGTCCGGGTACAAGATGTCCTCAGTCGCAATAGGCTCCACCAGGTCGAATAGGTACACGGTGCGCAGGGTCGTCGTGTAGGCAAGGCGCCAGTCCTCGAGGCGCTTTATCGTATCCAGCAGCTTGGTGAGGCATGCGGTGGCCTTGCGGCGGTCTTGGTCATACTCGAGCCGGTCCAGGGCCTCCAGGGTCGACGGTATGCCGGCTCCTATGGACATGAGGGCCTGGAGCGGCTGTGGCGGCGAGGTTCGGAAGGGAATAGTGCACCACTCGGCCTGTTCCAGGAAGAAGGCCTTGCGGTTGCATATAGACTGTATGACCTGCAGCATGGCATAAGTACAAGAATACTGGATGGCATTTCTCAGCGTGGCGACTAACAAGCGAGGGGCGAGACCCCACAAAGATTTTGTGTGCTATTCCCGAGCTATAGTACTCGGGTCCTCTAGACTGCATCAGGTGTGACAGTCCACCGACGTGGATGTCGGTGCTCCTGATTACGGGCAGAAGAAGCTTTTGACGTCGTTAGCACGTGATGGTAAAAATGTCGCAAACGGGTGGCTTGCCTCGGACAGGAACAGAAACATTATGGCGGCGGAAAACTCGTTTGATCCCTCCATCTGGTAGCCTGTCAAGGCTTGCTTGAGCGAGGTGAGAGCAACCCCATGGGCGGCGAGAGCATCAATGGTAGAAGCAGCGTCGGGCAGGCCGTAAGACATGATGGCAACGGCGAATGCTTTGATGGACGACGAGAGCGCGACACCGTGAGGGCCGGCGATGGTGAGATCAGGCACGACCTCGATCCACGATCCGCACACCCTTGACGGATCCGAAGGGGCCCTGACATTCATTTCCGAGAAGGCGTGGGCGGGCAAGAAGTTCTGGGCAACCAGCGACAAGATGTCCTTGAGCGGCCACGACAGAGCTTGGCCGAGGCGCGGACTGTCAGTGTTGGAGGCGTGGACGAGCTCCGGCCTTCTGTCGCCTCGTCGCCGTCGGGTCGTCTTGGCCGCGGTCGGTTTTCCATTGCTGGTCGGCTTGACGATTGTCACGGGCTCTGCGAATATCAAGTCATACTGGTAACCACCACACTTGCGGCCGCTCTTGAGGCACTGCGAGCATGAGGGGGATTGTCCATCGCACTGATGATGCCTGTCAGCAATCTGGCCAAGGTCTGAAGAGGGGGAATAGCAACGTACACCAAGCTTGCGCGCTCGGCACGTATGGCAGATGGTGCGCTGTCTGACCTTCATGCTGTATTACCGAGAGCAAATAAGGGCATGTTTGTCGGAGGCAAGGTTGGGCATGTCGTTGAATTCAATCTCCAGGTTTGGCGGTTGAACATTCCAGCAGTCTGGATTTAAGGCTCTAGGCCTGATTCAGGCTCGAATCCCGGGATCCCCGGCTCGCTGTGCTTGGGGTCTGGTGGGAGGGAGGGGGGGAGGGAGGGACTGCAGGGACTGGAGGGATTCAAGAGAGTGTCTGGTCCTGCCTGGCTTTGCTTTGCTGGCAAAAGTTAAAACGCAGCTCGCTGAACGGCGGCGCACAGGTGGCGGCTCTGGGGGCCCTTGTCCAGCTCAACGTCGTGCCAATGGTCCAATGGCAGCCGCCCCAGGGCAGCAGAGCAGCCAGCCTGCCAGGATAGCTGATGGACCATCTCCCCGGAGCTGATGCACACGCTGGCCCCAGCAGCCATCTTCTGCCCGTGCAAGACAGGACAGGACGCCAGATGCTGCGATTTGCTTTTGGGGGGCGCACTGAAGCTGTGCCACAGCGGCAGCCTCGAGCAGTGCGTGTTCGGCTGTGGGCAAATGAGACGCGCTCCTGCCAGGCCTGCGACTCAGAATCAAGCCATGCCAAACAGGGACTGACTGACGTCGACTCCTACGGCCCCTCAGATGAGCCGTTGGCCCGACTCCGGTTACCAACTTTTGAAGCTAAGAGGAGGCAATGCGACCATGCGACCATGCACAACATTTCAACGTCCCCCGGCTAGACCAGCCTTTAGAGTCAAACGGCCTTGGTGGGATATAGCTGCATGACTCTGCATCGTTGAACACCATCTTGCTTCGTTTCTAGGGCTCGGATATCGCCATTTTATCCGGCTTCAGATACCAGCTCGGGTGCCACTCGCAACCATTTCTCAGCAACCCTGGTCGCCCATTTGCCTTTGGCAGCTTTGTCCACGGTATCGGACCCTCCCTTGCACCAGGTTTTTTGACAATGTCCTCGGATATAATAAAGCCCTTCAGGATTCAGGTGCCAGATTCGGCCGTCGCGGGGTTAAAGGCCAAGCTGGCCAAAGCCCAGTACGCCGACGAGGTGGAATTCTCCGATGACTGGAACTACGGCGCGTCGCGCAAAGATGTGACACGTCTGGCCAGGTACTGGGAGGACAAGTTTGACTGGAGGCTCCAGGAGAGGGAATTGAACAAGCTTCCGCACTACACGACGGCCATTTCAGTAGACGGGTTTGGCGAGCTCGACATTCACCTTGTCCACCAAAGAAGCTCCCGCCCAGACGCCATCCCACTGCTGTTTGTCCATGGTTGTGAGTTCAATGTTGTCTGCTGCGTGGAGCCAGCCGCCCCTTGGGGATTGTTTTCTGGTTTTCTGACCCTTCTTGTCTTGCAGGGCCCGGAAGTTTCCTCGAAGTCACCAAGATGCTGCCTCTGCTGACGGAGCCGCGCCAGGAGCAAGCCTTTCATGTCGTGGCGCCATCGCTACCCAATTTTGGATTTTCTCAACAAGTCCGCCAGCGGGGATTCGCCCTCCCCCAATATGCCGAGTGCATGCACAAGGTCATGCTCCGTCTCGGTTATGACAAATACGGTAAGATTTCCCCGCCAAACACGCAGAGAAAAAGAAACAAGGAACAAGTCGAAACAGAAAAAAAAAAAAAAAAAAAAAAGCGCCAAACAGTCATTTTGCTGAGACACCCTAGTCACCCAAGGCGGAGATTGGGGCTTCTTCATCACCCGCCTCATCGGCTTACACTATCCACAACACTGCCTTGCATCGCACATAAACTTTCCCTGCGTCACCCCGCCGCCGGCAAAATCCCTGTGGTTCGGCCTGCAGTATCTTCTCGGACAGTACTCGGGCAATGAAAAACAGGGACTCGGAAGAGCTCTCTGGTATTTTACCCAGGGGTCGGGCTACATGCTGCAGCAGGGCACCAAGCCATCAACGCTGGGGTTCTCGCTGGCCGACTCGCCAGTGGCTTTGCTGGCGTGGATCTACGAGAAGCTGCACGACTGGACCGACGACTATCCCTGGACCGATGACGAGATACTAACCTGGGTGTCCGTCTACCAGTTCTCCACCGCCGGTCCGGCAGCAAGCCTCCGCATATACTACGAGGCTCTTCACTCTCGCAAGTCCTCGTTTAGCGCCGCGCGGTACGTGCCAACCGTTCCGTTGGGCATATCCTACTACCCCAGAGATTTGGTCCCTGTGCCCAAGTCGTGGGGCAAATGCCTCGGCCCCGTGGTATACGAGGCGACGCATACGCATGGCGGACACTTTGCCGCCTTTGAGACACCCGAGCTCTTTGCGGCGGATCTGCAGTCCATGTTTGCGGAGGGAGGTGGCGCCAGCGCGGTCAAGTCTATGGTCGATTCGACCGACTAAATGTAAATACAAGGTAATTAGGCCAGTAAATGGCAAGTGCAGTGGCTATACTAAACCCGTTTCCAGGCACACGGTATTAGATGTGTTGCCAGCACTTAGGTACCTCCCTTGGCCAACACCTTGAATATTGCCATCATGTCATCTTCCGCCATGCCGGATGCGCTTGCCTGCCTGTAAAGCTCGCTGCACGTCTGCACGAGCGGGCATTGTGTCTGCGCCTCCTTGGCCGCCCTTTGGATGAGCCGAGTGCTGTTGTAGCAATCCTTGACGGTAGCCTGCGGTGACCAGTCCCCGTCCAAGATCTTGGTCGCCTTGAGCCTCGAGTAGGCGGAAGACAGAGGGCCAGCCTCCAGAACCGCTGAGAATGCGCCGAGCTCGAGTCCCTGCGCCCGGGCGAGATTCATAGACTCTGCCAGCCCCCCCGTCACCGCGACCAAGAAGGTGTTGATGGCGTACTTCATCTTGAGCCCCGAGCCGATGGGACCGCAGTAGATTGCAGCGGTGGTGAGCGGCTCCATGTACGGCCTGACTCGGCGACAGACGTCCTCGTCGCCAGCCATCATTCCTACCAGCGTGCCTTGCTCCGCGGGCACCTTGCTCCCGCTGACGGGCATTTCCACAAACACGCCCCCGGCGCTCGCGACCTGCCCGGCGAGCTTCTGGCTGTCATGCACCGAGACGGAGCTGGTGTTGACGACAATCTTGTCCTTTAGGGCTCTCCTGAAGCCCTCGTCGAATATCGACTGGACGGCGTGCCCGTCGAAGAGCATGGTGAAGATCAAGTCGGACTGCTCCAGGACCCTGGCCGGTGTCTCACCCACCACTGCACCGGCGTTGACCAAGGCGGGATACTTTGAAGCGCTCCGGTTCCACACTGTCACTGGATAATGCTTGCAAAGATTTTGGGCCATGGGCGTGCCCATTCTGCCCAAGCCAAGAAAGCCAATCCTCATGCTTGCGGTCCGTCGTTGCGGTGGTGGTGTAACGCGCGTCAGGGAGCCGGAATAAGTGACGTTTGGATGGCTGTCAGAAAACGCAACTCTTCTCGTCTCAGCAAGGGCTTGCCGCCACCTTCATTACCCCTCAGACAATCATGAATTTAGGACAGTATTCCCAGGTGAGAATACGGTTAGCATGTCACAGCTAGCTCCCCCTTCGCGTTGTCTCGGTTGGAAGTACCGTGCTCCACTGGGCTCCCAAAGGGCGCAGAGCCGTTTAAACCCCACAGAAATCGGAGTTTGCTCCGTGCAGATACAGAGTACATTTTGCGGTTCTGTCGTCTGTCCACTGTTGCATTATCAGTTCATTGGGCGGCCTGGCTGAGCAGCGTGATGACTTCCCACAGAGCTTGCAGTATCCGCTTGCGCCCGACGATCCAGCGGCCTTTGACCACATGTACCTACAACGTGCGGCTGTCGTCCAGAAGAACCAGGCACACCGTCACTAATACATTGAAGCCCTCAAGCTCATCTCCACTGCAGCGTGCTAGCGCAAAAGCTCGACAAGAGGACGATTTTACGGGGTCCAGGAGCTCGAAATAAGCAAGAAGCAAACTCTATTTTTTGTCCCATGCCCATCTTGGATCCCGACAAGTGGCTATACGCCTTCTTCAGCCATTCGTCTTTGCGGCATCCGTGGTGGCAAAACACGTGACGCAAATTACCCCAATCTTGCGAGAGGATCAGAGGAACATGTGAAGCCGCAAGGTTCTCACGACTCTCTTGTACTAATCTCGATCCCTTGTGAATCCGCGCCAGGATGACAAACCAGCCTGCCCCTCAGTCTTGGAGATTCCGGCACCAGGGTTCTTTGTCGTAGGTACTGGCTTCGGAGAATGTGTGATTATAAATGCAAAAGTTGTCCTTTACGTTCTAACAAAGTCTGCCCAGGTTGTGCACCCGTCCATGTTGCATGGCTGTACGCAGTACATCCAAGGGTATGTATCATCTCGATATTTAATGCCGTCGCCTCTGATCTGTCACATTTTACCAGCGTTTGAGCGGCATGATCCCTCCCCAATGACGCCCCAAGGGCAAATGCGAAAGCACCTCTGACTCGCGCGGGGTAACGCATTTTAAAGACGGCGTATCATGTCGATTTAGTTCTGCTCCAGTGATACTATTTGTGGCAGGACAGAGTAGCGGTCCACTACATGGGAGGCCTTGATTACTTTAGTTGCAGTGGCCAATCATGTGAATGAAGCCCGATAATCCTGTTGCGGAGGTGTTGTGCCTGTAGCGAATATTCGCGCCAAATCCTCATTACCAACTCATAGCTGCAACGCAAAATCATGCGAATGGGACACATTCGTGACAAGGGTCGGCCATTGCTTCTTTGCGTCCACGTGTTTCTTCATGACAGGGTTTATTGTAATTAAAATGCGCTCACAAACTAGGGGTCTTGTGGTTCCCCCAAATTGGGGACACATGAACGCGCAACCGTCAGAAATTAAATGCGCAACCGTCGGGCAAGTTATCCACGCATAATTTTAACTGTGGCATGACTCTAGTGCCTTGATAATAATACATTACGATACCTGGTTTCTAGACTTTAGAGCATCCTTCTCTTAATTTAGAGGCAGACAGTATTAAGTGCCCTATAGGTACTAAAACTTGGGCTACTAATCAAGAATTAATTACAACCCTAATCCTATACTAGTAGTCTCTTCGCTGCAGCCTTGTAAAGACAAAGAGCTGCCAGATGCCATGGCTTTGTGAGGCCACCGACTCTTCTGGATCTTCAGTTGGTTGGTTTCGGGCTCTGCTCAAGGTGGCTGATGATGTTTCTTACGGTATTTCCGATAGCGTTGATGTATAGCGTATCCTGTGAGTTGTGGCGGTACAAGCCACACTGAAAGCGTCACTGGCAAGGCTCCCCTGCCCGAGGGGGCAACTAAACGCGCAGCAGTCAAAAATTGAATGCGCAGCTCGCGTGAATTGCTCAGGGGGCTCTCTATTACTAACATGTCCGCTCGGGCAAGCCCTCGCTTCCCTAAAAAAAAAAAAAAAGCATCTAAAAACTCTGTCCTCGACTGCGGCGCTTATATTTTAATTGTCAATCCGGCAGCGCATACGCTGTCCTGCCGGACTTGGTAGAATCGATCTGTAGCCAGGTACCTTTTTGCTATTAAAGTGGGGCTTGAGCGCACCTAGCAAAAAGAGTGAGCCCCCTGAGCAATTCACGCGAGCTGCGCATTCAATTTTTGACTGCTGCGCGTTTAGTTGCCCTGCCCGACGGTTGCGCATTCAACTTTTGACGGTTGCGCGTTTATGGCCATGCAGATAGGTGGAGTTGCATGCTGGCACTTGGAGGCTCGACCACTGAACGACGGACACATAAACGCGCAACCGTCGAAAATAAATGCGCAACCGTCGGGCAGGGGAACCCTGTCGGTGGTATCCTGTGGCGTGTACCGCCACGATTTCAAAGTATTGTACTACGCCGCCGAAGAGTTAAACACGGTCCTTGCCCACCCTCTCCGCTAAAGGCATCTACCGGCAGAATCCTTAGTATTAATGAAAGAGAAGGGAATCAAATTAACCGGATGGTCAGGCAACAGCAGCGCTCTATAGCATCTTTATTAGACACACTCTCTGTAATAACCTCATTAACGCCGTCATCTTCGCGAGGCCGAGGCCGTGGCCGCGGCAGCACATCATCATCTTTAAGAGGCATAGAAAGAAGCTTTTAACAGCTATCCTAATAACTTTTAGAGCAGGTTACGGCTGCTACGGCAGCAGCACAAGCTGCGGCGGCGGCAGCTATGGTAGCGGCTGCTACTTCAGTAAAAACAGTAGCAGAAGCTGCAGCCTAAGAAGCAGCTTAAATAGCTATATAACAACAACATTACTATATATACTAGTAGCAATTTCTCCCCTTACTATATCCTTAATATCCTTAATATCCTTAAATAGGCTTTTTAATTCCCCTATATAGCGCTAATCTAATAGTAAGAGCAGAAGGGACCGTTAATATATACAATCTAGGCAGCGTGTAACGAGCACGGAAGGGTGACGCGCAAGGCTAGGTAGAAGCAATAGGTCCGTTATATTCAAGACTGAATCTTGTCCTCTCTAGTGCGTTGTGCGAGAGACCCCAGATATGGTGGCGAGAAGCCCTAGGTTCGTGGCGGTGCGTGTGGCGGTGCGTGTGCACCGCGCCCCACAGGGGCGGTGCAGGGTGCGTTCCCGCTGCGCCTTACACAGCGGGCCTGGTAGTTAATTCCTAATTAGCAGACCGGGATTTAAGCAGCCGCAGGACTCTTAACACCAGGGACCGCCTCTAAATTAATAGATAATTTAATGATTTTGCTCAAAACACCAGAAAAACAGATGTCACGATGTGTTGAATTTTTAATGCGGCTGTATTTAGCTCACGTCAAGACTACGAAGCGCTGGAGTCTGCGCTACAGCAAAAATTGTGCGTGGATACCACCGACAGGGTTCCCCTGCCCGACGGTTGCGCATTTATTTTCGACGGTTGCGCGTTTATGTGTCCCTGAACGACCAGGACCTCATAACCAATCGATGGAAGAGCAGTGATCCTTGAGCTGTTACCCCTGCTGTTCAATACAACGGCTTGGTTCAGGTGTTTTCGTGTACAAAGCTTTCTTCTTTAACAGAGAAACTGATTGCCACGGAAGAAAAAGTGTCGTTGAATACGTTGCCGGCATGCAAAATGGTTTTGTACAGGTAGGTTGCGCCAAATTCACCCCAGAGACTGTGTCGGCGACCTTGTTCGAACATGCGAGCACCAAGTTCAACAAGAGTCTGGTGCTTTAGTGCTCCTTTTACCAGCCAAAGTGTTACTTGCTCCATGGCTCAGGTGAGCAAGTCGGCCAGACGTTTTCTCGCCTTTAGCCTTATGCCTCGCCCAAGGAGGTTGGGCAACAGTGTTTCCTGGCATTTCCACAGACTCATTTGGGATACATGATATAGAATCCAGGCCTTGTTTGGTGATTTTGGGGGTAGATGGCACCCAGCCTTTCGCTGGATGAACCACAAGTGTTGGGCATCTTTAACTTTTAAAGACGGTTCATCCTGGGTAACCGGATACGTCACTTCCGCTTCAATGGCAAAGACTTGCGTGGTGGTGCAATTATGGTGCCCTTTCTATTTACAGCCAAGAGGTCCACGGCCTGGATTATTCTATGCAACACTGGATAAAGTTGCATCCTGTGGGATTTGTTCCATCTACCGGTCCAACTTTTCATGCTGCACCCTCAAGACGGGCTGGAGCAATGGTAGTTGGTCCCGTGTTTACCCCGAATGGATAATTCCGCCTTTGTATTGTTATCAACCGCCCCTCACCTAATCCGTCGCCTTGTACTTGTGGCGGTACTCCTCGGTCCGTCTGATGTCGTCCTCGGACGCAAAGCTCTGCATACCCGCGATGATGTCATCTAGGGTGAGAATGGCAAAGATGGGAATGCCGTATTCCTTTCGCAGCTCGCCGATGGCGCTGGGGCCGGGCTTGGAGTCGTCGCCGTCGGCGGCAGGCAGCTTCTCCTTGCGGTCAAGGGCCACGACGATGCCTGCCACAATGCCGCCTTCCTTTCTAATCTTGTCAATGGCCTCTCGCTTCGCAGTTCCGGCGGTGATGACGTCATCCACGATGAGAATCTTCTTGCCCTTGAGCGAGGCGCCGACGATGTTGCCGCCCTCGCCGTGGTCCTTGGCTTCCTTCCTGTCAAAGGAGTAGGAGACGGTGTCCAGGTTCTGGGGCGCAAGCTCGCCAAGCTTGATGGTGATGGCGGAGCAGAGGGGGATTCCCTTGTACGCCGGGCCAAAGACGACATCAAAGTCGAGCCCGCTAGTTCGCTGGGCATCAATGATGGTCTGTGCAAAGGCCAGCGAGATGGCGCCGGCGAGACGGGCCGTGTGGAATTCACCGGCGTTGAAGAAGTAGGGCGAGATTCTCTTGGACTTGAGCTCGAAGCTTCCAAACTTGAGAACCCCGCCGTCAATGGCGGCCTTGAGGAAGTCCTTTTTGTACGGAGCAAGCTGGGAAGACATGTTGTGTGTTTTGTTTGTGCTTCCTTGCTCAGTCGTTTTGATCCGTCTATTGGGGTCTGAATGTGAACCGGGAGCTAGGGCTCGCAGACGTGGTTTCAGAGTTTCACTCTAGTCAGGCGTACGCTCGCAGCTTGTCGAAAGTCGTCGAGTTCCAAGATGATGGGTAGCGCAATGGCGTCTTTGAGAGGTCGAATGTATAGTTACTACCGTATAATGAATCGGATGGAGGCAATGAGGATCACAAAAAAACTCGGCAGATCCAAATGGGCATCAAAAATGATCAATAGCTCTAGCAAGTCTGTAGATGTGGGGGAACCCCGCAGCAGGTCCACAGAGGTGGTTTGGAGGTCACGTGACCTGCACCACTATGCCAAGGTTTGTATTTTTGACCAGATGCATCATGTTGCCAAGAGGCAGGTCGAGTTGCATGACTTGAGAGAGTAAACTGCGCCATTCTTGAGTACAGCCAGAAAGAGTGAGAAAGAGTGTGCTGTGGCTGTTGGATTGTACGTGGCTCACACATGCAACAGCGCCTACGTTGGCGGGGAGCGCTGTACTTGTGCTGCTTTGGTGAGTGACACATGGCGCTAGGGACATGGAGCATAGGAGGAAAAAGGTTTGCGCACAGAACATGTCTCGCACATGGCACCCGCGTGGGAAAATCGTCATGCTAATTTTGTCCAGACAGCTCTTGCTACCATGAGTTGCAAGCTAGAGATGGACCAGCAATCATGCCGTGACCGATGTGTACAGGAATCAGGAGACTGGGATCCGCGGCCCTTGTTTTTAGCGAGTGCTGCGGAGCTCAACCACGGCACGGCACGATTCCATCAATTGATTACTGATTTGGCTGCCTGGGCCCTGCACAGAACCCTGCAGGGCCTGCGGGCGGCATCTGCCAACCTCTTGAAGATCAGTCCTATTGCTGGACCATGGCCTGAGCTGTTATTCAAGGAAACATGAACCTTTCCCCTTTTGTAAAATCACGCAGTACTCTCGCATTGCCAAGGCCAACATCAGTGACCCCTCCAGTTGCTTACGCCGCTACATAAAGTATTGTTGGCGAGGCCGCGCGGGTGCCCATGTAGTCACACAACTTGTTCCCGAGTCCCGACCAGAGCTGTAAACATGAGCCCTCTTGTGCCAACGTCTCGTGGCAGAGATTCGTCCGGGTGGTCCGCCGACGAGACGATATCTGCTCTTCGGAATCAAAGCCTGACCGCCAGAGAGTACATCACGGGCGTCCTCGACCGCGCAAAGCGGGGAAAGGCCCTGAATGCCTTCATCAACCTGCTGCCCGACCAGGCCCTGGCTGCCGCGGACGAGCTAGACGTGGCCATTGCCAAGGGAGAGCCGCTTCCCCCGCTGGCCGGCCTGGCCATTGTTGCAAAGGACAACATCAACTTGGCCGGGTTCCCGACCACTGCCGGCACCAACGCTCTGCGCAACGCGCGCCCGGCGACAACCGCCCCCAGCCTGAGGAAGCTGATGGCCGCCGGGGCCATTGTCATTGGCAAGACAAACATGCACGAGCTGGCGTTCGGCATCACGAGCACAAATCTGTCGCCGTTCGCCGGACCGGTACACAACCCGCACGCCCTGGACATGATCCCGGGCGGCTCATCTGGGGGAACGGCTGCCGCGATTGCGTCCCGCGTCGTGACTTGCGGCCTGGGAACAGACACGGGGGGTTCCTCTCGCATCCCCGCGGCCCTGACGGGAATTGCCGGGTATCGGCCTTCGGTTGGGGACGGAGGCGGGCAGCGGCGCTATCACGACGACAACGCCGTCGTCCCAATCAGCCACACCCGCGACACGGTTGGGCCCATGGGACGCACAGTGGCCGACATTGCCCTGCTGGACTCCATCATGGCAGAGCGGCCGCGAGCCAAACCCGCCAAACTGCGCGGCGTGCGGCTCGGCGTGCCGCCTGTGCTGTGGGCAGGCCTGGACGAGCATCTCGAGCGCGTCGTCTTGCAGGCGCAGCTCGCTCTCGAGAGCGCCGGCGTCGTTCTGGTAAGGCAAGACATGCCAAACCTGCTCGAACTGGACGGCGCCGTGGGAATGCCGATTGCGTTGCACGAGCCGCTCACGGACATCCCGGCGTACCTGCAGGCCTCGGGGATCCGCGACGTGACCCTGCAGGACATGGTGGACGGAATCTCGAGCCCCGATGTCAGGTCCATCTTTGGCTCCGTCGTCAACGACACCTTGGGCGGCGTGTACGACGAGGTCATGGCGGTTCAGCGCCCGGCCCTCCAGGAGATGTACGCGGACTACTTCCGGGCCCAAAAGGTAGACGCCATCCTCTTCCCAACCACCATTCTCCCCGCCGTGCCCATCGACCTGGTCCACGGCTCCGGCCAAGTGTCCATCAACGGCGGACCGCCGACCGACACCTTCACCGCGTACACCAGGAACGCGGGCCCAGGCAGCGACGCGGGTATTCCTGGGCTGAGCATACCCGTGGGAGTGACGGAAAAGGGCTTGCCGGTCGGCATCGAGATTGACGGTCCTCTGAACAGCGACGAGCGGCTTCTCAGCCTGGGCCTTGCCATGGAGGAGATTTTTGGTTCTATTCCTCCCCCGGAGGCAAGTGTCTGAGCATACATGGCGAGATTGCGACATGGAAGAACGGCTACATCGGGTGTCCTGACACTCAAAATCACAGTCTAGCACCTCATCATGTCCCGCTCGCTCGACGTACTCACTGGGCCAGTTGGCAAATGTTTATTATAAAAATGCGGGTTAGTTTGCGTAACAATGGGGTATTCTTCATCTCCAAACGCCGTGCAATTGTCTGTCCAGCCGATGTGCTAGAATCACCTGGTATCGTAGCCCTCAACTCCAAAATCACGTGCCGTCAAACTTGCTCAGAGACGACAGAAGGGGCGGCGTGTACGCTGTCGTGGTGCAGCGAGCCGTCGACAATGTTCTCCTGGCTGTCGTTGATCGTCGTCCATCCCGGGGGGTCGCGCTTCCTGCCCTCGCACTTGAGCCTCTCGAGCCGGCACGACTGTTGGCCGATGGTGATGACGGAGATGCCGGCCTTTTGGCCTTCCTTGGTTGACGAGTCCCACGAAGACACGCTCTGCGCCATGCACGTCACCTTTTTGATGATCCACGGTCCCAGGATGGGCATGTTGACCGAGATGATGCCAACAAACTGCATCCGCAGGGTTAGCCGATGCCGAAAAGGCCGAGTGGAAAGATGCGCGTCTTACCGTCTCGCGGATTGCCCAAATGGTTGACACGTCTACTTCGGCTGCGTCCTTTATGGACAGGACGCACCTCAGCAGGCTGGCTATGATGACGAAAACGCCCGTTGTGAGCCACAGCCCGTATACCAGTTTCCTAACCCGCGTAAGCCTTGGCGGTTGTAGTTGGAATAGAGAGGATGTACTTGGACCATGGCAACTGCACGAGCCACAGCAGCGGCAGCGGGATGTAGAGGATGAGCAGATCGGTCCTGAGGCACGAGTTAGATGCGGTGAGAGGCGCCGGGTTCCGGGTGCTGCCTTACGAAACGTTTGTGATGACGAGCGTCAGGAATATTTGGTTCGGGCTGCCGCAGTTATCTGCACTCTACCAGTCAGCACTCGACGCCGTTCCATGGTCCCAAATTCAGACGACTGTCCATTCGTACCGCCGGGGTAAGGGTATATTTGCCAGTTTTTGTGAAACGGCAGGCATCGCAGCAGCACCACGCCAATGGTGGCCAGGTAGGAGAATACGCAGGCAACGGCGGCGATGATGACGAGCTGTCTCTGGCGAGTTTCGAGTCTGCGCTCCCTTGTCAGTGCGTGCTCGGTCGACGGATGGTGTGACTGACGTGAGTCGGCGATAGAAGAAGAGCATGCACGCCTTGAGACACCATATGAGGGTGATGTAGAGACACCAGCCGGCCAGATCCGCCTTGGAGCCCTTGACGATGTTTTCTCTTCCCTCGTTGGTCAGGGACAGGGCGATGCTGTCCGTCATGCCTACAATGGAGCCCCATTGCCCTGAGGACTAAAGTCAATCTCGGCCGTCACACTTGGGCGATTTCTCGGGCCTGCTCACCTATCACCTCGAGCATGGCGGTTTCTCCCTTGCGAGCCAAGTGTCAGCAGCAGCGGCCCAAACATGTTGGCGGACATGAATATACCGTTAGGAAAAAGACGGCCGCAACCGCAAAGTAGTCGTCTCCTTGCCAGTTCCATCGCACCACGTGTATTCTGTACGCGATCCGGCAAAGGAGGATGAGCAAGCCAATGGCATACTCGATCCACGCCTCGACCTTGAAGGGCGTTGCGGCCATGTCGGGATGTGTTGGTGCCGCCGAAGAAGGGCATGAATAACCCTCGAGAGATGGCACTCGACATGAAGGATATCGAGCCTCTACGATGCGAACATTGGGGTGCAAGGGGGCCGTTTAATGCGACGCGGTGTACTCGGTCAGCCCTTTACTTTTGCTCAAGCTGCAGCCCTCGGCCCTTGGCATTTAGGTTTTTGCTTCGGCAATCACAGCTACCGTGCGCGCTCTTCCGTGTCGTTTGCCGCCAACCACAGCCCGACCCCGACGCCACGTCTTGCGCTGGTCTCAGACGTCTCAGACAAGGCACATTGGTGTGGTGCAATTTAGGCGTTTTGCCGGCCGGGGCCAATATGCAGCACTTGTTCATCGTTTCATCAAGTGCACTGACGAGCCTCGTGTGCTTCCTTCAAACAACCGTGCAGCCCTGCCACTGCCTGGTAGATGGAATCGGAGCCAACTCTCGCAGGCGGCCAGTTCCGGCGCGTTGCAGATCCAATCGTGTACAACAGGGAGAATCCAGCCAAGGGTTGTGGCTAAAACAGCCAACGCAGGAGTGGGGAGATCTGCATCTCATGGCGGGCTACCCGTGGCTTTGACGCGCCACCATTTGCAATCTGCTTTTGCCAGGCCGGCGTGAGGGCAACGGTAGCCGTCGTGGTGGGCCGTTGCGTACTTGACAGTCTGGTGTTTGCGATTTGTGCGAAAACGAGGTGCGGTATTGCTTTTGTTCCACGCTGACCCTGGGCTGATGGAAAAGAAAGTCAACAGACTTCTACTCAGACGCCATCATGGCGCCAATACCACATCAACTTCGTTTCTGACTTGGCCATGAAGTGAGAGCTTCAAATTTCCCGGGGATGCCCAGTCTCTTCATCCCCAGGGTCCCTGGTCTGTTGCAGCCTAATGATGGGAGGCAGGGGTGCTGTCACTGCTGTGCAATCGTCAATGGTGGACCCTGCGGTACGTCAGCCAGGAACTGTCACATGAGAAATACGCCAAAGTTGGCGGGCCCAGGCCACGTCTTGTCTCTGTACACTTTGAGGGCCTACCCCTGGCCAAGACGAGGCCGCTGTCAGATACCAAGTTGATATACAACGCCAGAGACTCTCTGCCGTCTTTACCATCGGCGATGCCTTGTGCAAAGTAAGAATCTTGGATATACCACATGTGACGAGAGAGCACGTTGCGCTCGCGTGGCAGCCTCGGACGAGTCTGTGAAGCAGTATTATGCCGAGAGAATGGGCAACATCTGCCAGGAACTAGCAGTCCCTTCCAAGAGTGGCACTATTGGCGGTATTAATAGTAATATCCTCCCGGAACGACATCTATATAGGCAAGAGGTGGACTGTAGTCCGCAGAATCTACAAAAGGCCTCCTTGGAGCTGGGCTCAAATCTCGCATTATACCACTGTGACCTTGCCCATCCAACGTCCTAATAGACCATAACGGCTCTATCGGCATTATTAATTGGGAGATGGCGGGGTTTGTGCCCGTAGAATGGATCAGAACTAAATTCCGCATTTCAGGGGGAATGAATCTTTCTAGTGGCTATGAATTGGATTGGACAAGGCGGGTAATGCTCCACATGGGACGAGTTGGCTTTTCTGACGTTGCAGAAAGGTTTGTTGCGTGGGATAAGTGAGGTCAAGTCGGGTTATAAGATGGCATGCGACCTGGCAGAGAGTCGCTGTCACTGTACTCCGCCAAGCTTGCAACTAGCAAACATGTCATGATGTCTCTACTAAATTCTGCTGGTACCGCAGTATTCACACATGTCGGCATCTGGAAAGATTATACAACGGTCGGTTACTACCAACACCGACGTTTTGAATTCCTCGGCGTGTATAAGCATTTGATGAGAGAATAGCGAAAAAGTGTAATTTTGTACAATATAATACGTATTAGAGTTTAGTAGCTGTATCGGACGTATTTGCAATCAGAAGGGTAAATCAAATGATTGGATACTACATATGGCTAACTGTACAAAGAGAATACCATTGGCCCTCGGAAGATGATGACATGTCAGCGTTTAATAAATTGTACAAATAAATCTACAGCGTCCATGTTTAGTATTGTAGTTAAAGGTTCCCGAAACATTCATGTCCACTCAGCGTGACATTCAATCTATTAATTCAAGATTCCCAGTTCATCATCACAAGTCCCGGTCGCAAGCTTCAACTTGGACTGAGCCTTGGGGTAGCCTCACTGGGAAGAGTAGAGCTCTGGCAATTATTGTGATATGAGAGCGGCATTTCATTTAAAAGTACAACTATTTCAACGCTTCAACTAACCATGAGGCACCGCTGAGCTGGGATTCAGGATAATTTTGCGTCATTTCGCTAGAAAATTCGCCAAATTTAGGCGCTTGTTTGCTTTGGCTGAAGAAAAGGGTGTCCCACCAGCTCGCCTGCCGTTTTTCTCGCATCCGGATGCCAGACAAGCATTCCCTTGGCGAGATCCAGAAACGCTTCCCTCTCCTCTCCATCAAGGAAGGAAACTGTGTCGTCTAATTTCCGTTGGGGGACCATGTCTTCGTAGAGAAAGCGACCTAAAATGTCAGTCAGTCTAAGAATAATATGTTTGGACAGGAAACCAGTAATACCATCGTCGTCAAAGAATGGCCCACAAAAGTACTCCTCCGCCGTCTTGCATACTCTGCCGTCTTCGCGTCTGACCTGCTGCGGCCACACATACGTTCGCATATATTGGTATCTGTGCATGACATCGGGAGTGGGTGGACCGAGTAAAGCTATCATTTCGGCAATGTGTAGTTTGGCATCGTACCGGCCTTGCTGATCATGAATATGCCTAAATAGTTCTTTGCCTTGAATCATATCCCACAACTGCTCTGATATCAGTGGATGCAACAGCATTAACGAACAATGTGACGCACCAAAACACCAAGACTCCAAATATCCGCAGGCATTTGCCATCCATTACCGAGTATCACCTCTGGTGCCCGATAGTGGTCTGGCTGAATGGGCCAGACGCCCCAGTCGTCATCTTCTTCGAGTCTGGTTGCCAGGCCAAAGTCAACGAGCTGTGGTATACTTCTCAGGCTTCTGAGTGGCCCAAAGTCATTACGGGACTGATACACTGGTCGTCCTGCCGAATCGATTTTGAAAGCCATTGGTTTTTCAAGCTGAGAATCCATGAAATCGGAAAGCACAGCTGGATCCTCGAATGAGACCATGACGTTTTCAAGCTTTAAATCTAGGCAGCCGCCTGGTCTCAGTATCGTCCAAGGGGGGCAAAGTCGAAGATGATCATACCTGTATGAACTATCCTGCATTCTTTGTGCAGATAATCTAGCCCCGTAAGAAGCGCACGAATGTACGTCTTAATAAGGGGGAGTGGCATCTTTCTGTCGTCAAAGCGCCGCTGATACATGGACAATGGCTCCCTCATGGGCGGATACACAAGACACGAGTAAGAACCCTCTGGGCTTTTCACTTCAAAAGCGTCTAGTAATGTTCGGATAAGTGAGCGACCGCGGTGTGATGGATCCGTCATGGAAATATGCTCTTGAACCTCGTGCTCATTATCAGCGGAACTCGTGTTATTACTGGCTATTTTCAGTGTCACAACACTCTCTGGCTCTTTGATATGCCTGTAGGTGTGTTAGATGGTCGAGACAGAAATATTCGCATTCAACAGGAATGATCAAAGCCTACCCTTGCAAATCACGCGCGAGCCATACTGTTGAAGACACACCCCAACCAACCTTGACCAGGGTTTGGTAGCGATCGGCAAGTACCTCTCCAGGCTTCGCTGGGTAGAAGTTATTGGAATCGTATACAGGCGAGATCTCTTCATCAATGAGTATGCCGGGCGGTAAAGGCGGCCCGGGAGGAGGCATGGGAAACGGCTTCTTGCGAAGCAAGGCGGAGAATCGAGCTAAAGACGGCCTTGTCATGCTCATTACAGAATTTACTCCCTGTAAGCTGACGAGAATGTGATGTTAATGGTTGTCGAAAGAAGATCAAGAAAGGAGCCAAGCAAGGTGAGCGTGATCACGTGGCATAGCACAGACGCCACATTTCTAGTGGTCGCTAGACCCCTGTACCAGTGCGACCTAAAAACGGCAAAATGGCATATGCTTAGCATATGTATAGCATATGCTTTATATATGCTATTTATCTAGGATATATTTAGTTTATTTAATTATATATACTAGGCATATGCTATATACTTATAAGCTAATAAAAATTCTGGTAGGCATGAACAAGTCACGTATACATGGCAGGCATATGTACGGCGGATACGAGCTAATTAGCTGAATAAGGCGCGATTTGGATGTCAATTAAATGCATTTGCCAATCGCGCACACATCGTGGATGCACTGATTGATCAGTGCACCCGCCACGCGTAGGAAGGCGCACTAATTCTAGCCTAATGCCCGAAGGGCAAAGGACACCGATAGTGCTAAGGATTTATATATAATCCTAGGAAGGGCTGTTATGATACACACCGTGACAAGTAGGTGACACACGTGACCAGCAAGCGATACATGGTCAAGCTTGAGCATTAGACAGAAGGAATTAACACGAATCTTACACACAACTGAACCATACCTATATATTATCTCTGTTATATTTAATAAACTTGACCTAATCCTAGCTAATCTAACCTCGAGTACGTTAATCCCTAGTTGTAGGGATTCCGGCACGTAACAGTGGGAATCTGACTAGGCTAGAGTGATAGGGTTTACACTAGTAAGCTAAATTTAGGACTAAAGGGAGACTACTATATATAAAAGGCAGAGCTAGCAGTAACTAAAACGGGCAAGTTTCAGTCTTGTATCTATAGGAGACCTATAATTAACTGGTCTTCCATCTTCATGTGACGACTTGGATTGGTCCAAGGGACAAACCAGGTCGAGGGATTACGTTGGCAGATGCACTAGGGCGGTCACTTGTCTGAGTGGTGGATGTCACGTAGGTGATTCCTAATAATACCTAATTTAAACTTATCCAATAGCTCTAGTTATAGTTTAGAGTCTGATAAATAGCTTACTTTAGTTTAATATTATTTCTGCTTTAATTTACTACTAGTATTATAATAATATTTATATTACCTTGTACATATTACACTTGTAGTTGTAATGTAATGCAATGCTCTGGTTCTAGGAGAACATTAGTTGGCGCCGCATGTTTTTAGTTCAGTCTCCGTGCTACAATCTGTGGCGGTTTGTCCTAATATCTAGATCAGGGCACTTCGTGGTTTTGATACTTCCCATGTCTATTTTCAGACAGTTGAGTTTATTGTGCTCCCCTTTTTCAGTAGTTGTGACGTTGGGAATAAGGAGTGCAATCAATCTGCCTACGGGGCACTCATTCCAGCCATATAAAATTCCGCTCTCTAAATACATGAAGAAACCATTGTTTATGCCACGTATCTACTTAGTCCTTTCGTTTAAATATTTCCCGCTCCAGCTCCGCCCTTTGAACTGTATCGGACGTCTGCTTAACGGTACCATACATGGGTTAACGGCTGCAACTGGCATTTCTCTCGTGCAGAACACCCTGCCTCCCACTCTGCCTGTTCCATCATACTTGAAATCAACAAGGCGTCACTCATTACACCATCTCTGCTAACTGGTCCGAACCTTTGCGACTCTTCTCCAGTCTATGGATAGATCACCATCTCCTCGGTCTGTGCGAGATAGGTTTGTCGTGCTATATCAAGGTTCGTCGGTTCGAGGTCTGGGGAATGACTTTCCGGCCTCTTATTTCCCAGAAACATTGCTCGACATGCCTTGTCGGTCATGGGATTAAGAAACACTAGATGTTCAGTCGTTGCCTCACCAGCTGTATACATTTTGTCCCTGGCAGGTTACATTGCCGCGAGAAGGGCTACTCGGGAGCTTGCTGCAAATACTGGTTTTGCACAATCACAAAGCATGATCCGCCAATGTGCTCGATTTGACGACACCTCCATGTTGGGTTTTGTCGGAGAGATTAAGATGAAGCGCTTGCAAGGCGGCGGGGGTAAGTCGGTTCGCTAGATGGCCGCTTGACGCTGCTGCTGTGGCTGGAGCCTGGTGTGCCTGTCGCGCTTGAAATGGGAGCTGCCTTGTTTGAGTGTCCAAATGAGCGGGTTGCTAAGCTCGGCACTCTTCTCCTCCTTGAGTTCTGGACTGCTGTGTCAACACTCTGACATCTGAAGGAACTTGAGGAGTCGCGCAACATGATTTTTATCATTCTCCAGCTTCGCGTCAGGCCCGTCGCGTGTGTAGATGGGGGCCTCAAAGTATTCAGGGAAAAACCCAGCATGCTCCCAGTCAATAATTGCAGCAATCTTGAAGGTCTCTGGATTGACGATGATGTTGTACTCTGACAGATCGTTATGGCAAAAGATGTATTCCTCTTCACCACCAGAGGCCTTCGGTACCCGGGGATCCTGCTTCGTGCTTTCCATGACTGACCTGGGAGGAATCAGGAGGCCGGAGGGCCCACCAATGGTAGTCGATCTTAGGCTGTGAAGTGTGTGAAGATGCTGCTCGAGCTCTTCCTTGACCAAGTCCTTCTTCTCCATTGGAAGGTCATTTAGGTCAACACCTTGGATGTACTCTGTAACTAGGTAGTATGCACCGTCATGTTCAAAGTCGGCGTATACATCTGGTACAGGGATGTTGGTATTGGAACGAATAAAGCGGAGGCACTCGGCCTCGTTCTGGAGTCGCTCTTTGTTCAATCGAGGGACACAGGGCCCATTTAGTCCTTGGTAATACTCCTTTTCCCGGAGACTTCTTTTGATAAAGGACGGCCCTCGCTGGTAGTATTTTCTCTCCATTGTCATGAAGAGATAGCCGTCTTCGAGTAGAGAACCTTGACCCGGACCGGAACCCATGTCGATTGGTCATCAATCTTGGTAAGGCGTTTCTGTCTGATATGGCTAGGAAGGTCCATAAAGGAGAGGTGGAGGTTGATTAAGTTTGGAAAGGTACTGTGCGGGGTTATTTAGCATCCCTCTGGCTGACTTGCCCTCCTGTGGCGACGGTGGCTGAGACACCCGATACCGGGTGTTCACGTGCGCCTAGTCATAATATGATATTAGTTCGAGGGATAATTAAGCATAAGGGACTTCGTTTTTTAGGTTAAATTGTATTTTAGTGGCGGTTCTGCGGCAGAATCGTGGTGCGAGCGTGGAGCCGAGGTTTTTTTTAACTTTGCTTATATACTATAAAGGATACACCCTATCAAAGTTAGATTTCTTATATAATAAGGATAATAACCCTAATTAGACCTTTGTAATTATTTAATTAATTCTAAATGAGGGAAATTTGTTTCTACTAAGGGCTACGAAACCATGAGTTTAGCCTTTAGGGCATATAGTCAGTTAGTGTGTTTAGGCCTAATAAAATTCATAACGAATATATATAATTTACTTGTCGCCTGTCTGTTAGGCGATAAAGTGCCCGACCTAGACCTGAGATTTACTGGAACCCCGACTATCTCTGATACGGACTGGTGGGACAAGGCTGTCAGCTAATGAGATTATCGGATCTTCCGAATAGGACAGTGAGGTTGACAAGTTGACCAGACCCTGCCAAAGGCCACCACTATACTGCGTCGGATGACAGTCATTGAGAAAGATGGGTGGAGCTGACAAATGTCACAGTAAATAAGTATGAATACCTGCTTATTCCTCGTACGTGTTTGATGCCGAACAACAATAGCCTGCCTGAATAGCCATGGTTAGCTTCAGTTGGTCGAGAGAACATAACGAAACACCCATGAAGGCTTCTGCTGCTTCTGTCCAACAGCGCGTAAATGACCAATGGATCTTTTCTCTTCCTTTTCTCTTGGGTTTTGTATTGCTTCTGGTGGATACCAGTGATTAATGAGCCCCGAATACAGCCGTGTAGAGCGCGTATTATAACACGTCTTTTTTTAGTTCTCCCAGACGACCGCGGCCTGAAATTTTTGAGATGGATAGATGGAAAAGGCGGCAATGCAACAGATCTAGAAGGTCGACGGGCTTTTAGTAGATACACAAGAACAGCAATAATCAGAAGCAGCTATACTTGGGTCCAAAGATGTTAGGTGAGCAGGGTATGCCTTGTGTCGTTTTGTAGCTTTTCTGCCAATGGACTTGTGTAATTCACGACAGATAGTGGCTAGGGTGAGGCATCCATGTACTTGATATCCCTCCTTATGAAACTCAGCCCATCAGCATCAACACAGACTCATCACATGGCTTCCATACTCCAAAACAACCCCCATAAGTCGAATCAATATTTCCCGCACCATCTACATCTACATCTACAAAGTCAACAATCATGGCCTCATGAGGATTCTCAACTAGCGCCAGACAGCTTAGCAGCTCAGCTGGCTGATTCAGCAAATTGAGCAGTTCATCGATGAAGTTCCGGTGCCGAAGACTCGCGTTGTAAGCGCGCGCAGGTGGTGTATGACACTTGCATACCCTTCTTGGGTTGAAATACAAGTTCAGCTAATGAGAATAGAAACCCTCACCAAGCCACGACGATTCGTACCATGGATCCGTGATTCTTGTAGACAATGACGGTAAAGCGGGTTACATCCGCGTATCCAACGGGCATGTCAAGCTTTCCAAGGAGGACAAATTCAAGCCTGTTAAAATTGCCCCGGTCCGTGGCGCACCGGTCTTTCCGCCGGATGATCGCGACTGGGAAGCCTGGTTCAAGTTCTTGATGTACCCAATCGACCTCCAAAAAGGTTAAGGAATGATACATGAATATTGTTCGTTGCGCTTCAAGCGTGATCCGCAGATGATATGTGGTTGATTTCTGTTGTCGTTGGTGCCTGCTTCGTTGGCTTCTTTGTAGTTAGTTGATGTAACTCATCTTGAAATTGTCCATGGTATTTTGTCCATTAGATTGATCCATACAGACACTATGTTGACAGCTATAAGAGCATCCAAAAGGATATGTAAAAATTGGGCGTGGCCACGCGGTGTTTACATACTGTATATCGTGCGACATTACTCCTCGCCTCCGTAAGGGTTCTCTAATTACCGAAAATGTGCCCCAATCGATCCACAAGCCAGGCCATACCAAGAACCGCGACCGAATATCTGTCGACTTGGGTTCGCCGATGGACCCGGCGAGGAAGGGGACCTTGTTACCTACTATACGTGTGCTCTGACCGCAAATCACAACCCCGGATAAATTGGTTTAAAAGCAGAATAAAGCTAAGCTTCTTGGATATCATCTACCGCGGGAGGGACTAGGTAAACAGGAAGAGAGTGGTCGCCGCGAATGATTTGAATGTAATGCAGACAGTCGATGCTAACGAATTGAATATGTTAATTTAATAAGTGGGAGCAGACCTGTGTGGCCCGGCTATTGTCTTTGCCAGATAAGCTCGCACTTGTCTATCATTAAGCGTACATATTCCTAGTGCATCGATGAAACAATAGACAAAGAGAGACATTTCAAAATTGCCAAAAGATGCAAGGTTCATGGTTTTATTCACTAATCTACTGCCGAAGAGATCAATGACGTCTGCGATGAGCATCATGTTCAAGCTTTGCCGACATTTATACATTCGAGCATGGGAGGAAAGTAGACCAGATTGTTGATGCTAACCGGACGCGCTTCTTGCCTTGGTCTTTGGCCTTTCCAAAAGCCAAATAGCTGTGTATGGAATACGAATTACTGCTGCGGATGCGCATATATTCTCAAGAAACAGACTGTTTGTCACTCTGAAGAAATCCTGGCATCTGACCAACAGTACTGTTAGGTGCTGGAATCCCTATGTATGCATGTAGGGATCGACGTAGTCGAGGTTGAATTAGCGTATTAAAGGCCAAAGTCATAAAATGCGCCAGAGACAAGTTCAGGTACTCTTTGGTTTTGTGTATAGTTGTTGATGGATCCCATCTATGGGGTCGAGTTGGACCATTATACGCTGGTTTGGTCATGTGCTGCCTCTATGTACTTGCTTGATATGGTTGTTAATGTACCAAGTAGACATGCAAAATATTCTGTATATTGACCATGTGACTACTGAAATGCACGTCATTAGGAAACAGGGCGAAATGAGCACTACAGCGTCCCCGTTTACCTGGCCATCTTCAGACCTTGAAGACCAAGTCAAGATGGCTGATGGATCCATGATGAATCTCAACCTCGCCAGGAAGTTGGCTGACCACGTCCACAGGACTGTCCAAGCTCAAGATCACTTGGGTCGAACCGCTTTGCCCGCGCTTCCATGACACGCTTGCCAAATTGTCCCTCCCCAGTGCCACCTTTGCATGCAACTCATTTGTGAGCAGCAATCGTGGTTTAAACAATATCCGTGAGCACCCAGGCGCAATGGGACGAATCCCAGCCAGCTCTGTGCAGAATTCAAAGATGGGCACACTTCCCCAGGCATGGCAGTCAGAGCGTTGCCGGACGTCGTCTTCCTCCCACGTTGACATGTTATTCGCAAGCATTTTGTGCCACGGGCGCCAGACCCGTCCCCAGTACTCCTCGTACGCTTCATTGCCCGCAATGGAGAATGCTCTAAGGGCATAAAACTGCATCATGTACGAGCATTTGGAAAACGTGCCGTTGGCAAAGGCACCCTGAAGCAGGCTCGCAGCATCAGCCGCATTTACAGCTCCACAAAGAACTGCGAAAACCTGACAGTGCTGTGAGTAGGACAGCTCGTCGGCAATGTCTGCCATGGAATCTGTAAAGTAGGATCCGTCGAAGCAATGCCGTTGGATTGCCTCAACTACAGCAGCAGCACGAGACTCGTACTCGTCTGCGTGACCCGGGCGGCCCACGCCACGCAGTAAGCTGGCTGCCTGCTTCAATACATAGGCATACAGCATGCTAAAGTAAGTATGCCGGTTAGACTGGCGGCCTGACGTGGGCACACCTTTATCTGGATGGGACTCGGTTGCGGCCCAAGTCGTGACCCAGTCGACATATTGCCAAACGTCTTCGGGCATCCCGCTAACCAGACCAAACTCGTCTACGTGACTGTCGAAAAAGTGCAGCACGCCGTCGATTCGGGGCAGAAACGAGCGCGCAAACACGGCATCGCCGAAAAACAAGTAGTGGTCGCAGACTTGCAAAATCCATAAGAGAGAAAATCCGGCAATGATTTGCGGAACATGGGATGGAAACCTCGACTGTGGAAGTCCTTCGTATGTTACCGAGGCGGCAAAATTAGATATTGCCTGTCTCATTAACCGATCATCTCCTGATAGCAGGTAATGAAACATGGCGACAACACGCGAATCGCCAGAATATCTACGCCATGTTCGGTCAGCTAGTCCGACGGCAAGGGGCTGAGGGAAGGCCTTACTGAAGTTGTTCGTAAAACGGGCAATCCGAGTACCCGTCATACATGCAGTTTCGCAAAGTTCGGATGGATACATCCCAAATGTCTTTGCTCTGCGGCTTATCGGGTTCATCCCAAGATGCCTTGACGCGAAGCGGGTAGTTGACTTGAGTGGCGGTAAAGGAAAGCATCTCCACGGCTTCGGGACCAACGGTGATTTCCATTCGTATGATGCGAAATGTTCTAAACCAAAATGGTTCGTACGTGACTCGTGAACCCGCAGGTGTATTTAGATGTGCCTCGTCGAAAGGACCAATGATCTGGCCGTTGCTGGCATCCAAGCGATCAGCCTTTGTGCGAAAAAATGGATAATCTCGAGGCTCCAGCTCATAGCCCTCCGAGTATTGAGCCTTGAGCTTTACATGGGACGCCTGGTTGGAGGTTACGGCCCATTCCAGGAAAGCGGTGGAATGGCTCTCTGCCTGGATCTCGAGGACGTGGCAGGAATTCCCTGGCAGAGTCACAGTTGCCTGTGCACGCAAAAAGGCAGCCCAGTCGTGTTCTGAGACGTCACTCTTGCAATATCGAATGGTGTCCACGGCAAGGGGGCTTGACTCGGGAAGGGGAATCTGACGAGGCCGTAGGCGCCAGGGGGACAGCTCTCCGTTGTTTGTTGTGATGCGAAGCGGCACAGGCTCAACCACCGGGCTGTTGATGCCTTTTTCAGAAATGCGTTCGTTTATCTAGCAGCTTTTGTTAAAAGACGCAACTGGGATGGGAAGCTAATCAACCGTACATGGAGGAAAACATCGTCCCTTAGGCCGGCGGGGAAAAGGACATTGTGGTTGATTTGTGAAGTCCAACCAGGTTGGGCAGAATTGAGAACGATTTCATCTTTGCCACCAGGGTTGATGACGCAAACTGCGGTGAATCCAGGAAAAGAGGTTCTATGGAAGGGCATGGCGCTTCGAGAAGCAGAGAAATAGCGCAGCACAACAAACTCGATGCAGTTGCTTCCCTCCTGCAGATGTGACGCAATGTCAATCGTGTCATGGTACCAGACGAGGGGGCTGCCACGGGCTGGTCCAGCCGCGACGCGGACACCGTTGACATGGAGTTTATATCGCGTGTCTGCCGAGCAATGAAGAAGCGCCTGGGCAGGACGGCTCTGAAGGTCAAACCTGCGCCAAAAGGTCGAGAGTCGACCAGCCGTGTTGGCACTGGAGGAGTCAACCCAACCAGGTGGCCAGACCCAGTTGGCCTGAAGCTGATTGATGGTCTACTCGATGGTCAGCTCGGGGCATGTGGTGTGAGGGGCCGTGATGCGTGCTTGTCAAACCTGCCTCTTGATCCCGTCTTGTCACCATGGCCGTGGTTTGAACGACTACGATATGCCGCGAGCCTCACAGCGTTCAGACGGTTTCTCTTGAGCGTAAACCGGGGCTGGGAGCGTGCAGGGCGATGCTTTGCTCGAGGGTTGAAACTGCTGCGGTGTTTGCGGACTCGGCACATTTGGCGCCGAACGCGCGTCTCCAGTGTCAATTGACCATGGGCAGTTGCCATCTGCCAATAGTCTCGGCAGGCTAGTCCCATTCCAGCCGGTGTTCCTGGCTTTGGCGTCGCCAGCTCAACTCCCGCAATGTCTGCGCGCACGACTTGGCCCGGCCGGCCGCCGCTTCAAGTCTCGCTTGACAGATCTCCCGACGCCCGATGCGCGAACCCACTTACACCAGTTGCACAACCCCATGGCACAACCCCATGGGGAAGTCGAGGACCTCACACACGTTATGCCGTGATCCGCCGTGACCTGTCATGCCTTGACCAGCATCTGCTCCGTCTGTAACATGATAAAACGTCTCCGGGTCCCGTCTGAACTTGCCTCAACAAACCCGGCGATCCATTGTCATCCGCCAAAGCAGCAGCAATGTCCGCCTCGTCGCCCCAGGAAAATGAGTTTGAGGCTCTCCAGCTTCGGGATGTCGTTCCCAAGAACCGGCCCAAGTGGTGGCAGGACGGCACTCTCATCAGACTCAACCTTTTGCTGCTCTGCGCCCTCCTCACCCAAACCGCCTCTGGCTTCGACGCAAGCATGATCAACGGCATGCAATCCCTTCCGGAGTGGCAAAAGTTTTTCGGACAACCTACTGGCGCTCGTCTCGGTGCCATGACGTTCGGCCCAACTGGTGGCACCCTCATCTCCGTCTTGATCTCGTCGCAGCTCTGCGATCGCTTCGGCAGAAGATATCCCATTTTCGGCGGATCCTTGCTCATCATCATCGGGTCGGTGATCCAGGCAGCCGCGGCCAACTATGGCATGTTTGTTGCGGCACGGTTCCTGGTCGGATTCGGGCTCGGCATCGTCTCAGTCGCTTCGCCGCCGCTCTTGTCCGAGGTTGCCTATCCTACTCATCGAGGCATCCTTGTCTCCTTCTACCTCACATCGTGGCCCCTCGGGTCCGTCATTGCTGCGTGGACCACGTATGGGAGTTTCCAGATGCAGGGCTCCTCCTGGAGCTGGAGACTGCCCAGTCTGCTGCAGTGCGTCTTCTCCGTCGCCCAGTGCGCCCTCAGTCTGTTTTGCCCCGAGTCGCCTCGATGGCTCATTTTCAACGGGCGCAGCCAGGAGGCGCGTGATTTCTTCGTCAAGTATCACGGCCACGGGGATGGCAACTCGAGGCTGGCAAGGTTCGAGATGGCTGAGATCACGGCCACGTTGGAGATGGAGAAGATTCAGAAAAGATCACGCTGGGGCGAATGGGTCTCTTCCAAAGGCAACCTTCATCGCTTGTTTCTTGCGCTCTACATTCCCGCCATGCAGCAGTGGTCCGGAAACGCTCTCACCTCGTACTATCTCTCCAAGGTGCTCAAGACAATCAACATCACCAACTCTAGAACGCAGCTCATCGTCAACGGCTGCCTCTCTCTGTGGGGATTCCTCGTGGCCTGCGTGAGTGCCACCCTGGTTGACCGGGCAGGGCGCCGGCGTCTGTTCCAGGTTGGCATGGGCGGCATGGGCTTGTCGTATATTCTGTGGACCGTCTGCTCCGCGCTGAACCAGGAGTCCGGCTTCAAGCACAGCGGTTACGCTGCTGCGGTCTTGACCGGGATATTCCTCTTTTCAGGATTCTACCACGTCTCCTCCCCTGTTCCCCCGACCTACATCATGGAGGTTGTGCCGTTTTCGCTCAGAGCAAAGGCAGCCATGCTCTACCAGCTGACTGGTAATCTTGCTGGCATTTACAACAGCTTTGCAAATCCCGTTGCCATGGATGCCATTGGATGGAAGTATTACATTGTGTGGGTCGTTGTCATCTTCATCAACTTTACTCTCATCTACTTCTTCTTCCCCGAGACAAAGGGCAGAGGACTGGAGGAGGTTGCCGAGATTTTCGACGGGCCTGATGCTCTGGTTGGCGCCAAAGCAATGCAACATGTTGGCATGGACATGAAAGTAGGCCATGATATGGAGGAGGAGGGTAAGCCGACGGTTGAGGAGAAGAACTGAGCGAAACGGATTGGACAATGGACCTGTACCCATGTAGCCGAGTCAAATCCGGATAGTCTTTTCAAATGCAATTTCTTAGCCTTAATGGAGTCGAGTCGCGTAAAGTTTAATTCGCATAGTATCCGCAAGTAAATGCGAGCCTCTAGCGGTGATATTGTGAACACGAGCAATCATGACAGTCTTCAAAGCCTTGAGCTAATCGTTGGACTGTTTTGCAAAATATCCTCCATTCTTGGCTTACGATGCGTGTATGTAATCAAAGTATCTAACGACTGCCTTGAATACTCAACAAACGCGTTTGGTGCTAAAATTTAATGTATTACAGTATTCATCTTGAGTAATTGAGTAATATAGGGTACATATTTGAAGCTCTTGAAATGCGAAGCTAATGGCATTATTTCGTTTGGTGAGTTTGGTGACATGGACGGCGGACCTTGAGACTCCCGCTGTACGACGGCACAAGACAACAGCGATTCGGAGCATTACCCCGCACTCACCCCGCACGTAAGATTGTGTGGGGGACTTCGGCTAAAGTTGTAAGTTGTGACCAGGGTGCCGGTGTCCGGTCAAAGTCTCGGGGTGCGGATCGGCCGTCTTCTTCTGGACAGCTCTCGTCGCAAGTAAGCCTGGGCAGCCTCATGGTCCGGGTTCAAGGATCAAAGCCATATATGAATTGGCTAAATAATTTTAGGATCCAACACATTGTGGCTGTCGCAACTTATCCGAGTACACAACACCCCAACCATGAACGCCATGCCTTTGACCACGCCAACGCCCGTAGGCAAGGATGTCGAGCCTCTTGGCACATTCGACGACCCGTCATCTGATGGCTCAGCCGTCCTTGGCTCGGACACCGAGACCACCATGTCGGAGAATGAGCATCCGCCCAGCAAGCCCGTTGCACAGTCCCTCAACCTGGTGTTGGGTGAGTTGTACCACGAGAACATTGTCGCCAAAATCTTGAAAGCTGCCGTTTCTGGACTGGAAAGCAATGTGAGAATGAGCCCGCAGAGGTACCTGCTGTGAGCAACTGTTTCTGACCGTGATAGAACCCCCCTACTGCGTACCCGGAATATGTTCCCCAAACCGGTGATGAAATGGGCACATATGTGCTTCGAGAAAAGGAGTTTTGGACCTGCGGCTTCTTTCCCGGCTCCATATACTCGCTCATTGAGCGGCTGGTGAAGTACCCCCAGACCATGGGCGTGGGCAAAGGTAGAGAGAAGCTTTTGCCGCAGCTGCTATCGCTGGGCCGTGCTTGGTCAGATCCGCTGCACGAGTACGCCAAAAGAGTCGACACGCACGACTTGTCCTTTATCATCCAGCCGTCGATGAGGGTGCGGTGGGAGGTTCTTCACGACGCGGAGGCCCTGGAATCCGTCGTCACCGCCGGGCGCTCTCTCTACTCAAGAAACAACCAGCGCGTGGGCGCAATTCGTTCCTGGGATGCCCTGACCCAGAACGGAGTCGACATTATCGACATGGATGACAACTTTCTTGTCATTATCGACTCCATGTGCAACCTGGACCTCCTGTACTACGCAGCAGCTCAGACGGGGCTGCAGGAATACGCAGACGCAGCTACAGCCCACGCCAGGACACTGATCGGGACACACCTGCGGAAAGAGCAGCAGTCCAGAGACGGCCAAACAATGTACAGCACCGTACACGTGGTCAACTTTGATCCAAAGACGGGAGACGTCAAGGAGAAGATGACTGGACAAGGCTACTCGGCCTCCTCTACCTGGGCGCGCGGCCAAGCCTGGGGCATTCTCGGCTATGCGCAGACATACCTGTGGACCAAGGATGCCGTGTTTCTTGACGCAGCCTGCGGGCTGGCGGATTACTTTTTCCACAGGCTAATGACCTCCCCCCCTTGTGTCCAAGTTCCAGTAAAGGGGCAGTCGCGCACGGTTGGACGATACGTCCCCTTGTGGGATTTTGATGCGCCAGTGGACGAGTCGGCGCCATTGCGCGACTCTTCGGCGGGCATCATTGCCGCCAACGGACTGCTTGTTTTGTCCCAGGCGCTGGCAGGCTCGCGGTCGAGTGATTTGAGCAAAAGGTATCTTGGCATGGCCTTGACGCTGGTGCAGGATGCCCTCGAATTTTCCCTGGCGCAAGAGAAGTGTTGCATAGAGGTGACAGAGGCAGGCGAATTGGTTGCTCAAGATTGCGACTCGAGCAAGCGATTTGACGCCATATTAAAAAATGCCACGGCAAATCATAACGCAAAGGATTTCAAGAGATATTGGGATCACGGGCTTGTTTACGGCGATTATTATCTCATTGAATTCGGCAACAGACTGTTGAAAATGGGGCTCATTTGAGCCACACAAATAGACTTAGATTGTTATATATAAGAGAATGGTTTCTTGTTTGCATAATTGGATATACTGCTAGACGAATCACACCTGGTCCTCGTTTGTGATTGTTTGAGCAGTAAACATCATGTCGTCAAAACCAATGATCCGGTCGAGCTGTACAAAGCCCTGTCCCATCATCATGGTTGAAATAGCCGACAGCTCGTCTGGAGAGCTCTGTTCTACTGGCACATGGTAGTTCAACAAGTCAGGCTGCGTCGCCGGACTCTGCCGCACAAGTCGAGCGTTGGCGTCTGATGTTGTTGAATCAAGATGCCGCGGCCAATTCGCCCCGTCCCGAGGTCCATGGCCGTTGATCTGTCCAGCAGGGGCAGGCTGATTTGGGATAGGGTCGATGAGCGGTTCTGTGGAGTATCCCAGGGTATCTATAGAGAAATGCACATCCTCTTTGCACTCTTGATGCAGAGCCCGCAATCGGGCACTATACCGACCTGCCAAACACGACTTCTGCCTCTCTTTCAAGACTGGGCCTGCCCATCGTCTTGCCATCTCTTCCAAGCTCTCCACTAGTAGCCAAAACTCCTGGACCAGCTCTGTTTTGTAGTACGTCCAGTGCACTATGCACGGGCAAGTAAGTAACAAGCCGATTAGTAGAGTGGTGAGAGGCATCCTTACCGAGGAGCGCGCGAGCGCTGACAAAGACGCAGAATGCGAATTGGCTATTGACGGGGCTGTTATCGGGCTTGTAATGCAGGTATTTCTGCGTTATGGTTGCTGTTTCCACGGCGGCCGTTTGACAGGTTTCGGCACTATGCTCGCTCGGCATTCTGACGGCGCAGGACCAATGAGGGGCGGGATACGCAATTTGCTGGTGCAGCAGAATCATGGATGTGTTGTGAGTGATATGGGCGAGTGTGAGATTGGGATCCATGTCAACGTGGGACGGCCGTCGAGAGATGTTTGAGTCTTTCCACCTTTGAGGGAGGAACATTTTCCAGCTGATAGACATGTTAGATCAGAGGGAGGAGTCGTGTTAGTCTTGAGAAACGCACTGAACTAGTCGCAAATCGAGTTCCTTGAATCTCGTCAACCAATTGCCGACTTCTTGGCGATTTCGGAAATTGATCCTCTGTTGGAGAAAGTAGGTCGTCACCCTGCTGAGTGACTCGGTAGCTTCAATGCAGTACGCAAACGCCCCAACTGTCGACATGTCGACGGGCGTGATTCCCTTGGGGACGCTGGTTGCCGTCTTGGGCGACGCCGGCGACTCGTCGTTGGTTTGGTCTGGGCTGGGATAGTGAGTTGGCAAGAATGTGATGGAGCTGCCGATTCGTGCCGCAGAGCGATCCCATATGCCGAAATATGGAGTTATCACGGCCTCTTCTGTGTGCCACAGACCTCCATCGGCCGGTAACCGCCGTCGCACATCGTCCGATGTCAAGCTTGTATTCCATCCAGTTGTCACGGAGCAAAGTCTTGTTACATGAGTTAGCAGCCGAGTAGATTGCAAGAAGTGGTTACACACCTGTCCAGGTTGAATATGCTCCAGAAGACCCTGCGGCGCTCTTCTTCTTCGGTCCAATTTACTGGAGGATTGAGGGAAATCAACGGCTTGAGAAGCCGGTCTTCTGCTCCGTCATTTGACTCGACGCTGAGTTGTAAATACTCAACGGTTCTCGTGAGGGAGCCTATAATGGGCCACGCTTTGGACGTGTCGCCGTTGCCCATCTGATAATGTTTAGTTGCCTTGGTGTTGCCAAAACGTCCCCGACATGAGGTGCACTTACATCGCTAAAGGCGATAATGGTCAAGGCTTGGAGACTCTCGACTGTCAAGCTGTTCATGGCCAGCGAAATGACGGTATTTCGCGATGCCTCTGCCCAGTACTCCGTCTCCTCTGGGGATAGATGGACAGCATCATTGTCCACGTGTCGTATGGCAGCAACGACAATGGCATGCAAGATGAGCTTCATTCGGTCCAGCTGCGTGCCGTCATAAAGCTGGCGACGAAACTGGTCTTCATGCAATATAGGGATCCATGGCTGGATAACCGAGAAGTATGCCCGCACTGCCGCTTGCAGCACATCGCCAGCAGGGAGCTCTGCAGAAACACTCGCCGACGCCCCCGGCCGGCTGGGCAGCACCGAATCATGCTTGTCATTGCCATCGGTTCTTCTCCTCTTCCGTGGCTGTGACTGCTCGTGTGGGAGCGCCGGGTCATCACCGAACCCCGAAGTAGGAGACGTTGACGCAGCACAAGGTCGGGTTGCCAGCGTTAACAAGGAGTTTGATGACGTCTGTACATGGGCTTGAGCAACAAGCCCTCTCAGATCGTGAACCAGGCTCGAAAAGGCCGACACAAGCTGCTGTGACTCCGAGGACGGCGAGACATGTCCCGAGGGACTTGGTCGTGGCACGTCATTATACAGGGCGTGCTCCAAGGCATCTGCATGGAATGAGAATGACGGCATGTACGGTCATGACGGGCGAGGGGACTTGCCAACTCGACGATTCAGGGTCTCTATCGCACCGGGCTTCATACCCGGTTTGCTCTTTCTCGTCTCATAGACACATGGCGAGCCTAGACAAGTTGGCAATGAGTCAATGACCATCAGCATGTGTGGGGCGAGTGTATCCTAGGTTCAGTTGCTCACCCAGCCTTTCGCATTGTCCGCAAGACGGTCGATCGCGCGAACAGCGAAGCTTGCGTCTCCGACACCCCTGACAGGACGGGGCCGCAGAGTCTGTTGCTGACGCAGCTTGGCCATTGGTAGAAGCGGCGTCCATGGCCAGCAGTGATGGGTCCATGCAGGAGATGCTTTGCACTAGGCATCCAACACCATGGGCCAAGCAAGGTATTCGGGGTATTCATCGGGGTCTCGCGAGAGGCGCGAGGGGGTCTTGGAAGCATTCAATCTGGAACCTCGGATCGCAACCCTTCATAAGAACCATCATTGAGCCGAGCCCTACAGTCCGCAATGATGAGGCACAAACTGGCCAATCATGAGTTGCGAATCAGCAAGCGTGCCGAGTTCGGGGTGGAGCTAGCCCGATGCCCGTCAGTTGTTCGTCGTGAATTGAGGCTGAATTGAGCTGGGGTATTGCTGGAGCTTGATGGGTCTTAATATTGCCAGCAGCTCATAGACTTGATGCCGTACTGCACAATTGCAATAGTATACAACAAGAGACGTATCAAGGCCAAAGAAACTCTCGCCACGACGTTGCAAGTCCTGCAAAAAAGAAGTGCGAGCGTCGCCCAACATGCCTCCGTTGCCGGGGTTCTCGGACAATCCATTGCAAACCCGCAATGATTTGATTCAGGCGACCATAGCACTGCTCGAACCGCTAGTTGCCTACTTCTCGCCGGAAAAGGCACGCATTCGGATTCCTGTCTCTACCGCGGCGCATTTCGATGAAACTGCAGCTCAGTTCGAGGGCTTTGCGAGGCCGCTATGGGTCGTTGGAGCCCTGCTCCTGGGATACGATAGCATAAGCGACCCCAACCTTCAGTCACAAGTCCGCAAAATCACCAAACCATGGATCGAGGGACTCGTCGCTGGCACCGACCCGCAATGTCCAGAATATTGGGGATCTGTACGAGACATGGACCAGCGCATGGTCGAGGCCGAAATATTGTCCTTTTCCCTGCTAGCCGCCCCTGAGCATCTGTATGCGCCCTTGAGCCAGCGGCAGAAGGAAAACGTGGCGGCATGGCTCAAGGCAATGAACAAAAAGGATATGCCGCCCACAAACTGGCGTTGGTTCCGTGTCTTTGCAAACCTTTGCCTCATCAAGGTCTGTGGAGTGTCTCACGGTGAGCTCAAGGATGAGATGAGAAACGACCTAGACCTTTTGGACACATTCTACCGTCAAGACGGATGGTCATCAGACGGTCCTTGGCAAACAACGGAGCAAGCAGAAAATGAAACAGCACAAGCAGTGCTCACAGGACGGAGGGACGCTATTGGAACAGGAAGACAAGCTGACTACTACTCGGGAAGCTTTGCTATCCAGTTTAGCCAGCTGCTCTACTCAAAGTTTGCCCGTGATTTTGACAGCCAACGCTGTGAAATTTATCATCAGCGCGCGCGAGACTTTGGAGAGCAGTTTTGGAGATACTTTGACTCTCAGGGTACGCACATTCCAGAGCATGGAAACCTTTAAAACACCATTCTCACCAGTCCAACAGGCTCGGCAATTCCATTCGGACGTTCTCTGACCTACCGATTTGCCTGTGGAGGGTATTTTGCAGCATTGGCCTTTGCCGGTGTTCCGAACCTGCCCGGGCCCGTGGCATCTCCGGGTCGTGTGAAGGGATTTCTTCTCCGGCATTTGAGATGGTGGGCTCGCAACTCGGCCGACATCTTCAATGTTGACGGGACACTCAACATTGGATGGCTGTACCCGTAAGCACCGTAGCAAGCAACACTGAACTGAGAACCCCATGCTAAACTTTCGACCTAGCAACATGTTCATGTCGGAAGACTACAACTCTCCTCAATCCCCGTACTGGTGTTTGAAATCACTAATAGTGGTTGGCCTGGCCGACGACCATGAGTTTTGGACCTCGGAAGAAGCAGATTATCCAGCACTTGAGGCGTCTGCTCAAATACTCCCGGCACCTGAACAAGTCTTGTGCAACCACCCAATGGGCAACCATCACTTTGCGCTAACCCCGGGGCAATTCGTTGCATGGCCAATGAAGGCTACACAGGCCAAGTATTGCAAGTTTGCCTACTCGTCGGCCTTTGGCTTCTCTGTCCCAACGGGGCCCCTGATCGAGCAAATCGCGCCAGACAATCAACTTGTATTGAGCCGAGATGGCGCCGAGTCGTGGGCCGTGAAATGGAAGTGTGAGCCCGTGCGGTTTACAACTGCAAAGATCCCCCTTGACAACTCGGAGCATGTACAAGTTCAAGTTTCTCGTGTGCAATGGTTCCCTTGGGGAGACGGAGCAGCCACCGTCGATACCATGCTGATTCCGCCGACGGACAGATGGCCCGACTGGCACATCAGAGTCCACCGCATACGCATCAATAAAGACATTCCTTCTCTTCACATGGTCGAAGGAGCTTTTGGCATATACGGCCGACAGGCCAAGGACGGGTTGGGGGTGCCAGAGACTGATATCCCAGACGACGCCATCCCAGGCGACTTCGAGGGCACTTGGTCGACGAAGAATTCAGCATTTGTCGCTTCCAGCCAAGGTGTAACTGGTATAGTGACTGCTCTCAGGGCGCCCGAAAAGGTTGATGCCGCCGCATCTGCCATGAAACCAGATTCCAATACCAACATTGCGCGAACAAGGACCCTCATTCCAGTCACGTCCATCGCTGCGGGACATTCCCTCTCGGCAGGAACCGAAATGTTTATTGTCTCTTGCGTCTTTGCTATTTCTACCGTGGCGAACAGCGGATGGACTCGCAAAGGACCGACACTCAAGCAACGTTGGCTCCAGGTTCCACCAATTGATTTCGATGCATTGCAAAGCGGGTTTGATCAGGAAGAAGACTGCCGAATGTAGAGCACTAAACCGCAAAGAAAATTTCACGGAGATTAGATTGGGTGCTCATGGACAGGTCTTGGCACTTTCAAGAAGCATGTGTAAAGCTGTCGATGGATGGTACTGGCTTCGGCCAGCTAGTGTAAAATAAAAACAAAAACTAGTACAAGGCTCCACGATTGTGAGATTAGAAATGTTCTGGTTAAAGTCGCTGCTTGGGTTGTTCCTCTCGTGTCCATCAGTCTCCTGAGCGAATATTACTGCTGAATGTTTGGCCAAGGATAGCCTTGGGGGCGAGAAAGAACTTGGCTGGAGCACCATGAGCTAGCTGAAACGTGTGTTGCTTATAACCGCCTTGAAACCAAAGTCGTGCAATCGGCCAAGTTGGCTCTTCTGTTGTACAGTAATCCATCACAGAAACAGCCTAGAAAGGATTCCATCCCGCATACTTGCAAATTTACGGTCAGGTTTTCTCAACCCCGTCTGTCTGTTAATCAATATTCCTGCGTTTCCAGGGGCATTTTGCATAATTCCTAAGCAGCAACCCCAAAAGGTTTGTTACTCTGATGCTTGGTCAAAATTAAGAGCCGATGCAATTGCAAGGCCCGGCCCTAGTATTCGGAGCACATGCACCGTTTCAACTGTGAGATGTCCATGACAAATTCAAGGTTCATGGCGTCAGGCCTTTCTTAATACTCAACATGACATCCACCCATCACATCGGCCATGGCTGATAGAAAATTCGGGATCCCGTCAAGGTCTTCTCTGGAGTTCCTCGCACTGGTATATAGGGGGTCAAACGACCACTAGAAAGCAGAGCTTTGTATGTAGTCAAGTGTAATTATTGTAGGCTTTAGCCCCTAGCTGTAGTTTGTAGTGTAGTGAAGACCCCCTGTAGTGCAGTGTAGTGTAGTGTAGTATGTAGTGGCATGTAGTGTAGTGGGTAGTGTAGTGTAGTTTTAGCATTTGTAGTGTAATGTGTAGTGTAGTTTTTTTAGGTGACCTGTAATTATGGTAGTATGTAGTATGTAGTGTAGTATAGTGTATACATTCACTACATTTAAAAGTGTAATGTAGTGCAAAGCTCTGCTAGAAAGGTGTGGCCACGCCCAATTTTTAGTGTGACAGAACACGCCGGACTACTTACCACCTGACAGGTGGTCACCTGACTAACCCCCGAAACGGAATTCTTCTACCAGACCGGTTTGCACGCACTGGCTACAACGCCGACATCAGTATTTTAGTGCACCAAGCTCACTAGGCTCACCCCCGGTACGCCAGTCACTATTTTAAGCACAACACGTTTCGACCAATGGAACGGCAGCTCAACGCGGCACGGAAAGGAGCGTCATGCAGGAGCATCATTCCGCATCTCAGCCATTCTTCGAGTTGTGAGCAAGAGGTGAAGGTCACTACTACCTCTGCATCCGCGTGGCCTACGCTCGGAGCAATCAAGATCACGTGACTTGGTCGACCAAGGTATGGCCCATCCGCGAGGTGGCCCCTTTTCTGGTAGATGCACTCGACCACCAAAATGACAACTACCTTGGCCCTACCGAACCGCGGTCCCATTGCGTACGAGTCGGCAAAACGAAAAGACTTTGACGTTATCAGTCGAATTGCGCATGCCGCAGAAACCGAGAATTTCCGCAAGGTCCTGCAACAGCATGAAAAGGATATCATTGCAGTCACGAAGCATCACCTCCGCCTCGGCCCTCTGGATACTTGCCAGGTCCAACCGCAATGGATAACTGGCGGGTTCAATCTCTGCATACCTATCCAGGTGACTGGCAGCTTTAACAAGAGGCTCTTGTTGAGATGTCCTCTACCGCACATGCACGCAGAACCGTATTATCCTGGCACGGTTGACGAGAATTTGCGCGGCGAGGTTGGCGCGTATGCATGGATGCAGGAGACCTGCCCTAATATCCGCATCCCTCACCTATACGGATTTGGCTTCTCCAACAATACTGACGTATGCACTTGCCCATTGTTAGGCTCGATCGCGCTAACTCGTGGCGACTAGTTTACACATGAGTCCCGCGTTCCAATCCATGTGCGGCTTTGGCGAGGAATCCGCCGCGCTCTTCATCGAATCCTTGGATACCCTACGTTGTCGCACTTCGTACCGAATCCCTCAAGACACGACCTGCCGACTGCGTATATGGTCATGGAGTACGTGGGCTCGGAAGTGGGCCAGACGCTGTCCGATACCTGGGACCAGCAGCGACAGGATTCAACACATCTAGAGACACTCTGTCGAAGTATGGCGCGTATCATGCTTGACTTGGCCCGAGTACCCCAGCCCAAAATCGGCTCCTTCCGCTTCAACGACAACGGCACCATAACGCTTACGAACCGACCGCTTATATGCTCGACTATGATACTTGAGAATGAAGGCACGCCGAGGACAATGCGGACAAATGAGACCTATGCATGTACAGAACCTTTTGTAGCAGATATGATACGTCTCCACGACAATCGCCTGCTTAGCAACCCCAGCGCGACCGACGAGGAGGAGGACTGCCGCAGCCAAATGGCCGTCAGGGCATTGCTGCGGACAATGACGCACCATTTTGTGCAGAGAGAGCGCCGCAATGGACCCTTTGGCGTCCAACTCACGGATATTCATCCCGGTAATATCCTTGTTGACAAAGATTGGAATATCACATGCATCTTTGACCTCGGAGAGATGTGTGCTCTGCCGTTAGAGATGGTGTCAGTGCCCTACTGGCTGACTGGGCGCGCCATCTCTCAACTGCAAGGGGAAAATCTAGACGAGTTTGACCGTGTTCGACGGCGTTTCATGCAGATCCTCGAGGAAGAGGAGAAGAGTATGGGAGGCTCACTGTCAAGGATTATTCACGAGACGTGGGAATCGCGGGGAGTGTGGTTCTGGTATTCGCTGAGCTCTGTGGACGCAGCATTTTGGCTTGTTGCTGACCATCTCTGTCCGAAATTTCAGGCTCGTCTGTCCCTGCAAGTTGAGCAGGCCTTTTCACAGTTTTGGTGTGAAAATGCGGACCAGGTTGTGAGGGCAAAGCTGGAGGACTATGAGAGATACAACAACAAACTCCGGCAGTTGTTTGATAGTTGAACACACCCCAGCCTCTTGCTACTTGCCTTTTGCCACCTCCTTTTCCCGCCTTGCTTTCCTCTCTTCCCTATCAGTTTTGGCACTATAGCCTGATGTAATCGCCTGGTCCATGGCGCGTCTCGCTTTCTTTTCTTCCCTTTCTTTCTGAGCACTCTGCCCAGATGAGATCACAGCCGCCAGGTGACTTGGTCTACCAGACACAGCAACAGTCGCCTCCTCCACCACTCCACTATATTCGCCGGAGGAATGGTCGCCTTTTATGTTCTGGTCCGCCATGAGATGTCTATAGATCTGTTGCGTTAGAGTCATAGGACCTAGATATAATTCGGAAACGTACTACTATTGCGTGTAAGGCTTTGCTTGGGAGAAATATAAAGAAGCACCGAGGGGGGCGATGCGAGCTTTTATAACTTGGTGACTATGCATACGGATGTCGCAGTGAGGGGTAGTTCAACACACACCCCGCACTGTACCATAAGTAGTACCATCTCCTAACATGTATACAATCCGAATGACTTTATAATTAGGAGAAGTCCCGTATGTTTGTTTAGGACTGTTGATCGTACTAGTATGCGGGTCGCGCTTGGTGCGACCACCTGATATTCGATGTAGGTCTGTCTCGCTTTCTCTATTAGTCACTGCCCATCCCTTTACCTGGGACGCGCCACAGTCTGGTGCGACTTCCTTGGAAGTCGCGGTCCAGGAGGAGCTGGCATACGAAGTCGTTCGACCTGTACCGGTAGCTGGCGCTCGAGGGGGAGGTACACCGGCGCCGGCTATGGTGGGCGAGGCTGCGACCGACGGGCGACACAGGGGGCTGCTACCAAGCACTCAGAGCCTTCCAATCCGGAAGTTACCAGCCACCAGACATCACCTTCAGCGGTTACCGAGTGACCAGCAGGTCCATGGTACCGGCAAATGCACCCTCATTGGTTGATGCCAACAGTTCTTCGGTTGGTTACCAGCTGCCCCCGGCTACTGGTATTCTTGCACTTGCGGTTACCAGCATCGCTTCCATGCTAGTAGCTTTTGCGGGGGGGGGTTACTGGTAGCCCTGAGTTGCCAGCAATCGGGATGGAGCGGTTACTGGCACCCGTAGTGACCTTCTCAGCTGTGACCAGCACCGCGGCAGTGCAGTTGCTAGTATTTGGGCAACATCGGTGGGACTTGCTGAGCGCGATATTAAGCACCCTGCTGGTAACCTCCGCCACGTAAAGTGCTACGGGGCACATGTACATCTGCGAGTGCCCAGTAACTGAGCCGTTGCCCAACAGGTCCATGAAGGAGACGCTGGTATTACACCAGTTCCTTTGAATTATGAATATTTAATATAGACTATTAACGGGGCAATCTGTAACAATGCTTTCCATCTCGTCAACTCTTCTGCTTGGCTCTCCAGCCAGTTGCACTAGCGTTTTGCCTGATTAACACTGCAGTCTTTGTGAGAAGGCAAGGCCAGAGGCAGGGGCCGCAGGTGGGAGTACTGTAGCACTGCCGAGCATTAAAATTAACACTCTCGGAGCAAAATGGTTGCAGTAACGCTAGTGGATGCGTGCTCGAGTTTATTTTGGAGCCAGATGCTTGTTTTAGTAGACTCGGTTCTGGTGGGACAACGGGGTCCATCCGCCGTAAAGCAGCTGGTGCTGGAGCTAGTTTGTCTGGCCTTTGGCGGATGGCGCCCCTAACGTGATTGCGTGGCCATGCCCGGCCCAAACAGCGGCCAGATCCAGCACACAAGCGGTCCGGGAGGGACAGACCGGCTTGATGTGCATTCGCTATCTAACTGCGACAAGATGATTCTCCACATGGACAAGATACAGCCATATCATTTTGTTCTTGCTGGTTTCTTCTCCCGGCTCTTGTTGGCTGGCAGGCTTTCTAGTGTCCCCATCCACGTACGCTTCCGTGCGCTATCTGGATGCAACCGAGAAGACCAGCCATGTCGGGAAGGCTGTCATGAAAGCCGTGTGCAACATCCCGCTAATATTCATCGCTTCTTTCTCCTGTTTAATGGCAACGGTAGGAATAGGGTGGCTCTGGGTGAAGTGGCATCGCAACCAAGTATGGATCAACCGTTACCTCATTGTGTAAGTCGTCTCGCGTCTTCGGTACGGCCTAGCTGACCCATCTTGAGCCCAACAGTGCTGCATTCGGTGATGGGGTTAGTAAAAGCCTTTATATAACGCCAGTTCATATTGTTTTATTTGAATTGTAGGATTTACTTGGCCAAGGTTGGCAGGTTTGCCAGATTTGGCGGCAGTCTTGCCTCGATGCTTGCGCCGCTAGTAACGCAGATTGTATCGAAGGATGAGTTTAAGTCGTTTGTCGTGCGCACGCCCTACAAACACTGATTGTACCAACCGTTCTTATGTTAATCCGTCCAATTTAAGTGCTTGAAGGCGGGGAGCACTTGCCTGGACCGCGCCATCTAGGCGTCTGTTTCTATTTTAGCTGACCGTGCAGGAGCCTATCCTGGAACCTGGCCCCGAAGCCGACGCCCTTTATGTACACTGCCCGCATTCGGAGCTGACCGGAGCCGCAGACCCACATTTGCCGCTGCCGCTGCACCCGTCGTTCTCCAGGTGTCGGGAACCCACCAACCTTCGGCCTGCTCTCGGTCTCCATTGTCGACCCTCGTGTGCATAAGGCGCGTATCAAACCAATCACTGACCTCTGTCCCAATAACCCTGCCACCTCTTCACGGGATGACCCGTAACCAGGTCTCTCTCGCTGCCTACTCAAGGAGTGGCCAGTGGAGTCATGAGCCGTCTAGATAAGTATGTATAAACTCGACTACCCGCCAACGATGGGGAGTTGCCTCAACCTACCAAGCTCAGACCAGGTTTCTTCCTTCTTACCAAAATGGACGCGACTGCCAGCCAGATGTCTCAACTAGATAATGCGATTCGCGACCAAATTCGCAAATGCTGCCTTCTTCCGAGAAAAGTCTCCTCAGTCAGAGGATGAAATTGTCAAAGCTGTTGCTAGATTCATGAAAGACTTGGAAGACGCTCCAGCACTGAAAGTTTTCGACATGGTAGAATTATCCAAGGCCGCCGCGGCCGGCCACATCAAAAGACAGATCCTCATTGACGGGCAGTCTTTCACCAATATAGTGTTCGTTTCGCTTTGCCCTTGTGAAGAATACAAACTGACCAGCGTTTTAGCGAAGGGTATGAGTACTTGGACGAAGATATTCAATCAATTTCAGAGCACATTAAGCAGCATCGACCCCGTCTAGCAAAATTGCTCCCTTCTATCGAGCCTGCATTTTCAGTGCTCTTGCCCCGTGTGAAGAAGGTCATGCAAATGGATACGATCGATGAACAGGTACGCGAAGCATTGGAGGCTGATAAAGCTGACGTTGCTCTTGACAATTCCATTTGGGCATCGAAGGTCTGGAAGTGAGAGAAAGAGTAGGAATGTTATCAAAGTGTGTCCAGGCCCGTACCCGTAGTTGATAATGAATCTCCGTTACATTATTGCTACTTTCCTCCACTTAACACCGCTATCATCAGTATGAACGTCCAATACACTAGCGAAAAGAAGCTCGTCACGTAGAGATGACAAAGTGACAAGGCAATGCACTCATCCAGAGCGTATCGTCGCTAAAGGAGCGAGATTTAGGGGCGAGCCAAAAACTTGAATGCTCGTAGATTCAGTCTTACGATTTTTATCAGGCAGCAGAGGGGTTTTCGGGTGAAATACGCTGGAATAAAAAGGCGTATAATGATATCGAAAGTAGTATTTATGTGATAATTCCTTACTGATTTGAATGACCCGTTTGCCTGCATTTTTCGCTAAAAAATTTGAAAAATTGCGACACATCTTCCGTTGTTGTTTCCTGGTGTTGTTTCTCTTTTTTTTCTTTTTTTTTTTGTTTAGCCACAGTTTGCAGCCAACTGTTACCTAGGCGCTCGTTGATGCAGCGTCACGAAGCTCCGGTGCAGTACTTGAATGCACTTCGTAGAGGAGCGGCACGTGACAGTCAGTTTAGTCGTGGCCGCTGACGAAAGGGAGGTGTCGACACCTTGCATCACGACACTCCATCTTCATATTCTCCCTTGCTTGCCAAGATAGCCTCTGCAATCACCTCGGCATATATTTGTTCTATTCTCGCCTACCTCGTGGGGCCCAGCTCTTTGTCATGGAAGCGGCTGAGCGGGCGACAAAACGGGTCCTTGTTATGGTGTCGCAGAGAAGCTCTCACTGGGACGCGGCATGGACATGCCCCGGGGAGGTGGTTGCCGTCGCATTATCGCTCGCACAGCAGAGCGGACTACTTCCACAAGGCGTTGGAGAGGATCCATCAGCAACCCGGCTCTTGGCAACAGAAAAATGGGATCGTCGAATCTTCATTGTCTTTGACGTCTATCACGACACCTATAACCCCGACCGAGCTCACCTGGATGGCCAAGATGACCTGCCGGTGATTGAGATTTACCTGAGCCGGAAGGAAATCGCAAGAGTGGCGGGCACGCCGACTGCGAACAAGGTTAATCGCGACATCAGGGCCATCCACAATGCGACGGGTCCAGGTAGTCGGCCGCCCTTTAACGTTGACCACAGTGAAGGAAGGGTGCCGTTCTACAGCAACCCTCGATCTTCTTACCCGGCCGGCGCATCTATTAGTTGAGGAACATGGAAGGCGGGAATAAATGGGCAGATGGCGGGTAAAGTTTACTAGAAGATTGCTTTGCATCGAGGTGGCCAGCTTCGGGAATACATTGTCCATGTTTCCCCTCTGTGATGCCAGTCAATGTAGGGCTGAGATCACAGGGGGAAACTGCACGAGGCACAAGCATCGTTCACATCCGTGAGATTGGAACCATGTGCGGCAGATCCATCACGCTCCGCCGACTGTGCACAAGAAACTGTGCGCTCGACCGTGATCAAGCGCCACATGCCGTACAACTCGTTCGCGTAAAGCAACCAGAGTCGTCAAGCTACCAACTCTCATGTCCAACAACGCACTCTGGCATCGTCGTCGAGGCTGGGGTGTCGGCTTTCGGTAGCGCAGATGTGTGCTGCCCGTCTGATCGATCTCCCATCACAACCTAACAAGCGCCGGATTAGTGTTGGGTCGGTAACAAATGGTCTGTGAGTGCGTTACAACTTGGCCCCTGATTATTTGCAGGTTGGCGCTCGCTTTTTGGCCAATTACTAGCACCATTAAATCTAGCGGGCCGCGAAACATGCGACCACAGACACCATTGCCCAGTGCCCGAATCCCCAATCATGTCGTCTGGCTTTACTGACTGCATTTTTAGTCTCAGCAAGCAATGCATAAACACGTGTACGAATATGCATCGACCAGTTTCCTTTTACTTAGCCAGCAGTTGTCTGTTGCGAATCCTGAATCAGTACAAGGTCCCCTAGTACACCGTCATGAGCCCACCATCGGTTGTTCAAGCTCGCTTGTCGCCAAATAAGTTATTGATATTATATATACACACACAGCTTCTCAACACCCTGCGGAGTCACCTCCAAGGGCAACTATCAACCCGTGTTGCATCCAGTAGTTGTAGATGAGTGACTCACTTAGTCTCTGACTTGTTCTCGTTTAGAATTTTCCTTCTGCAAGAAGGAACAAAACTACGCTAGCAGAAATCTTGGTGATTGAGAGAGCAGTCGACCCCATGCTGCATCGTTGACGGCGAGACTCGATTGGGACTAGGCCTGGGGAACTTTTGTCAAACCATTCAAATACAATTGTCGCTGCTCCCCCTACATGAGATGCCCGCCAGAGCGCGAGTTTCTTGTAATTTTTGCGTGTGACTTGTGCTGCGATGGCCGCTACAGGCGCCGAGTTGGATCAAACATACGAAATCATAGAGCAAGATGCGGTTCCGGCACCGGCACCGCTGCCAAACTCCTCCTTGGAGCAACGCGTCGCCGCACTCCTCAAATGGCTGCAGCCGACCGACTTTCTCTCGCCGGGGAATGACTTCATGAAACATCTACACTCCTATGTGCCCGGAACTGGCAGATGGGTCCGCGAATTACCCGTCCTTCGCGCCTGGACCGGAGCTGGTGACGCCCATGGCGGAGATGATGAACGGTGCCTTCATGTCCGTGGAGTTGCTGGCAGTGGCAAGTCTGTTTTTGCCGCCAGCACTATCCGCCAACTACAGGAGTCGGGGGCCGTTGTTCTCTTCTTCTTCTTCCGCCAGATTGTCGACAAGAACCACAGCGCCAAATACCTTGTTCGCGACTTTGCCGCACAGCTGTTGCCTCATAGTCGTAGTCTGGTGGCCGCCTTGACCGCAGCCTCGCAGGACAATGCGGTCAATGGCAACGAACTCAGATTGGTGTGGCCGGCCCTTGCAAAAGCTCTCGCTCGAGGCATCGGACAAAAGAAGGTGTTTTGTGTGGTGGACGCCCTCGACGAAATGGATGACGGGGACTTGGTGGACATGACGAATAACCTGGTTGCCTTGAGTGCTACAAAATCGGCGGCAGCGAGGGTGATGCTGACGAGCAGGCCGCTGCCCAAGATTGACCAGGTGGTGGGTTATCGGGGGATAGCGAGACTGAAGCTTGACCCTACGCTGCTCTATCCCGACGTGGCACGCTTCGTAGATGCCCGAATCGCTATCCTAGAACCGAGGCTAAGTGATGACAAGAACGAGCTGGTGAGAAACGCCATCTGTGGGCGTGCTAAAGGCCTGTTTCTTCATGCAAGACTGGTGGCAGACAACCTGGCCAACGGCCTGAGAGACGGGCTCATCACCGAGGAGACGTTGCCTAGTAGTCTGGACTGCCTCCCCCGGACGCTCTGGGGCGTGTACGAGGGAATGCTCAAGGAGCACGCCCGTCGCAGTCGTGTCACGGCAGAGCAGCAAGCCAAGATCCTCATGTGTGTGACACATGCAAGTCGGCCACTACGTCTAATCGAGTTAGGTTCTCTGATAGCTATAATGCTGCATCTGGATCTGCGCCAGGGCAAGGATTTGGTGAGGGCTAGCTGTGGGAGGCTCTTGGAGTTGCTGGAGGACGAGACTGTCTCCGTCATCCACCACTCTTTCACCGAGTTTCTTCATGATAAAAATCGGACAAGCCATCAAGGTGCATTTCCGGTGCTCGATGACGTTGCTTCCCATGCCATGCTTGCGGTATTGTCGTTGGAATATCTCGATGGCTGCTCACACATCTTGGCCACCGCTGACAAGATTGAGACACTCAGCAATGGCATTGATTATAGCTATGACGGCCGACAGCAGATACGCGAGAGAATGACGAAGCTGCGCATCACGTATCCGTTCATGTCGTACGCAGCTGACAATGACACGTTCCATCTCAGTCGCGCGGCAGCCGGACCGGTCGGCCGTGTGAAGGAAGCGCTGACTCGCTACGTTTTGCCTGGGAAGCCGGCCTGGGAAGCTTGGCGGCTCACGCATCCACAATGGATGGGATACAACAACACAATGTTGGCAGTATTTCACATGGCTGCTGTGCCACGAGGAGGCATTGCCATGCCGCTCTTCGTGGCCGAGTGTTTTGAGGAGACGGATCCAACGCACCTTGACAGTCGTGATTCGTTTGGCCGTACACCTCTATCATATGCCGCGCACCACGGAAATGCCCACCTTGCCAGATTCCTCCTTGGCAAGGGCGCGGACCCAGAATCGGGAGACCAAGAAGAAGGCCGAATGCCAATACATTGGGCTGCGCAGAGGGGCCAGCTTGAAATTGTCCGACTCTTGTTGGAGGCCGGTGTCGACCCATTAATCAAGACATGCCCGGTGCTCAAAAAAGCCAGCTCATTTGATGGCAGCATAGTAAGTTGTACACCGGAAGAAGCTGAGAAGGAGAGGACGACGGCCCTGTCCTGGGTCGGGCATGTCGAAGTGCTGGAGGTATTCATGCCCTTTGTTACGGCAGCTGAGCTCAACCTACTTTTTCACCAGCCGCACAGCGACATCCGCATGGTCAAGATGATCCTGGACACGGGCAAAGTGGACGTTGATTGTTTCTGGCGGGGTACCACGAAGCTGTTTCGGGCGGCCAGACGCGGAAACTTGGACCTGATCAAATTGCTCCTCGACCAAGGCGCCGACCCCAACAAGAGATGTTGTCGAGATGATTTACAGTATTCTTTTCGGGACGATGTGGCCATGAGCATTGCCGGCGCTGGGGCAGAGCGAGGGCCAACACCGTTGCATGCCCTTGCTGGCTTCGGTCAAGGATACACAAGTTCCTGGGCCGACACGGGGTCGGAACCAGAATGCATTCAGGTGCTCATCGAGGCCGGGGCATGTGTGAACGCCACTGCAGACGGCCCCGACAGCGGCGGCGCGAACCTGACACCTCTACACTGCGCCGTGCGGGAGAACAGGCGTCGGGACAGCTGGGATCGTACCTCGTCCATCAAATGCAAGGGGAGGATGGTCGAAGCCCTCCTCTCGGCGGGTGCGGATCCCAACGCCAAGACGGCGGAAGGAAACACGGCTGCCCATATTGCGAGTTCAAGGAACACTAAACTGCTGGACACGCTCGTGAAGCATGGGGCAGATCTAGAAGCCCGAAACGAGTGCGGGAGAACACCGTTGATGGAACTCGTACGCCGCAACTGCTACTACCCAACAGCAAATCTCGCCCACGTTGCCGTGTTCAACAAGTTGCTCGATCTCGGCGTAGATGTAAACGCCACCGACAACAACGGCAACAGTGTCCTCCATCATGCCATGCATAGTCTCGGGGCCAAAAAGTATGCTCTCTTCTTTGAGAAGCTGATTCGCGCAGGCGTGGACGTCAACAGGCGGAACAACAAAGGGCATTCACCACTATGGTATTACAATCAATGCGACGACGGGCTGCTCTCGTTGCTCATTGAGGCTGGCTTAGACCTAAACGCACGTGATGAGAACGGCAGAACCATTCTATGGAATATCTTGCAGCAACACGGGAGGCTTCCGGAGTCGATGGCAAAGCTCATCCGCCTAGGTGCCGACCCCAAGATTCTCGCCACCGATGGCAGCACTTTGCTTCACTCTGCGGCTCGTGCGATCAAATCACAGGATTTCTTCCGCTTCCTCATCTCGGTAGGCGTGCGTGCGGATCTGGTCAACAAGAACGGCGACACGCCCATCCATACAGTACTTGCTTCGTTTGGGGGGGAAGATAATTTGCAGCCCATAGTGCAGCTTTTGGTCGAAGCGGGTATATCGCCGCTGGCCAAAAACGCAAAGGGCCAAACCGGTCTGCACATGGTGAATGATTTGGCAACCTTGAAGTTTGTGCTGGGAAGCCGCTTCTTCGACAGTCTCAATGTCAACGAAGCTGATATTGACGGCTTTACTCCCCTGCACAAGGCCGCAGGCTTTGGACGGCACCGCTCGCGGATAGCTGAGCGAGAGGAAGCCGTCGCAACACTTGTTCGCGCCGGAGCCGATCCGACCTCGCTCACGACGTCTGGCGTCTCGCCGCTTCACATCGCCGCCCGCATTGGAGATGCATCCGTTTTAGAACTGCTCTTGCGACAGTACAGTGATCGAGGTGTTCTTGGACAGCAGGTTGACTTGCTGGGTGATGGTAGAGCGCCGCTTCATTACGCCTGTCGGTCTGGACGGCCGGACGCTGTCTGGGTTCTGCTGCGGTATGGCGCGGACCCTTTTGTAACAGACGAGAAGGGTTTGATGGCAATACATGCCCTCGCTGAGTTTGAGACGCCATCTGGAACAAAGTCCGGTGAGACCCCGGCTTGCACACGCGACATGGTGAAGACACTGCTGCTCTCAGGAGCCGAATTGACGGCCGAGGCAACTGTCGAAGACGCAGGGGAGACAAGAACGGTTACAGCTCTGGATTTAGCAGTGGAAAGAAAGTGCTGGGAGATGGTTCGAGCACTTATGGAACATGGTGTTGAAGCTGCAAATGGCCACAAACATTCCAACGAGTTCACCTTGGCCACTGACAAGGAAAAGGCCGCCGAGGAAGTGCGTATTAGATCCACGGCCGCCCTAAAGATGCAAGACACCTCCAAAACGGGCCGGAATGAAAAATGTCGCTGGCGGGGTCGCTGGGCACCCTCCCAATTGATGAATGGTCCTCTTGATGAGGACACGCAGTACATTGCGAACGGACAGGCAATCTTGGAGTTTCAGGATACGCACCAAGAAGCTGATGTGGTTGACATTTTGCACGGGGCTCTACGTGATGGCGATTACGACAGCGTCAGGGAATACGCTTTGCTCGGGGGCGATGTGCTCCGGTTGGACAGATGCCATAACCATACCTTCCTTCACCTCCTTGTTCGAGGCGGATATTCCAGCCTGCTGGAGGAGTTTGCAAACGAGGTTTCCGCGTTGGAGGCAAACGAGCGTGTGCAAACAACCTGCGGTACGCTTCTCGGCGAAGCCTGCGCCCGCCCGCACCCATCATTATACATGATACAGTTTCTGGTGGAGAAGATCAAGGTTGATGTGAATGCCGTGTATAATCGACCAGGACATCATGCCAAGTTGCAGGGAGCCACCGCGCTGCACACCCTCGCGAGTGGCGCGTATTTTTGGCAGGTGGAGGCTCTGGAGTATCTTCTCTCCAAGGGGGCGGACATTGAAGCCCGAAACACATACGGCATGACACCGCTGCTGGCGGCTGTTGATCATGGCTATCCCGACGGGTTCTGGCAAAGGGAGACGCTGCAGGTGTTGCTGAACCACGGCGCCAACGTCCATGCCAGGATTCAGCGCGAGGGCCGTGGGCAGTCAGCATTGGAGTTGTCTGGTCGACCGGACATCATAAGACTACTGCTACAAAACGGGGCAAGAATTGAAGACCGGCCGGGCCTGCTATCTCTAGTGATTGGGGAATGGATGGATCCTGACACGGTCAAGGCTTTATTAGAAGCCGGTGCAGACCCGAATGAGTTGTCACCGGATCAGCGATATGCGCTCCACGAGGCAGCTCAACCAACAACGAACGCATCTCGGCGGCAGGCTCCTTCCGACCCGGGATCGAGAAAGCAGGCAATAGTAGACATGCTGCTCTCTTACGGCGCCGACCTTTGCGCGCCGTATCCCGACGGTAGCTTTGTTCTCCAGAGCATCATCGAGGATCGCGGCCTATCGCACAACCTCCTTTCCCGAATATCCCAAATAGATGTCAATCTACGGGGTCACCACGGACGCACTGTACTTATTTCGGCCTGCATTCCGACAGTCCCCGGAGGCCCCAAGAAATACAACTGGGCAGGCGAGAAGGCACGGCCACCGACGATTATGCCCAATGTGGTTTTCGCCCTCCTAGGGGCCCAAGCTGACGTCCTCGCCGTTGACGATGAGGGTCGCACGGCGCTACATTGGTTCTGCACCCTGCCCGGGCAATACAATGTCTCTTATCAGAAGGCGTTTGTGGCACTGGTGGATCGAGGCTCGGCCGCCATCAACATGGCAGATAAACAAGGTCGCAAACCTTTGCACCTGGCGCTCCTGGCGTATGCAGACCGCTCGCAGAGATGCCTGTTCGCAATTAACCACCTCATCTCCGCGGGGGCGAACACAAAAGAGCCAGATCCGCTCACGGGGAACTCGATACTGCACCAACTGGCGCCGCGGTTGTTCGGCAACCCCGACACGGTCGGCGAGGCGACTCGACTTTTTCGGCATCTTGCCACAAGTCACCATGTGAACGCCCGGAATAACATGGGCGAGACCCCAATCTTGACCTTTATAGGGGCGGCTTGGATCGACCACCGTGATACAAAGGCCAGGATCTTGGATTCGAAATCCGTCCTCGCGCATCACATATCGCGTGCCGCAGCCCTGGATGTCCTTGTCGATCTACATGTTGATCTTGCTGCTACAGACACGCAGGGCCGGACAGCAATGCATCTCACCGTAGCGCGGGAGTTGCCAGCACTAAGTGACTTGAGCGTGTACGAAGAGAAGGACATTGAAGGCGCGTTCAAGAAACTCATGGAACTGGGCGTGGATCCGTACAAGGAGGACCATGAGCTGAGGACAGCCATTGACGTTGCGGTTGCGAGGGGCTTGCGGCGTGTGGTCCAGCTGTTTAGCAACGATGCCAAAGATGCGGACAACTAAAGCAGGCCTAGCTTTTATACAGGGGCAAAGGTGGTAGAGAAAGGCAGGGTTGGGAACGCACTGTTTGACCTTTATTAATCCTAATTTAACCTCAAGTACGTCAATCCCTATAAACCTAGTTGTAGGGATTCCGGCACGTAACACTAGTATTTAATACCCTTCCTACTAACTAACCTATTAATAGCTATCTCGTGGATGGAATGGTCCTACAAGCTTTAGTGTTTGTGCAAGAACGTTTTAGAGCTAGTGCATGGTGAACAATCATGGTGTAGAAGGAAGTAACTGGCCTGCTAAAATACCGTGACGCTGCTGACTTTATTAGCATCATGGGCGCTGGCAAAGCTGTAGTAGCTAGGCTATTTTAGATTTTTTATTACATATAAAGTAGTATTGTGTGTTTTTTCCCTCTAGGGGCCCTGCCGAGGGCCGCTTGCAGCGGGCTCAATTAAAGGGCTCGATATTCTATTTAGTATATCTATATTTATACTAGAGTTCTATAGGAATCTTAACTCTTAACTAATTACTAATAAGTATTTAGAAACTAGCTAATTAGAGTAAAGCTACCTATCCTTACTAGACTAAATTTAAAGAGTTAAAGTAAGCTTTATCTATAAATAGTAGTACTATATGCTTGCCTGTTAATTTCTCTTAAATTCGCAGATAAAGCTTCGCTTTGCCTGATAATGGGAGGCGTTGTCTGTAGCAACAGATTCTTACCCGCTCCAAGGTATGAATTGTAAAGGGCCTCCAACGAGTTGATTAAACTAACTAGTCCCTATGCTGTTTACTATAAAGCCAGGGAAGAAGAAGAGAATCTACATAGACTGTGAGATAATGAAAGCACCGTATATCCCCCTCACTACGTGTCCATAAAAGGTTATAGAATGAATCTGTCATGGGAGATGGTGACAGACGGCACAGCCGTCGTTTAAGCGGCCTCGGCCCGTTACAGCTAGTCGTTAAACAAGGTTACCACGGAAAACGCTGAATACATGCACCGATAACAGCAGGACTGGTGTTCGTCTTTTTTTACTACCCCCGTACAGGTTAGCGTGATTGGGTAAACCTCGGGCAAGTTCAAATTTCGGACGCGGTATTCCGTCTGATCTCCTACGACAACCTAACAAGCGCCAGATTAGTATTGGGTCGGTGACGACCAGCGAATCCTATTGTCAACTCATCCCCAATCAAAGGCACTCTTAAAGCTCTCTACCAGTCCTAGTAGACACATACGACCATAGCCGTCAGAAAATTCGGGATCCCGTCTGATCTCCTACGACAACCTGACGAGCGCTGGATTAGTAGTTGGGTCGGTGACGACCAGCGAATACCCGGTGTTGTATGTTTTGATTTTTTTGCCCTTTGCCTTCAAAATGCTCACGAGCAGAGCACCAGCACTTGGGCTCTCCATGTTGCGCTGTTACAAGGCACTCGCCACTCATGCAGGTGGTCGGCTACTACGGAGTGGTGACGTGGATGGTTCACGGACAAGTTTCTTTTTCTTCCGAGACGAGAGGCATCTCAATGCAGATCGTCTGCTAGCGAAAACTCACGACGCTCAAGGGACGAATCGACCCGGCCCAGCGGATTATTAAAACACTTCGCGCGCGGCAGGGCCACATTCTTCTGGTTCATAATTACCGCGCGGCGAGCCCCACCCTTGTTGGCGAACTTCCTCATTGGGCCTACAGCCACCTTGTCGCCACACCCGAATAGCTAGATGTCGTCTTAGTCTCGGCAGGGACTTGTGCCCACCTGCCTCATCATTTGTACCAATGCTGCTAGTCGTTTCCCTTGATCTACCCGCTTTGAGCCGTTTGCCTATTATTAATCCTGATTTGGAATACCCAGTACCCACACCTGCCCATTGCATTGTCAGCGATGACCAACTTTGAAAGCCAGAGGGTGGCCAAGTTTGAACGAAATGGTGCTCCAGGGGCTCGAGGGCAATGGTTTCCAACATCCGGTGAGCGGAAATAGCTCAGTTGGGATGCGTCAAGCTGTCTGGGTGCCAGAGTATATAAGGCAGCCCCCATCCTCTGTTCCGTCGGTACTCCCACTATACCGCAGACCTACCATCTTAGAATCACCCCGACTCCCAATTCTAGCCCTTTGATATCCACTTTCAAATAACATGGGTTCTATTGTAGCTAATGTCACCGCTGACCAGTGGCTTGCCGCCGCTGGCCACCGTCGTACTGTATACCCTCTCAAGGGCACAAGCAGCGTGTCTGATGAGCGCGTCCAGGCAATCATTGAACAAGTGCTCTCGTTCGCGCCATCTTCCTACAACACGCAGCCGGTCCGTATTTCTCTGGTGACGGGGCAGAAGCACCAGCAGTTCTGGGATGCCATCATCAACGCTGCCGAGCCCGTATTTCGCGGAATTAGCGAGGATCTCTGGAACACCATGGGCCCCAGACTTGAGCTGTTCAAGGGTGCATACGGATCGGTAAGTCCCGACCCCTGTCACGTCTGAGTAATCGTTCTCACCAGTGGAAAAAGGTTGTCTTCTGGGAGTCAGGGAAGACCATCAAGGAGTCCAGCGAAACCCACCAGGCTACGGCGCACATGTTTCCAGAATACTCTGACCACGCCAACGGAATGCACCAAATCTTGGTCTGGACAGCTCTGGAGCTGGAGGGGTTGGGTGCAAACTTGCAGCACATGCAGGCCGTCCCCCCTGTTGAGCAGGCAATCAAGAAGTTCTGTGGTGTTCCCGAGGACTACAAGCTCAAGGCCCACCTGAATTATGGCGACGAGGCCGCAGAGCACCCCGCAAAGCCCGAGAAGCTTCCATTCGCCGAGACGTTGCGTGTCATCTCCTAATCGTGGTGCGCACATGCATGGTTGATTAGTGCAGTCGAACATGTATTGTAACCATTTCACAAGGTTCGATCTTATAGATGGGATATTAGAGTCTACATCATTCAACCCGGAGACGGGATCCGTCCGTTGAATCTACATCTGCATTATTGGAAATTTTCGCAGTACAATCCGTTTTCCGTCTGTTGAATTACTGTGTGCTTATTCGGCTAGCCTCTACCTTTGTCACGTCTTTTTCATAAATCCACCCACATCTAGCAACGACGACTGATTTGTAAAAGTCAATGGTTTCTGCGGGCGCATTTATCCACTTGTCACCTTCTTGCCTAGCTATCTCTGCACCTAGGCCGCATCCAACCTGAGTGCGGGGAAATGACGTACATGCACGCCGAAAGTCAATGTGAATAAAGTTTGACAATGTTACACTGGATATTGTTTTGCCCCGAGAGACTATTATAAATGATATGTGAAATTCGGGTTTCTTGTGAGCCAGACAGCATGGGTCAGGATTTCAGTTTTCCCAAGCATCCGTACAGCTAGTAAGCCAAGTTGAGACGTTCTCAAGACAGACCCCTCCATGCTTTATGGCCCTGGGCGGGCGTGTTGAGGACCGACCAGTCCCCCAGGGAGAATCCCCATGATGTCTTAATCCAGATATCGTATGTCGGCGTCTGCGGGGTGATGTAGGTTCAAGTCCGGAATGCTATTACTAACGTAGCCGCATCCAACGCCATCAGACAGGTACATTTCTGGACCCATGGCGGAATAACCACAAAGGTCTCGGAGCAGGCACCACTCATGGGACATGAGGCTTCTGGGATTGTGCAAGATGTCGAATCAGCCGTTACTGCTGTCTCTCTTGACCGTATTGCCATGGAGCCCGGCGTCCCTTGTCGACGATTCAACCTATGCAAGACGGGCAAGTACAAGCTGTGCCCGGAAATGAAATTCGCCGCGAACCCTCCTCACACTCACGGAGTCCTTACCCGACTGTTCAAGCTCGAAGAGGATTTTGTTTGCAGGATCTCGGACCATCTGAGCTTGCAGGACGCTGTTTTGGCGGAGCCACTTGGCATAGCTGTGCAGGGGGTTCGCTTGGCCAACATATCCCTGGTCAAACAGTCCTTGTCCAAGGGTCTGGAACTATCGGGTTACTTTCTGCTATAATGGCCAAGGTGTTTGGCGCCAAGGCAATCTACGTCTGGGATGTAATCTGTGAAAAGCTGACTTTTGCACAATCCTTGGTCGACCGTACAACATTTCTGATTGATCCAAGCTCGACTGCGTTTGACGAACCTAAAAGATTTATGAAAGAGGTGGACATTCCAAGCGGAGTAGACGCAGTATTGGAGTGCTTGAAGCATACATTCAGACCGGCCTATATGCATCTTTGGCAGGTGCAACATTTGGGATGGGGAATCCCGATTAATCCCTGCCACTTGGAGTCATGATGGAAAAGGAGATTGTCATGACAACTTCATTTAGATATGGTCCAGGGGACTACGACATGGCTGTCGAGCTTCTCAACTCGGCAAAGTTAGCCTAAGACGAGTGAATAGCTCGACTACACCATTGATCAGCCACCCACTTGAATAGGAGAAGTATTCATCAAGATCTTCCTGTACAATCTATTGCTTGCCATGATTCAGCTCAAATTTCAATGCGAAACTATATAGGTGCAGCTGTCCAAAAGCCAATACAAATCATTGCCGACGGCCTCCACCGGACCCCGTCTCCAAGTTGAATGAGGTAGAGTCTAATATTAGGTATTGTGTGGAGGAGACGGCGCACGCTAGGGGATGGAGCGAAGGGACAGGATGGGGACTTAGCTATGCGGTCATCATACTAGCTTTGGTATAAAAGGTAGCACGTCTGCTGTCTTGGTCAAAAAACAGGGAATTTTTCCAAGAAGATTTATAACACCTCCCTCACGCGTGCGTTGTACGCAGTTAAGGAAATAAAAATAGCCAGGGATGCTGCCGACTTCGTCGGCATCCTAGGCGCAGGCAAAGCTGCGGTAGCCAGGCTATTTTTCTATTAATCACTCTTTTGGCTCTCTCTTTTAACCTCTCTCTTCTAGCTCGCTCTCTTTCGCCTCTTTTAGCCCTTTTAGCCCTTTTAGTCTCCCTTTTAGAGCTCTCTTTTAACCTCTTTTTTGGCTCTCTCTTATAGATTTGTCATTAATCATGAAATGGCATTGTGTGTTTTTTTCCCTCCGGGGGCCCTGCCGGGGACTCCTGCCTGCGGCGGTGCACCTTCCGCAACATCCCAACGCGCCTGCTAATAGCATCACCAACTCGGTACGTACCTCGAATTCCTCGTCGTCTAATCGCCGAAAAGTATTTAATTTCTGACTAATTACTGATAAGTATTCTAAAAGTTATTAGCCTTACTATTCTTCAAGACTAGAAAATCCTAGTAGGTAATAGCGCTTATTCTCTCTATAAGAATAATATAACCTGTTGGTACGCTGCAGCTGCGTAGGGCACATTTATTTTAAATAAGTAAAGCGGGCAGCTACAGCCTGCGGAACTGCATCTTTACTTGCCTTTGTTCCGCATTTCATACGCAAAACTCAGGCAAAGCGCCGTTTTGCCTAATAAAAGGAGTTATTATTATTTATTTACTCTAGCTACCTTACATAGACTCATCTACCTAGGCTAGTATCTAGTATATTAGTTATTACCCTTAGAGAGGAAAAACTCCTTTAAGGGGGAAAACATTCTATAGTCTCTACTACTACCTCCATAGCCCTAGGATAGGGCTATAGTATCTACCCTTTATGTAGGAGTATAGCTCTATAATACTAGCCCTATATCTAGGAGTCTAGTCCTAGCTAAAGTATAGGTATATAAAGTCCAGATAAGAGCTTCCCTCCCTATAGTAGGCGCCTCTATAGTCCCAGATCGAATGTCAGCTAGTATGGGGCATACTATATCCGCAATATTATCGCGTTTACTTAGTAATGTGCTGTGTCCGGGTCCTCCTCGAGTCCCGGCGCGGGTGCTCCACGGCCCCGGGTCGGGCATCAGCCCGTGTTCGTCTGGAGTTGTTACGTCCGGGGCCGCGCCGGCTTCCTGTCAGGCTCGTCTTAGGGGGCCAGGGGGCCTATCATCGGTCTCCGGCAATCCTCCTGTCGTCCCTATAGGCAGGGCCGGTACGTTACCTGCCTAGGGTTACCCCTAGGCTGCCCTGGTCCCTTTTACGTTCTAATATCTTATTTACTTTCCTCTTACCTGCCTTTCTACTGCTTCCCTTAACCGCCTCTATCTATAGGTATATAAGGAGCCTCTTTTCCCTCTTTAAGGCCTCCTTCCTTTCTTCCTTAATATTATCCTTAAGAGGTATAAGAGGGGTCGCTTATTTAGTAGCCTAGTCTATTCTAGCGCTTAGCTACCATGGTTCTATAGCGGTTACTAATTTTACTATAGTACCTATTATATAAGCTTCCTGCCCCTTATCTATATAACTACTAGTAAGTCTCTGTATTTCTAGCATAGTAGCGCCATATTGACCGCTATTATAGTTAATATATCTGACGCCCCTACTAAAGTCCTAACCCCCGCCCCTGCCCCGACCCTAGAGCGGTCCCGTCACGACCCCGTCCTTACCTCGTAAGCCAGTAAGTACCTCTCTAGGTACAGCCGCGGTGCGGCTAACCTGCCTCGGCAGCACGGCGCAGATAAAGATCTACCCTGCTTGTCCTGTGTCTAACGCCTGCATACTTTTATAAAAAGCATCCTCGCCGCGACCGCGAAGGGGAAGACCGTCGCCCCCGAGAAGGCCGACCTCGTCATCTGCAAGAACCCCGCTAGTAAGTATCCGATCCTATCCCGAATAAAAGGAGTTTTTACTGCATATAATATTCGTTTATTTAATTATTAAATATAGCCTTGATATTTTTATTCCCTTTAAAGATTATAACCCTAGACTTCTCTACGATTCCGTTCGCCTACCCAAGGTACACGAAGGACGCACATGACAACCTCGATCCCACTAACCACGGGTGCGAATACAGGATAAGAGAAGACGGACTGTTAGGGTGTAAACTGGGACAAGGTCCTAAACGGACCGCACGCGACTAAACCCAACGTATAAATAGTCAAGGTTGACCACCAGATAGAAGAAACAAACAAGAATCTTACACATAACTAAACAGTACCTGCACTTTGTCTTTTATTAGCATTTAATGACTGTGACCTTCATTACACTTAATTCACGACCCCGGCACGGCCCCGATTGTGACGCGATGGGTACTGTCAATAGGCCGAATAGGACACTACGAGCTAGCCCAAAGGCTAGCCGCGCAGTGGGATAGAAGGAGCCGCGCCGGAGTCGACGCGGGCGTAGGATAGGGCTAAGGAACGCAGGTAGGGGATGAAAGCAAGAACGGGGACGGATAGGAAGCGAGGCGCGAGCGGAGCGCTAACATGACAACTCCACCTGGCTCGCCACGGGCGAGGCATGCCGGCAAGCGGTAATCACATCACACGGGAAGGAGCCGGCCGGGGACGGGCCGTAGACGAACCGGGAGCGAAGCGGGCAAGGTTTTATTCCCCAGAGGGTTTCCTTGCCCATGAGAAGAGAGGGTGTACTAGCGAAATAGCTTAACTAAACCAGCTATCTAGTGTAATTAAATAAATAAATACACTTAATTCAACCTCAAGTACGTCAATCCCACTAACCACGGGTGCCATGCAGGATAAGAGAAGACGGACCATTTAATCTATTCAGCAGAATAAATACACTCCGAACAGCGCTCCCTTTCATGGCGACTTGTCGCGATAAAGGCGATATTCCCATCAGACTTCTCTGACCACTTGATCAATCGAGACCGCGGGAAATGTATTTCTACTGAAGAGACTGCGAAACCACATTTTAACCTTTACATGTAGTTGGTCGGTGTTTGTTTGGGCCAACAAAGTATTAATAACTAAAGTCTCAAGCCTTTTGATGCACCTTTGAAATACCTATTTTCAACATTCTCTTACACCTTTCAAGCAGCAAACTATACCCCGACTGCATCCTTCGCCCTAATTGCATAACATACAAGACTCATATAGAAACACGAGACAAATGTGACCATACAAGACCGAGAAAAAACCCTCACCTGGTCTACTTGTGTTCATTCGTGCATATCCCACTTTCAAGTACAGACTCTGGCTTTTCTTTACCGGTTTGTCGTTTGAATACAAGACCAGGGTGACCAAAGCACAAGCTCAAGGTAGCAAGGTAGACAAAGACGCCCTCGAGAATAATAAACGGCGTCTGTTCCTTGATCAACGAGCCGTTGTAGCCATCTTGCAGTTCTGCGACACGGTATGCACAGCGGCTTAGGATGAGGATAATGGCGGTACTCAAGCCGGAAAAGAAGGCTTTCAGCCTCCATCCGAATTTCTCGGCATGGCTTGATCGCCAGTACCGAATCATGAAATCGGCAAAGAATCCGACGAATACTGTGAGAACGACAACTTGCAAGATCAGGCCAGCCAGAGAGATGTTTACGCCGACCTGCAAAATAGGGTTAACCTTTGAACTAGAGAGTCATCGCGCAGACGCGGAAGGGCTTACCTGATTGCTTCCATTGGAGTTGGTTGACATTGCGCCACCGGCGGCTTGAAGCAGTAGGCAAGTGACGTCAAAGGGAATAAAGATCCAGTAAAACAGTTTTGGTTTGAATCGGGAAAGCTCGGGGGCAAGGTGGACGATGGTCTTGGAGAGGGTGACGTAAATGGATGCAGTGAAGAAGACGGGGGCGATGGTCAGGCAGACTTGGGCTTGTTAGCCCGGGCAATCTTGTTGGATGTTGTTGCGTCAACTTACTGATTTGAATCATGAAACCAGGGTAAGAAAAGGGGTTGTTCCAGAGCATGAGTCGGCCGGCGTAGCCAATGATTTCACAGAGGCATCCCAAGAGCATGCCCGTCATGAAACCCCAGCTCCTCCATCGAATGCCAAGGTAGCCGTGAATTATGCCAGCTACGATATAAAGCACGAGAAAGGTCAAATTGGCCGAACGGGAGGGTTGGTAGCCGTAGATGCTCCATTCAACTGGGCAAGTATCAAGGGTGCAGTTTTCGTCTGCGCCAAAGACGATTACACCAGGAGGAAGTTGGCTCGCCATTGGATTGCGGTGTAATGCCAAGTATAGCTACTGTGCTTTGGAGGGTGTGTGAAGAAGACGTTTATTCAACGATGTGCAACAAGGTAGAGGGTGACGGATGGCAAAGCGGTGGGCTATTCAAGTTGATGATAGCTAGCCTGTCAAGTGATGCTGGGACATTTGGACTCTAAATATACATGATGAAGCGTTACAACACCTCGCAACAGCTTTCAGAAGACAAGGCAACAGCCACGGACACATTGGTGCACATGAATATCCAGCCGAGGCTATCGGAATGCGATGTCGAGGATTGAGGCTGTAGCCCGGCACTGGTACGAAGCATTGCAACTTGTGATGCAAGCCGTCGTAGACGCCCATTGCCGTGGCGGCGGCTGCTGGTGGCGGCTCAGACTCTGGGGTCGAGGCAATCAGATGTCACTGTTTAAGCCTTTTAGGGCTGCATCTGCCACCAATGGCTGTGGGCGGTGGCTGAAGCTGGCTCTGCGAGGTGGCTGCGACACGTAACGGGCGGGATTGAGCTGCAGTGTAAAGTCAAATCTTGACCTCGGCGAGTCCGTGGTGAGAAGCTGTCGCGGTCGCAATTGAAGCATTTGTGTTGTTAGCCTGTGATTTTGTGATGCATCGTGATGAGACGGTCGGAGTGTCTTGGGCCGAAATGATTACGCGTCAAGAAACATGGCCATTACACGAGCGGCAGTCTAGATCTCCAAGTCGGCAAGCAAAGTCTAGCTTCCAATTTGCGCATGGCTCGGAGTCCTGGCCAGTGTATAATGCCTGCGCATAATGTTGCGATGGGCGTGTCAACATTTAATAGTGTTGCACGTATTTGCCGACACAAGTCACAGGGTTGCCAGAAGACTACCAAACAAGCAGACCAAAATTGCTGCGGATATCTGATGCCATGTTGGTTATTGGTCAGTAAGAAAAATAGGTAAAGATGCCACAGAAAGAACATTGAAATATGCATGAAAGCAGCTCAACGGCAGGTGGGTGGATCAATACGGGACAGAGATTGGCCAATTGCAGACGGGTTTCGGCAGAATGGACCCCGAAACTAGCAGTGGCAGTTGAGTTGGCTAACCAAGGTTCAATCTATCGTGGGCGTTTGAGGCTGGGACAAGGCTGACGTGTTTGCAGACCGCATTGGGAAATTCGGAAATCCGCTGGGAGCAAGCAATTCCTTGACGCCACAACACCAGCACTCCAGCTGCAGCCGAGGACATGACGGTGCAAAAGAGTTAAATATGAGGGTGCAGCGGGCGGACTGTAGCTCTGGAATTGAAACCATAGACTCGTTCACGCATCATTCTTCTACTAGGTATCATGCAGTGGACCAAGATATTTGGGGCTCTTTTGTTCGTCGGCGTGTCGGCCGCCGGTATTCAGCATCATACCCATGACGACTCGTTTACGCCAGATGCAGTTCTCACTGTCACTCGGCAAAACATTAGCATCGCAGGCATAAACAAATATGCTACTCTAGTCAACGGCTCTATTCCGGGCCCTGCTCTCCGTATTCCCGAAAACGTCGTGTTTTGGGTTCGTGTGTACAATGACATTCAAGATGACAACCTGACAATGGTACGGCTGCCGAAATTGACTGCCCTGTGACTGCTAGCAATGCTGATTCCTGCGACAGCACTGGCATGGCCTGACACAGGGTGCCTATCCATTCTCCGATGGCACGCCCCAAGCCAGCCAGTGGCCCATTCCCCCCAACCATTTCTTCGACTACGAGCTCAAGAGTCCCAGCGGCACAGCCGGCACCTACATGTACCACTCCCATGTCGGGTTTCAGGCCAGCACGGCCGCGGGACCCTTGATCATTGTTGACCCTGTTGCTGCGCCGTACAAGACGGATGGCGAAAGAGTCATTGTTCTTCAAGAGCTCTTCAACAAGACTGACGAGGAAATTTTGCATGGCCTGGAGTCTACGCCGGTTCAGTCCACCGGTGACCCCAAGACATGGTTGATCAATGGCAAAGGCATCAGCGACTACGGCATCACCGACCCTTTGTCGGCCTCGCTCGACGTGATCGAGGTTGAGCCGGGAATGACGTATCGCTTCCGGTGCGTGGCTGCGACGTCCACGTCCCTGGCCATGTTTGGCTTCCAAGACCACGACGAGCTGGACATTATCGCCGCTGATGGCGACTACACGCTGCCCTTCAGAGTGCAGGTGGTTCAGATTGGCTCGGGCCAGCGGTACGACGTGCTCTTTAAAGCCAAAACATGCGACCAGCTGCGGCAGCTGGGAAGGCTCGACTACTACGTGCAAGTTGAGCGGCGGGAAGACACCAACATCACCAGCTACGGGGTGCTGCGCTACAGGAATGCCTGCGGCCCGGACGCGCAGTTTGCGGATCGGGTCTCCCTGGCCGAGAACCCGGCCGGGAACCCAGTCAACCTGCCCAAAACCATCAACGGCTACCTCGACTACGCGCTGAGGCCGCTCCGCAGCGATGGCGGGTTTCCGGCCGCCGACGAGGTCAGCCGCCGCGTCGTCATCACCGTGCAGCAGGTCAAGAAGGGATACCAGCTGTGGACGCTCAACAACAACACCTGGACCGAGGACGCGGCGGACCCCCTGCCGCACACGACGCCCAGCGAGCCGTACCTGGTGGCGCTGTACAGGAACCAGACGGCGTACCTGCCGGACTACGAGGCGTCGCTGCTCAACGGCGGGCTGGACCCGACGACGAGGACCTACCCCGCCAGGATGGGCGAGGTGATTGACATCATCTTCCAGAACCTGGGATCCGTCGACCACGGCGGGACCTCGAGCGGCTCGCTGGACATTCACCCCTGGCACGCCCACGGATCCCACTACTGGGACATTGGCGGGGGCGACGGCGCGTGGAGTCGGGCCAGGGCGGAGAGGCAGCTCGCCGGCACCGTCCCCGTCCGGAGGGACACGACGATGCTCTACCGCTACAACGAGACCACGGAGCCCGGCGCCGAGAGCGGGTGGCGGGCATGGCGGCTGCGCATCGACGAACCCGGCGTGTGGATGGTCCACTGTCATTTCCTGCAGCACATGATTGGGGGCATGCAAACCGTCTGGGTGCACGGGGACGCGAGCGACATTCTTCGCGTCGGACAGCCAGACGTGCAGGGCTATCTGACCTACGGAGGAGACGTCTACGGGAACAGCAGCCACGCGCCGCGCGTTGTGCATTTCCACGAACTAGACTGACGCGCATGTTTGACCAGAAAGGCATTGCATTTAGATTTGTATGAGGTTTTAGAGTTGCACACAGACATGTAGAGCACAAGAAGTCATGTACTAAGTCGAAAGCTTATTATTATTATTATTACTGTTAACTAGCCGAAAACTTGCAGCGAAAAAATAGTTGTAGGGTAGCCAAGTTCCCATCGGAGCTAAAGAGATGCATGGGTCTAAACCCGTCGTCGGCTTTGTATGGTCTACGGAATACATGGTCTGTCGGGTTTAATGCAAAGATGCATATAAGACGTCGAGGCTCGTCCCTTTGAATCACCAATTCTGCCCGACTTGCTCAATTTACCTTGGCTCAAATGTCTCTTTCTGGCAAAGTTGCCCTCGTCACCGGCGGATCCAACGGTATTGGGAAAGCCTGCGTCGAGCGCCTGGCAAAAGACGGGGCCTCTGTCGTCATCAATTACAACCGCGACTCGGCCTCGGCTGAAGCCCTCGTCTCGGCGATTGGATCCGACTCCTCGCTCGCCGTGCAGGCCGATGCGTCGTCCATTGCCGGCGTTGCCAAACTGGTACATGCAGCTGTGGAAAAGTTTGGCAAAATAGATATTGTCATGGCGAATGCCGGACTGATGCCGATGCGACATGTCGAAAACACGACCGAGCAGGATTTTGACCAGTGCTTTGACATGAATGTCAAAGGGCCATACTTTTTGGCCCAGGTAAGCCTTCCACTTGCACCGTGACTGCTACAAGACGGGTCGCTGATGCCGCGGAATAGAAAGCCGTCCCCCATATGCCCCCTGGTGGCCGCATCATCTTTGTCTCTACTGGAATCTGCCACAACTCCATGGTTGCGCCAGACTACCTCTTGTACGCGGCCTCAAAGGGAGCCGTTGAACAGATGACGCGGGTCATGTCAAAGGGCCTTGCCTCCAAGGGCATCACCGTCAACGCGGTTGGCCCTGGCCCAGTCGCCACCGAGTTGTTTTTCAAGGGCAAATCAGAAGCAATGGTTGAGGGCATCAAAAGGGCGCACCCACTTGGAAGACTTGGCGAGCCGGATGATATCGCCGGCGTAGTGGCTTTCCTGAGCGGCCACGATAGCAGATGGGTCACTGGGCAAACCTATCTCGTCAACGGGGGGTTGATGGTCTAGACCGTGCCTGTGTCATGCAACACGCTCGCCTTGTTATCACGCATCTCACTGTAAGCTGTTTTGGCTACAGTTTGGACGGAACCGCATCAATGCCGGATGAGTTAAAGAAGGGGTCAGGTGATGACTTGGCCAGGCCCCCTGGATGGATTGTATTATAGTGGTGGTTTCATGACCAGGGTCATGTCACAAGGGGCAGATAATTCCAATCAAGTCATGCAAACGTGGTTCACCGACTCCCGAGTCTCATGGCATCCATGTGCTAGACTTTCAGCAGGGGATTACGTACAACGGGGCCGGAAGGCTGATTTGCAGACGGGCCGAACCCCACAATCAGCCTGAGTTGATCCCCTGGTCGTCATTGCCCCATTGGGATGCCTTTCCTTTTGGATGGTAACAGGGCCGACATGTCCTGCCGATCTGCTTCCCGTTGAAGAAGGTGTCGACAGATGCACTCAATCTATGAACAAGAGGCAGAAATAGCGCAAACTGGTTTTGTAACCCGTGATACATGGTTGTGATAAGCCGACGCGCATCTTGGCAACTCGGCTTGTTCTGAATTTTGCCTCTCAATTATCATGGACATGCAAAGACTTTTAAAGATGCAATATAATAGGTTTCATGAAATGTCTAGATTCGCTGGTGGCAGATTGTAAGGTCACGTGACGTGGTCACCTGATGTGGTGACTGCACAAGACTCCACACATCAGGTCCGCGTCACAGACCTTCTTCCTTCTGCATACACTACTACAAGACTTGCTTATGAATACATCACGTTGCATCACTTGCATCACTCGTGATACATTCATTGAGTCCTCACGTCACCGTGAGACCTCACATGGTAGCAATTGTTTTCGTTAAATTTTTCGAACTCGCCGGACCTCAGGACATCGCAGCAGACCCTAAACCAGCTAGCTGGGACATTGTCTGAATTGCCCTAAACTGAGATTCAGCAACTTGAAGATTTGGTAACGATCGTACGACAAACCGACAGACCGAACCGACTAGATCAAAGATTCCGAACGAACGAACGAGTCAATACCACAACCGATCATCGTTGATGATAGCAAGCTGTTGAGTTAAACCTCTTGGCCGATTCAAATGAGCCACGAACGGCGATGAATCAGTGCCAAGCTCCGTTCTCAACAAAAATCAACGAAGATTTGGAGAATGCCAGTCCGACCGTCGTCGAGAAGATCGCAAGAACAAGAAGAGTCACGACAACTTAGTCCTAGGCACACACGATCAGGTGCCAGGTTAAGCCCGACACAAGAAACGAGTCAAACTTCTCGTCGGAGAAAGGCACAACAGCAACGACGACGACAATCGTCAGTTGCTGACACGGCAGATCCGACAGACCCTGCTACTGCTACAGGATCTACAGGAACCCCCCCTCACATACACACACGACAGTCAGATCAGGCGGATCTGACAGATCAGAATCTGGAATTGAATCAAGACGCTGCTTCCACGGTAGAAGAGCCAGATTCAATACGCGAAGAAAGCAGGAACATCCACACATCAGAAGCGACATCCTCAGACGCACCTACCCAAGTTGCGACACGAGTGGCAACTCCGTCTGATGTGCCTTCTCAAAGCACGACAATCGGTGTGTCAACTGAGCAAGTGCAAACATTGACATTGGAAAAGCCGGCAGCGAGCCCCCCTGCCCCTCGTACCCCAGAACACTACGTCGAATCTTCCTCTTTCATAAAACACTTGTCCATTCGACCACCAGAGCGTCGACGGCCATTACATCCCACCTTCATTCCAGACAGTGCACAAACATTAGTGCAGTGGAGGGAGCCACCCCCATTGGTCTCAATAAATTCAAGCCCTAGTCCTACTCAGCCTGGCGTTCTGCAACCAGCACTGACGAGATCGGAAAGCTCTGCGTCAGTAGTGAGGGACTTGACAAGAAGGAGCCAGAGACACAACAGCTCCTCTCCATCAGTTGGCAATCGACCATTCAGCTCACAATACAACCAATTCACCAGAACAAACAGACCCGTCATGAATGAACCCATCATGAACGAGCCGAGGAATCAGGATTCGGCAGAGAATGTTGCCTTGGGGCCATACGCTAGGTCACAATATTTGAGAGCGGCAGCATGGATTCGCTTGGCTCATGATGCAATTGGCGCTGGCCAGTATGAGTACCTCCGAACAGTTGTAACCAACGAAGTTGTGCAACAAGCCCAAATGGTGGCTCAGATCATGTCTCCAATGGACCGGCGAACGTTGGATGCCAGATATTTAAACCAGGTCCAATCAGGTTCTAAGGCACTACCAATCGAGTCAGCGGAAACGATGACACAGTTAGTCTCAAGATTCCGATTGGGGCCAGCAGAAGAGGATGGCAGAGATTCGCCGCTGCTGTCATCGCCAGAAAGATCCCCACCACATTCTAGATCTCCGCCTCGCTCATTCCGGAATGCTCGACAACCACCCAGCAATGGTCAACAACACCATTATCAGGAAGCTTGGGGAATGCGACCAGGCGCATATCCATATGAAGACAGAAGAAGAACCGATGCACATCACGGGGGTCGTGATATGCAAAGGGACAGACATCGGACGCCATACGGTGAAGATTATCCTCCACACGGTCCATATATGGGACGCAGATTCCAACCGATGGAAGGGAGCCATGAACGTCATTCAGCGCGTTCTCACGGAAATATGGCCGCTGAACATAAGCCTAAGACAAGCTTCAAGCCTGACTTACTAGCATACAATTCTAAAGTCACCCCCATATCTGCATATCTCAGTCAGTTAGACTGGTTGGCACAGAGTCATGGCACGGCAACCGTGCTGGCCAACATCGTCCCTGGTCTGTTGTCTAAGCCGGAATCGGACGGATGTCAATGGTTCAACTCATTGGATCCTCAGTTGAAATATATGCTGGCAGACGACTTGGAATTGTGGAAAAAAGAAATGGCTCAGCGTTTCAAAAAAGATCGTGGCGCGATTCTCATGCAAGCAGATGAGCTGAGACATTCTTTTGCAAAAGAGGATACACTTCCCCTCCAAGCCTACATGGACCGAAAAGTAAGCTTGTACATGGAAGTAGGCGGATTAGACAATGATCAAATCGCTCGACGGTTAGTCATGGGAGTCGATCCCGCCTTAGCGAAACTTATGGACATGCCAGACCATGTTACCATTGACGGTGTCAAGGCTCAACTGTCATCAAAGCAGTGGCACGCATTGCGGGATTGGGAAGTACAGGAAAAACGGGTTCAACAGTTGGAAAAGACAATACAATCCTTCAAAGACTCACAATTCCGGCCCAGACGCGAGAACAGGCAAGGAGAAGATCGGTACGAATCACGTTCATACAGGGGAAACCTTGAACGACGCGATAACCGCCCAGACCGTTATCAACCCCAATCTTTTGAACGAGATTTCGGCGGCCGAGGAACGTACCAGCCACGTAACGATCCCCCTTCGAAGAACTCTACAAGTGGGCCAGCCCCGAGGATGGATTCAAACGCAAAGCCACCAGAGAATGACAAGGGACGGCAAGAAAGATATCCAGATCAGAGACAAGCTGGACGTTTTGATCGGAGGGATAACCGTCCGTTTGAACAAAGAAACGGTGCTCAGGGAAACGACCGACAATTTCGGAATAGACAAGCTGTTACGTTGAACACGGAACAGTTTAACAAGGTCTTTCAGAGGGAAGCACCGGCGCAGCCAATCCGTGCGTACCTGACAACGCTAGATAATGGCGAACACGTTCTGGAAACTCTGTCGGATGTATCCGATGAGCAGGATGACGACACGGACTACGACATGGACACCCCATCTACTGATGACATGACAGCATCGGATGAGCTGAAACCCACATCGCCAAAAGAATTCAGCGATCGTTAACGAGGGACGACCCGCTGCGCCTAAAAGCCTCGAAGAACATGATTAAAGCAACAGATAACACTATTCCAGGCCCAAAGCATTCTATAACAAAACCAGCATCAATTACAGCTAATAAATCAGAGCCTCCAGACACGATGGCGCCGATTCCACATTATGCTCGACAAGATATGATACACATGTTTACAGTGAGGGAAGCAAAGAATGGTTTGCGATCTTACTCGCAATTGAAAGGAGTTGTGTTTTCTTCTAATAATATGACTTACGAGGGCATTTTCGACACGGGTGCCCCGATTTCCTTAATACAACAATCATTCCTTGAAAAATATTATCCAACCTTGCATGCGGCAAAAATAGACCCGTTTCCGATTAGTGGCGTTGGCACTAAACCGGTTATGACTACGGAATCAGTCGTAATTCCCGTACATCTACGGACGTTAGATGGCGAAATGCTCCATTACACTGCACACTGCTACGTGGTAGACAAGCTCAGTTGTGGCGTTCTCTTTGGCAATCCGTTCATGAGAGAATATCAGCTGAACATACAATGGGGGAAAAAGACGGAAAACGACCATCTAGTCACGCCGGATGACAGGAAGGTTCCCGTTTCTTGTCTCACGAGATCCCGACCCGGTGCCACGAGAAAAAAGCCAGTCAAAGTCAGGGTCCGAAAGACGACAATAATACCAAGCGGCCATAGTCTAAACGTGCCAGTGCGCCTAGGCACAGTCCAGATTAGAGCCGATGGTTACATCATTGATCCAGAACCAATCGTCGACCTGACTGGCCAGGGATACGCAAGGCTCCCAAACGCCATCATCAACGGGCAGGAGACGATGCTGCCAGTGGCGAACCTGGGAGCAGCGCCGGTCAAGCTATTCAAGGGTCAAATACTTGGTCGAATGCGTCCAATACAGATAACCAAGGACAAGAAGGTCTTCCTGACGGAGCAGGAAGCAGCAATGCCCTTGAGCGACCTGCTAGGCGGCGACTGTCCTCCAGAGGAACCGGAGGATCCAAAAAGACCAGATGGATATCCATTTCATATACCAACAGCGGACCCGCCCCCAAACCTTGACAAAGCCAATATATCAGAACATTGGGGCGAGCAGTATAAACAAGACGTCCTGGACACGCTGCGGAAGCACGAAAAGCTATTCCGCCCAGGATTGGGCAAGTTCAACGATGGAATTGAGATGCCGATACCATTCAAGCCGGGAGTCGACATATCAGACCTCCGTCAGAGGCCATTTCCCTTGTCTCGACGAGACAGAGAAGCATTAGATGCCATCGTCAATCCTCTCCGCGAATTGGGCGTCGTTGAGTCGGTGCCACTGGGAGAACCAGCACCGGCAGGATCACCAGCATTCATTGTTTGGCGTAATGGTAAACCTCGCATGGTCGTCGACCTACGGCGAGTGAATACGAAAATGATGTTGGATGCATACCCGCTGCCACGACAGGATGACATTCTATCCTCGCTGCAGGGTAGTACAATTTTCACGGCATTGGATCTCACAAAGGGATACTTTCAACAGTCGATCCGGGAACAGGATAGATGGAAGACGGCATTCATCACGCCTCACCGTGGACACGAAAGGCTTACGGTCAGCACGATGGGATTGACGACCAGTCCCGCATTCTTTCAACATCGGATGGAGTCGCTGTTTCGGGAATACTTGTGGCATTTTGTCCTCGTTTACCTTGACGACATCATTATCTATTCTCGGAATAAAGAAGACCATCTGAGCCATCTCAATGTGATTCTGAGCATCCTGGAGGAATCCGGTTGTACACTATCGCTTGGAAAATGTCATTTCGCCCAACCGGGACTGGACGCCTTGGGACATCATGTGTCACGTTTGGGACTCGCCACAACAGAGCAAAAAACGGAAGCAATCCGGAACCTCGCTATGCCAGTCAATCTGAAGGAATTGGAACACGGGGTCGGCTTGATGGGATACTATCGCAATTTCATTGATCATTTCTCGACGATCGTGGAACCGTTACAGATCATCAAGACGAAAGGATTTAAACACGCACCCATCAAGAATCCTCAAAGAGACACATATGCGAGAAAGACCAAGCTGCCCATGGAGACGGATGACGAGTATCAGGCATTGTGGAAAGAAGCATGTCAGGCATGGGACACACTGAAGGAAAAACTGATCGGGGCAACGGAACGTGCGTACCCAGATTGGACCTTGCCATTTGAATTGCATGTCGACGGCAGCAAAAAGGGTGGCTTTGGCGCCGGCCTCCACCAGAGACAACCGGACGGCTCGTTGAGACCGATTCTGTTCATTTCAAAAGCCTTGTCCACAGCCGAACAGAATTACGGATCGACGGAATTGGAAACCGCCGCATTGGTATGGGCCTTGCAGAAACTGGAGCACTACCTTGACAATTCCATGGTCAAGGTCCTCACGGATCACACTGCAATTCGGGACACCTTCCATTCCGTTGGTTCGGGAAAGCCAAAAGGAAAATATCGCCTGGTCAACTGGCGACTCTATTTGGAGAAATGGCGCAATCACATCGTAATACAATATCGACAAGGAAAAAGACACATCAATGCAGACGCCTTGTCCAGACTTCGTAAGGAAGTGGAAGAGACGGATCCAATTCCACCGCCGGAGACGAAAGACGAAACCAATTCGGGAACATCAAGTCAAACACAGATTTTCGCAGTGACGACTCGCCGACGGGCAACGGTGAAGCCACCTGCGACGGAAGACGCGACGGAGCCCGAAGACAATGTGCAGACAACTGACACACGCGAAGAAGATACATCGGCAGTGAGAGAAGTTCTTCCATCCGATTGGTGGTCATGCGAATGGGATGAGGAGATGGCGACATTGCAAGCTGCGGACCCCTCTTTCCGACGCATATATCAGAAAGTGTTGACTAACCCTGAGAGAGAATGGGTCGCTTTCAACATGAATCCACGAACGAAGATACTGTACATGTTCGATGGGACAAATCGACGCATCTGTCTACCGTTGGCTATGCGTGACAGAGTCTTCCGCATGATACACGATGATCGTAGTCATCCAGGTGAATTGAAGTCGTATGATTTCCTCCACAAATTGGTATTCTTTCACAACATGCGACGCCAGCTGGCAGATTACATAATGCGCTGTGCGGAATGTGGCAAATCAAAGCCAAGAAGAGCCTTGCCTTTTGGAGAAATGCAACCACTGCCTATACCGGAATCACCATTCAGCACCCTGTGTTTAGATTTTATATCCGGATTGCCAGAAAATGAGGGTTTCGACTGTGTTCTCATTATCACGGACAAATTTTCCAAATTTATTCGGTGTTTGATCGGCAGTTTGACGTGGACATCAGAAGAATGGGCAAATCTCTATCTGCAATCCGTTTACCCAGATTGGGGCATGCCACACGTCTTCGTCCATGACATGGATTCGAAGCTTGTATCTCGATTATGGCAATCAATGTGTAAAGCAGCAAACGTTCAGATGAACACCAGCGCGGCACATCACCAACAGGCCAACGGCCAATCGGAAAGATCAGTGCAAACACTGATGCACAGCCTTCGCACAGTAATGGGTGGACTGTTCAACACATCCAGCTGGAGACAGTATCTGCCGCACGTCACCTTTTGCGTCAACACGTCGAGACACGCCACCACTACGTACTCGCCTTTTGAGCTGTTGTACGGCCGACAACCGTTTACCTTCGTGAATCCCTTAGTCGATGGCCAGACGGACAGTCCTAAAGACTACGGTCAAATCCAACAGCAGCGGTACCATGACGCATGGGACGCAACGCAGCTCGCGATCGCACGAATGAAAATATACTACGATGAGAAACACAAGCCGCCACCAGACTTACAGAAAGGCGACCTGGTGTACGTCAAGTTGGCCAAGCTTGGACAGGATGGGTATCATCTTGATAGTCAGACCAAGCTTTCACATCGTCGCGTGGGACCGTTTTCCATTCTACACAAGATCAGTCCGTTGAAATACAAGATCGAACTTCCAGATTACTTGAAGTGGCATCCGGAAATCAGCATCGAACACCTGGAGCCAGTCTGCGAGGGTACACGATTGGCATTGCCACCAGGACCGTTGGAGACAACAGAGGGTGAGAAATTCATCATCGACCAAATTGTTGGCCGGCGACGCCGGCAAGGAAAGGAACAATTCAAAGTACGATGGATGGGATACTCTGAAGACGACGACACATGGGAGCCGAGAGAGTCACTTGAACGAGACGTCCCAGTCTTGCTTAAGCAATATCTTCACAAGCCAAGCAAAAACAACAAGGGACGTCATAACACTGCAAATGTAAAGCAACACTGAATAGATGAAAGAAAAAGACGACGAACACTGGACCGCATGAATACGACACAGAGATGAGACACGCTGCTCAATCCGGTCTCATTTCTGCTCCTAGGCAGGACGAGCAGGTCCCCTAGAAACCACTATTCCGTGTCGTAACCAACAATATTTTTACATTGGTATACGGATAGATCTAATCAAATGCACCTCCCGCCTGTTTTGAATCTTTCAATTTTATCTAGGATGAGAAGCCTACATGTTTTAAAAAAAAAAAAAAAAAAAAAAAAAAAAAAAAAAAAAAAAAAAAAAAAAAAAAAAAATGATGAAGGACCAGCTGCCAGACAGCTGCCACACGGCAAGCGACAGATTCACAGCTGCCGCACAACAAACGACTCCTCGTTATGAAAAACGCAACATCCACCTCGAAATTGGTAATGAGAAATCACAAGATTCTCCCGACTACCCCAACCTTCATTTACAGTCACACACTTCATTGCGAAATTACACTCCCTGTTTTTACGACATTGTTCGTATAAGCCCTTCAAGCCGTTCATCGGATTCCTATCACAATCGACGTCACATTCAATCGGAATCATGGCATTCCCGAATCTGAGGGCGATTCATTTTCTTCTGGATCAACCAGCCAAGCCACCTCGCGGCGAAATCCAGACCCCCTCTGCCAAGTCAGGAATTGCGGAAGACGACCTTCGAACATCCTTTCCTGACGGATACCAGCTTGTAACCCCGCCAGCAGACCAATTCCTGGGTGCATTACTGGCATTGAAATTTAGCTATGGATATCAACACCCGGAGCTACCAGAATTTACAGCTGATCACATTTGTGATATCCATGAAGAAATCCTAGCTTCTCAACCGTTGCAATTTCCCGCAACCGTTACACGAATGACCGACCGATTCGTGGATCAAATGGCATTGATCATGCATCGTTGGGGCATTCAATGTCAGAAGAATATCCAGCTTGGCTGTATATTTGACGACGAGATAATTCGCCTGTACTCGCATTCGGACACAGTTCCACAAGCAGCCAGGATTACAGTCTGGATTAAATCGGATGCTCGCACAGCCACGGGAGACGAACAACTCGCGCATTTCACAGCATTAGCTCCTGCAGAAGAATCCAAAAACATGGAATGGTCTGCTCCGAATTCACCATTCGACATGCGAGAAATGATGGTCTCCCTACCGACATCAAGACAGGTATCGCCCCGACGAGAAACGACACCCGTTGACATGGACCCAGCGCCTGTCAATTGGCAGGAAATAATCCGCGGTACTGAGAATACGGTGTTTGACGAAGGAACAGCGACCGACCTCCACAAATTGTGTTTTGACGGCTTGCCAAATCCTGTTCTTGTTCTACAGGATGGGAAACCCATGCCAGGCACGTCTACCATGGCAATTCGTAACCTCGGCCAAGGCACGCTACAAGGCCTGGAGGCCCAATTTCAGATGGCACACGGAGAGGGGACTGCCAACGTCCTGACGCTGGAATTCTTGTATCGCGTCGGGTCACACATTGAACGGCTGCTCGCTATCCGAATCCCCCTGCAGGGCACACGATGCGATGCCATCAAGTACAATATGGAGACGAGTCTTACACAATTGGGACACATCTTTCCTAGATCAGACAACGGAGCTGTTCCTGAGTCGGCCATGACGATTATGCCACTGGAAAAATACCTCGACCAGACAGAAAAGACAGTCGACCAATTGACAGATGCAGAGCACATGTCATTCAAGCACAAAGAGATTGTCTTCTTGAGTATTCATGCGAATGCGGTGCGACATCAGATTCGCAAGAATAAACTGTACTGGGAAGAAAAGACGTTGGCCTCCGACTTCCAGCCAATCCTCGACACCTTGAGCACATTACTGGCACCATTACAATCAGAATCAGACCGCGTCACATGGACTATGGCCTTGCCAGCACCAAAAGATTGGCCAGACTGCTGGCAATACCAGGTTCAAGTCCAAGAGGAAGCAAGTCGTTGGCGTCCGTGCATGGGCGTGGCGAGAGATATCACGGAAGTGGATGCCAAGACCTTGGACCTGTCAAACGTCCCACGACCAAAGCATCCAATCCCATATGCCATGACGTTCCAAAGTCAGGAGGATCACATAATGACGCTTGCGATCTCCACAGCCGATCAAATGTACAGACGTCAGGTCAAACGAAGAATGTGCGAGGATCTGTTGTTGAAAGCAAGCATTGTGCCATTTCAAAATTCAAAATGGATTCCAACGCAGGACGACATGACTGTCTATGGCATCGAAGCAGACGGCCAACCAACAGAATTCCTCGTCGTAATCGAGCCTCTGGAAGGAGCCATGGTAATGATGCCAGACATCAATCAGAGAGTCACAATGATGTTGGGTATCGAGCAAGCACCGCATGAGCCGCCCCATACTCAGAACTTTCCGGAAGCACAGCTGCGATTGTCACAACACCTTGCACACGAGGTTAAGATGGCATATACGCACGCTGGAAATGCGACGGCGCAATTGCGAAGGGAACACATCAGCCAAGAAACGAAGAACCCAGCTGTCTTCAGCGAGGGATTGGCCGAGACGCTGACTGCGGAAGAGGCATTGGACTCGTTTGATGAGGAAGCAGTCTTGATGCGAGAGTTCATTACGCGTCTGGATGAGATTCTTCGTCCCTGCCTGGATGAGACGCAGAAAACGTTGCCAGAACCTGCAGGAGAGCAGGAGCCCGGTCGCGATCGCATTGCATGCATCGTAGACATATTGGCCGCAGAATTGATTCCGAAAGAGGACGTTATGGAACAGTTTGAGAATATGAAGGCTTTTGTTGACAAATATTGCTGCCCGCCCAAGCCAACAGTGGCAACCGCCGATGGATACATTTGGAAAGGCAGGCGAATCTCACAACCCAGAGATCACGCTACCAACAAAATTTTCATCAAGCTACAACGACCATGCCAGAGAGGTTGGACAAGAGGATTCAAGCCACCCTTCATCAAATTCCAATTGCCAGAAGGCACAGTCCATTTCAATGGATCAACTGAAGAATTCCTCATGGCCTTGGGTGACGCGCCGCAGATCCCTGCCAAGATGCAATGCGATGACACAGACACTACCGAAATCATAGCATTACGCGCGATCAATGATGCCACACGTTTCGCGAAGGATTCCACGTCGGCTGCCTTTGTGGAATATCTGGTGGATTTGGAAGGGCTTCCTTCCCGACACTGGCGAAACCTGCTCTGTTGTTACCCAAGTTTGGACGAACGCGCGAAGCGACAAGACACATTTGCAGAATTGATCCGGGCGTTGCAATCCACCCCAGCTGGCATTGCAGTCATCAACGGCTACGCCGGTACCGGCAAGACGGAGACCTTATGTCAGATAGCCAAGTTAATGCTCCAAGGCGGATACTTACCGCAAGCCGGATGGGCCCCGATGGAAACCAAGCTAGAGATCGTGGGAAAAGGTACACTGAGCGGCGCCTTTCCTGTGATGACAAACACGGTTGAAAGACCAGCCAGCCCTACGATTCTGTGCATCGCAGCACAGAACAACCAAGCCCAAGATTTGTACGACCGAATCACGATGTTCTGTAGCGCTCGTGGTTGCCGCGTACACCCATTCAAGACAGAAATCAAGCACGTTCTGACTGACAAGACCATTACGTCCCAAAAGCTGTCAACATTTGAGAACGACCCGGAAAGCTTGACAAAATTTGTTGAAACAGTAGCCGCAGACGAAGCCAATTATCTCGCGTTCCACAGTGCACGAAGCGACCCTAACTCGCTTTCCAATGTGGCTCTCAAATACGCAGAAAATAATGCAGAGGAATGGGCAGACCTGTTGAAAGCTCGAGAAACGGCACAACAACAGAAACTTTTAGGTTTGGATGACACAGGCAGCCTGCGGGAACGAGCCATCGAGCTTCTGACGCTGGTTCTGAGCCTCCAACAAATCGTCATCTGTACGCCGGTCGCGGCAGCAGAATTAGCAAACCATGTCAAAGAATTTGCACCAATAGGCATATTCGTCGATGAAGCCGGAAGAATCAATGAGGCGTTATCGCTGGTGCCAATTACAAAATGGCCGGGTGTTCCCACCTTCTATTTGGGAGATCACCGTCAATTCATGCCATTTGACCAAACCAAGAACGCGAATTTCCTATGTCGCAACACAGTTACCAATATTAAGTACAGTTATTCACAAATAACTGATCAAGGTAGCTGTAGTCTACTTGCAAGAATGGTTCACGCAGGCAAAATGCAAGGCACACTCGTCGCTAGCATGAGAGCCTCAGGACAAATCTGGGGAACCATCACGGAGATGACATTGCCAGGGCATTTCAACGTCGTTAATGAATTCAAGCCGACCGCGAACTCGATGCTGGCAAAGCAATATATTCAGAAGGTGCAGCCACAAACATCTTCCACGTCAATCTGGGTCAATCTGGAAGGCCAAGAGACGAGTGAAAATACGTCCTTTGTAAACGAGAACGAGGCGGAATTCTGTGCGCATTTGGCAAAAAACATTCTTGACGTCGCTCGATTGAAGGGCAAAGATGGGCGAGCCGCTTCGATTCTCATTATCACGCCGTACAAACAGCAAAAGCACCGCATTTGTTATCATCTCAGCAGAATGCATGATCGAGAAATCTGCCACGGTCTGATCGACGTCCGCACAATCGATGACGCAGCTGGATCCGAAGCAGACGCTGTCATCTTGTCAATGGTCCGCACAAGAGCTCGTGGTTTTACCAACGACTTGTCACGCCTATATGTCGCGCAAACACGCGCAAAATCCTTACATATTACCGTTGGTAACTTGGAGTTCTTTCGCAATCAAAACGCACGATATATCAACCACATGATAGCTTATCACGAAAACGCGATGGCAGTCATTCAAGTTGGGAAATGGTTCGGAATTTGTACCCGCTGTGGAAACTTCGGACACGCAGAAAGACGTTGCCCTATCCTCCCGAAATGTAACATCTGTCAAGATTTACGTACGGATCGGCACAGACAACACAGTGCCCACAAGTGCAACAATTTTAAGAGTCATCATCCGCAATCAGTCAAATGGGACGAATGGTTTCCAGCGGATGATGTCAGTCGACATATGCTGCAAGCCGTCCAACCATACCAGAAGCAAAAGAAAGAGAAGATTGCGAAGCCGCCAACCAAAAAGAGGGCGATGATGACTCTCTCGGGAGGACAATTCGAACAGATCAAGCGACACAAGACATCGAAAGACGCGTCGCAGGAACAGATTGAGAACCTCACAGAGAACATGGAGCAGGACACATTTGGGGAAGAGCGCCCCGTTGAGAACAACGAAATACAGATGAATGAAGAAAACCAACCCGCCCAAGGCTGGGGCACGATAGTCGAAAATGAAGGCGTCGAATGGTGGAAAGACGACACAGAGGCCAAAACTACGGAATGGTGAGGACACAGAGGAAAGGAGGTGTTGCATGTGGTGAATTGTGTGACTTGACGCATGTCAATTGCAATTTCTTCCACCAGTAGTGCACTTGCGCGGCTCGGTGAGCAGCTGTTCACTTTCACTTCAGCAATCGCGATGATGTTTATTTCTCCTTCTATTTCCTTCTCTCTTTTTCCTTTCTCTTCTACATCTTATTGATCAGTCATGCCTCGCGCTCGTCGACGCAAGAGAAGACTTCTTTCATTTGATCGAAACTATCGCTCGTTTCGCCGCCGTTGTCAACGTTACACAGACCGGCCGCCGTTACAACCGCGCATTTTTAAGTTTCCGCGAATATTCCACTACAAAACACGCGCGGCTCAGACGCAGTTGTCACCCATCGAGGAAGAAAGAATGTCGCAAACTTCCGTGCCACAAACATCGCAGTCTGCATTTCAGGCCACGATTGACCAAATCGAACAGCGATATGGCAGAGGATCCATACAAGCCTCATTCTGGCAACGGTTTGACGTGATGATATTTCGAAATCTGCCCCCGCAGATTCAACAAGTAATCACGACAAGATGGATTGAAAACGAGATCACATTCACAGATAACACACGCCAACCAGCAAACAATAAGCTGATTAAACGAATCGTTAGCACAAGCGCGATTGACATGGCACGAGCGATCGTGGCATGTTGCATTTGGGGAAAAAACCGGCTCCAACGATTGCATAAATTGAAAGACATCCGGGAGAAATTTGATCAAATATGGCAACGAATGCCAGATGATGGAGACAGTGCATTCATCGAAGCAATGCGCACAAAAGCGAACCCTCGTACGACCATCATGACCAACCTCACACCAACAGATCTGTTCATCGAACCAAATGAAACTACGCATAATGCATCAACGCCCGTTCCAAACGTTGAGGATGCGGTGATCGAACCGCTCATTTGTGACTTGACGACACAGGATGAGACAAAGCGAGAAGCATCTCCAACGCAGGAAGAGATTGAACTCATCGCACGAAGACAACGACGGGAAGAATTGGTTGCCGATGCGCTGTTCGTTCTGGAGAATCCAGTGATACAATATCGCATTAAAAAGATCGTCAGAAAGGCGATAGACGAATGGCAAGAGAATTGAACGTTGGAAGGAATGGGACGTTGGAAGACATTGACAGGAAGGATGGAGACTGAGGATGACTTGCAGGAAACGGAGGAATCAAGATGAGACTGCTGGATGAAATTGCTACGAAGAGGAACGAAGGATCGAGGACCGTTTTTCTCATGTATTTCTTTCTTTCCTTTGTTTCGTCATGATGAGGCCATCACGACCTTTTTTCGGCCGGGGGGATGTAAGGTCACGTGACGTGGTCACCTGATGTGGTGACTGCACAAGACTCCACACATCAGGTCCGCGTCACAGACCTTCTTCCTTCTGCATACACTACTACAAGACTTGCTTATGAATACATCACGTTGCATCACTTGCATCACTCGTGATACATTCATTGAGTCCTCACGTCACCGTGAGACCTCACACAGATATCTAAATAGCCGCATGCGTCGAGGACAACTCATCCGTCCCAACAGATGGAACAATGGAGATGGCAGTTGTCGGCGAAATAATGTGTACCTTGTGGCAATCACACCTGGAACAAGCCACGTCCGCGAATACTTCCATATGAGCACCCATTACCCCAGGTTTGTTCCAGCCAGGCGGATATCAACAAGGCAGGGGCACGAGATGCGTCAAATCCTGTCTTGTCCCCAGATTCTTGCCGCCCTCTGCCACGCGACGACAGGCTAGCTGAAGATGCAGCTCGCAGCTGAACAGAGACGGGCCTGGCTGTATTAGGTCCTACGTTACGTTGCAACTTTTCACCGACATCCGACCGGCCATGGACCTAGTTTATGGGATGGCGTCAAACCGAAGGTGGGGACTCACAAATAGCCGTCTTACCCTTTTGGAAAACGAGGCCGTGCGGGGGGCCAATTAAGGAAGCCGGCTGTGCCTGTCGGAGACGGCGGAAGGCGCCCAGCCCGGCACATGTCCGAAACTGGTCAACTGGTGCTATTGGACCTGGCAAATGCCCGAGAGGGCTTGTTGGAATAAACAATGCACATGCAAGTTGCCGCCTGACTTGTAATTCCCTTGGGTCATGATCATTAATGGATCATAAAAGATGGCAATCATTAATGCTTTAGCTTCTACCCGGCAACATGGAGACAATGTGACCCTGGCAAGCCGAGCTGTTGTTGTGCTGCTCGGGTCCCGCTGCCCCCATCAGGTCTACGCTTTAATCAACCATGCAGTAGCTCTCACGTCACTATTATCTGCTCTGTCCATGAGATCCCCTACACCTACCCATGTCGGCTCTATTCTTGCTTTGCCTTTTGGGGCTGCATGCCATGTCCACCAGCCTGATTCGGGATTAGCGTAGAGAAACTGCAAGCCAGATCGCGTCATTCTGCTTCAAGTACTCCCAGACACTCCCTAGTCCTTCAATTGTCATTATCACGGCATCATGGCGAAAATAGCACCGAGAGCGGCTAATTACCCCTGTCCGGCTTTGCGTCCATCATGGCTTGCACCACACCAATGACATGGCTCCTAGGTGCATTCCAGTCTCGTTGTATGACAGTAGAAGCCCGTTGGAAAATTGGAACCGAACCAACTTTGTAATGCATGTCACTGATCGAGCCACGCACAGGGCAACGTTTCGTGGCGCCCTTGACGGTGTCTTTTCGGCTTGTTCAATATCAGAACCACCGAACCGGAAGCCTTGGATCACATCTCCGTTTCTGCACATCACCACGGCTTCGTATTCCCCATGGGAGCAGAGTGGGAAAGTATATAAAGGGGGGAAACTTCTACAGGCAATGTTGACTCTGCGCGCCGGCAACTCGTGGTTCCATTTCCCAAGGTCAACTGAGCATCTTGGCTGACAGCATTCCATCCCTCGCATCACAATCCGTCTTTGACTTCCAAGATGCGATTTGCTACCCTCTTGGCCGCCCTTGCAGGCTTGGCCTCGGCTGTCCCATTCGACATCCGCGACTCCAAGACAGGCAGCGGCTTTACAATCGTCCACCCGGGCACTGTCAAGAATGTCAAAGTCACCAAAGACAATACGCTGAATGGGACATATCACGGGCCAGGCACCACCGTCCACCGAAAGATTGGCTCTCGTGCATTGTCCGGAAGTCTTGCCCTGGAGTTTGTCAACAACTTCAGCGGCGACCAGGTCAATGCGTACATCCAAGGCTTGGATTCGGACAACAAGATTGTTTTCGTGCTGGGAGACGGCTCCCTGGTCTACCCCAGCTCCGGCGGCTCATCGGTTCCCGTCGCAATCACCCAGAGCCTCGCCGTTCCCCTGCCCGCCAAAGGGAGCACCTTTAGGCTGACGCTGCCGATTGTGCTCACCTCTGCCCGCATCTACTTTGCCGAGGGCGAGCTGAGCTTCTTCATGGTCAAGGCGGGCAGCGGCGACGGTCTGGTCCAGCCGTCAGTGTCCAACACCCAGGACCCAAGCTCCGGCCTCAACTGGGGATTTGTCGAGCTGACTTACACCTCGGCCTTGGCCGTCTGGGCAAACATCAGCTACGTTGACTTTGTGGGCATGATTCTCAGCATGGCCCTGTCAACCAGGGACGGGAGCGCCACCCAAATCACCCGCGGCCTCAACAGCGGCGCCGTCACCCAGATCTGCAACGGCCTGGTCGATCAAACCAGCAGGGAAGGGTACCCCTGGAGCAGCAACTGCGTCGCGGACTCCAACGGCAACCTGCTCCGCGTCCTGTCGCCGGGACAATACGGTGTCATCAATCCAGGCGCTTTTGCCAACTACTGGAACAGCTATGCCGACCAGGTATGGAGCCAGTATGCCTCGACCCCGCTGACAATCAACACGCAATCTGGGCCCGGAAATGTCCAGTGCCAGGTCTCGGGCTCGACCCTGACCTGCGCCGGAGACAATCGCGGCTACTCCAAGCCCACTGCGAGCGACATTTGGGGCTGCAACAGCGGACCGTTTGCCATTCAGGACGGAGACAACAGCGTCCATTATGCCGTTGTGCCGCGGCTCTGCGCCGCCTTTGTCCGCTCGACTCTGCTGCTCGCTGGCGGCAACGTGCAGCCAGGCCTCGACTCTTCACATTACTACACGGTGAACCCCACCAACCATTATAGTCGGCTTGTGCACCAGTACGAGGTCGATGGCAAGGGGTACTCCTTTGCCTATGACGACGTCAACCCCGACGGCAACGAGAATGCCTCTGGTACTGTTTCATCCGGGAGCCCGGATACTCTGACTGTGTATGTGGGTGCTCCTCCGGCCTAAATTGAGTCAAACGTTTCTTCTCTGCACATATTGTTAAACATTGTATATATGGGACCCTGTTGGCATGATTACGGAAGTCCTTTTGGTATGGGAAGAAATTGAGATGTGATGTTCGCACAAATCAGGTCAAATGTTTCTATTTTCTGCAATGAAAGTTGCTACTGCGTCACTTCAAAGCCTAGGTGTAAAAATTGATGAATTCGCTGTTGGCTTTGTATCAGGCAGTGCTCCATACCCTTATTTCTTTCCGAAACATTTGCCAAGATTGCGATACACTTCAGTGTAGATGTACATGTCACGGGGCTATCCATCGTAACTCCTTCTTCTACATTCTGACACTTCAGCTTGATGATTGATCCGTTTCGTCTTGAACCACTGGTGAGTATAATGCTTAAATCGCAACGGCTGCCGGTTACGGTCATGATAGCTTGAGGTCTCCAGCTCGAAGCGTCAGAACATGGCAGGCAGCTTTATGGAATGAGACTTTCGTTGTATGGCTTAGATTTCCTCACCAGCCATTAAATCACCTCACAGGCGCTGGCATTAAAGCTGCAAAACTCAATCCTGATATGCTATAGATTTAGGGGCATATCCTAGTACAATCCCAAAGGCGCCTTGAGGAGCTACAGTGAACGCACTCTATAATTCTACATTGACCGTTCATGAGCGTCGGACACGTATCTTTGGAAGCGGCATGTGGCCCAGGACTTTTCGATTGCACACCTGCAGAGGCAACACATCGCCTCTTGTAGCTATCCCCTTTGGCAGTTTTGTCCTGCTTACATCATCATATTGTCCAGTTGTAAACTTCTTATGTCTTTGTGTCTCTCACTGTAATGATAATCTGATGGTCGCAGGTGCTTCGAACAGGGCGGTGGTCCAATCGGCGACGGGATCTGCAAGCAGGACAGACTGGGTTGACATGAATATGGCCGTGGGCTCAAGAATCCATTCGTTCTTTCGCTCTTTCGCTTGGTCCATACATATTTCCGTTTCATGGTATCATGGCAAAGACGAATTGAATTAACCTCGCAGCCGATGCAGATTGAAAAGACTGATTCGATACTTATCAAGATGTCTTGGTAAAAGTAAGCAATCAGCTGATGAGAACTGCTGCCTCGCAAACGACTTTTGACGGCCGGTCGTCTTCTGGAGCATGGCTTTGTCGTCTTTTTCCCTGTTGTGTCTGAATGCCTGCGTCGTTTCTTACTGGCAGTGCTGCGTTGAGCCAAGCGCCGGATATTGCAGATAGGAGTCGCTGTTGAAAGGTGTTGTAAGGCTCGTAGGGTATTTTTGTTCGCCCAACCTCTGGCCACGTCATCTGCTCTGTTACGCGCCCAGGCATTCCGAGGTTCTTAAGAATGATGCTTTGTATGTCAGCTTTGAAGAGATGTATGAACTCGCTGTCCGACCCGGTGGTCACAAGTAGGCGGGCCTGAGATGTTAGCCGCGATCAGACCTCCTGCGGCGCATCGGTTGACAATCTTTTTTACCGTGTAGTTTGAAGCCTCTGGAAGCCTTGGAACTTTGGACTTGGTGCGGGATGCTTCTTCCTTATTTAATCGTTGTTCCTCTCGCCCCTTTCGTTCCTCTTGTTGCCCAATAGAGAACAAAACGCAGAGTATGTATGGGTCCTGTAACCAATTTTCTTCGTCGCAAGCCAGACGGGCCACACGGCGTTGACATCTAACCATATGGTAATCGCAGTAGCCAATTGATAATGACTACATGGTATTGGAAACACCATTGCATGGTTTCCTCAGTCGAGGGGAAAAGTAGTGCATCTGACTTTTTGGGGAATTCTACCAGAGATGTAGAGTTTAGTCGATTCGCTTGAAAGAAGTTATTTCAACACTGTGCTTCTTTGATTTGATTTTGCATCTTACCCCTTCTTCCTGTACTCCTCCCGGAGAAGGCCCTCGATGCAGTAAATCTTTCGTAGGGTTAGCGTGTTTGTGATTGCTAGCTTATGGGCGAATCCTGCTGGTTCAATGTCATGTTTGGAGATTGAATCACAAGTCACATCATTGCCGGTGCTCGAGCCAGACTGCAGGCTTGAATCCGAAGCTGGGGCGGTGATGATGCTCACGTCGGCAAACCGAATACCCGCGATTTCAAGGTCTTTGGTGGTCCACAGAAAGGGATTGCGCAGCCTCCTGTGGTCCCGAATCAGGAGCTTGCTTATTTTGCTCTGGCATTCGGGTTTAAAGGCCATGTGGTGCGCCATGTTAAGAGTAAGCTGTCCCCATTTGTGTTGAGAGCATACCCACAGACCAGGAGGAGGCGAGAGGTATAGCTGGATCGGAGGAATATTTAACCGCGGTGTATCATCAAAATAACACCCAATATACTGCTTGCTTATGGAGATGGTAGCTATGGGGTCAGGCCTGAGATTCAACAGAATCCGTTTTAAGGTTAAATTGGTCCGGAGCGATCCTTAAACTCCCTGCCAGTTTTCTGCCAGCTGACACCGCTCTAAGCGTAGATCAAGTCACGCTTCAGACTCACCAGTGCATCACTTAATCCCCCATCGCCTGCCACAATGCCCCATACCCAGCAGGATCTCTTCTTTTATATCGGGGACGGCATAGGTTTCGAAGACCTCGCAAATTACAAGCCATGCGGGCTCCATCCTGTCATTCTCGGCGATATCCTCCCCAAGCCTGGTACTTGTGTGACTGATGAGGCAAAACATCCAAGATACCGAGTAGCACAAAAGCTTGGGTTTGGAGCTTTCTCAACGGTCTGGCTAGCACGTGATCTATATGAGGAGTAAGTTTAGCTTTGGCATCATGCCATAAATATTTGCCAATTAAATGATATTCTTACAGAAGATATGTTGCTGTGAAAGTTTGCCGTGGATCCAACCGGGCCGCTCAGAGCAATGAAGCCACTATTCTCCGTCAATTTAACCAGAATGGACTAGGAAAACCTGGCCACAATAACGTCATTGAAATGTATGACGTATTCACAATACGTGGCCCTAATGGATTCCATGAATGTCTAGTAACGGAAGTTGTACTCCCCCTAGACAACATGTTTGTTGGACAGAAATGCTCGCCTCGGCAAGTGATTAAGCAATTAATCATGGGGTTTGACTTTCTCCATAGGGAGGGAGTGGTACATGGTGGTAAGACTAAAACTTCAATGGTGAATTGTTGTCAAGGTTTACGGCTAACGGCGGTGTATTTTTAGATCCCAACTATGCCAACTTTGGTATTGCAATACCACGATTGCAGCAATTCGATGAGGAGGCCATTGCAGACTACTTCGCAGACCCTACCGTTATACCAGTGGTACCGCGTGATGCGTCGTTTCCAAGAGACTCAATACCGAGCTACATTGCCGAAAAAGTCTCCTTGGCATCTTTTGTACTAGATCAACAATGCTTTCCCTTGAGCGAGGAAGTCTGTTTCAAGGTATTCGATTTCGGAAGAGGCAAGCCATCGACTCATTCCGACTTACTCCTGGATTACTAACAAACTGACTCTATAACAGCATGCTCGATAGATGCCATTGATGAAGATCTACCAGGCGCTGCTCCTCCCTCTGTTCGGCCACCTGAGGTGTACATGCATGATTTATCCGGCAAAAAGATTGGATCCGTCTGGAGCGTAGAAGCGGACATATGGGCAATTGGGTGTATCGTAAGTAATTCTATCAAACTCTTTGTACGTGTATTAAACGATTCGGACAGGCATACCAGATCGAAACTGGATGCCAACTTCTGTCGGTGCAAGGTGATGCTCATTATCAGCTTTACCAAGCACTGCGGTTAGGTGGAGCGCCACCAGCGGACTGGTCCAAGTATTGGGATTTGGAGAAGTTTTGCGAGAATACAAAGGGTTGGAGACAACCGGTGTCGCCAGTATTGGACACCGACAAGGCCTGGGAGGCTCGTAGACCCAAAAATGATTCCGAGGGTGAGGTCTTGCTCGATTTCATAAGGAATATGGTTACAACCGAGCCTTCAAGACGAAGTCGGATGGCTCGACTCCTTGACCACCCTTTTTTATCTTCATCAAAGTGACGGGATGCAGCGAACGGAATATACATTGGAACCCCGGATGCATCTATGAATCATTATCCAAGGGCCTCAGGTACTGCTCGAGTAGAAGCGGTGACATCGACCTATCAACTTCATGATGTTCTGGAAATTGAGTCTAGCTCTAGCCCGACGCATGCTAGATCCGCCTCCCAGAACATGTTAAAGCCGCGGGAAATTTGGAATGGAAGCGGATAATCTTGCATACATTCCCCGGCTATCTACTATCTAGTCTAGGTCGCCTCTCGTATCGACACCGTCAAACTTGCCCCTTTGCATCTCCCAAGCGGCGTGGCGAAATTGGTCAATTACCAGCTTTTGGCCCCTTCCGCTACCTATTGCTCGCTCATTTAATTGCACGGCAAGAAGATCGGTGCCAAGTACTTAACTTTGATAGACCGTTTGATGCTCGACGTGTTTCTGCGAGGTGCATATGTTCGTATTCCTGAGCACTGCTAGCTAACGCACGTTTCGTCCGCGAATCCTTGCAAGAGTAATCCTCTTCCGCTGCGTATTTTCTCCTCAAATTCCCTGTTTGCAGCAGGGTGAGGTAGTTTTCTTATCTGCTCCGTCAAAAAGCAGCCGACTTTACTACAAGATGATCAATGTGGACTGCGTTGCTTATTGCTACCTCTATAACAGCCAGACAATACAGTGTCAGACGGTGCGACCTGATACATGAAACCTTCAAATGACCAGAAGGATGTCGACACTCCCTCCACAGCACGGATCAACACAGCAATAAGATGGCCTCCTCCATAATAAATCAAAATCTCATCCTAGCCGCTCCGGAAGCTGCTGAATTTGACTCTCCAGCCCAATTTGTTGCGAACCAAGACAAGTTTACATGGCCTTTATCTCACGCAGCGTATTTTCCACGTCCTTTACATCCTGGTGATGCGGTCCCAGCACCTTTTCTTGCCGAGGAAGAAGGTCTGTCAGAATGGTTTCTGCCAGCTCGACATTACCGGCCTTGTTTGCTGCTATACCATACTGCATCTCAGCCCACAGCGTCAATCGGCTATGTACTCCGAAAATCTTCTTCCTCTCTCCGGCCACCAAGCCGAATGTGTCGCGGGCCTCGGCAAATTTTCCTCGCTGCATGTAGATGCCTGCGAGAATGTTAAAGTGCGCAACGGAGTCTTTGGACAGCTCTGTCGTGCCATTCTCGTTCCGTCCCAGCTCACGCAGCTGATCTTCAAGGGAGCCACACAATGTCTCGGCTTCGTCGTGTTGTCCCAGTTTGACTAATACTTCTGCAAGGGTGAGGCGTGAGCGCAGCAAATGGGGTGACTTTGATCCGAACTGCTTTGTGGAAAGATCCAAGGCCTTTCTGAGATTCGCGGCCGCGTCTTCGGTTTGGCCTTGGCGGAACTGTATCCATCCCAAGCCGTCATACGCGAAATGGAGTGCTACGTGCTCATCTGACGAGGCCGTGATGTCCTCAATGAGTGACTGGAGCAACGTTTGCGCTTCTGCATACTTTCCATTGCGCTTGAGGTCATCTGCAAGCGCCTGCCGGGCCGCAATGATCAAATCGACGCACTGCGGATCCTGCGAGTCTGAGAATGCTTGCACGGCCTCGTGCAGCTGCGGCGAGACTTTGTCGCCACGTTCGGGAAGCCAGCTGAAGAGCTCGGCCAGTTCAACCTGGGTCCGTAGACGCTCGACCTCGTCCGCGGTTTCATTGGCGTTTGCTTGGGCAAGTTGACTTTCATATACCGACTCGAGCCATTTGTCAAGACGGAGGCTGGTCTCGTGACGCTTTGTTTCCTCAAAGTAGTTGACCATTTGTGCCTTGAGCATGGATATGTAGAAGAAGCGAGCGTTGATGGGTGGTCGGGGAGGGACGGAAAGGACAGACGAGGGCAGAAACATGGGAAGCAGTTTTGTAATCCATCTGTCCGCGTTGCGGGAACCCAGGAACATTTTGATCTCCTCTTCAAGATCCGAGTCGGGTGTACTTAGACTCAGATGATGAACCCAATATAGGGATGCATATTCAGCCAACGGAAACAAGTTTCGGAATTCGGTCACATTCGGCAATTCAGTGACTTGTTGGAGCGGCGAGCGCATAAGATGATGCAGAAGAGCCTTGGATATCATGAGATTCTGCTCGCCAGGGGCCGGGGTCTGATGGTTACCAAGGCCGCGCAGCCCGGGGGAAAAGAAGTCTCGCAGAGAATGATGAACCGGTTTCAGGAATCCTTGTTCAAACTTGATGAGAGAGCCGCACACTTTTGTCGCAAGCTCTGCAAAGTTGTCAATAAACATGTTTGTTTCGACAAGGACTGCATTTGCGACTTCTGGGGCCGTCATTGGTCGAACCGACGTAACCAGCCACCGCAGAATGATGTCTCGTAGCATCATGTGCGTCTTGTCAAGATGTGCCGATTGCTGTTTGAGGGTTTCTTTGTAAAGGTCATTGAGAGAATCGCAGAGCAAGGCGAATTGCGGCGGATCATGATTTGCTTTGGCTTGTTCTGCAAGAATTTTGATGGCAAGAGACGCCCAGACAAAAATGCCCTCGGACTTTTGAGCCACGGTGCTGCTGACGGTCTCGGCATGTGCATTTAGCTGCGGATGCTTTGCAACTTGTGAAGAGCAAAATCGCTTGATATCCTCGGCGACCTTTGCAGCCGTCACCTCGACGGTGGGCGAGTCCCGTAGTGCCTGCAGAATGCAAGGCTCTGGTCGGCTCAGCACAAGGAGTCTCGTGTTTCCGGCCAGTAGAGTCGTCAGCTCAACCAACTTGGATGCGAGGTCGAACTTTTGCCGCGACAAGAAGTCATCCGAGACCTCGTCCAGGCCGTCCACGATGAGGGTCAGGCGCGATGCATCTTGGACAATGGACACCAGCCCGTCCCAGAGGCGGTAGCTGGCGTCATATGGTACTGCAGCCGGGTCCGTGGACGCATCGTTGACGAGCTTGGCGGCCTTTTTCTTGACAGAATCGCTGCTTTGCTCAGACCGGACGAGCTGAGCCGAGATGGTTTGCACAAGCGACGCTGGCTGAGACTGCGCCGAGCAAAAGACTGTGAGAATCGTGGACTCGGGACCGACGCCAGCGATGTCATGTGCAATGAAATCGGCCAGGCATGTCTTGCCTATTCCCATGGGCCCTTGAATCCATAGGACCGGCGAATCGCTCTCATTCCAAGACTTCCAGGTCTGGTAAGCTGCCTCCTGGCGAATCCACTCGCAAGTCTGCGGTATTCTATTGCGCTTCCGTGCCTCCCCGGCCCATGGATTGCTGGCAACGCTCAGCGTTCTCTTTCGACTGGATTGCTCCATCAAGTGAAACGACGACTGCAAGATTGAATCTCGGAAAACTGGGAGTCTGGGCGGCGTGTGGTGGAACAGCGCGCGTGCAAAGAGGCCCGGGGTCAACATGGAGCACACGCTAAAATACAGGAACTGCTCCGTCTTGCACTACGCAATGAAGGAGGAGGACTGCAGCCCTGAGGCTGGGAACGGAGGCTTGCAGTTTGGTTGCAATGGTCGAGACCACCCGGGACCTCGTCACCTGCAGCTGATTCTCAGCCAAGTGTCCATGTCTGGTACAAGAAGTTGCACTGCCTTGAAGCGGCAGGTTTGATTTGACACTGCCAACGCCACAGTTTTCAGCCTACAAGGCCCCCAAAAGTGCCTACTTGGCGGTGCAGCCGTGGGCACTTAAAGCTCGCGACGCATGTATGTGTTTGAGCATGTTGCTAGTCTGAGGGCGCGTGAACAAAGTAAGCGAATGGTAAAGCATGTTTCTCATCTAAATGACCAACAGTTTAAGATGTCGTATTTCCATTTCCTCTTCTTGTACATTCGAATACCTACTTGATTAACATCCAGCATCCAAGAACCGCCAAGGCAAAACGCAACAATCATTCTTTATCCAGCACAGTATAAGAAACATGACAAGGCAGGCCATCAACTTCAATAACACGACCATCCATAGAATCATTCACACCCAACGACTGGGAGCGTGGCGGCAGTCTTGGGGTGTCGGCGAAACTTGCCAAAGCCAAACAGGTGCGAGACTGATGATTTGCGCTCCTTTTTCTTGACGTCGGCGAATCCATTCGTGTCTGAACTGGGCAATTTCTCGTGGTTCGCTGCGCTGACATGGCTCTTAGAAGACCCGGGATGAGCTGATGGTCCCTTATCAAGCGAGGCCAGCAGGTCCATTGCCTCGTCCCAGGAGAGCACACGAGCAAGATAGCCGTCTGCGCCAGCCTGCTTGTAGTATGCCTGTTTCTTCAGGGTCCGCTCAAAGACGCCGACTTGAAATTCGGCGTCTTCCTCGTCCACCAGGCTATTCACAGTGCGGCACCAGTCGAGAAAATACCCTCCCTTGTAATGCACATACCGCTGGGCGGCATTCTGTCACCTTGTCAGCGATACTCACGAGCCTGCAACGGTTGAAGCATCTCACCCTGCCAATGTTGATTTCCTCAACGCCATGATCCAACATGGCTTGTTGGAGCTGGCCAATCTCTTTGACGAACAGAGGATCTCGGTTCTTGGGCAGCACCGATATGAAGCCCTTGATGTCGCTCGCGGGGATCTTTGCACCCATCAGCAGTCGTCTGTGCTGGGGGAACGGGCCAAACGTACCTCAATCTCGGGCTTGTGTCTAAAGGCGATGGGCAGCCCTTCCATGTAATTATCTATAACCCTGCGAACAAAGTTGTTGTAGTACCCCGAGACCAACTTGGCCCCAGGCTCGTCGCCTGCGTCATCGTATCAGCGTCACGTTGCACAGGTGTGTCCGCGCGTGGCGACTCACTCTCGTCAACTTCCCACCGCGTGTTGGGTATCCTGTGTATGAGCCAGTGTCTGATGGCATGCGCGGTGCGGTCCAATGCGTCATTGTAGGCCGACGCGTCTTTGCCCTTTTTCGAATCCCCGTAATCGGATACGCCCTTTACCACACCGAGGCAAATGGGGCCCTTGGGCTGAAAATGGTTGCACAGCTGGATGAACGCGCTGGCTTCCATGTCCAGGGCAATGGTGTTTCGACCGACCTGCGCTGCCGTGTCAGAAAGCCTTGCGGCTCGTGCATGGCTTCAAACGGGAACGAGGCACACGCACCGTCGATCGGATGCGCTCAAAGAGCTGCAGGGCATCGCCTCGAACAGAAGAGCCCGACATGTACTCGCCGTAATGGATCCCCTCGCCCTTGCGGGACTCGGCAAAGCCCTGCAGGTTTCCGGCTTCCACGGAAACAGGCTTGTAGTCTGGCAGGAAGTGCAAGAGGCCAGACGGCAGGCTCTCCCATTTCCCTTCGTCATAGTTGACGGCGGCCTCGCCAAAGACAACGTCGCGCAGGCGCAGGTTGAGCTTCGCCGTCGGGTCGTCGTAGCCCGCGCAGACGCCGGCGTGCAGCACGAAGCGAGGCGCCAACACGTTGAAGAGTATGGCGGCGCTGGCGGCAAAGGACTGGATGCCCTGGCGCAGGGAGCTGGTGATGTAGTACTTGAGCATGTCCCCGGACTCCAGCTGGATTTCGCCCAGAAAGAAGGTATGGCCGTCCCGGACCAGAGCGACGTCGTGGCCGCTGAGGCGGTGGGTTTCATCATGGATGCCGAGAGCACGCGCCATCTGGAGCGCTTCCGCTGGTCGGCCGCAGATGATGCATACCGGCCGGTTGCGCAGTCGCCGCAGGTTCGAGTTACTCTCCTTGTCGTTGGCCATGGTGTACCTGGCTGCGTGGCACGTCGGGCGTGTGCGATGTGAGCTGCCTGGATATTTCACGGAACTTGGCCTTGCTTTTAACATTACTCCCGTACAGCTTACAATTTACACATGCAGCCTCACCATCGCTTATCGACGCTGCCTCGCGCAAGCTTGGCCACCTCTCGGGGGTGGCTCAGGCGGGCGGGCAATCGAAGGGCTGAAATCAATATTCTCTAGTGGTCACAGCACAACGTCCAATGCGAGGCATCAGAGTCTCACGTTGGAGCGACGCCACCGAGCACCACGAGGGTCTCGAACGGGATTTGACACACGGGGCTGAAGCGAGTTGCTCGTGGAAAAGGATCAAGGCAAGTCAGCCGCCACCACACCTCATCTTCCTTTGGCCCTGGTCACGGTTGTCACAATATTCTGCACTGCCGAAAATTGACAAGTCGAGACACAAACGTTTTCCCGTGTCTCGAGTTTCTTGTCGACGAATCAGAGTTGGTTATGGTTTTGGCGGAACTTGCCGTGCGGCCCGTCAGCGCCGTCACCGTCACCAGTGCCAGGAGAGTGGGTCCACTCCGCCAGCTCGCCCCCAAAAGCGGCACAGGGAAGGAGCGATCCCTGACGCAACAGCCTGCCGGGCAACAAACATGAAAAGGTCGAATCAGACGGAAGAAACTGCCCTCCAAGATTGTTGACAATGTGCCGTGTACAATGTACTGAAAGAGAGGGAGACGCCGCCAAGTAGTGCCAGCTCGACAGCAATGATGGGGGGCAGTACATGGCCAATTCTGGAGGTGACCTTGTTGCGTCTAAGCCTCAGAAATCGTTGTATGCGAGTTTTGCTAAACCTGAGACCCAGGAAAGCATGGCTTACACAATAACCTGATTTTTCGTCGTCTTCAAACATCTCTTCTTTCTCCAAGCCCGTTGCAAGCATTGCGCACATGTCGCGGACTTGCTCCTGGCAATGAACCCATGTGAAATGCGTGCCTTGAAGGGAAACGAGCTCGACGACATCTTCACTCACGAATTTGTCTAGATTAATCATGGGAGACTTTGCGTACCATTCGTGCAGCCGTCTTTGCGCAGGAGTCCCACGCGTCCCATCTGTTTCGGTTGCTTTGAACAAAACAAGTTGACCGAGTTTCTTCTCCACTGCCTTGAACGCGGCAGGATCCGGATTATACCGGTGATAGATGGGATCCAACACCGGCTCATTGGACTGGCACGCTGCCCTTGTTGCCGCTGGGACGTCAAAGTAAGGATCAACAAGTGCCAGGGTGCCGATTTCCGCCCCGTTGTTTGCCAGTCGTTTGGCTATTTCTAGCCCAATAACACCTCCGAAGCTCCAGCCTACGACATGATACGGCCCTTTTGGTTGGACTTGTCGCATGTGGGCAATGTAATACTCTGCCAAGTCTTTAAATGTCAGCAGTGACTTGATATGGCGATAGTGGTTGTTGAAGACTGTCAGCTTCTGGTCTGGCAGGCCCTGCACGATGTTGTAAAGGTAGCTTTCAGCCCCCCCCTTCACCGGGAGGAAGCATGAAGAGCCGTGGCCCTTGTCGCCACGCATCATCAAAGGACAAACATGGCGTGAACTCGCCGTCAGCGTCCCGAGATTGTGGTTCCAGTGACGGTGTGACTGCCGCCTCCGTAGGCATGAAGCACAAGATGCCAAACCAGTTGCAGAACAGAGTGGACAGGGGCAGACTCCAGCCGTCGATGATGGAGTGGTGACAGCTAAAGACAGAGGAAGGGCGACCGTCTTGCCCGGAAATGAAATAGACCCTGATCAAGGATGCCTCGTCAAGCTGATAGCCTTCTAGGCGGTCTCCCTGCTGTATTTCATCTACTAGCTGCTGCATGGTCTGCCGGCTTGGGCGAGCATCAACTACTCTCCAGTCGAGCTGAGACTCTGGATGGACAAGTTGCATCACCTCTGCCTCCCAGGTGAAACTGAGCCTCAAGACGGGATGCTGCCGGTGAACGTGCTCCCACGCAGCACGGTAAAGGTGTTCCTTCAAAGGCAGTCTATATTCCAGAACGGACTGCATTACGTAGGCGTCCTTTTGTTGCGTCTTAAGTGAATGGTATACGAACCCCTTCTGCAGGCTGTTGGCCAGGTACGAAGTTGCCAATCCATTCATTGTTTGATGGTCAGCGGCTGGGTTGGAACTCTCGTATCCGTCACCATTTGCCATGTCTGCGGCTTCTTTGACGCGTAAACGAAGCAAGTCTGCCATGTCCCCAAGCGTACGTGTCCTAAAGACTTGTTCGAGGCTGATTGTCGCCCCAAGAGACTCTTCAACAGGTGGAAGTGCCCTCAAGTCGGCTTTGTCGTTGATGGTGACCGGAATGGCCGGTAGCTGAACCAGGCGGGTCGGAATCATGTGCCTTGGCAGTTTCTTCTCGAGGAAAGAGACAAGGTCATGCTCTGCAAGGGTTCCTTGGTCGCAGACAAAGTATCCAACCAGGTGGTCCTGGTCCTGGGCCGTCTCTTGTCCAGAACCAAGGAGCTTCTACCATACGACCATGGCGGCCCCAACGCCAGGGCACAGAGCCAGGTTTGACTCAATCTCCCCCGGCTCGATCCTGATGCCCCTTGGTTTGATCTGAAAGTCGACGCGCCCGAGGTACTCGACCTCGCCGCTTGGAAGCCATCGAGCCAGGTCACCCGTCTTGTACAGCAGTCCGTTGACGCCGCTCTCCCGCTCCTTTGCAGTCTGATATGGATTCGGCAAAAACTTCTTGCGGGTGAGTTCCTCGCGGTTCACGTAGCCTCGGGAGATGCCCAGTCCACCCACGTGAAGTTCTCCCGTGACACCCAACGGCACGTGTTTGAGGTCCGGATCCAATATGTAGCATTTGACATTGCGAACGGGCCTTCCAGACTCATGTTGAGCCGCTCAGAAGTGGGCTCGAACATGTTCAGCGCCGTAGCGAATGCAGACTCGGTAAAGCTGTACTCGTTCAAGATTCTGGCTTTGAAACGGCGCCGCAGAGCCGCATACCTCGAGTCAGTGAGGTTCTCTCCCACCAAGATCATTCTCCTCAGTGACGGACAGGTGGTAAAGTAGTATTCTTGCAACACCGACGCAGTTCCATTTATGTACGTGACTTTGTGCTGGCGAATGTAGCGCAATAACGTGCTTGGGTCGTATTTTTCCGAGTCGTCAATGATGGCTAGTTTGTTCCCCGTTGTCAACGCCATGAGCATCTGGCGCACGAATGGCTCGAATACATAGGCAGAAAAGAGCAAGATGACTTCGTCGTCATTTCCAGCCACTCCATAACGCACAGAAAGGTCGGTGATGCTGTTGACCAAGCTCGTGTGCTCCTTGTATATTCCTTTGGGGAACCCCGTGGTCCCCGAAGTGTAAGTCACATATGCAAGCTGCTTGCTTGTAAGTGCAAGATGTGATGGGTTCATATCTGTTTCTGGCCTCGCACTCTCTGCCAAGTGACGCAGCAGCCACTCGAGTGGAATAATCTCAACCCTGCAGTCTCTGACTATGTCCTTTCGCAGCCGGTCCATGTGCCTCTCACTGGCGATGACGTGGCCTGTTTTCACATCATCGAGCACAAACTGCACCCGTTCATCGGGATACGCAGGGTCAATGGGAACATGAGCGGCTCCCGACTTCCAAATGCCGACAATGGCTTCGATCATCATCTCACTCTTGTCTAAGAACAAGCCGATGAGTTATTCGGGCTGTATCCCCCTGGAACAAATGTAGTCTGCCAAGCGGTTTGCCTGCCTGTTCAGCTCGCTGTAAGTGACGGTCTTTTCATTGCAAATTAATGCAACTTTGTCTGCGCAGCGCTCTGCCGCTTCTTCTACCAGATGATGCAGCCTCTTGTTCCGTGGATACTCACCGTCCGTGTTATTCCACGCATCCATCTGGTGGATTTGCTCCCGCGGCAAGAGTTCAATGTCTGCCAGGCGTCTATTTGGCTCCGTAGCTGCTATCAATAATGTTTGCAACGCACTGAGAAAGCCGTCCACAACCATGGTGTCGAAAAGGCTCTCGGCACATCTCATGGTAAACTCCCACCACGCGTCCCCCATGTTAACTTGTAACACGAGCGGAAAGTCTAAGCGAGGCGTCGTGCTTTGTGAATTGTTGAAAACGACAATGAGATCCACAAGTTCTGATCTGACGAGGTGCCTTGGAACAACCAGTGTCAGGTCCTCGCAGTCTTCAGATGGTCTAAAGTCTTCCATCTCTGTAAGAGCTGCGGCAACTACATGTCTTACATCACCGACAACTACTATCCCGCTCCTGTCCACCGCGTCAAGTGGGTGAACGTGGAGCGCCAGTCTCTGCCGTTCTTTGTCAACTTGGGCTTTGACGACACCATCGAACCCTGGGACGCTGCGGGCACAGGCAAGAAGCCGGCCCAGGAGCCGGTCTCTTACGGCCAGTATCTGCAGAACGGCTTGCTGGGATTGATCCAGAAGAATGGGCAGACATAGGCGTCCAGACCAAGGTACCCCAACTGACCATGTTGGTGGCTCTGCTCGGAAGTTCTCCATGGATACAGAGTACAAATTTAAAGCATTCACCTGTCCCGTCGCTAATAGTGCCGTTCTATTGCATAATGCAGCCCAGTTAGTCCTAGCCAAGGAAGCCGGCGGCAGACATTTACCAGAAGCAACCTTGGATTCATGGCCTGGGACGACTTGTATGACCATGCCGGCGTGCGTGTGGTAGTAATAGCACCAAACAGCAACTACAGACTTGCTCCAGGAACTGGCCTCAAGATGCCGTCCGTCCCTTCAATATAGCCAAGGCCCTTCTCCCACGCCATCCACTCCTTCAACAGCTCCTCGCCTCCCTGCCCTTTGGCAAAGGCACCGGCGGTCCAGTCGCCTTGGCCGCGAGCCACTCTTCTCCCCGGCATTCTCGCCAGATGAACGGGCAGCCGCTGCGCATATCCCGCTCGCTCCAGCTCGGCTTGTTCCAACACGGTCGTGGCGCAAGCGTCAGTGCCGTCAAACACTCTGAGCCTCGGGAAAGTTGCGAGATGGGCGGCTCCGTCAACCATGTTGGCCGCAAAGTCCCCCGGGATGTTTCCGGGGCCATACGGGGTCTCGTGAGACCGACCCAGCACGGACAGCACGCCCGACACGGCCAGATAGTTCATGTCGTGATACTTGCCGTCGCGCCGTGGTCGGCAGGCAGCAGTCCACAAAAGGGGCCTTTGTGCGCGTATGCCGTGGTTCAGGCGTGTTGTCTTTGACGAGCAAGTGTGGTTTTCAGTCTTGGACTCTTCACCCGCCAGGCCCAAGGCCAGCAAGCTCGATAGGGGATGGCCGGACTCTGCCATGTTACATTGCGACCCATCAGTATAAAGGCGACAAGGGCCATGGCCAAAGGCTGCCACTGCATGAATAAGAATGATGATTTCATGTGAGAACAAGGTCGGGATATGCTTCCAGATTCAAAATGTAGAGAGTAAAAGATCAAATATTGAGGTCACGATACGACCCATGAAGACGTACAGATAAAATGGCGGGTTATATCATAGAGTCTAATGCTTACCTCAATCTGTAGGGGTCCCAATCAAGGGCACGAGTTGCGAATCATGAAACCTTTCGACAATTCCCAGCTCTCTCTCGCGCGAGCCCATGATATTCGTTGCGTCGGCCGCTAGACGTGTTCATCTAGTCCACGAATACCTTGTCAAAGCACGGATGAAACCAACGCATGGGCTAGATGGGACGCTGACAATGTTACGCCAAACTTGTGTCATGCTTGGAGTGACGCAGTCCGAGTCCAGGGTCTACAGCTCTACAGATCAAATACGCGCCCGCAACTTGCACAACTTCTCCCAGTCAGCTTGTGTAAATGGAACATATGTGCTGGACCCGGCAGGCAACCAAAACAGCCTGTCGTTGCCCCCGTTGGGGACTTTGCTGCCCAGAGCCTGCGGATCAACGCCTTCGAGGCGCAGCGGCACCTTGTTATGCTTGTGGTTATCGGTGCTCATGCCGCCAACTCCTCCTCGAACTCGCATGAAGATAGGCACAGCGTAGGCGGGCAGCTCTGCGCGAAGTAAAGCGACAAGGCTTGCCCAGTCGAAGCTGTCAAGAGTCCCATCCTTGAGGGCAATGGCCGCGCAGCCCGCTCTGCCGTCGTGCGAGGGAATCTTGACGCCGTAGACATTGGCCTCTGCTATTTGCGCATGTGTGCCCAGGACCTGGGTGACCTCTGTGGTTGAAACGTTTTCTCCTTTCCACCGATACGTGTCTCCTGTCGCGCGGAAATCGTTAGCAAGCATGTATGTTGCCTTTGAAGCGTGGCTCAGACGCACCGAGTCGGTCCATAAAGTACCAATGGCCATTTCCGTCCCTTCGGAGTGCGTCGCCCGTCCGCCAGTACAGATCGCCCTTCTCAAACACGTCTTCCATCAGCTTCTTCCTGGTCGCCTCATCTGAGCCAAAGTAACCCGCCCAGGCATCCCTCGAAGGCAGCTTCACCAAGAGTTCCCCTCCTTGCTCGTAGGGCATGCGTTTGGCAAAGCCCGTCTCGGGCCGTCTCCAGACGTCGCCCGTCTCCGGGTCAATATGTACCAGGACCAGTAAATTCTTATTGAGTTGACGATGAAGCCAGCCATGGTGGCCGACAGCTCCGTAGCCAAAGCCGCTGCGGAAATGGTTTGCAAGAAACACGACGCTTTCCGTGCTAGCAAAGAACTCGCCAATTTCGCCAACACCAAACCGCTCCTGTGTAGGCGTCAGCCATGTACTTTTTGTCATGCAATCAAGGCAGCTTCTCCTGCAGTCCTACCTGGAACTTTGTCCACAGCTCAGGACTCAGCCCATTGCCCCAAGCAAGACGAATTTGGTGCTTCTTGTCATTGGGTGATGGCGGAGCAGCCAGCAAGTACCGTACAAGCTCGCCGACTAATCAAGTCAGCCTGCTGCCGGCATAAACATGCCATGTCACCTACCGTAAATAAAAACCGTGGCCCTGCTGTCTATGCAATCCTCCCAGAATCGAGACAGAGAAAACTTGGGGGCCAGGGCAACGGATATGCCGCTCATCATATCACCTATCGCCCCAAGACCACCCGTTCCGTGATACAAGGGAATGCAATAGTAGCTTCTGTCCCCCTCGGGGCCTCGCTCTTGTCCGAATGTCTTTGGATGCAATGATGCAGCCATATAAGTCCGTGTCATTCCCATGGGTGAAGCCTTGGGCATGCCTGTGGTTCCGCTGGCAGCCACAGGCGTCAGCTCCTTTCAACATTGTGGGCAACAGTGGGCGAGTGCAGGAAAATGGCAAACCTGGTATACATCAGAGCCAGTGGCACGGGTCTTGACGTATCCTCGAAACAATCCGTGCTAGGCCGAGTGATGGGGTTCTGGGCAATATTGTCTTTCAGTTCGTCCGACAGCACGATAGGCTCGACACCTGCTTCTCGGAGTTCCTTCCCGGCTGCCTCAATTCGCGACACACAATCGGGAGCGGAATCGTATATCAAGATGCTTGTGCGTGAAGTCTTGACGCAGTGCAGCAGGGCGCCCGACGCCAGGTTATAATTGATCAGTGCCGGGGCGGCGCCAATTGACAAAAGGCCCAGCCATATGAAGAGAAACTCGGGAGAGTTGTACATGTAAAGGCCAACGTATTGTCTGGCCTTGACACCCAGTGACTGGAAGTAGTGGCCATACTGCGATACGCGTTGATGTGCCTCTGCCCAAGTATACACAGCTTGGCGCGACCATATACACTCTGCATTCGGGTGTCTTTGAGCTGCCACGTCAAAGAGAAAATACCCGGAAGCTTTCTTTGCCCTCACTGTTGCGCTGGTCAGGCACTGGACAAGCTCGCGATGACTGACGGGGCAAGCAGGCTGTCTCACCCGCATTCATGTAATTCTGTTCGCTCTGCTTTAAGCGCGATAGAGAAGACCAGTCTTTTGAGACATGCAGTTTTGCGTCCAAGTAAGCGCCTGTGGCGACAATTCCTCCAACGGCAGCTAGCAAACCACCCGCAGCTTCATTCCCAGAATGGCCAGATTAGCGCAACACGGACAATGGATGAGAACCCGGGGGTGCTGCATACTCGACGACATGTTTAGTGACTATTCAAGTCTTTGCTTGTGGCTGCAGAGTTGCACGTATAAGAGCTTCAAAGTTCAAGGTTATAAACAGCCTTTGCATAGCCAAGACGAAAAGGGGATCAAGTTGCGTGCAAAGTCCCAAAGCAGCAGAAGCGGCGACCACGTCTGAAATATGAACCCTGAACCTGGGTAATGAACCCCATGCCTCATGTACGGGGTATGTATGTATGCACCATGACAACCCACAACCCATGACTTGCCCACTTGAATCGGCGTAGCAATGAGGGGTTGTCTGTCTGCCGAGGCCGATGCGAACTGCATGGATTTGGGGTTGGGCCATTGGAGTCAATCCCCTGGCCTTGAGCGATTCCCGCTTTGGGCCTCCCGCGAAAGCCTCAATTGTCTAGCGTCACTTGCATGGGTGAAGGGTGTAGGCGGCGTGGTCATGTCCGTGGGTTCCCAGCCCCATGTCGGTCCTGTCCGTGGGGCTCGCAGAGGAAGCCAAAACTATCGTGCTCTGTGCTCGGTCTATCAATTGATGATGCGAGACATCAACTGATGCTATCCAGTGCGCGTCCCCAAAAGGGATGGTGGTACTTGGCACAATGTGCTGAGCCTCGACCCTGCAACGGCGGACCAATCCGGGCGGCACAGTCGCCTTAATCGATTGGGGATTTGCAAGCATTCGGTGTAGGTTTTTGATCTTGTACTTCTGGCTGGTGGTACGCGGCGTGGTAAACTCCGTGTCTGAAGCGTCAGTAGCGGTTGCATCTGTATGTATGTATGTATGTATTTTAGCAAGATTTGCCCCACTTATGCACGTAATGGAATAGATCAAATTGCAAGAGTGGAAAGACCAGACGGCTGCTGTCCAATTGGCTTCTACTTATTAACATTGAGCATGGCTACAAGTCAGCACCGCCCAGGTTTCGAACAAGCACAGCGCCTCAGCCCTTTCTATAGCGCCGCCGCCTCCTGCGCTGTAAAAGCAGCGCTCTGTCCGACAATTCTAGTCGTGCATACATGTTTGTTCAAACATTCAACATGGACTTGCTGACCGCCAGATGTGCCCCAAAAAACGCTTCACCCGCTGCGACCAACATACGAATACCCACGAATCGCATTGTCTGCCACAAGAAAGCATGCTTCTCGGCGTCGTCTGAAACAGCCTCACGCGTTGTGACTTGCATGTCTCAAATCCAAAGCATGGACGTGTCCAACTTGGGCAAGTGAGCCTGCATATCGTAACTCCATCGAGCCGTGACAACTGTGGGCACAACCAAAAAAGAACCTCGAGGCAACAAATACTCATTCACACACTGGGAAATTTTACGAGCGGCAGTGAGACGGGTGTAGTGCGTTCTTGGCAGATGAGTTGGCCCTGGAATAGCCAAACTGATACGCCTCGTGCCTTGAGAGCAGTGGCAAACCCAAAAGAAATCGTCCGTCATGTCCTTCTGACACAATCCAACAGTCTTGGGCCGAATCTGCAGCCAACACTGGCACGGCTGCATCACGGACTCGGTCTGTTCATTTTTTGATGACTACTGCGCTACAGCTGGCCCGCCGCCGGATTGAATGTCTCGACTCGTTTGGTAAACCGCCATTTGACATGTCAAACTGAAAACAGCAAGACCAGCGAACAAGAAGCGGCTTACTCAACCAACGGAGACTATACCCCGTTCGACCTGACCGACAGGCGAGCATAGGCCCGTGACAGATCATCTGCCCTATGCGTTTGTAGCACTCAAGTCGTCCTGGTGGTTGGTTTGTTTCACCCGATTGGATACCATTGATCGGCTCTTTACAACAGTTGTTGGTAGCAACGGCAGTTACACCGCGGCAGGGTGCAACAATAGAATGCAGCCCTGTTGTCGTGCAGGGACACTTGGGACGAGTACGTAAACGGACAGCATCCAGCAACACCCTCACACGCCGCCTCAAACTTGATGGCCGCGTGCCAACGTACGAGATGTCGTCGCATTCTGAGAATTTCGCGCGCGCGGCACAAAAATCCATGGACACAATGGATGCTTGCGCGCGGTATTCCGGGAGGAAGCAGCAAGGGCAAGAGAAAATATCTATAAAATCCATCAACTCGCCCCGAGTCTGGGATTCAATGCTGACGGAGGTCGGTCCCCCTGCGCGCCAAACCGCTGCTAATCGGGTGTATCCCGAGATTCCCTCCCATCACTCAATCACGCATGATAACGGCACCGCTACCTAGGCCTTGGATCTTGGCAGCAAAACAAGTCTATTCGGCCGCATAATATATATACCCTTGGTATCAATGAATTTATCACAGATCCACCGGCAGCTGATAGCCAGCAACAACTCGCCAGCTCGAACCATGTACCCTAGTATGGTGTAAATCACAATTTCTGGGTTATGATATCAAATTGGAGCTGTCGAATCTCTAGTCGTGCCAACCTTGCCAACCCATGTCTGGCCCAAACGTGGTATCTTCTTCACCGTACCACTCATCGGGTAAATAGCGCTGTCTCTGGAATGGGTGGCCGAGTAGAGGCAACCGCCATCAAAACCGTTAATCGCTGACATTTGGACGCCGCGGTGGCCGCTTAGAGTCAGGTGGATCCCAGCTCAGGTCCCCAACTTGGCAATCCTGTGGTTCAGCTTTTGGTAAGCCATGCCGGATAATTTATCTCCTGCAGCTGCACATAGCTACTGCCAAACAAAGTCGCAGGAGCGTGAACATTACGACTCGCCGTTCACGCCTGCTGGCCAGACGCGTGGCTTGTATTGGCACAAAGTATAAGAATGCATCAGACTTGCAGTCTGCAATTCCTCCTCAAGAAGCTTCGCCAGTTTTTGAAGTGACTATTCGTTCCATTTCACCGGGTCATCGTGAATCGACAGCAAAATGTCTGAATGGAAACCACCAGCCTTTGGAACACCCGTCTGGATCGGAATACCAGCAACAAACGTCGCTCGCGGTACTTCCTAATCCTCTCCCCAATTCTCCAGTCCTTCCACACTGCCTAACATAATGCAGCTTCTGGCTTCTACAAGAAGGTGTTCGACATCCCTTTCAAGGACCCGCATTCCGAGTCTGATGAATGCCGCCTCTTCGATTTCACTAAGAACGGCCTCAGCGTCACTGGCGGCATCCTGAAGGCGCCAGATTCCACTGGCGCCTTTACAACTGGCAGCGGCGGTGTCGCCCTGTCCTGGTTTGTCGAGGATGTTGATGCCTCGGCCATTGTGATTGAGGAGGCCGGGGGCAAACTTCTCAGCAATAAGCAGAAGGAGGGCGAGGGCGGCCTGTTGAGATATTTCGCAGATACAGAAGGGAATGTCGGATCCATCTACATGATGGTTCAGTGACTGGCAGTCTTGAAGATGCGAGTCCAATGACGTGTGGCACATGTCGGATCAAACGGTTGCATTAAAGTTTTTTTATAGTAAGAACAAATGACTAGCTCTTTTGCAATCAACTGCTGCATATGTTTGGGTGTCACATTAAAAGTGTGGTCGTGCAGGGAGCTCAACAGGAGGCTGATTAACCCCGGTCCTGTATGAGAACATTGGCACTTGCGAACTCGTCTCTGACAACTCAGGCGTGGTGTCCTGTCCAGCTAGTTCTGTCGCTGGTATAGCTAGCGCATCAAGTTCAGGTTGAAACGCCTGCCCACCTTGTCCTTGCGTTGCATGTCCGCCCAGTTCCCTGGCTGGGATTGTCTGATGCTCCAGCTCGTGTTCAGGCTTCACGTTACCACCCAATGTTGCAGTTCCGGTGGCTTGGTAATTCACCGGACGTTGGACTCCACGTTGGGCATTTTGAAAGTCCATTGCTCCATGGCTATACCCGAATCCAGGAGGAACATGTTGAGTTTGTGCGTATGGTTGCACGCCAGGGTGTTGAGGCTGATGTTGCTGATATTGCACTCCATGTCTGAATCTTCGCTCACGGTGGATAGCGACACTATCACCGATCATGCCCGCAATATGAAGTATGCTATCATCCATATTGAGAAAGGTTGCATGAGCTGGTGCTGAGACGGGGTTACTCACATATTCGCACCAACAATGCCAGCGGATGCCTCATATATAGTAATAAACATCGTAAACCAGTCATCAAAAGACCCGGAGCTAACGAGGCCCCATCTAGCCGCCGTGTTCGCCATAAGTCCAACGGCTATTATCCAAAATATGACTAGCAGAGTGTCTAGAGGCAGGGCCACGACGGCCTTGAGGGATTGTGGTGCGCAAGAGTGAGCACAAATGAGCCAGATGGAGACGCCTACTGAGCCTGCTGACTAGACAATGATGAAAAATGAATAGTGTTAGGACTTTGTCGGGCCACCAGATGATTCTATTGGTACAAAATCGGAAACTCACAGCACAAATCATGAGGATAGGCCCGACAGTTCCAATCTCAGACAGGCAGTATGCTGCGAACCCGGCAGAAATGACGGCGAATATGAGCTGTAGTATCGGTACCGTGATCCATCGCCTGGGGTAGAATTCTCTTGCCGATGGACTCGTGGTACCATGATTAAATGTTTCTGGTATATGGGCAAGTTGCGGAGCTGGAGGCCCCCATGCTGTCGATGTTGTTGGAGGTACATTTTGGGGGTTTGCAGAAGCCATTGCGACAACGGCTCACGAGAACAAGACAACTTTTCGAGCTGCGCTTGGCAATGGAATCATGGTCTCTGGATGCAAAGGGCATGATGGAGCAAGAATGCCAAACAAGTGCAGAGGCATCCGAGCCTGAAAAGGGGAGCAGCTTCATGGCAAGGGTGAGACCAACATAACGACGAGATCATCTGTGAAGGAAAGAGGCGTCAGCCAGACGTCGCAGGCTTGTCCTCTTCTGACGCCATGGTTGCCAACTTCAACCCTGTGGTGTCTGGGCAAAGTGTTGATCCCTTCCTAGGTGTTGTAGGGGTGCATGCATATGCCGGCATTTGACTGGTGCGTTGGACAGAGCTGAGGTAGGGGTTGGTGTTCGCGATATACGAACAGGCGGCTTAGAAGCAATGGTCGGCAGGGAATGGCATTGTTTCCATTCCGAGAAGGTCAAGGTCGGCGTTGGTTTGCCAACGTCGCTGGGGCCATTTCTCCAAAGAGGTGGTGCAAGCTGCTTTCGACACGGCAAGTGGTTTGAGCAGGTCATGGCAAGAAAGACCAGAGCTCCTCGGTCGTGGCAGCCTGAGGTGTGTGTCTTCTATCAAGTATCAACTGCCGGTGCTATGGCAACTTCACCCGAAGGGGAAGGGTCGATTGATGAATGTTGCCGCTCGTCGCAGCGCACTTTCTGCACTCAGCGGAGCGCGCGCAAACTAATTCTTGATTGAGGACCTTGGTCGGCAAGATGATGAGATTAATTGATGGATCGCTGACTGTCTAACATCTAGAAGCGCTATGCTTTATATCTCGCTCTACCAGAATAGCATTGTATGACTGTACATGGTGCTCCTAGAGCCCAAATATCACGTTGCGTGGCGCCAAGCGTTGCCTCTTAGTGAGTCAGGGTCCAACAAGCCACCGTCGAGTACCTGGGATGTACTCCGTACCTTCTCCCTTGTCGCCATGTCGTGTCTCCGGTGTGGCTCCGACCAGTGGCCAAAGTGCAAAAAAGGACTGGCTGTGTCCAGCAAGAAAACAACCCCGCCATCAAAAGCGATTGCCCCGCCGAACTCTGGGTGACACCTGCCTGGGCATTTAATTTTGAGTCACCAGAGTTTGGAGTCTTTTAACAACCACAACACCACAAGGTTCTCAGCAATCAATCGTCAACACCATACGTCGCCACCATTGATTGCATTTCCAGTGTATGCATACATGGCCGACACAACGATGAACGCTGACCAGAGGTTCGACCTCATCCGTGAGAACCTCGCAGAGGTCCTGAACCCTGAGATCATAGAGAAGATTCTCGCCGAGGGGAGGAACCCAAAGATTTACTGGGGTATGAATGCTCCTGGCTTCTACTGAGCTGAACACTTCAATGTCTTTCATTTATGTTCCACTTCTTTCAAATAATACTAACACGCCTGTTTCCTACGCAGGTACTGCCACCACTGGTCGTCCTCACTGCGGCTACTTTGTCCCCGCCATCAAAATCGCCCAGTTTCTCGCCGCCGGCTGCGACGTCACCATTCTCCTCGCTGATATTCATGGATTCCTCGACAACCTGAAAGCCCCAATAGAACTTGTCGAGCAACGAGTCCACTTCTACCGCTATGTCATCATGGCCATCCTCGAAGCCGTCGGCGTTTCGACCGAGAAACTGCGATTCGTCCAGGGAAGCTCTTACCAGAAGAGCCCAGAGTACATCATGGACCTCTACAAGTTGAGCGCGATGGTGTCAGAACGCGATGCCAAGAAGGCCGGTGCCGACGTCGTTAAGCAAACGAGCAACGCACTGCTCAGTGGCATGCTCTACCCTGTGTTGCAGGTTCTGGACGAACAGTATCTGGATTGTGATGCACAGTTCGGTGGTATGGACCAAAGGAAATTGTTCACGGCGGCCAAGAAGTGGCTTCCCAAGTTAGGATATCAGCAGGTACTTCTATCCGCAACCTTAAAATTCTCTCCTTGTATTTCCGGCTGCTAACGGTTCATCAGCGCGCACATCTGATGAACCCCATGGTTCCTGGCCTTCAAGGCGGGAAGATGAGTTCTAGTGACCAAGGTGGGTTCTTCAACGCCCCTCAGGATCCTCCCGTTGAACCCGGGCTGACTTGACAACCCAACAGAGAGCAAGGTCGACTTACTGGACGCTCCAGAAGTCGTCGCGCAAAAGATTAAGAAAGCTACCGCGGCGCCACAGGTCGTCGAGGACAACGGCATTCTTGCTTTTGTCGAATTCGTCCTGCTGCCGGCATCTAGCCTGAAGGGTGGGAAGAAGGAATTCAAGGTCGACCGAGAGCGAGATGGCTTGGAACCCCTCATCTATGAAAACATTGCCCAAGTGCACCAAGATTACCAAAATGATGTGGTAAGACTCAAGCGCAAACTTAAAAGCCGGCAACCGCGCTAATTCTCGAAACAACCATAGCTCACTCCCCAATTGCTGAAAAGCGCTGTGACCAAAGCTATCAACGAGCTGCTTGCTCCGATTCAAGCTGCCTTCCGGAACTCTAAGGACTGGCAAGAGATTGCCCTCAAGGCTTACCCGCCGCCAACTAAAAAGGTAACGGTAAAAGATAAGGGCTCCCGCTACCCCGGAAATGCTGCTAGCAAGGGCCCTGTCCAAACTGATGGATCCGCTGATGACAAGGTCAACGATGCCGCTGCCGAGGTTGAAAAGTTGGGCGTTTGAAGAGGGTGGTGTCAAATGGTCTGCATAAGCGATGAATACATGTCATAGAAAAAAGAGAGCGCCTGAATGAGCCAAAATGACAACAAGGCGGAAGAGAACTTTTGCTCAATTTCCGTTTGCTGCACATACTAGCCAAGTTATTTTTGTTATGAAGTCGAAACATGGCCTATCTGAAGCTCTGCTTGCGATTTATGCAGGCTCCGATAAATATTAAAACAGTTGAGCAAGGCTCGTCTAATTGCCATATCTCCTTTGCCCTTACAACACATGTTCGGTGTCGTCCGTTGGTAGAGAAGGGCCGTTATTGTTGGCTCATGGCGGGTTAAAAAGAAGAGAAATCGAATGTCTCGGAGAATTCTCTCTTGGCGAATTCACCATCAGACCTTTTGTGGCTATTCCACGAAAACTCCCACATTCATTGTCGCCATGGATGCGCAACATACTAGCAAATGCTGGGGCTAGATGATGTTTGGGAAATGCTCCGTACAGTAATGAGTGTTCCAAGGCTTGACAGGTAGTCGCAAGCAACGGACATGTGGAGATGTGCCACCTGATCAAAAGCTCAGACACCTTGACTGATGGGTTAGCTTTCTCAAAATCGCATTGAGCATGACAAGACCCGTCTACGTGACAAAAGCAGGAGGCTACTATATTAAATGCAAGCTTCTGGAAGTAATCACATGTGTAGAGGTAGTATAAACTTTGGTGGTCCGGAACTTGAGCTGTCTCCATCTCTGATGTGGCACGAGTACCAGATGGCAGATGGGCATGTGTTACGTAATCACCCCCTTCTGTACTGAAACCCTTGTACACCTACAAGGGAGTACGCCGTAGTTGATTGGCAAAATAATGCCTGTACCAGGGGACCACAGACGCGGAACTTGGTCGTCAGAAATTCTGCACTGCCTAGTCACTTCCACGTTATCTTGCCTAAATGATGTGCGCGTCAAAGGCGGGAAGAGACGAGCGCCGAAAGCGATAATCTGACCCATTTCGTCCAAGCAACACATGACCATGCCACAAACCATAGCACTGCTCGATCACGAACCTGTCACTCTTGAACAAGCAAAGGCAAAAGGTTTCAACGTCATTCAGCGCCACAACCACATTGGACTGGTAAAGGAGCTGTACGACAGCCTATGGAAAAATCAAGGGGCAATTGCTGCCATCACAAAGCAGCATCTTGGGCTTGAGAATGACACGCTCTGCTCTGTGGCATGTCCGCAGGAGTGGGTTAGAGGCGGTTTTAACATCTGCATCCCTGTTGAGGTAAAATCTCAAAATCTTTGTAAAAAGTTCATAATGCGATGTCCTATGCCCTTTAAACTAGCTGAATCATCCTATCCTGGGACCGTTGACGAAAAGCTTCGGGGGGAGGTTGGGGCATACATTTGGATGCAAGAAAACTGTCCAGATATTCGCATCCCCCAACTTTATGGGTTCGGCATCGCCAATGGCCATGTATGCGAGGTTTTCCCATGCAATTCTGCATGAAATAGACCACTAACACATTCGCAGTTTACTCACGAATCGCAATCATCTTGGTATGGTCGACTCTCACGGGCTGTCTGGCGACTTTGTCGGTCGATTTTTCGACTAGCCCCTCTCTCACGATACATGCCAACGGTGATTCCTGCGCAACTACCAACGCAGTATATGCTTCTTGAGCATATTGGACCAGATATCGGACAAATGCTATCACGCGACTGGAATATCAACCGTGACGACCCCCTCCGCCGTGATCGACTTTTTCGGGGCATAGCTCGGATCATTATATCGCTATCAAAGGTGCCACAGCCTAGGATAGGATCATTTCGGTTTAACAATGATTGTACAGTGACGCTCACAAATCGACCGGCTTTTGCAGCTACTCTTATCCTGGAGAATGAGGGCGCCAAAAGGTCAATTCTTTCTGGCGACACATACTCCTGTACAGAGCCCTTTGTCGCCGACATGATTACACTTCATGATAACTTTTTCTATGATAACCGAAGTGCAGCTGACGATGAGGCTGATTGTCGCACCCAAATGGCAGTTCGTACACTTCTTCGGACGTTGGCCCATAATTACATTTACCGAGACCACCGAAATGGACCATTCCTGCTCCAATTAACCGATCTCCACCAGAGCAACATTTTCGTGGATGACGATTGGAATGTCACCTGTCTTCTTGATCTTGAATGGCTATGTGCTCTGCCACCAGAAGCCTTATGCGCGCCATATTGGCTCACTGGACTCTCACTTGATGACCTGATTGACACTCCAGAATGCCAAAACTTGACCGACTATAACCATATCCGACAAGAATTTATGGAAGCCCTTTGTAGAGAAGAGTCTAGAGTGACCCTGCCTTGGCCTCTGACAAGAGCTATCGAAGATACGTGGCAATCCAAGGGGGTCTGGTTCTGGTACTGCCTGAGCTCCGTTAATGCAGCCTATGACTTGGTGGATGATCACCTCTGCTCACTCTTTTCCACAGAGCTATCTACCGAAGTTGAAAACTGTTTCTCGCAGTTTTGGAGACGGGACGCAGAGCAGACAATTGAGAAAAAACTCTCTGATTTTAGTGGTTACGCTCAGGAACTTAGTCAACTCTATACGTAGTCACTCAAGATTTCCCCTCCAGTGCCGCGCCATGCAAACGGCCTAGAGCAAGGAAATCGGCGCCATCCTTCTGTACCTCGGTTCTCGCCACCAGCGCGAGGTGTATCTGTACGATCCCAGCATCGGCTGCAGGTTGAGGCTGCGGCATGTATGAGTGCGTTCACCTTCGTCCATTGGTTCCTAGGCATGAATCCGTCTAACCCCCACGACTACATCATTGGCTGGATACGTGCAATAGCCACTGAGTATGTCGCTGCCCGAGCCTTGCTCGACGAAAGGCGCCAAGAGCCAGAGCACGTTGCGGTCCATCATCATAATGAGGAGAAACCTGGGAGGATTAGGAGCCATGACGTTGTAATTGTTATCCTCCTTAATAGGGAGTATGGGGCCTCGTCCGCAGCAACTATGGGAAGAGGCACGTTGCACAGCTTTACAAATGTCCGCATCTGCTTGATGGTTAGTACAGCCAGCCAGGGGGGGCGTCTAGTCAAACGCATGCCATTCGCCTCGGCGATGTATTAGTTGTTATTATGCGCATGCCAGGGGCTGTACATCCTTGGGGTCACGTTTTATCATGCGCCATTAGCATTCTTTCTCAAACCGTTTCGGTGCACTTAAAGGTGGGCAAACGGCATCATCAGACGCGGCGTTTCCGTCTAAACACCGGGTTTGGTTCACTGCTCACGATGTCAGCCCGTCTGATCTCCCACGGTAACCTGGCGAACGCTGGATTAGTGATTGGGTTGGTAATGACCAACGAATACCTAGTATTGTACGGAGTATGTTTATTCTTATTGTTTTCCTTGTCGTCCTTTTTGCTGCTTTCCCTCTCCACTTGGCGACCTTGTGAACGAACTGATGCAGCTCGACCGCCACACCCCCTGAACAATGCCACCCCAGCTCATCCGCACCCAATCAAGCCTGGGCCCTGGCCAGAACCCCACCACAGACAAGGCTGCCCCTCTGTCACCGCAATCGCCTCGACAAACACTCTCTCTGACCGACCTTGTCTTGACCCTTTTCGTTTTCGTTCCTCCTCATTTTTTTGTCTGGCTTTACACTTTTCCGTGTGGGAATCGCATTGGTATATAAAGTAAATCCACTTCTTCATCCTCCCTCTGCCAACTTTCAGCTTACACACAGTAAATTAAGAAAGACCTTACCCCGCCCTCCAAGAACGTCAAGACTCAGGAGCAAACCCCCCCCCCCCCCCCCAAACCACCAAAGACAAGATGGCGTCCCACGAGGAAGATTCCATGCCCGAAGAGACTCAGGGCTACAAATTGTCCCAGCCAAAGCAGAGCTTGGCCGCATACCAGCAGATGGGTAAGTTGATCTCAACACGACTTGGTCACTGTTGAATACGCATCAACTCGCTATCCAACTACCAAGCTCCGCCCCGCCTAACCGTCGCCCTACCATGGCGCGATACGACAACCAATTCAAGCGACTAACGCTAGTACCAGACGCCGGTGATGAGTCTCTTCAGCGATACAAGCAGTCTCTCGGCCTGAGCGGCGGCAATAGCATCTCCGACCCCAACGACCCTCGCGTGTGCATCATCCTCTCCCTGACTCTGGACTCTCCCGGCCGCGACCCCGTCACTATTGACCTGTCTGCCCCCGGGAGCGAGAAGAGTCTCAAGGACAAGCCTTTCAAGATTAAGGAGGGCTCCAAGTTCACCATGAGCGCCAAGTTCAAGGTCCAGCATGAGATCTTGAGCGGTCTGCACTACGTCCAGGTGGTCAAGCGCAAGGGTATCAGGGTATCCAAGGACTCGGAAATGATTGTAAGAAGTGCCACTTTCCGTCTGTCGTGAGATCCGCCATGTGCTGACATTTTTTTGATTAACAGGGAAGCTATGCTCCCAACACCGACAAGCAACCCACCTACACGAAGAAGTGTAAGTTGGCAGTCCTGGCCAGTTCTACGCCGAAATTTGCCCATGCCATGAATACTAACTCCCCTCGTAGTCCAGGAAGAGGAGGCTCCTTCCGGAATGCTCACGCGTGGTCATTACAACGCTGCTTCTAGCTTCGTTGACGACGACAAGAAGAAGCATCTCGAGTTTGAGTGGAGCTTCGACATTGGCAAGGATTGGTAAAATTCAGGAGCAGTTGTGGGCGGTAATGGCATGGCATATTTCTTAAGCGTAACGAAGGAATGAAACAACATGGACATCACACCCTCTCCCCTCCTCTTTGTTTCTGGGGATGAAAAAGAAAAAGATTAGAAAGGGAAGAGATCGGCTTGACTTTCTTGTTCGTACATTGAAAAGCAAAACACGGTTATCCCAAATCTTTACATCACATCAATAGGTTTGCAGGAATACCTGCGCACTGCTTTCAACCCTCTTTTCATGCCTGTCATGTAACTAGATACATGTGCTAAAACATCGTGACACCAAGGATGCAAAAGACAACCAACGCTACACGTATACATGATGCACTTCCTTTACAAGAAATAATCCGGTAGGGCATTACCATCTGCGGTCTTATCGTTTCCAGGCTGCATGTCCTTGTGCTGGTCGTTCTCGGGAGCTGCAGCAAAGACATTGAAGAACCTCTCTCCGTTGTCGCTCACCTCCAACACACTCGCCATGTTGCCACATCTATAGCAGTAGTTTGGAGCACTCCACACGGTGCTCAGCCTGTCATCATATAAAACTTGAAATCCTTCCTGACAGAGTTGGTGCGCCCGCAAAATGTGAGACATGTTGTTCACTGCCAGGAACTTCTTGACGACTTGCGCTCCAAAGGTATACCCGGCACCGCGGGGCGAGAGGGAGAATTCGTCTCGTTCGGGGTCGGGGTCGGACCATACCAGATCAGCCATGGGACCTTCGTGGGGGATCTCGCGAAAGCGATCTATGATTTTGATTTGATCGATTGAATGTATTGACGGCGACAGGCCTATTTATGTACCAGTTAGAACGTGCCGCTGATGGGCCATGGACGCCTGGAGTTCGGACGCATACCGCCATGAACGCAAAATATTTGATTGTCAATGACTACACTGAGAGTCAGGAAATCAAACATGTCGGTGAAATAATGCCAGACATTGGCATTTCCGTATTTCCGAGAACACTCGGTGTAAAACCCGTACGACTGCGTAACGCCTCGTGATTCATGGTTTCCGCGAATCAAATGCACACGGTTGGGGTATCGTAACTTTAAACAGACAAGGAGCGAAATCGTCTCTACACTGAACATGCCGCGGTCGACATAGTCACCTTTGTTGTAGGTTAGCATGTTAGCTGGCGGCCATGGTATGTCTCCTCGGGTCGACCAGGAGGCGTCGGGTGTTACCTAGAAATAGATAGTTTGTATCCGGGCAGTAGCCTCCTATTCTGAATATTTCGATAAGGTCGAAAAACTGTCCGTGGATATCGCCTACTACGGTGATGGGAGCGCGGACGTGGACCACGTTGCTCTCGCGCATGAGTAGCTCCTTCGTCTTTGCGCATATCGCTTCTATGACTGACTCTGCAAGAAGCTCTTTTTTGTAGAGGCGCGAGATGCACTCGTCCAGGTCGACGGACGCTATGCGTGATTGGAATGGTGGTAAGCAAACGGTTCCGAAGCTTGGGCAAGCAGTGGTTTTTGCGAACCTGGTAAGCTGGGCATGTCTGATGCGCTCGGTCGGGGGACCTGTCAAGTAATTTGCTGTGGCAGAGTTTATACGCTGTGCCGCATCAGGTGTAACCGGGACGACGTGTGCTCCTGGACTCCTGAAAAGGGAAGTATCTGGGGGGTTGCGCTGGTTGTACGTGCCAACATGATCGGGATCGAGGGACTTGAACGCTGGGCATGGGAGCCTCGTCTGACCGAGGGGGAGTTGACGAGCTTTTAAGCAGCCATCGGGTGGAAGCACTCTGGTGTGTTGGAGCTACGCCTTAAAGGCGCAAGATGTCGATGGTGGATTCGCGAAGGCGGATGGATTAGGCACAGAGTGTGATGAAGAACGACCTTCTTCCCACGTGCTGTGACAGGGACAGGACCAGAAGCTTTGGGAGGCGATGCTCTACCTCCGGGCTGAACAAATTGATGCGTGCTGGAGTTGGCAGGCGCGTACGGTGCGTCAACTGGTCAAGCATGCTTGCAATCTGACCCACTTCACTTTGGGGGCCCTTGACACCAGACTGGACTCTGTACTCCATAGAGCGCGGAGACTCCATGTCATTAGCAGCCGCTGGTTAGTGGTTGATGGTGGTGGGCATGAGAGGAGGGCAATGGGGCTTTTAGAGCATGGAAAGGTACCTGAGAGCAAAACCCAAGCATTCATGATCTTTCGTACCAACTTGATTGTTGGAAGAAACTGGTGTGTTTGATTAGTGTATTCCTCCTTCGTCTACTTGCCAGATCCCGTCTGCGACTGCACTCATGCCGTGCACCACCATGTACTTAGGAATTTAGCATCGAGATCTACTTGATGCTAAGGCAAGTCAATGCACTGCAGCCAACTACCTAAAGTAGATGAACAATAACAGCATATTCTACGTGACTGCATGTAGCTTGACTGAGGCTGTTTATGGATACAGGCAAGACGAGTGATGATTGACACAAACTCGAGTTGCAAAAGTCTACTCCAAATCGCCGTGCAGAATACCAAGATAATTATTAGGGTCCAAACAAGCCATCTTTTGGCTCAAGCGCCTTGAATCATTGGCGCGGACCCACTTGCCACTATGCACAGATTGACACCAACTTTTTACAGTGCCAACACAACGAACAGTAAGTGGCATTTGTCTGTGCTTGTTGAAGCATTTCATTTCATAATCACCTTAAAAAAATTGGAAAAGGAGGGAAGATAGAAAAAAAATCCCGCGACTGATTGATGATGCTAGTTCAATTTTGCCACTTTGCATAACTTCCCTATGTGGCGACCAGCCCACAAAAAGCCAAAAAAAAATAGACCAACTCTGAAAGCATCGTGGAACGATTTTTGCTCCCGGCAGGGCTTGAACCTGCGGCCTCCGCATCACTAATGTTTATTAGTACGAAGCTCTAACCAACTGAGCTACGGAAGCTTTCTGAGATGATTTGTTGAAGACCCATGGACCATAATCGGCTCATGAAGCCTTGGCAGCGTGGTAAGACCAAACCAACGTGTTTCTTCTCTCAAGGCCAATATACCGGACCCAGAATACCAAGGACGTTGGCTGGGGAGATTGAGGCCCCTTCCTTAGATCTTGGTCTGCCATTTTTTGCCATAGCACAGTTGAGACCGGGTATTCGACATCTATTCTAATATACATGAGCCTATATCGTCCATTGTCTAATACCACTGGTGCAATTTTGAGATCGGGTAGAAATGCGCACAGTCGTAGACAATCCCTTCAGGGTCTCTCCAATATTACAGGAGCCAGAATGTAGGCTTTCAAAGGACACATTACAACCTTGAGTTGTTCAAACACTATATTAACGCCCAAACTCCATCCACATGCAAGACCCTCCTTCTCCCACCTCACTTATTCTGCTGCTGTTGAAGAAGCTGCGCCTGCTCGGCCCGGTACTTTTCGTTCTCGATATCCCTCCAGTCCTGAGGAATCGGCTCGTTTCCGCTCGTCTCTCTGACACCACCCGCAAACGCCGGCTTGCCGGCGTACAGTTGATACCCTTTGCCAGTCTCTGCGCCCTCCATGGTCTTGTAGGTGACAGGCGTGTTTCCTCGGAATCGCTTGCGCATATCGACCATGCCGCGCTTGCAGTCGCCGTAGCCCTTCTTGAGCTGTTGACACTTCGTGGGCAATGTGCTGGCGAGCGGTTCGCGGAGGCAGTCGGATGCTTTGTTGCGTTGGATCATGACGCATTCCGACTCTTGGAGGCACTGCGCTAACGCATCGCCTGGGGGACCACTGCTGGGTTAGTTTGTGATTCATCCATAGGTTTTCTGGTGTTTAGGAGGTGTCTTACGCAGCTCTTGGCATGAACTCGGCATCTTGGGCTTGGTTTGTGGGGGAATTGCGCATCAACTCTTTGGCAGGAAGAAAAGTTGCATGCTGCGGGTTTGGCATACGGCAAGCTGCTCATTGGACTGGACTGCTCAGGCCCGGGACAAAATTTCTAGCGCAGTAGTACCTTGTTTGGCCACAGTGTGGGGTGCAGAACCAGGTAGCCCGTACAATCAATTTTGTCATGCTGGTTGATTGAGTTTTGTCGAAGAGCGTATTAGGCCGGTGTGTATATGTACGGCTTATGTCGAAAACCACATTCTTCGTGTTCCAGACTCAAGAAGCGTTTCAAAGTCGTGCGCCCAATTTCCGTAACCGCCGCAAGAGTGTTAATTACCACCATCATTGTTGGTGGGCTACTGCTGGTCGTCTTGCCACGTCTCCAAGCCATGCATCGAGCTAACGCACCCCAGGAAGCACCCAAAGGAATCGAAGCAACCATGAATATATACAAATACGGCCTATGAAACAGTGATATTGGCTTACCTCAACCCGTCAAATCACATTTGGGTGTGAATACGTGGTAAGAAAATGCCCCCTCCAGGGTAGTTGTTGGTGGGGTCATTGGTGCTCCAGCTGACCACTTGCAGCCAATGGCTGACGCATGTGACATCACTGCGAACTCGAGTATGGGAGACCGATGACAAAGGTCCACTTCCCCAGAGCCTTTGCCAATTCTCGCAATAACTTATCAATCGTCCGGTCCCAAGGGACTGCTGTGCTGCATCATTCACCGGAACATGTTTGCGCGGAGTCGTTCTTTTTGTTTTGTATCGTTACCTCACACATAACCCCGCAGCAATGCCTGTACCGTTTCTTGGTAGACTACACCCGTGAGTTGCCCCTACAGAGCGTTTACCATCTTGGTAGATTCGAGATTCGAGCCAATTGTACTGACTAGTGTGTCTGGAAGATACGAGTATCTGGCCCTCATTGGATCATTCGTCTTCGTAGGCCTGGAGGCTGTTATTCGAGTGCTCACACTAGCTCTACGTATGTTGAAGCTTTTTTGTGTGGCTTGCGCGGGATTTGTTGCTGACGACATTTTAGCCTCGTTCGTGGTCTCATTTTTTTATCTCATCTCGCGACGCCTATTTAACAGATTGACGACGGAAGAACACAAGAAAGCAGAAAGCAGGAAAAAGAGTGAGCCACATAAATGGACATGTTATTCTTACAGCATACACTAAGTTTCTGCAGCCATATCTACATCTGTTCGCAATGCGTCCGATTTTGTCGAGCTCTGCCGTCTTTGGGGCTACGAGGCCGAAGAGCATATAGTCCAGACGAAAGATGGATACCTGCTCGGTATCCACAGGTTACAATGGCGTCGGGGCGAGGAGGGACAAAAGGTCAATTGCGGACCAGGGAGTATAAAGAAACGAGTCGTCTACCTGCACCACGGGCTGCTCATGAACTCGGAGGTCTGGGTCTGCTTGACGGACGAAAGGAGATGTCTCCCTTTTGAGCTGCTTGAGCGTGGATTCGATGTTTGGGTAAGTCTTGGGGGCTGGACACATGTTAATTGTGCCTATCTGACACCTTTTAGTTTGGAAACAATCGAGGGAACAAGTACTCCAAGAAGTCGATTCACGCATCACCCACCACAGTCGAATTCTGGGACTTTTCAATGGACGAGTTTGCCTTCCACGATATACCGGACACCATATCTTATATTTTGGAAACTACAGAGCAGCAAAGCCTGTCATACATTGGATTTTCGCAGGGCACCGCTCAGGCATTTGCAACCCTCGCTATTCACCCGCTTCTCAACCACAAAGTCAACGTATTCATAGCCCTGGCACCGGCCATGGCACCGGCGGGACTGTCCAACGGAATTGTGGACTCATTAGCCAAGGCCTCGCCGTCGGTGTTGTACCTCATGTTTGGCAGACGGTCGATCCTGAGTTCTGCCACAATGTGGGAGACGTTATTGTACCCACCTATATTCTGCCATGTTATTGACAGAGGGCTAGCGTTCCTGTTCAACTGGAAAACGAAGAACATATCGACGAGCCAGAAACTAGCAGCCTACCCGCACCTTTACTCCTTCACTAGTACGAAGAGCGTGGTGCATTGGTTCCAGGTAATCCGCAACAAATGCTTCCAAATGTACGACGATGACGTGCATCAGCCAATGAATGTTGCTACGTGGAGAAAATACTCCAAGGTGGCCAAGTACCCGACTCGAAATATTCGCACGCCTGTTGTGCTGGTATATGGCGGCAGCGACTCCCTGGTGGACATTAAGACGATGCTGCGAGAACTTCCGCCGCAGACTGTGGCAACGGAAATCCCACACTACGAGCATCTTGACTTCCTGTGGGCTAGAGATGTTGACTCCCAAGTCTTCCAACACGTATTTGATGCTCTGGACAGCTTTGCGGATGCAGAACACACTGCAGAGGAATATGATCGATACTACATGGTGAGAAACGAGAGTCTGATGGGGTCTGGTTACGCATTACTGCATCGAGGAAGCGAGAGCGAAGCGTCGACAACCACCATCGCCGGAAGTGATGCCCCAAACGGACAGCCGCCTCAGCATATTGCCAGAGAGGATACGGAGTTGAGCGACAAGATGGCAAAGAACCAGCTTGTTGGGCGATTTGATGGTGCTAATGACACATCCGAGAAGCTCAAGGGCGTGGGTGTGAGACGAGGCGGCGGAGCAAAGGGCGGCCATGGGAAGAGACAAAATGCTGCACCACTAGACAAGACGAAATGATGTATATAGAGTCTAGTCTAGTATACGCTGCAAGAGGGGGGGGAGGACGACAACAGCGACAATAGCAACAACGAACTAAGGTAATGATACCCTGAAATCTGCTTACATGTAAAACAAGACTGTCAAATACATCACATTTTATCCAACTTGAGTCGGTCGGAGAAAAATCTCGCCGGAGGCCCCATGGCCGAACCACTTCAGGTGGGTCTCCTCGCCGGACTTGATAGCTATCCCGACCAGTAGCCGGGCGGCCGGGATTGGGACGACCACGAACTCCGGTGCTTAGAAGGGGGAACCAGGGCAAGTGATGTCAGCATTTCCTTTGTTTGACAGAGTTTTCGAAGCTCCTGTCTACGCAGGCAGGGACACAGGCTGTGGACGGAACAGAGGCCTCATGTGCCAATGTATAAGAAAAATGTCATGGCCGGAGGTAATAAAGCCGCTGGGCATAGTGGTCTACGTCGGGACCATTTTTTGATTCCGAGGCTCCCGAATCAGGGACATGGATGAACCACGTTGCGCAGAAAACCCACAATCAACAACCCACAACCCACAACCCACCAAGCGTCAAAGCGTGACGCTGGGCGATTCATGGACCATTGGTCCTTGAATCCGGTCCCAACTCGTATCAGGATGGAGCCGTGCTCCATTTGCTGTGTTGACGGGGCATAACCTGGCTCTGTTGTCACAGTGGAGCCGGTTGACTGTTTAGAAGCTCGATAAAACCTGCGTGGCTGGACTAGTTTGGCATATTCGCCATCTTGGCCCCCATGAGACGTCGTCAGCCCTGTCTGGTGGTTTGTTGCTCATACTATACGTGCAACAAAGGGGTTGTGCTGTCCCGCCTGCGCTGTTGAGTTGTCGAGGCTCGGTTTAGTTCCGACACTATCCCGCCGCCTTCACCTTCGTTTATATTATGCTTGATGTCCCCTTGAGCATTGTCCTGTTTCGAGCGTCGTCGTCGCAATTTCCCTCCTCCTCGTTGCGCCTCTTGTCGGAAAATGGCCCAACGCGCCACCCTGCAGGCCGCCCAGGCCTTTTGTCGAAGTAATCCCAAGTATCCCGATTGCGACAATGTGCCCAATTTTTACGAGTACCGAATTGATCTCGCCCCGAATGCTGCGTTTCTTGGCATATTCGCCGTCTCGCTCATTGCCTACACGGCCATTCTCATCATCACCCGGCGCGGTGTCGCCTTCAGCGTCGCCTTGATACTGGGCCTCATCTGCGAGGTCCTGGGGTACGCGGGGAGGATAATGAGTTGGCACAATCCCTGGGAGGAGACCGGCTTCATGATCCAGATCTGCTGCCTGACGATTGGGCCCGCCTTCATGGCCGCAGGCTGTTATCTGTGTCTGAGACGGATTGTGAGCGCCTTTGGGCCGGAGAATTCAAGACTGCCGCCCGAGTATTACACCCGAATTGTAAGTCTAAATCTCTGAAATCCCACGCGGCGGCCGCGGGCCGGGTTGAGATAAAATAGTGACCAGCTCTCTCGGCGTGTGTAGTTTATTCCCTGCGATGTCGTCTCTCTTATTCTGCAGGCCGTGGGCGGCGCCTTGGCTGCCACGGCTGCCCACAACCACAAGTCCGCCGATCTGGGCTCTCACATTATGATTGCCGGCCTGGCATTCCAGGTCGTCACCATGCTGGGCTTCATCACGGCCTCGACCGACTTTGCCCTGCGCACGTACCGTCGTTACAAGGCCCAGGGCGCCTCGGCACTCTCCAGCGATCCGGCCCTCGTACGCATGCGCCGCAGTCTCCGGTTCAAGCTCTTCCTCGGCGCCCTGTCGCTCGCTTCGATTCTCATCCTGTGGCGAAGCGCCTTTCGTGTGGCCGAGTTGAGTGAGGGATGGACCGGGCCCATCATGGCTGATCAGGCCATGTTTGTTGGCTTCGAAGGCGTCTTGATTGTCGTTGCTGTCATTGTCTTGAACGTCTTCCACCCGGCCATCTGTGCCAAGGAGCTGTTCGAGGCTGGTGGTGGTCTGAAAGGGTGCTGGTGTGCACGTAGAAAGGACAAGGCCGCGGGATATTCCAAGAGTCTGAGTGATGGCGAGAGCAAGCCAGCCACTGCTCAATCAATGCATGCCAAGGCCTAGTGATACAAAAAAATAGGGAAAAAAGGAAGAAAAAAAAAAACCCCCCTCTCCTGTTCAAGAGATATCGGGTACGCTCGAGTTCCCCATGCATCAAGCAAGACATTTGAATACTGGCAAGCAATGGCGTTTTGATGCATTTTGACAAGACACAAGTTTTAGGAAATGTGAGATACTTTCAACGTCACGTCCACAGGGCCATCGCATTTCTTGCAACTGTGAGACCAAAAAATGTATTATGACTCTTCTTTGTAGACTCATTCCTAAAAACCGCATAAATCTACGCATGCGGATCGGGCCCAAGCATAGTAAAACACCAGTCGTTGAGCAGACGAATTCGAGCTACTCTTCCAATTGTCCGCCTTGAGGATATTCGCTGCCATGAGGCCCGTATAAACTTACTTGGAAGACGCCGTTTTTTGAAGCGGATAGGGGCAAAATGATGTGGAAGGAAATCGGCAGACTCTTTACGCTCCAGCATAAAAAAACGCCCAGCTAAATTTGCATCATGGATCGCCCTTGAGAAAAGAAGGCATCGTGATGCCTTCCTTGTGATACGACGCAAATACATAATATGTGCTCGTTTGCGCGGCCATAGTGCCGCTGGAAGTGTCATGGGTTGAGAGAATGGCTTGTATATGCTTACAATATATGACGGGGATATAGTATGTGTGGTGCCATCCCATCGTTTGGCTCGATTCGGCTGCCTAGAGTGTGACACTACCCAAAGGTAGGATCTTGGTCTTGTCTCCAAGGAACCTGGCCCGGAAATCGAGAATACCTTGGCAAATAGTGTTGAAGTCCTTGACTTTATGGCTTCGAAAATCGGTCAGAAGTTGCCTCAAACCGGTAATGTACTCCTCCTTCTGCTTCTCATCGTAGTGGTCAGCCGCTCCAAGTTGAAGCAGGATCTGGTCATCTGTCCAGTTTGGGCTGTCAGTGCCCGCCTCGAGTCGTGGCGCTGCTTCGCACGTTTAGTAGCAGTTCATGGGAATACACTCACCGGGAGCTTGCATGGTTCCAAAGTGCTGGAATTCGCATTGGTTTCCTCTGGGACACGGCTGCCCAGCCAACTCATCAGGACACAATTCCTTCTTGACATCGATTTTGTTACTGTACGTGATTGACCGGAGTCCACCGGCTACCTCTTCCTTGAATCGTGGGTGAAATCGATAAGCGCGAAAGTACCGCAACGGTGTTTCGTATGGCACAAAACCACTTCTAGGAACGCAAGGCTGGGACGCTTCGCTTATCTGACCCGCTTCTGTCATGCCCCAGCTATTTGAAAACGAAGGCGCAGCATTCGATGTGACTGGCTCTGATTCCAGAAGGTCATGACTCCGGAATGACGTGGCAAACGTGGCGCCTTCTTGTTCCACCATGTCGTTGTTGCCAAGTACGGCAGACGAGGTAGCATCGGGGGGCTCATATTCACCATCGGAGTCCTCTTCAACATCCTCATCTGCAGAATAACCTGCATCTTCCATGGCGATATCCTTATGCGCCGATGACGTGTCAGAGCCTTCGGAGATGCTTGCATCATCTGAGGGCACTTCACGACTGAGGTTGTCCAAACTACTGTGGCTGGCCGCATTAGATTCGACAATCTCAGCGCTTGATGAGTCTGCAGGGTTTAAATCATGGCTTGAAGCAACAACTTGACTCTCAAGCTCTCCTACATGGCTAGATTGCGCCATGACGAGATCTTGGTCATTCTCTTCGACCGGGATTGCCTCGGGGGTATATAGAGGACAAGAAGGAGACAACTCTTTCGGTTCAATGGCGTCTGCTTGGCGGCCTGTGATTTCATGGTTAGTAATATCGCCGAGTCCATTGGCTGGGTAACATACCAGCGCCAGCAAGTCTGGCAGGAATCGATTCTTCGATCTCTTTGTCTGAATCGGAGCTCAAAATGTCTCCCTTTAACCTCTCTTCTTCAAGCATGTCCTCCTGCAGCTCCTTCTCGATCCTCGCGACTTCTGATTGGAGAGCTTCTAGTTTGAGAAGCTGTTCTCTGCGCCGTGCCTCAATCAAGGGCAAACGCTCACTCGCAGCACGGGACCGCGAATGCCGCTCATCACTTTGCCCCAAGGCTGCCTTCACTCCATGACCTACAGCCCCATAAAACCGTGTCGACGGTATTACTGGTCGACCGGCGGCGTCGGAATTATCATCAAGAGAGCTGTCGTTTAGCTGAGAGAGTGTTGGGGAGCCTTGCCGTGAACTCTTGGCCTTCTTACGGGCCTCAGCTTCGGAAATCTTTCTCTTCATCTCTTCTATTTGCTTGTTCATCGTCTCCAAATCGCTGCCATTGTTTCGACTTGTGCTCCTCAATGGCGTTGACACAGAAGCAGGGCTTCTTACTTGTCGCATAATGGCGGAATCAGGATGTCCGGACACGTCACGGAACAAACCGTATTGCTGACCCGGGCTGCTGGCTTTGTCTTGAGGTGTCTCTGGTTGCCCTGGTGAGTCGATTTCCATTTCCGCATCACCGTCGTCTTCATCCTCACTGAGGTCGATCAGAAAGGGTCGCGACTTGGTATTCTGATCAAATGCTGGCGCTAACCGGGCTGCCTCTGTAGAGGATTGATTTGGTGGCTGCGACAACCCCGGGATGGTGCTTGGAAAGGTATCAGTTCCAGAAGCGCTTGATTCATCGCGGCTCGTAGTTCTCGTAGCCTCCAGAGCCGAATCGCTCCGTCTGGAATTATTATTGTCGTCTAAACTTTTGTCGTCTGGACGAGTTAGCTTCCGTTGCTCGAGAGCTTTTCGTGCTTCCTTCAGAGCTTCCATTTTCTGTTGCAAGAGTCTAGACTTTTCGGACTGCGTTAATGGTGATTTGGTACCCTTGGCTGCTGCTTGGGCAGTCTGTGGAGCCATTTGGGTTGTTGATGTCAAAGTTGATGCAGTGTTTTGTTTCGAACCTTTTGCGGCAAGCAAACGTGCAATCCGATCTTTTCGTTCTTCAGATGGATCAACAGGAACAACCGTGGGTTTCGGAAGGCTTTTGTTGTCACTGGCCATCGCTTCTGGGCTTCCAACGGTCTTCTGTGGAGCCGTGGATTGTTTGACAGTTGAGCCTGCAGTTATTGGTACGATCTCAGCAATATTGAGACCTAAATCCTCGAAAAGCGTTTTGAGGAGCCGTTCTTCGACGCCTTCCGCAAGGTAATTCTGAAATCTAATATTCAGTGGCCAAAGTCGAAGAATCGCATCCTTTGCCTGTTTTTTCTTCATTTCCAGATCTTTCTGGGTGTCACGAGGGCCCTGTTCAGAACTCGCGGGCAGTATATATTGCATCTCGGCCGTTGCCGTCATCATTGACCCGTTCAGATTCGAGCCATCGCCTGTTGTGACAGTTAGGGGACAATGTAAGAGTGTAGTTGCAAAAAAAAACAAAAACAAAAAAAAACAAACAAAAAAACAAACAAAGGCGACACTTGCCTATATCGCAATTGGCTCGAGCATCCTCTGAGTGAGAGATCTCCTGCGGTGACAGATACGGTGAATAAGACCCTGACCGTTCACGCACGTCCTTCGATTGATGCTCGAGATGTCCTGGTTCATATCCCATTATCGAATCTTTTTGAGTTTCCATCGGCTCGTACATGTCCTCGAGCTCGCCATCCTCGCTGACTTCGCCAGCTTCCAGGGCCGCAACCTGGGAACCTTGGAGGCCCGGTATTCTCGTGGCCGACCTGTTTTTCGGGGAGATTGTGGTTGTTGTTTGCCAGTTCACCTGCTGTGCATTTGACCATGAGTCCTGAGCGATTAAACCAGAGCTGGGGCTCCCTAGCCCTAGTCCGGGGATAAGATTGCGCCCATAGTTTGAAGTAGATGCACTGTCTGCTACAGGTAGTTGGCCGTGCGAGGCGCCAATCAAAGACTTCGTGACAGGGCCATACGCTGACTGAGTCGCACGCGCCAAGCCTTGACTGAGGTTGAAAGTATCGGGCGGAACGTATCTGTATCCTGGCTGGCTCATCTTCCGACAGACGTATGCATACCACTGTATTGTGCTACGTGCTGAACACGTTGAAGCGGTTTACAGAGCCGTCGAAGTCGACTTGGGCGTCTCAAGGCGGGGGTTTGTGGCCAAGTATGTATCCACCGAGCGTGTTCAACGGTTGTTCAACGTATCTTCAGGAGGAAAATACTCGCTCGCTCGATGCGCTTTCACTTTTGGATCCTCAAGAACGCTTTTGGAGGGACGCAGGTTCTTACCGCGTAGATGCGACGATGGCTGGAGCATTTTGGAGTTGGAAGGCTGGCCTAAGCGCCGTGGATGTACGCTAGTCTGGAATAAGACTAGCCGTTACTTAGTCTCAAGAAAGTCACGTGAGACGCCATTGTTTACTTCGGCGGGGTCTCGCCCCAGCAACGGCAGTGTAGATCAGTGCGTCTGACGCGCTGGAGCTCTCAACAATGCCTCTCTTTACGCCATTCTGAATCCCGCCTCTCCTCGTTCACGAAGCGCTGGTGCTTGTGATTGTCTTTTCTGCCCCGCGACTCAAAGTATACGTCTTTACAATTGGATTTGTATTATATGCTCATTTTCTTTCTAATTTGCAGCAGGATTTGCTTGTGCGCATATGACCGCAACGAGCTGACGAGGGAGCACCAGCCGCATATCAACAAACCTAATGCTGAGGTCCCTCATCAAATATGGCATTAAATTCGAACAACTCGGCACAACGCCGCAGCAATCCATTTGCTCGAACAGCATCACCGTCACATTCATCTCCCGCACCACTAAATGGTGGTAGACCAACGTCTGCCCTCTTTGCTTCACCAACACCATCAACTGGCGTGTCAACACCGACGTCCCATGGCAGGTCAAAATCCAACAGCTCGTTTGGGCCAACCTTGGCTGTGGCAGGCGGCAGGCACAACCGTAATGAGTCCAGGAACGGAACCCCAACATCCAGCACGTTCGCACCTTCGTTCATCAAGTCGGAGGAGCTGAAGCGGCAACACGACACGGTGAAGAGCATCGAGGGAGAAAACGACTTTTCTGGTAAACGTTATGTGTGGGTGAGGGATGCACAACATGCGTTTCTTAAAGGATGGGTTGTCGAGGAACTGGGAAACAACAGGATCTTGGTGCAAACAGATGATGGGACCGTACGTTTCTCGACCAATTCGCGTATAATGAAAATCTGCTGACGGCTGGTAGCAACGAGAACTCGATGCCGAAAGTGTCGACAAGGTCAATCCTGCCAAGTTCGATAAGGCAAACGATATGGCCGAGTTGACCCATTTGAACGAGGCTTCAGTTGTCCACAACCTTCAGACGAGATATCAATCAGATTTGATCTACACATACTCAGGTCTCTTTCTTGTCACGGTCAATCCCTATTGCTCCTTACCGATTTATACCAATGAGTATATAAACATGTACAATGGAAGAAGCCGAGAAGATACGAAGCCACATATTTTCGCCATGGCTGATGAAGCCTTCCGAAATTTGGTGGAAGAAGGCCAAAATCAGAGCATCCTCGTCACTGGTGAATCAGGCGCCGGAAAAACGGAGAATACCAAGAAAGTCATCCAGTATCTCGCGGCGGTGGCACCGTCTGAGACCTCAACAAGAAGCAAGTCTCAACACGCCAATCTTTCGCAACAAATTCTTCGGGCAAATCCCATCCTCGAGGCGTTTGGTAACGCACAGACTGTCCGAAATCACAATTCTTCTCGATTTGGAAAGTTCATTCGCATTGAATTCAACAGAAATGGAGCCATTGCGGGCGCCTTCATCGACTGGTGTCTTCTCGAAAAGTCACGAGTTGTTAATATCAATCCACATGAACGAAACTATCACATCTTTTATCAACTGCTCAAAGGTGCTAGTAGTCGAATCAAGACCCAATTGCTCTTGAACGGACTGGACTCGCAGAGTTTTGCGTATACAAGAAACGGCCATGACACGATAGTTGGAGTGTCCGACAAAGAAGAATGGGATTCCTTGATGGAGGCGTTCGAGATCATGGGCTTCTCAGATGATGAGCAACTGGCAATTCTACGTACAATTGCAGCAGTGCTCCACCTGGGCAATATCGAAGTCCTCAAGGAAAGCCGCGCGGCTGATCAAGCTCGACTGGCCCCGGAATCAAAACAAGTGGTAGCTACTGTGTGCAAACTTCTCGGCGTACCTGTGGAGCCTTTTATCCAAGGTTTGCTTCACCCCAAGGTCAAAGCCGGGCGGGAATGGGTTGAAAAGGTCCAAACTCCGGACCAGGTGCGACTTGGCATAGATGCTTTGTCAAAGGGCATCTATGAACGTGGCTTTGGTGATCTAGTCTCCCGTATCAATCGGCAGCTTGACAGAACAGGAATGGGCCTAGACGATTCCCACTATATCGGCGTGCTTGATATTGCCGGATTCGAGATCTTCGAGGAGAACAGTTTTGAGCAACTGTGCATCAACTACACCAACGAGAAGCTTCAGCAATTTTTCAACCACCACATGTTTGTTCTTGAGCAAGAAGAATACGCACGAGAACAGATTGAATGGCAATTTATCGATTTTGGTCGAGACTTGCAGCCAACCATCGACCTTATTGAACTTCCAAATCCCATTGGTATTTTCTCTTGTCTCGATGAGGATTGCGTCATGCCCAAAGCCACAGACAAGTCTTTTACCGAGAAACTGAATTCACTTTGGGATAAGAAATCAACAAAGTATCGACCTTCTCGCCTCGGCCAGGGCTTTGTGTTGACGCATTATGCCGCCGAGGTGGAATACTCCACGGAAGGCTGGCTGGAGAAGAATAAGGATCCGCTGAATGATAACATCACTCGCCTGCTGGCATCTTCCTCTGACACGCATGTGGCGGGCATTTTCGCCGACTGTGCTGAGGCAGATGAGGATGTTGGCGCCGGTCGAAGCCGAGTGAAGAAGGGCTTATTCCGCACTGTCGCTCAGAGACACAAGGAACATCTTCACAATCTGATGGCGCAACTTCATTCAACACACCCTCACTTTGTGCGATGTATCCTACCCAACCACAAGAAACGACCAAAACAGTTCAACAGCCTACTCGTTCTTGATCAGCTCCGCTGCAACGGTGTTTTGGAGGGCATTCGAATTGCCCGGACTGGATTTCCCAATAGGCTTCCTTTTACAGAGTTCCGTCAGCGCTATGAAGTCCTTTGCTCAAACATGCCTAGTGGTTACCTTGAAGGACAAGCAGCTGCAACAATTATGCTGGAGAAACTAGGTCTCGACAAAACACTCTATCGTGTAGGAATCACCAAGGTGTTCTTCCGAGCGGGAGTTCTGGCCGAATTAGAAGAAAAGCGAGATGCTCTTATCACGGAGATCATGGCCAGATTCCAAGCCGTTGCTCGGGGGTTCACTCAGCGGCGAGCTGCATACAAGAGGTTGTTTAGGACTGACGCCACGAGGATCATCCAGAGAAACTTCAATGTCTACCTGAACCTGGTTGAAAATCCTTGGTGGCAGCTCATTGTAAAGATGAAACCTTTGCTAGGGGCCACTCGCACTGCGACTGAAGTCAAGAAGCGAGATGCCATGATAAAGCAGCTAAATGAAAAGATGCAACTCGATGAGGAGATGCGGCAGAAGTTGGAAGATGACCGCCGCAACACCCATACAGAGATGCTGCGAATCCAGCAAACGTTGGAGAATGAGCGAGCCCTCGCACTAGACAAGGAAGAAATTTTCAAACGACTTCAGACTCGGGAGGCCGAACTTGAGGAGAAGCTCTCCGGTGCCCTCGATGACCAGGAGAGACTAGAGGACCAGCTTGATGACCTCATGGAAGCTAAGAGTCGGGCAGAGCAGGAGGTTGAGAAATTCCGACGCCAGCTTGAACAAGCCGCAGGGCTAATCGCAAAGCTGGAAGAAGAAAAGAGCAAGCTTTCTGCCAAGTCCCTGGAATTGGAGGATGCAGTGAGAGAGATTACGCAAAAGCAATCCGAACGAAGCCAGCAAGAGACTGCTCTCGCCGATGAGATCAAGGTCCTACAGAGTCAATTGCATGTGAAAGATCGTAAAGCTCAAGACTTGGAAGCTAGGCTGCTTCGGCTTGACCAAGATGTGGAGGTGAAGCTACGTGCCGCCCAGAAGGAATCAGACGCATCCAAAACACGGGAATCCCGTCTCGGTCAGGAGAACAAGGACATCAAATATCAACTCTCTCAACTTTCCAAGACTTCGACCGATTATGAAGACTTGGTGAGAAGCAAAGAAAGTGAACTGGCTCTCCTTCGTAGCGACAAGAGAAAATTCGAGACTGAGCGTCGAAATCTGGAGGACCAGAAGAAGGTGCTCACAGAGGAAAAAAACAGGATTTCAATCAGGTCTCGTGAGGTTCAAGCCGAGCTGGATGCAATGAGATCCAATCAATCCCAGCTTGAACGCGAAGCTGAGGAAGCCAAGGCCCTCCTTACTGCTCGACTCTCAGAAGACGCCCAAGCAGACAAGAACAAATCGCTCCTGGAAGCACAGATCAAGGATTTGAAGGAACAGCTTTACAACACTCAAATGGATTTGAGCAGAGAACGTCAGTCACGCGATGATGTTATGCTTCTTGGGGAGCACAAGTACCAAAGCCTCAAAGAGGAGTATGACACTTTGAACGAAGCAAAGATTGTCATTGAGAAAGAGCTCTATGTCCAACAGGACACCTTGCGACGAACCATGGAAGCTCGTACTGCAGTTGAGAAGGAGCGCGACCAAGCACGAGACGAAATTCGGCATTTGAGGGTGGCTAAATCACAGGCCGAAGAAGCTCGTGTACAAGCTGAGCTCTCTGGCGAGCGTCAGGCTTCCAAGATGGCGAGAGAAAGGGAAAATAGCCTACGGAAGGACTTGGATGCTGCACATGACCGGCTCCAATGGTTTGAAGATGAATGTGCTAGCCTCAATCGCCAAATCGAAGATCTGAACAAACTCATCGTCTCCTCGGGAGAGTTTGGACTGAAGAATGACCAGGCCAAGGAGCGTATGGAACGCGAACTCAGCACGGTCAAGAGTCGCTTGACGGCTTCCGAAAATGACAATCGGGTATTGCTCAATAAGCTACAACAAAAAGGGCTCGAGATTGCCAGGTCAACCTCTCGTGCAAATGAAGCGTCTCGGGGCCAAGTCACCAATCTGCAAAGGGAGAAATCGCGGCTGGAAGAGCAAAACGCCAATTTGAACAAACAACTGGGTGATGCGCAGGTGAAGATTGCGTCTCTGGAAAAGAAGGCCGAGAAGCTGCAGCTCAACCTTGAAGACCTCAATCATGAAGTTGCTCGAGAAGTCCAGTCCAACAGGAACGCTGAGAAGGCCTCGTCCAATTTTACCGTTCAGCTTGCCGAGGCCAATCATACAATCGACACTGAGCGACAGCTGCGGACTCAGTCTCAAACAACTGTTCGCACACTGCAGGCTACTCTGGATGCCAGGGACAAGGAGCTTCAAGAATTGCGTGGGCAAATGCTCAATGCCCTGAGATTAGTCGACCCAGAAGTACGCATACCTCCTTCATCAGACGACAGCAATCAGCGAGCCCTCCTCAAGAACTTTGACCTGGCACGCAAGGTCGACGAGCTCCAGCAAAATCTTCGCGTTCAATCAGCCGCAAGGACAAACGCAGAAAGCCAGCTCGCAGACCTTCGGGCGACAAGGCACGAGAGTCCAAGTCGACCCAAATTGGAAGAGATTCACCTTAACGAGGCACCCTTCAACGGCTCTCCGACTCAACGACGAGCTGCCAAGATCAGTACTCGCCGCTTTTCAAACACCACGACGCCCAAAAAGGGCAACAGGGAACTGACCGAGCTCCACGACACAGGCCGCTCAGACAAGACCGTGGACACTCTGGCCGTCAACAACCGCATGGATTTAAAGGCCGAAGTTGAAGAGCTTCAAAACCAGCTTCAGATTGCGCAGATGCAGAATCGCCACCTCCAAAGCCAGCTTGACCGAACCACGCCTACTCCTGATTCCTACAATGACCAGAGCCCTTCTCTCCTGCGGATGCAGAAGCTGGAAAAGGTGAACAGCAGGCTACATGACATGCTTGATGATTCAACAAAGAAGGTTTCTGCCCTTGAGAGGAACATCCGCACTGGCGAGCTGTCCATACGTGACGTGCAGGCCAGATCTCATGAAGAAATTCTAGACGTGCTTAACAGCCAGGAGGAGTCAAGACGCGCGCTTCTGCGTAGCCATAAGGATGCTGTCGCCGAGCTGACCGATGTCAAGAGCCACTTTGACAAGATGCGCCACGACAGGGCGAAGCTCGAGGTTGAACTCCGTGATTCGAAATCGGACCTACAGGAGATGACAATGGCCCGCGAGCAAGAAGCGCAGAGCCGTAGCCAGCTTCTGCAAGAGTACACTGAGCTTCAGATCCGACTGGACGCCGAGTCATCCAAGCTAACCGATGTGACGGGCAGCCTTGACATGTACAAGAGCCGGGCAGATGAGTACTTTGGCAAGCTCGAACAGGCCGAGATCGCAGTGCTCAAGGCCAGTCGAGCCGAGCAATTCGCCAAGTCACAGGCAAAGGAGGCAGAGGACACTTACAGCCAGGTCATGGCAGAGCGACAAAAAATGGATGCCAGTATTGAAGACTTGCAACGACAAAACCAGCGGCTTGAGGAGCGCATCGAGGACATTTCAACAGATCTGGAGTCGGTCACGCAAGTCAAGAAGAGACTGCAGCATGAACTTGAAGACTACCGCAGCCAGCGGGCCATGGACATTGAGGACAAGGAGTCGAGCATGGAGCAGACACGCAAGAAGTATCAGGCTGAGTTTACCACTCTGACCAAGGAGCTCGATCTCGCCCGGGAGGAGAAGCTGTACAAGCAAGCCGAAATTGCACGCCTCCGCGAAGAGCTGGACGAGCTGCGTTCAAAGTGGGACGACGAAGTCTTGAATAGCTCCACTTGGTCAAAGGAGAAGTCTCGCCTTGAGGCTACTCTTGCCGATGTTTCTTCGTCTCGTGACGAGGCGGTCAACGCACACAACGACGCCCAGGGCAAGGTTGTGTCACTCCTCTCTCAAGTACGAACACTACGATCATCGGTAGACGAGATCACCTCTGAGCGCGATCTCCTGCTGCGCGAGAAGCGCAGTGTAGAAGCAAGACTTGAAGAGGCCAAGGCTGGGCTGGAGGAGCTGGTGAAGGGGGAGAGTCCGTCTCTGCGAGATGCCGCGACAATGGACAGGGAGGTGCTGGATCTGAAGTCAAGCCTTGCTCAACAAGAAGATGTCGCTGCAGCTGCCATCGAGAAGATGAGACGCGCCGAGGCCTTGGTGTCGGATGTGCAGAAGGAGATGGCCGCGGAGCGGGAAGCCAGCACTGAGCTGCAAAAGCAGAAGGCTGCCCTGGAAAAGAACCTCAACGAAGCTCAGCTCAAACTGATCGACCTGGAGACCAAGGGCTTCTCCACTGCCAGCCAGGACATCAAGTTCCTACATAAACGTATCCAAGAGGTAAGTCGATTTCAGAAGCACATTGTACAGTAGGCGTAGCGTACTGACGCGATTGAAGCTCGAATCTCAGCTAGAAGATCATGAAACCGAGAGATCCAAGTCGCAGCGATCAAACCGAAACATTGACCGCACGGTAAAGGATTTGAACTCACAAATCGAGCGCAAGGAGAAGCAGAACTCGCAACTGTCAGAGGACCTGAACCGCATGCGCGACAAGGTGGACAAGCTACTAAAGACGATTGATGAACTCCAAGCCTCTGAGTCGACAACTCAACTATCGGCCAGACGAGCGGAGCGGGAACTGCGGGAAGAGAAGGAGAAGGCGCTGCGCCTTGAAAAGGAGCTTGAAGGGTGGAAGGGGCTGCGGTCAGAAAAGAACTCGGTTGTCGGCAGCCTCCGTGGCCGCATTGAAGGGTCAGGCGTGCTCAACAGATCAAGCAGCATCAGCAGGATACCTAGCTTTACAAAGGGCTTCATTTGACGTGGCAGCGAGTGGTATGGGGGGAATGGCGTATTTCTTGAGCCGGCGTTTTGTGTATTTGATTCTGGGTAAGGCGTGTCCATGGCGGCCTGGACGGTTAGGGGTCTGACGACTTGTATGTCAAAGGGTGTCTTTATAATTACGTAGTATGGTGTCATATAATGAAGGGACATGGGTTAACAGGATTGATTTTTGTCTTTGCATCTTGATCCAAGACTGTGGCGAGCAAGAGGGGCTTTATGACTGTCGTCCATGTGTCGTTGCGCCCATGTATGGCAACCGGAAAATAAGTAATATTTATTTGGTATGCATTCAAGTTTCAAGTCCTGTCATCAGATGACATATTCAACTGGCCACTGCATTCCAATGTGCCGCTGCTGCGGTGCCGCTGCTGCGTAGACGGCGGTCGTCAACTCAACAGTAATTTGTTTCTGCACTCATCCCCATGCCCCTGAGGCCAACACAAAACATCACCTGAAAAAGGTGAAAAGCAAAAAGTAAAACACCAAGGTGCCTAGCCGCCAACACCCAAAAATGTTGCCCTCAATCATTAGATTGAATATGAAAAAAGAAGGGTCTGGCCGGGGATTGAACCCGGGACCTCTCGCAAGCTTTGCTTTAGGGTTTGCCCTAAGCGAGAATCATACCACTAGACCACCAGACCAAGCACGGGATGCGAACCCCGTATTATGCTGTGGGAAAAGGTGGGTTTATTGTTGGTTATACGTGTACGGCTCTACACTTGCTCCGCCTTGTAGCCTGTCAATAAACCAAGCCACTTGGATTTGAATTCAGCATTGCTTCAACCTATGCATTCTACAATGCTTGATTATACATGGCGTCCGCCCTGACCCACGTCGTCACCCTTCTTGATACCTTGGCTTTGTCCCCCGCTGGCATTCATGCCCTCTATTCCGACCCCTTGCTCCTTGAGCCCTTCTGGCATCTCGGCCGTCTTGTCCGCCCTGGAAACCTTTGGTGTCTGCGTCCCGTCAGCGGATTTGTGCTAGTGCAGCTAGCGCATCTGTGGTATGCGGCGGCTTTCACCTGCTGCGACTTACGTCGACTGAACCCACGCCGTGGGCAATGTTGTGTCCTGCCTCCTCAAAGGGGCCGTTGTGACTTGATCCGTCTCCGGGGCGAGGCATTGTGTTGGAGTCTATCTTGGTGGTTTGGCTCTTGTACAATTTACAGCTGAACTGTTCCACAAGAGCGTACTGCTACATGGGCGCAATTGATGCACTTTATATGTCTGAGCTGGATGGACGACGTCATTGTCGCCAACACCCGTGGCGTGGCGTGGGGCTGGGCGATTATCGCGGAGCAAAAGACTCCTCTGACGTCAAAGGACCCTATTGACATGGAGATTTTGTCTTGTTTAATGTGGAGAGATGACGATGGGACGTGGCCCGTCTCCGGTGGCAAGCGATCCGTCAACAACATGACAAGTCAAGGTGTGTATTACGTATACTCTGTTGACACACATGGCCATGGCGAGGGAACCTTTGCGTACCAAAATCTGCCGCTACTAATCCAGCGACCCGGCCAACGCAACTGCGCTGAACCTCAAGTCGTCGCCCTCCCTCTCCAAAAACTTGAAAATGCCCAGGCTCAGTGCCCTTTCGCTCAGCATGTCCTCGTTCTCGTGCAACTCCCCACGCTTGATGGGGCCCTTGCGTCGCCCGTCCAGCTCCCACAGGGCGCCGTCGCTGCCCTTGACAAAACACACGTAGTGCAGATCAACGTCGTCCTGGGCATCAGGCGCTGCTGTGTCTCCCGCAGAGGCGGCCTCCCTGTGGACTGCGGCTATGGCGGGGGTCGTTTCGAGGACCGAGGCTCGTTGTTGAGGGGGGAGAGGAATGGACTTTTTGAGCACGTCGTCGAGGATCGAGCCCTGTTCTGAAGTTGCGCGTCAGCGAGGCGGGTGGCGTTTGTAACAAGGCAGGGAGGCTTTTTGCTCACCGATAAAGTTTCTGGCAGGGCCGTTGGAAACGGCATGCAAGAGACCCATCATGCCGCAGGCGTTGCGGATGGTCTGCCTCCACCAGATGACGGGCTCCTGCTCCCCGGCGCCCTTGTACTCGTCGACGGTGTTGTCCTCTGCCATGCGGTGGCTTTCGTAGACGGCGCTCACGGGGAATACGAGCAGCAGGGCAAGCGCGGGACTGGGGATGAACGCGAGCAGGTCTGGGTCCGTGAGGGAGAAGACGTCGTGCAGCTGGAGAGCCTCCGAGACGCCGAGCTTGTGGATGAGCTTGGTCATGAGCTCGGGGTTGGCTTCGAGGGGGATGAAGGCCGGAGCCCCTCGCTCGGGGTCTGGATTCGTCGTGGCAGACATGGCAGACGGTGACGGTTGTCGGTTGTCGGTTGACGGATTGACGGATTGAGGCAGTCGGCATCTTCCTGCCAACTTAACATGAGCTTAAGCAGCTTTGAGCTGGAGCTAGAGGTGGGGAAGGGGCGGATGGTGGGGCTCCATGACGTCGCTTCTCTTGTCTCAGGCACTGAATAAATTCCACTTTCAGCCGGCGACAATTCTTCATATCCTGGTGCCCTATCCTATCCTATAGCTTCCTTGGACGTGGTTCGACAATAGGGGGCAAAGAATTCGGCCACCTCATGAGTTAGCCTCGTACCGTACCTATATTTTCCTCGCCTTAGCTGCTGTCGTTTAGCAACTTGGACACTTGACCTATGAATAAGCCAAACAAGGCAAGAGGGCAGCAATAGAGATTGCAATAAAGAGTCATTAATCTCAAGTAACATCTCTCCGCGCTTCATTTAATTCGCACAACTCTTGAGCTAGTGGGTTCCATGACTGAGCCCAACCGCAGCAGGAGTGTAAGCCAGAGAGACAGAGGCCAAACAACACACAACACCTTCATCAAGTGAATGAAACACAATCTATCCGCAAACCACCGATCCCTGCATCTGATAATGGAGAACAAACTGCCCACTTTTGGGTATTGTTACAGGTCCACCAACTTTTACTTGGTTAATCCGCCTTGATCTCGCGATACTCAAAAAAAAAATTAAAAATTGACCGCCACAACTTTCAACCATAAGCGACAGCGCTGACTATCCAACACACAGCGAGCCGGATGTATAACCAAATTCGGCAAGAAAAAAAGAACATGAAGAAAAAACTCACAAACCGACAGGAGCGTCCCTGTTCAGCCCTACGCCTTGGCTGAGCGACTGGTTCGGCGGCCCCTGGTCTTGGGCGCAGGCTTCTCATCAGCAGACTCATCGACAACCGCCTTCTTGACGGATTTGCGGATCGGCTTTGCCACCTCCTTCGCCTTTGCAGCTTTAGTTGTCTTTGGCACAGCCTTGGACTTTTTGCCTGCGGCAGGAGTATCCTCCTCCTCCTCCTCTTCATCTTCGCTCTCATCCTTGACAGCTGCCTTTCTGCCACGTGAGGACTTTGCAGGAGCAGCCTTGGCTTTGGCAGTCGATACAGGGGTATCATCTTCCTCTCCATCTTCGCTCTCATCCTTGACAGCTGTCTTTTTGCCACGCAAGGTCTTTGCAGGGGCAGCCTTGGCTTTGGCAGTCGATACAGGAGCCCCGTCCTCTTCCTCACTATCGTGCTTGGCCGCCGTCTTCTTGCCACGAGAAGGCTTTGCGGGAGCAGCTTTAGTGGCCTTGGATGCCTTTGCTGTCTTGGACTTTTTTGTCTTGGGCTCCTCATCATCATCATCATCACCCTCATCGTCTTTCTTCAGAGGGCGCTTGGCCTTCTTTTTGGCCGGCTTGGCATCCCCCGAGTCCTGCATTGATTAGCAACACGGCGTGGTGCATTATACACAAATACTTGGCCTTACATCTTCGGTCTCCTCAGCGATGGCTTTTTCCTTGGCAGCCTTCTGTTTGGCCGTCAGGTGGATGCCTTTTTCCCCAGGCTTGTTTTTCTCAGGGTCCTTTACAACACCAGTCAGCGTGCTACTCTCATCTTCCCATGTACGAGTTCAAGGGCGGACGTACTCCTTTAAAGTCCCCGGGGTCAATGAAGGCCTGTGTCACACACCGGCGAACCTTCTCTTTTACGTCGGGGTCACTATGCTTCGCATCAGCTGCCGTTGACTGAGCCATGAATGAGCCTTGGGGAACAAACCTCAGCTCCTCGTATCCGTCAATGGTGTCAAAGTCGAAATTGCCATTGCCATCATCGCACGCCTCCTTGAGATTGAGCAGCTGGGCTCCCGAAACACACCCCCTGGAGAGCACGAGTTAGCAACATGGCCGCCAAGTGCGTCGCAATGAGAAGAATGTACCAGTGCTTCCAAGACCAGCTCCCATGTTCTTGGATTTCCACCCAGCTTCCGAATCGAATCTCGCCTTTGAGGATCTTCACCTTTTCCTTGCCGCACACAGTGTCCTTACAGCCTGCCCTGTTGTTGGGCGAAATTTCTATTCGCGTGTGAGCGGATTGCCCGATATGGCAAAAGTGAACAATGGAGGCTAGTCATACCAATGCGATATTGAGGCATATTGTAGGTCGTCTGATGTGTGAGTTGCGTTGTTGCACGACGTTTCTCCCACGTCGACGTCTTCGTCAAGACGTGCGATAGCCAGCGCTGTTGGACAAGGGGCGTCTGATCTGTTGCCGGGCCCACCGCTCGCTCGCGCACTAGCTTGCTGAAAGAGCTCAGTGCGACGCCGTGGCAAAAGGGTCGAATGCGACAGGAAGCAGCTGGAAACAAAAACCGACGCGCTGAATTGGATGGAAACCGCTGGGGAGAAGAGTCGGCAACAGGCAACAGAGTTTGGGTGTGGGAAGAAATTGACAGAAATCCACAAGTCACGTCAGGCTTTCGCAGGTGGCAGATTGGACAACCAAGAGAGCGTGCTGAGCGAGCACTAACAGTCTGGTGCACTGCGCTGCCTGGGCAGGCTGGAGCTGGGCGCCCCGGGGGGCGGCCAGCGCGGCACTTGCCTCCAGGGTCAGGCCACTCAGTGCACATGCACAGTCGCGTCTGCACTACTTGTCGCGTCTGGCGTCCCCTTGTGCAACATGACACCCATTCGACCCGCCATTCACTGCCATCCCACACATGTGTCTTCTTCGCATTCAACACGCTTGATTCACATCGCAGGTCGTTCAGTATATATTCAATCTCCGTTAAAAACGCCAGTGTATCCATGCCCGATGAACTTCGCCACCCCAACCCGGAGAAATATATCGGTGCCCTTGGCTACAAAAATGGACACCATCCAATGTACATGGCTGTCAGGTTTCTCGGATCAACAGCCTGCTTGATGAGCTCCTCCACTTGGCCCTCGACACTCAAAGGAATACTCTCATTTGGCAACAGTCCCCTGACTTTTCTCTTGATGCTGTCCACTACGCTTTGTGGCTGCAGCCTGACACTTGCGTCCCCCCTCCTCGACATCTTTTTCTCCTTTTGCAAATCCAATGTTGGGTCGTATATGAAGGCTTCCAAAATGGTCATCAGCGTTTCCTCTTGTTGCCGCAAGATGCTCAGTGTGAGCTCCGACGACTTTCTAAACGGGCCTTCGTATCCGTATATACCCATTGCTGCCACCATGTTGTGCGTCAGGCGAAAGGGAACCCGTTCGGGCTTGGCAAAGGTCAGACCCTTGTCGAACAAGCAGTTGAAGTCGACGTGAAATATTCCGCCGTTGCCTTCTTCCAAGTTGACGTTTTCACCATGTCGGTCGCCCAGGCCCAATATAGTCCCTACCATGGACATGACCGCACAAGATCTGGTATACTTGAGACGAGCCGCAAACCACACCGATGGGCTTGGAAACTGTTGAATAAACCATAGCGGAAGCAAGGGAGGGAACCGCCCCAGCACATCGTCCGTGAATATCCGTATTTTGTTCTCCGACCCCGAGGCCTCCTCCATCAACTGCCTCAGCGTAGCGTAGTCGGGGTGGATTTTCTGTGACGCATACAGGCTCAACAGGATGTCTCTCATCGTCTTAATACCAGGCACCCACTCGATGATGCCACACTCCTCGTTCAGCGGGACAACTGCGTATGTTCGGATATACAGTTGTCGCCTGCTGGATTCTGCGTCCCTCTTCAGGGAGCGATTGATGATGCCATTGAACTCCATCAAACGCTGGTCAGTGCGAAGATCGTCCTTGGGCTTGATCAGCAGCATGTAACTCTTGCCATCGGACCCCCGGGCAGTCAGCCGTCTCGGTTTTGCAAGCGAGCTAAGCACTAGCACGTCGTCTAGGAAGCATTCAATGGTGACGACATCCCGTGAGAATGCGTCGTGCTTTCTTACGTGCTCCGATACAGCGGGCAGTGTGGCTATCAGTGAGCTTTCCACCGGCACCACCAGGGGACAGGGTGTGCACCTGTGCTGGAAGCGGAGATCTCGCGAAAGGCTGGCCTTGACTGTTTTGTTTCCGGTGAAGTCGCCATTCTGACAGGCCAACAGAAGCTGCTCGGCTAGCTTTTCACCCGTCCTGATGAGGTATTTCAAATCGTAGGATGTGCCACCCACCTTTTTCGAAATGCCTCTCAGAGCTTGCAAGATTTGTGCGCCCCTTGCCCTTCTCTCGGATGCTTGCTTTGTGGTCATGATGCCAATAATGCTCCAAAGCGCCTGTCTTGGATGCGCCTCAACAACTTTGGCTACAATGTGCGTAAGACGCTCGAAAACCGCAATGTTTGGATGGGCAATACGAGCCACGATTTGTGGCAAGGCCGTGTAGAAGATATACGCCGGTAGTCGAGCGATATACTTGTCCAGGAAGGCATGAAGCTGGTTGAGTTGCTCAACTCGTCGTCTGTGTAGTTCTCGTGAGAGCGATGCTTTCCCCTCGGGGGCCTTGTCAACCTGCGCACCTAGATCCAACCAAAGAGTCAAAATTCTTGGCAAAGTTTGGTAGAGGTATTTTGTTCCCGAATTCAGAGACCGCAGGTAATTCTCAATGACCAGTCTGGCGATTTCACCAGTCACATAGTTGTCGCTTTGATCGTCGACTTTGAGTGGCTGCTCCGCCTCGAGAATCTTTTTATAGTGCCGGCCGAGATAGTAATGTCCCTTCTCCCAAGTAGAGTACGTTTTGGGGGGCTGTTGATACCTCTCCCGCAGTGCGACTGCATGAGATTGTCCAGCAGCATCCAGCCACTTTGCGAGAAGCAACTGCGCTCGGGCTGTCAGCAATTTTTGTTGAGGGTTGAGCTTGGATGCCCCGGCTGTTCCAGTGCTTGTCAAGGAGCCTGTCTGTGTCATGAACTTGTTGCGCTCAATGGCACCTTGCAGCATCTGAATGGCTTTTCGATGATGATTGTCTCTCCACAACAGTTTAGCATTCTCAATCGTTGCAGAGTCATCGCCTAGTCGCAAGGCATGTAGGACCGCATTGAACGATTGATGCAAAGAATTTGATTTACGAGCGAGCCTCGCGCTTGACAACCAGAGGCCAGATATATCCAGGTCTGCAAACGTTGGTCTACACAATTCCTGTTAGCAATATTGTATTAGTCAACAAGGCGCAATCTTGTTCCATACCTTGACAATTCCATAGCGGCACGTCTTATGCCAAGAAGGTATTGCTTGTCGGTAAACTGGCCGCCAATAAGTGCCAAGCGCCCCTCTAGTAGATTCAGAGTTTTTCGCCGCTCATTTTCATTGCCGGGTTTTGTTTTGACAATGACCTCTAAATCTGTGAGCACGTGGCACCTCAACAAAATCTCATGTGCGGAATTCAGCGATGCTGTAGCGGACGTGGTCATCGACGAAGCTATCCTGTCTTGCATGCTCCGAATAGCCTTGTCGAATGAGTCGGAGCCATATTGACGGTATAAAGCATCAAATAAGCAGGCGACAGACATGTTGAAATCTTGTGCGAGGTCTTCTTGAAACCTCCCCGTAAACTTGGCTAAGCTTTCCCATCGGCCAGTTACCCAAGCCGCCTCCACAGCGAATGGCAAGATTTTATTTTCAGCTGAAGGGTCGGTCTGCATACCCTCAACGTGATTTAGAAGAACATCTGACGAATGGTCAATAAATATATTGCTGAAACCACAAGTAATGGTGACATACCATGTTGCCCGGCTTGCTTCAAACAGTTGAGAAGCTCTACCTGAACCTCTGTGTTCCGAGGATTCTCGGCTAACTGCATCTCATACCATGTCTGGGCCGATGTCCATCGACCGGCCTTTTTATGGCTCAAGATTTGTTGATTGATATCGAGTGCGTGGAGCTGCGAGGATATGCCTTCTAGGCCATCAGGTTCGTCAATGTTGGCATAAATGTCTTGAAGCTTCTCCAATAGCCTATTTCTTTCTCCTGGCTCTTGCTTCTGCTGCCCCATCTTCTGTGCATGCTGTTCAAGATGGAAGAGAGCCCGAGAATATTCGTTGCAATCGGCGGCTCGCTGTGAAATGAGCTCTGCTGGTATTTGATCCAGCACACGCTGTATTCGCGCGACACTCTCTTTGCCCTCTGCAGACAGTCTTCCAGATGCGCGCTTCTTTTGAATCCAACGCATAGCATAGTCGAGGCAGAGAAAGACGGCCTAGGTCACAGTTTAGTAACAAGATGAGAAGCGATATCAATCTTCACTTACATGACAGAAACGCTTTATTTCCTCTCGCTCCAAGTATGATGCGTCATCAGTAGGGTGGTGATTTAAAACGGCCAGCAGCTCATTGACTATCTGGCCCTTCTCATCATTACTGCTCCGCGAGCCGAGCAATATGTGCAAAACTAAGTAGGGTAGGAGGAATTCCGCAGTTGACAGATCCTTGACGCGGATCACACGCATAAGAGGCTCAAACAGTAGCTCGGCATGATGGTGCTGGCCTTTTCTCAGCATGTCGATAACAAATGACCGAAGCCAATTGCCATACGGTTTGCCGGGATGGAAAATAGGGTACTCCACGGTGACGGGTAGCATTGGGGCAACCATGTACCGCGAAGACAGGAAGGGCGTCATAACCTCTCGAGCGTGATCAGGGAGGGCAATCCATTTCCTGTAGATTTCGCTTGCGCCGAGCATACCAGTCTCATTCATGGCACAAGCTGCCCGAATATCACACTTGTCAAGCAGCTCTTGTATGGCATAGGAAAGGAATCCTTGGAGTTTGGTATCAGTGGCCGACAAGAAAGACGGAACCAAAACTTCCTGTAATAAGAACAGCCCGAAGTCAGTGAGCTCCTCCGATGCTTCAAAATTGTTCAGCACAACGATGGATCGCTGCTCCCGAACAGTTTCAACCTGATTGGAATCTAAGCATCCGATAAGCCCAATGCACTGAACACAAAGTCGAGTGATTTGCAAATGTATCCCGCTGTATTTGCAGGCGCAGTCCAGAAGTGACCTCATCACTGTAGTGATGGCGTTGTCTGGCCGCTGACTCACGGCGGCGGCATACAAGGCACCCTGATTTGCCCTCAAGTACGGACAGAGCTCATTCAAAGCATGATGTACGACGCCAGCGTTGTCGTGGCCAATCCTTCTTGCAAACACCTGAAGTGCTTCTTCCATTGAAAGGATTGGGCGCATCGAATTGAGACTTTTCTCAACTTGCTCAAGACCCTTGCAACTTGCCAGCGAAGGGAGTTTGTTGATGTGCATCTCGACCATTGCACCATGCTTATCTAGCAAGGATAGAAGCATCCCTTTGGCAATAGTTGCGGTCGTGGCGTTCATCGTGCTCCAATAATGATCAACAATGAAGAAGGTGGTTTCCAGCAAGGATTCAACGTCGTCTTCTTCCAAATGTGTGAGCATTGCCGCCCAGCAGGAAAAGCAGTGCTCTCGTAGGGGTTCTTGAGCAATAGCAGCGAGAAGGCAAGCCGAAATCTGCACGCATTAGATCACAGTATCGTAAACTCGAGGATAACGCAACATACCTGTGGCCTGGCAATTCGTGCATAATGCTTGGAAACCTTGATCAACATCTCCAAGGCACCGATGCTACTTCTTTGCTCCACAATGGGAGGCTGCAGGTAAACCGAATCATTAATAACGTCTGTTAGACGAGCCATGAGACCCAACACATGAGACTGCAGAAAACGGCCAATGACGTTGCCTTTTTTCCCCTTTGAGTCCTGGTTCGCACTGGGGATGGTGGTTGCCATCAAGTGGAGAGCCCGATAAACCTATTCAACATTAGACTTGTACTTGAAGGATACCTTCGGCTAACTTGCCAGGGATTTTTTTGTTTCATCTGCGTTTGCCGCTGTCTTGAGCAACTCCATCGTGATCAAAACGGGTTCTGACTGTAACAAGTCAAGAAGCGAAAGTGAGTGAAAGTGAGGAGACAGTTCATCCAGGCGAGACTTGGTAAATTTTTCAATGTCACCAGTGTCCTGAACCAACAGCAGTGCCAACATTGCCGCGAGATTCGGTCCATCCATCAGCGGCATCCACGTGTCTGTTTCTTGGCGGGCTTCGGTGATTTTTTGAATGACATCTTGACGCTTGTCGAGTACCAACCATGGTATTGCATGGGTCTGTATTAGCAGTAGAAGTTCGTTGACAGATATTTGCAGTAATTCCGCAATAGCGCGGCTTCGTTGAGGCCGTTGGATCATGTCCTTTGTCGTCATATAGGCAAGGCTTTTCCAGAATGGCTCAAAAAGTCGTCTCGGAGTTGTATTTCGAGCCTCTGAAAGGTTGAGAAGCTCATTGAATGCGAAAGCAGACACGATGTTGTTGTTGCTGCCAAGATACTCGACCAGCTTGATCAAGACCAGATTTAGCTCGTCTTCTGAGGCCACGCGACCAACTTGACCCCAAGCTAGAATCCGTGTTTCCACTAGATGTGGCGGGTCTTGGTCAGATGTTGACTTGAGCAGAGCGATCGTGGTTTTTCGATTTCTAGCAAACACCTCTTCATCAACACTGCTTGCAGATTTCGTGGTCATGAAGGCACAAAGAGTCCTTCCAGCGGCGACTCGAAGTTCTCTAATCGAGCTATTCAATGATTGCAGACACCATTGGCCTGGACCAGAGGTGTCTAGACTCAAGAAAGCTGCGTCTTCGCAATGGGCCACAAGTCTTCTGAGCCCTATCATGGCAACAATCCTTGGCTGTCTCGATTCAAGAAAGGAAGAAAGCTGGATGAGACTTGCGAATATTGATCGAGAAGCCGCTTTCGTGGCCTGTAATTCTACAACTGGCCATGACTTGCCACCGAAATCGCATATTGGACACTGAGTTTCGTCTGTAGACTGCGCGGCAACTTCTCCGAAGCCGTCACAGAAACAAGACAGCCTTGAAAGCAGATCCAAAACGAGGCTCTGACCTCTACTGGGAAGTTTGGCGAAGTTCTCTCTGGAAAGGGTTAGCTGCAGGCCAAGAGTCAAAGAAAGTTGTATAAAGAATGGAACTTGCAGAAATAGATCTTCAGGGATCAAGGCTGGTTCATCGCCTGTCCAACCCATGTCAAATGTCTCGTATATAGCCTTGAAAAGACTCAATATTGGATCAGAGTCTGGAGGGGTAACTCTTCGTCTTTTTGCGCCAGAATTTGAGGAAGAGCTATGGCCATAGCTGAGATGGAGACTCTCCACTGACTTTTTTACTTCTTCATCCTGAAAATGGGATGGACTTGTGTCCTCATCAAAAGTCTGTTGTGGAGCTGCGTAGATGACTTGTCGTAGCAAATGCGTACATCGCTTCAATTGTCAGTATAATCGTAGTTATATCGCAGAGATGGCGCATAGTTCTTCTTACCCATATGTCCGTGCCCTCCCCAATCGATTCATGTTGCGACGAAAGCAAAGTCAACTCTTGAACCAACTTTGAAGATGCCATACGCCCGATGGAGTATGATCCCAATGTAGCCCCAGCTATTTCTAGAAGCGCCCGGCAAAAAAGCCGCCTGGCACTTTGGCTCTGCTCATCCGGCCGCACCAAAGCATCCACACAGGACACCATTTCACTGCATAACAAAACCAGGAGAGCATGCGACTTATCTTTGAATGCATCCGTTAAATATCCCCCGGCGTCCAGCCCATGGGACATATTGAGTACAGTTTGTATGATGGGAATGGGGGAGCTGGAGTCCTCGACATGCCATCTTTTTTGAACGTTCCTCAGGTCAAGCCATGAGTCCAGAAGCCAGGGGGCGGTCTGTGACAGTGAGGCCAAGGAAAACAAGGCAGAGTCATGCTTAATAAAGGGATACGCGAGTACCTGGGTCAAGCTTATGATCTGTCGTACTGCATGGGTTGGAGAGGAGACCCAGTATGTAATTCTTGAGTCAAACGAGACTTCCCCTAAGACCTGACGAAGCGTCGACTGGGAAGGAAGTTGGATAGGGGCAAAAGCGTTCGGTTGGGATGGATCAAGCGAAAGGCTTTGTAACTGATCTATCGTTTCTAGGGCGAGTTAGTCCAATTCTATGGTTCTTTCTGCCCCAATCAATGGTGAGGCCAAGGGGAGGCAAAGGCGAGCCACATACCAGAGACGCAGGCTCGCAAGTAGAGACTCATCACAGGCCCAATCGCCCATAGCTCGTCTGTACGAGATATTAAAAGAAGCAAATACTGTAGCAAACCCTCGAAAGAGCCCTCTAATTCTTCGAACAAGGCATGGCCAATGAATCGGAAGAGATGTGGCAACAACCAAACCCACAGCGGCTCGGTGCCTCGCTGTAGCAGCGTTCCCGATGTATTGGTATGCAAAAGTACAGAAGGGGTTTCTGTGATTGTATATCTCAGGAATTTTATTGCCTTGAGAGCTTCGGCATGGGCATGCGCTCGATTTATGAATGGGTCTTCCAATTTTATGCCTTCCAAAGCCAGGCGACAGTATACGTAAATGAGCATATGATTGTGTTCGACTCGATCGGCCTTACTCCTGAGCAGCTCTGGATGGTCCTTTATCAACTCAATTGTGGCAAAAAAACCCTTTATTTCGTTGCTTTCGTCCGATCTCGAGGACTTGGTCGAGGTTGATATGTTCTCGACAAGCTGGGCGGCCAAAGTCGAGGGTGGCGGACCTTCCCCCGAGGCGACAGCACCGCCATGTTGACCTAGCGGAGCTGTATTCCCACGGGAGTTTTGTGCCATCTTCCCCTGGGCATTATGTTGGCTTGGAATAGGTTTTGTCCTGCAGCAAAATTTCAGACTGGACGGTCGTCGTTCGCTAGGAGACGCGACGATCCTCATAGTGGGAGACGCGTTATCACGTGACTCGTCGTTAATGGGACATCCCAGTTTCACCTCGGACATTGTCATCCATGAGTATCTGGAAAGCGAAAATGTCTGTCTTAGCATGAACTTTTGGACCACAATAAATACATAGTATGCCACTTGAAATCTGCACTATTCCTTATTCTTACTTCTTGCTGATACTGCCAATACGCGTCGTGGAACTTGCGACGGCCCCCCCTGGATTCTTTTCGAACCCGGTGCAAGATGCCATGTGTGTGTCCATTAACAGCCATTGCCACATTGTGAATCCAGATGCCGTGGTAGGTATTCCCAGTGGAATTTGGAGTTGATCACAAGAAATCTTACTTGATTAATGCAGATCCCGTGTCCTGCTTACATCTTGACCTTTTGGTGCGCTCACCTGGTCATCCGCGTCTATCTGTTCCAGCCGCCTCGAATTTTCCTGAACAAAAACCCCAAAAGCACTCTGCAGTTCTTATACGTGACCGTTCCGACATAGTTCTCCGTGCTGCTTGGAGAAATCTTGTCCCTCAATGGCCGGGGTTCTACTCAACTCCGAGGCCTCACCGCTCGTATCGTACTGTAAGAGCATCGTGTGTCATGCCTACAGACTCTTTAGCTTTTGGCGCCTTCAAATTAGAAACTCTGCCGACTCACCTCCTAGCTTGACTTTATAAGTGATCATGGCTGAACCGTAGGTAGCCTCTATCCCACCAGTCAAGCAATAGTACCTGTGATCACCAATCCGTGTCGTCCCCGCCGCAGTCTTGGTGGACATTGGGATCTGGTCGAGGTTCAGCGACAGCTTCGCAATGCATATTGCTCTGTGGTCGCAATGAACCGGTGGGACGGGATCATCGTTGCAGAAAATCTCAATCTCCGTTTGGGGCGCGGGACCAGACGAAACCGGTATATCGCACTGGTAGTCAATAATGGTAGGTTTTCCCTCGGAGTACGACTCGCCCTTTGGTGCTTTAGTGAGAACTCGGGATAATCCGAAGGGGACTATCAACAGCATCGTGCATACCTTTCTGATGAACCAGCACATCTCGGCAACAACCATTATGCGTTCCTTCTGGGACCAAATCCTGTTTTTCTTTTAGCGCCTGTTCCTGGGCAGAAATCGGACATACTCACGCTTCTTTAGGATCATGTCGCATCATGTCATATGCAGTCATAAGACAGGTGCCGTACGAGCGCCTTGCTATTCTTGACACAATTTGCACCTGGCTCAAGCTGGGATGATAATGGCCCAAGCCGTGGATCGCCGCCCCCTTTACAACGGCAATCCAGCCGTTGTCGGGCTGAAGCACGGGGGTGTCGCGAGAAAGGGCTGCCTTTATTTCAGACTTTAGGTATGAGCTCTGGCCGAAGCCACCGACAAGTATCACGGCGGCAACATCTTTGGCGACCAAGCCAATCTGTTCTTTGATCAGGCAAATTATGTCCTTCATAATTGGGGCGAAAATTTTAGACTTCATGTCGGCTTGCGAGATGGTGAATCGGTTGCGCTTCAGGCCTAAACTCTCATCAACGCGGATGCTGAGAGGTTCCCCCTTTGGGGTGAAGTCCTTTTTGAACTGTACGAACTTCAGCATAACGAACGGCGCGAATTATGCAGCGATTCTCTGTACCCACCGATTCAAATTCTGCAACTGCACCCACCAGGCGGTCGTCTGTCCAATACTTGTTTCCGTGCGTTTGCTTGAGCAATCTTCGAAATCTCTTGTTCAGCAGTGCTGAGCCGCATTTGCCGCCGGTGCCCTCGGTGATTTCCTTGACGGCCACGCTGCCAGAACGAGATACCTCGTATGATATCAGGTCAACTGTGCCGCCGCCAGCATCGCACAGCACGAAGCTCTTGCCAGGTTTGAGTACCGATGGGCCCAGGTGCTTTATAGTGTATAGAGCAGCAGCTTCCTAACCAAGTTAGCCGACGAGAAATTTCGCCGAGGGGCTGTATATCGTACTGGTTCTGAAATGAGATGAATTCTTTTGTTGCCGCAAAAGCCGGCCATGGCGGCGGCGCGTTCGGTGGCTTGTTTGGCCGTGTTGGACCATATTGCTGGCACGGTCACGACAAACTCCATACGAGTCATCTTGACAACGCTACGCGACAGGTTCTTCTCCAATATGCTGATAAAATGGTCATGCAGGCAGGAGAGGTAGACCCTTGCCAGCTCCAGCGGCGTCTCTCCATCCCCGCTTGGTGTGTCCGGCTCGTCCAGTTTCCTACCAAGTGTGAGAAACTATAGCTCTAGGTTCTGTCCACAATGCTACGAGAGCTTTGAAAACACACTGACAATTTGAAAAAGCGATGCCGTTTGGCGTTGCTTGGAATCTGGAAGCCCCATTGCCATCCGGTGGCCACCTTTCGCAGCTCCGTGGGCACTTTGAGACTGTTTTTAGAGCCGCCAATTGATGGCCAGGTTGTAACGACGTGCTGGACATCAGGCTAATAAAAGGTCAGTGTTGGGGAGTGTTGGGGAGTGTTGGGGGGGTGCTGTTGGTGCACCACGGTGGCTTACTCGACTTGTCTCGGCCCAGGAGACTCCGGAATACGTTGTCCCGAAGTCTATTGAAACGATTATCCTCCTTGCATCCATTCCGGTGCTCCAGGGGCCGCCTGAATCAATGAAAGGAAATATTGTCGACGGGCCTCTTTCAAGGATCAATGCAGGCCAGTCTCCGTGACTACCCGCGTACGATCCAGTGCCGTCTGTCTGTACGGCAGTAAGCAACCGCACGCCAAATAAGAAGGGGCACGGGTTACCTCGACGTCCTTGCGCTTTTACTATATGCGGTATCTGCTAGAGAAACTGAAACGGCCCGGGGCCTTTAATTCTTTGCGTGGGCTGCAAGCGGTGCTTAGAGTGGGCCAACTATCGAGGCATTGATGCCCAGCAAAGAGCCCAAGTCGTCGCGTTTGTAAAAAGTTGCGGTTTGTTGTAATATGGCATGTGCCCCAGGCCCGGTGGCGGCCAGGTTTCAGCGAGAAGCGTTATATATAACCACTTTCTCGCCCAAGCAGTTCAGTTTGGCGCCCAGTCTATGCAACTCTATTCGGGCGAGCTTCGGTGGAGAGTGACGCATCTTGTGCAGCACGATGCCCTTGGAGGATCCCGGTTTGCCAACTAATCAGCATTGTTCTCGCACAGTTATAATTGCAGCTCAGCGAAAAAGGTCCTGTTGAAACAAGGAACTCCATGCGAACACTATTAAGCTGCATTCAGAAATCATCAGCTGCCAGTCTGGAAGCCCAAATGGCCGAAGACAGCCCTGCGACAGGCACGCAAGGCACGCAAGGCACGCAAGGCACGCAAAAGAGTCTCCAACAGCTACTGGAAGATGAGAAAACGCTGCGCAGCTTCACCGAACAGGTCTTGGACTGTCGGCAAATCGAGCTTGAAGTCTCCGAGGTGGAGAACAAAAGGCTGCTCAAGCAGGTTGAACAGCTCAGCAAGGAGCTGTCCGAGGCAAAGGAGCAGCTCGAGACAAAGGACCGCAACTTGCAAGAGGCCGGCGATCACATCTTTCGACTCCAATCAAACCGCGAGGACATTACCGAGTCGGATGCGCGGGAAGGCTACAAGGCGCTCTGCGACAAGATCCAACGATGGGTCGAAAACAGACTGCCTGCGACCCTGGAAGCCGTGTCGTCGGCAAACGTTAGGAAACCTGCGCCAACACAAGCATCCAAGTTTCTCTCCCTGCTCCGTGAACCCGCGAAGAGATGCCTGTCCGTGCACCACGGCGACGAGCACCACGTGGTGGCTGCCATCATGTACTATCTCTGGCTGGCCTTCTTTTCAAAGCCCTTCTACTGCCCCCTGGACGACTCTGCCCAGGATTCCACGCTGTTGTGGATTCTTGGTACCGAATCAGCAATGGCGAAATCCCGAGGTAAGAGGAAGCGTTTCGTGGTCGGAACCACGGTAGAGCCTTTGCTAACTGGCGAGCTTTGACTAGATGCCGGGCATTGTCGCGAATGGAGAAGCGAAACCCTCGCTGCATTGACGGCCCAACGATCTTTTAAATCTAGACGAGAGTCATACATTAATCTAATTGCCAAGGATCTATCATCATATCTAACAGCTGTATTCCCCAAAATAGCCTTCGTGGAGCTCCAGAGCTCGCTGCGAAAGGCCGTGGTGCAGCCCGCAGCCGACCTCGCCCACAGATTTCATACATCCGCCAACATATTCTGGTTGAAGTGGCCCTTGAAGACGGCCAGCACGCGACTCGAGGTATACGAGTGCTCCAACCTGGCGGATGGCGGCCGACTCCTCGACCTCAGCGGTACATCACCCGAGTCTCCTAGCCGACGAAACACCAGATATCTGTTTGACATAGCGCCTGGACTCTTCGTGGAGAGGATAGAGGGTGGGAGGAAGCAGCCGCTCAAGTCCATCTGTCGGCCAAAGGTACTGATACATAGCAGCGAGAGTCAGGTCACCCACAGAGCAACGCTGTTGACCTGGCTGTATAGTGCCACACGAGATGGCTTGCCAAATGTACAATCGAGAGGGTAGCAGTAGCTCTTGGGGGGAATCAAGAGACACCGACTCCCGGAAACGCGAGATGGTCTTTCAAGTCTTGAACATGTAGCGGCTTGGTGGTTTCAACTTTCCACTCATGCGTTGACTTCTGTGCCCCGCGGTGAATTGTGTCTTGTATGCGTCGACGTGTTGTCCCAAGCATCCGAGTCTGGTACAAAGGGGCGGATGCAATTCCTAATATAGTCGTCGTCCATGCCGAGCGACGTCGCGTCCTTGAGTCCGCGGTTGATTCGGTGGATATACTCTTCTCTGGGGCTGCTGTCCACCACATGCGCCATGCTTATGTACACCAGCACATTGTCCGTCACCCTGTCGATGCAAACAGAAGTCTTGCGGTGGCTGTGCTTGGCAACCTTGCGCACGCTGCAAGGCCCGCCGCGGGCCACGATCCAGGGTACCGAGCGGCGATACAGCGAGCAGCAGGCCAGCCGCACCTTGACCTGCAGGTGCTGCTTCTCATATGCGCCCTTGGCCACGCCCTCGCTGATGTCGAGCTTCTCCTCGTCAGTGTCCTCAATTTCGTACACCAGGCCGTCGACCCAATGGCCCTCTGCATACACCACATTGGCAAATCCGCGCTCGTTGATTTGCCATCGGAAGTTGGGCAGGCGCCCAAGGCCAACGTATCTGCTATTGGGGCATCGGCGCTGCATCTGCTTCATGTGTAGGTTGCTGCCGTAAGCAAAGTAATACTTGGCGCGTCGAAGGTCGCCCGGCCTCTTGGGGCCCGCCGCTGCCTTTTCGACCATGGCTCTTCTGGGTGCGTGTGGGATCGAGATTGAGAATGAGTGCGTGCTCGCTTGCTGCTTGCTGTATTCAACATTCTGGTTGCGTCCGAAAGCGGGAAGTAGCTACGGCTGCGCCTGCCTGCCGGTGGAAGTGCGAGTCACCCGCTAGCAGAAACTTAGGAGTGAGAGAAAAGTGCCTCATCTGTTCAATAGCATGCCATTTTTAAAACATCACGTTGCTCGTGCTGGGGGCCTTTGAGCAAACCGGAGTGTTGGTGGTGGATCTCCCTTGCATGTGTTGGGCAGCAACATGTTCCCTCGTCTGTCGCTTTTGTTGCAACAAGCCCGGGGCACGGCCAATCGAGCATGTACACGTTGGAAGCGGCCAATCCTTCGTTTCCCACCGTCTTGCGGCTCGAAGGCCCGGGCTGACCATGACACGGCTTTGCCACGGTCAAAGGCAGCTGTGGTCCAACCGAACCCGTTGCGAAGCCAAGCATAAGTATCGGCCTGCATACCGAGTCACAACGTCCTGCTGGCCATCGGGCAACATGAGCATCGCGACCACGACGAGTCATTCGATCTGTTGGCGGGAGGTGCTCCGTTTGGGTGTTTGACGAGACAAGCCACAGCATCATAGTCCAGAATACCTGGCTCTTTTGTCGTGGGCCTGTTCGCGTTGGGCAGGGCTGTTTCAAGGTACCCGGCACAAAGACTTGTGACGTTTGCCGCCGTGTGGTGCTATTCAGCTTGACGCCTGTGTCTCAACTGCGAACCTGAGCCTTTTCCGTTTCGCTGCTGAAATCAAGGCACGCCGCGGTTGAATGGGCTCTGTTCAGCTCCTGTAATATGGTGCTTGTCTGCTTTCTGCCTCCTGAAGAGCAGCAGTGCACATGCTCTCTATATAATTTGAACCAGAGTTGACGACATTAACCTAGTCTAGCATTCAAGACAGTCTCAGTGTCAGATCGACTAGCAGCCATGAGACATTATAACTTTGGCGTCGAGATAGAAGCAATAGGGAAGCCCTATGGTGGCAGCGAGGCCTTTACAAACGTCGACTGGTACCGACAACTGGCCCAGAAGCTGCAGAACCGAGGAATCGATGCTGTCCACGATGATTGTTCGCGGTATAGCAAGCATCCAGAGTACTACGGCGGAAAATGGTTTGTCACTCGCGATGGATCACTCAAACGACCCCGCCCTTTCGGTTTGTCCATGCCAGCACTCAGCTCTTTTGATATTGGCAAGGGTTTATGGTGACTGACTTGTCCGCAGTATGCATGGAAGTCGTGTCCCCTCGCCTCGATACAACTCTCCACCTCACGCGTATCCTCAGCGAATTCTGGGAAGCAATGAGAGTACACTTCAATCCCCAACGTGACCCTTCCTGCGGCGGCCACGTCCACGTCACCCCCGTCAGTCGAAAGAACAAGTTCAAACTCAGCACACTCAAGAAGATTGCTTTTGCGGCAATCGTCTACGAAGACTTTGTGTGTTCCATTTTGCCTACCACCCGACTTGAGAACCAGTACTGCAAGCTGAACAGCAAGAGCGCTGAATCAGGCGTCTGCGAGGCATTGATGTGGGGGAAATCTACGGCCACTCTCAAACAAGTCGCTGCCGACATCAAGGCACTGCACAGTGAGACGGATATCTACCTGTATATGCAGGGTAACCGATACGTGCTTTGGAACTTTCAGAACATCTTTCCGCATCCGAAGACGGGCAGGTGCACGGGTACGGTGGAGTTTAGAGGCGGGAACCAATTTCTCGGCACAAAGGGAACATTGGCCTGGGTTGCATTTGTGTTGGCATTCATCACCTTGGCTTCAAAGGAGGTAGGTCTGCCGTTCTTTGGTGGCTGATGCTTTCGTACTCATGGACAAAACCTAACTACCTAACCTTAGAACCTGATTAAAAAGTTCTCGGAATATGTACCGCCTTCCGACCCGACGTATGTCAGGTGTCTCGAAGAATGGTGGGTTCGGGTTAGAAAGGCGGCGAAAAAGAGCAAGCTAAGTAGACATCTTCCTGACGATTACAAGAAAATGAGGTCACGATGAGAACAAGGGATGCCAGCGCCCTGTCCGACAGGAGTTCGCAACACCTTGATGGAGACACAGCTACACCACACAATGTACATTGCATCAGAACGGTCATCATCCAAAATACCAAGCCATCACTTATATAGTAAATATACCGCCGCCAACCATTTCATGTCCTTAAACGCCTGTGCAAGTCCGCTCCATCATGCTTCTTCCTTGGCCGGGTCCTCCTCAAACAGCACCAAAATTGTGCCTGCCTTGCAAATATCCTAGAGAAATGTCAGCACCCGGCACCCGGCAACGTGATGTGGGCAAAATATGTCAACTTACACCTTCCTTGTGGGCCAGCTTCTTCACCACGCCGTCCTGCGGCGATCGGATCACCGTCTCCATCTTCATTGACTCGATGCTGTAGAACAAGGTCAGTAAACGCTGGTAGTAGAAGCACAAACAAGTTTACTCACACGACAAGGGGAGTGCCCTTCTTGACTTCCTGGCCCTCAGCGACTTCATTCTTCAGAATCTTGCAGGGCATGGGGGCAACCACTGAGGCTGCAATTTCTTTGAGCCCCAACGCCTTCTCATACCATGCAGGAGGCAGCAGGGCTAGGTCGGTCTTGATGCCATGCTGGAACACAGTAACCTTGGTGTCGTTATCCTGAGTCTGCGGTACGACAGAGGATAATATTCTCTCGGCAGGGAAATAAGTCTGCAGCTTCATCACAGCGCCCTCGTGTGTGGGCTGACTGGCAACATTCTTGAATACAGTAGGTGCGTCCTGTCCTTTGCGGGAAACCGTGACATTATACAGGTTGTGCCCGGTCTGGGTGACAGCAGCCTCGACAACCTCGCCCTCCTTCTCGCTGTATCCGTCGAGAACCTTCAAGGCCAGCTTGCGCTCGCTACAAGTGCTGGCATCGCCAAAGCCAAGGGTCTGGCCGTGAGGCTTGGCACCGGTCAGTTGCAGGTTGAGAACGCCCAAGGCGGCTTGGGCAAACACTTCGTCGTTGATGTGCCTTGGTTTGAAGAGCTCGTCTCGCCACTTGTCTATGAAGCCAGTTTCAACGTCACCCGCAATGAAAGCCGGGGAGTAGCAGAGACGCTTGAGAAACTCGACGTTGGTGCTGACGCCGACAATCTCAAAGGCGCGCAAGGAAGCTGCCAGCTTGGCAATGGCTTGCTCGCGGTTCTCTCCCCGGACAATCAGTTTGGCAATCATGCCGTCGTAGGCCTCTGAGACGGTGCTGCCAGAACCGAACCCCCAATCCAGTCTGACATCGGGGTCGGCCTGAACCGACTCGGGCAGAACCGCGTGTACGAGCTTGCCAGAGTCTGGCATGAAGCCCTTCTCGGGGTTCTCGGCGTAGATGCGAGCTTCAATGGCAGCCCCGAGCTTCTTCATCTGCTCCTCCACCTGATCCTGCTTGAGGGGCAGCTCCTCGCCAGCAGCAATGCGGAACTGCCACTCAACCAGGTCCAACCCCGTGACCATCTCGGTGACGGGGTGCTCAACCTGTAACCTGGTGTTCATCTCCATAAAGTAGAACTTGCCGCTGTCCTTGTCAAGAATGAACTCAACCGTACCTGCACCGACATAGCCCACGGCAGATGCCGCCTTGCGAGCCTTGTCCCACAGGTCCTTCCTCGTGGCCTCATCCAGGTCAGGGGCAGGAGACTCCTCGAGGACTTTCTGATGTCGTCGCTGGACACTGCAGTCTCGCTCGCCCAGGGCTGCAGTGTTGCCATGCTTGTCTGCAAAAACCTGGACTTCGACGTGACGCGGTCGCACAATGTACTTCTCCACCAGCATCACCTCGCCACCTTCGCCAAACGAGGCGCGAGCTTCTGCGCGCGCACTCTTGAGCTGGGTCGTAAACTCGTCCTCGGTCATGACAATTCGCATGCCCTTGCCACCGCCGCCACGCACGCTCTTCAGCAGCACGGGGAAAGTAACCTCCTTGGCGTGGCGAAGGAGCTGTTCCTCTCCTTGCTCTGAGCCGTGGTATCCGGGGACACAAGGCACGTTGGCAGCAGTCATGATTTCCTTACTCCTCGCCTTGTTGCCCATGTCTGCCATGGCTGTCGCGGGCGGTCCCACGAAGACAATGCCTTCCTTTTCGCACTTCTCGGCGAACTGAGAATTCTCCGACAGAAATCCATAGCCAGGATGCAAAGCCTGGATGCCGTGCTTTTTGGCTAGGGCAATAATCTTGTCCCCGTCGAGGTAGCCGTTGGCCGGGCCCAGACCCAACGACTGGTATCCGGTCGAGGCGTGCCATGAGCCGGCATCGACGTCGGTATAGACAGTGGTGGCGCGGATGCCCATGCGCTCTGCCGTCCGATTGATTCGAATGGCAATCTCGCCACGGTTGGCGATGAGCACCGAGCTGAGGGCAGTCGTCTTTGGAACCGAGGGAGACGCCGTGGACATGCAGCGCGGGAGGGGCCTCAATGGGAGCCGGTTTGCTCTGATGGAACGCATGATTGCGGTTTTGGTTTTGGCGACAAGTGTCCCGGGAATTGAGAGCGTGGAATATCCTCAGGACCCAGGGGCAACCATGGATGGGTTTTTCTGAGGAGGTCAAGAGAGTGCCACTGACAATTGGCAACCGGCAAGGTATTGAATGTTTCGGCTCAAGCAGCTTGCCCAGCGAAGGGCCAGCGGTTGCTTGCCTACCCGACCGCGGGGAGCCGAATGTAGCCGGAAGTCAACAAGAGCAGTCAGGCCGACGTCAGTCAAGCTCAAGTGCCCCATTGCCGAAACCAACCCTTGCCAAAATCCGGGGGTCAGGTTCTGGCTCCAGCGCCTCAACAGCCCTGCTCCCCGGTTACTAAGCCGTCAGATGCTGTGTTGGTGCCCCACGTATGACAACTGACAAGCCTAGCAAAACATCGGATGACGCTCGACATCTGACCACACCCGCGCCAGCCGCCCAAGAGAGCAACCTTATCAATCATCTTCTCGTCAACAGCCGCCTGCATAGCCATGGATAAAATCCCCCTCAATTACGAAGCCTCAGGTGGCGATACCCACAAACAAATCACCAACACTCTACCGCAGGAAGTCGTGCAATGTCTAGAAAATGCTCGATTCGTACGTCCCGTCCCTTCCTGTCAGCCCTTTCTACCCCGCCGCCATCACCAGACAGCCCAAGCTCTTCATGCCCCCCCTGGAGACCTCCTCACACGAGGCGTCACCGTGCAGTCGCAACGACCAGGACTGACACTTGTTCGCCGGCATACTAGTTGCACTTGGCGACCTGCACCGATAGCGTGCCTCATGTGTCGCTCATGAACTACACGTATCTCCCGTCGTCGCCTTACTCCTCCGTTCCCGTCATCATCATGACCACAAACCCAGCCTCACGCAAGACGACCAATATTGTTGCTAACCCCAATGTCTCTCTGCTTGTCCATGACTGTAAGTAAACACTCGTCTCCTACGCTGTCGTCACCCGTGGAAAAAAAAACCTGCTTGCCTGGGCTTGCCCCCCTCCCGTATCCTCTTACACGCGAGAGCCTTCCATCATCATCAACTCACCACGCAACCAGGGGTCTCTCACAGGCCACCCACTCAAGGTCGCCGGATGTCGGGCGGCTCTCCCGGCCCTGAACACCGCTCCAGTCTGGCCTCACTACTCCTCAACCTCAACTCCGCAGCCATGTCCAGCATTAGCGCAACCATAGGAGGAGCAGCTCGCCTGGCCCCATCCGGCTCTGACGAGGAGAAGTTCTACACGGAGCAGCATCTTGCCAACAACACCTTCGAAGAAGGGGAGCCCCTCTTCCGCCAGGATACCAACACGGGCACTGATGGACGCGGGGGCCACTTTGTAGCGGGAGAGGAGGTACAAGTTATCATTGTCGATATCAAGGACGTCAGGATCAGTGACTGGAAGGGGACGGTCCGGGACTGGGCTTTGGTGTCGGACGCTGATTTGGTCAATGGGGTCTAATGCACTTTTTCCCCCAGTCGCGCTGCTTTGCACTTGCGTTTACTGTATTCCCGGGAACTTACGGACTTGGATTGGTGCCATGTCTGGCCATTCCGGTTCGGTTGCTTTTACATCAGATCTTCGCACATGGCCGGTTACTAGGTGGCTCTAAGAAAAAAGACGGATATAAGATCCGCGGATTTTGCACACAAGAACGATCCTTCTTCCAATTTTGGTCATGCGATACTCGCTACATCATACAACAAGTACTTTCTGTACTGCCCAACATCAATGCCAACGCCAACGGCCCTGCCTTATATGAGCTCCATGGAGACAATGAGAACCATGCAAAACGTTCGCCATCACACAGAATACTGCGATTCGGCTCAAACTTATACCCCGGTCCGAAACTGATCTAGACGATGAAATGTGCCAACTTGTCAAGTGCGAATTGGCAGACGCACGCTCAATGAAAGCTCACAGCTAAAGAAACAACCACGTCGAACGGAACGAGATGCGTCTGTCCATCATTTGGCCCACTCGACAACCTCGAGTGCCATCATGACGAGGAACAGAGTAGACGGAAGGATCCTATCGAATAGTTAGGTTCTGCTGCTGTACGAATTCCGGCTTGACTCAAAACTTACCAGATGACGTAGCTCTGGAACAGAATACGACCCATAGTCTTCTCAAAGACCATGTTGATTTGGCAGATTTGAGCCAACTGTAGAGCGCTTGGGGCGCCAGTGAGAAGAAAACAGACAATAATAAAAATGGGGTCGTCCAAGATGCTGATGCTGAGATACTTTGCAGTCAGGGCCAAAATAGGAGCCATTATGGCGGTGGGAAGCAGCATACGACTCAGAAGAGACGCAACGAGCAACTTGGTTCCAATTTGGTCTTCTTCGGGATCATGGCTATCATCGCATGCCATTGTGTTTCGAGCCAGATTTGCCCCCAAGACAACTAGAATTAAAGGCACAGCAACACCGCCACTCGACTTGACAGCATTTGTAACACTGTTATTGATAAAACTTCCCTCTTCAAAGAAAAGTTTCTGAAGCGATGGAATAGAGGCGACAAGGACAGCGAAAAGCATGGCCCACAAGGGAGGATTCATGAATTCCCATACAAAGGTGACCGTTTTGACAACGACCCGCTTCGTAAATGAGGCGAGGGTTTGCAAAGGGCGAGGCATGGCATTGTAGGCCTGCAGCATCATGCCGTTCACTCGTGTCTTGGCACGAAGCCACATGACGTTTTCTTGGACCGCTCCGAGGCGAACATGTGGGAAAGGCTTCGTGTTGTCGTCGGCAGTGATGTTTTTTGGCTTCCTGTTGGCAAAGCTGAGATATGATGTCTTGGCCTTTCTGGGCGAAAGAGGCTCCTCGTCGTCACTAGAATCTGTCATGGAAGCGTGGGATGCGCCGGCAATCGGGGTTCGACCCGCAGGGATATAGTTGTGTGAGTCGACGCTTCGGTTCTCCTCTTCTTCTTCTGTGTCACCGTCCAGATGGTCAATAAGGTTGTCGCTCTCATCAGCATCGGAGTGGTCCTGGTATCGCTGCTGTCCAGCTTCGGCAATTTCATCTTGGTACTCTGCGTACTTGTCCTTAGGAGCGAGTAGCACATGATACCCCCAGCTCCATCGCACCAGCTGGCCAAGCTGTTGGAAAATCAGGAGATACAAGATACCGCGAGCAGCAACCTCATCGTCGTTATCACCTGGTATCCTCTGCCAATGGAGACCTTTGATGGTCTGCGAAAGCGACATGACAAGCGAGATGGGCAGCGAATTCGAGTTGCCAAACACACCCATGGCAGTGACAAAGTTGGAAGCTCGCTTGTTAAATCGAAAGGCTTTGGCGACGAGAACGGCTACAACCCACGACACGGCTGTCTGAACAATAAAAATGGCAGGAATAATGGCGAGCTCAGAAAGTTTCTCAGCATTTAGCTGCGACGCCAGCTTCGTGAAGACTGTTGATGATGGCTTGTTATTCAATCATGTCTTGAGCGTCACAAAGGTCATGATACATACTGAGACACGGCGTGAACAGCATCACGTTCAGGTTGGCCAAGAACTTTTGCTTGTCGGCATCGAAATGGCCTAGTCGAGCAATGATGTAGCCGGGCAAGCTGACACAGACTACTTCCAGGACAGCTTCGAAAACAAGCAGGCACAGGTATGCCAGCGATGAATGCGCCTCGGGGCTACCATCTTGGCTGAAGACCTTCAACGGCAGGTCGTATGCTTTTCTGGCCAGCTGGGCGACTCGAAAGGACGTCGGCTTGGGGAAGCCGGCTGCGAAATCCATCAAGCTCCTTGCTGGCAGAGTAAAATGTGTTGAGGTGAGGGAGAGGAAAACGGACAACAAAGGGCAAAGGGAAGTAGAAAAGGCCAACAAGGACGGGACGTGAGAAGTGGAGCGAGTGCACAGGATCCAGTTGGCCTTTTCTTATCGCAATGACCAACTCTGGGAGCACTCAAGTTTAGCGGCGGCGGCGAGAGCGATATCGAAGAGAGTCGATGGAATAACCTTAGAACGAGTTGAGTCGACCAGCGAACAGAGGCAGCCGGTGCCAGTAGGACGGAAAAGATGTCAATGTGTCTCGGCGCACAGACGAGCGTTGGCTGGACTCGGGCTGGACTCGCGCAGAAACGCCAAGACTAGCTGTATGACGATGGCTAGGAAGGATGAGCGCTTGAGTGGACCAGGGATGATGGTTTGCGACTCCGGTCGTTGCGAGAGAAGGGCCAGATGTGCAGGGTGTGGGTTGGGTGGCGACAGGCCACTTGATATGTACAAGGCAGGATGCAGCCGTGGGCAGAGCAGCTGGTCTAAAGGGGACCAAGACAAAGGGGAAGACTCTTGGAAGCTTCGGAAAGTAAGCCAGGATATCCAATTGGGGTGCGGAAGCCAAGAACAGACACAATTTGCCAGAGTGATGGAGTGATTGATGGCTGGTGCACGTACTGTCACCTCTTGGCGCATATGCTTCAATATCCGTGGCGGGCAGGTAGGGAGTAGTCGCTGGCGTCGCGCTTGCTGATAAGGATGAGCGATAATAACAGCGTTCCCTGTTTGGCGGTACTACATAGGTACTTACGCAGTACCCTAGTATTATACCTTAGGTGCCTAGGTTGCCAAGGTACCCACCTAAGTAGCTCGTCTTGCACTCAAACGCTTCAGCCGCGCGGCCGTGGCTGCCAGCTCTGATATTGATGGCAACTGCCTTTCTGGGGCGAATGAACACTCATCGCAACTCGTACTGTACGTAAGTACTTTGTGTATTACATCCAAGTTGACTCGGCGTAGTGCTGGCCATGGCGTTGCTGGGGATGTAACGCAGCGTCAGCTGTCAACACTACCTAGGTCTCTCTCGGTGGCCATGCTCACCACAGCATTCGCCACCAGCACGCCATCCAAAGACTATTTGGCGGGATCAAACAATGTCGAGTCTCACAGCGGTTTTTCCAGCCTCACCACCAATGGTCAATTGATGGGACCTGTCAACTTTAATTTTGCGAGTGATGCCTCCCCCGCACCGAGGCCACAGACGAGCGACAGTGACCAAGTGAAGAAGGCTCAAGTTTGGCAGGTGATGGCGGGACGCACACATGTCCCTGTGTGTGTCCTGTTGCTCCATGTACGACCAGAACTTGTGTCAAAAAAAATCTGACCCCAAACAAGACCTCAGCCCACCTCAGCCCACCTCAGCCATCCCCTTCGCCTGTAACCGGGGACCCTTGGCATGCTACGAAGTGTTCCATGGTTTGCTGAGACGATGAGCCCGTTTCTTGGAGCGTTGAAAGTCCACAATGTTGGTGGCGCAGCCAGGAGGGAGATTTGCCTTGTACGGAGTACTTGGGCAGCTTTCCTTTTGTGGGACTCGGCGCCTCAAAGCTCTGTGTTGGGAGGCGCTGCACCTGTAGATTGGCGAGCATGGCCCACGTGCAGTGCGTTGCGTGTTCAAAGTTACCAGTTGAACAGCTTCATTCGTCTGTCAGCCTTCCTTAAGAGAAATGGCTTCTGTGGGCCAAGAAGACCCGATCGACCCTGCTGTGCGGCACTCAGTGGCGTCTCATCGCAGCTTGCGGCAGGGTCAATCAACAATTCCTGGAATACTGTGGAGAAACAGAAGTCATCATAGCACGGCCACAACAAAGTTCGCATGCAGATGTATGTACACTAGCCTCCTTGGCGCGAAGGCTCAATGCTTGCAGGATCAAGCTCCATGCCGCTGGTAGTTTTTGGGCCGTCTTTGCTCCGTGGTGCTGGAGCCTTGCCAGTCTTTCCCCGTCGCCCGCTGACAGTTGCTTGGCAGGGCATGGGGCCACCTGACTCCATCATTATTATAGACTGCTGGCGGCCGCCAACAGCCAGCACTTCACGTTGCTATATTCAGCTCCTTCAGCATTTCGGATACGGCACAAACCGAAGGTGTCTGTTGATATCAACACACTCGTATGCTACCAAGAATGATCCGTATAATACATTGCCGTTTCCCAACATCTATGCCTTCAACTCGAAAACCATGCTCTGGTCATCCAGGTGGCTGTCTACCCAAGCCCATCTGTGATGCGCGAGCTGCTGATGTGTAAAGGTTACTTCTCATCCTCAGTCACCTACAAGGACACGCGACACTTGATGCATTGATTCAAGGCACGCCAAGATTAAGTTGTTAGGCCTCCGTACTTTGTAGACGGCATCTAGTTTCGTTTTCGGAATGCATAACCCTGGTAATAACGAATGGCGTCAACCCGCCTCCTCAATTTGGACCTGAATTACTTTGGGGTAAAATGCCAGCCAGGCCTTCAGACCCTTCAGACCCTTTGCACAGTCGGAGTAAATTGGACAGACCACACCGCTTTATTGCCTCCCGCTGCACTGCATTGGGTTGAGCGCGATTCTTGCCGGACTGATACCTTTGCGCACCCTGATGTTCTCATGAAGTGTCGGCGTTTCGGAGTCTTCCGCACCCCCGCATTTAGGGAGCCCAAATATGCTTTTCGCACAGCAGCATTGGCATCTGCTGTGACTCCAGACGACCTGTACCGTGTACGCGCGTGAGTGGACGCCTGCGGAAGAGCATTTTGGTCGGTAGCCCTCTTTTGCTGCAACGTGCGCAACAGATCAAGATAACAACGTCTGGCATGGCTGGTGTAGACGACATGTCAAGTCAGCTGCCACGTTGATCTGCCCTGGACCATTGGTTCCCGTGTCTTGTGGTGGTATGATTTCGATTTTCGCTTGTCACATCGACGTCTGGCTCGCTCGGTTACATGTTGGCGAGGACGACTTTTGTACCGGCGGCAGTCCATGGGAAGCATCTTGTTGCATGGGCAGTGCATGGTAAAGCAATCTCGATTGTCGTCGACCGCGGGTCGCTGCACCCCTATCCTGCCCTGCGGGCTGACAGCTGCAGAGCCATCATGTATGTATGCACATATCTGAAACTCGAGCCGTCGAGCCGACGGTTGAAGATCCATCGATCATTCAGTCGGTCCTGCGAGGCGCCACACCAGTCCCCCCTGCATGTCAGCTTCCGACAACCTTATCTCGATGCTGTGTTTCCCGAGCTGGTGACCTCTTGCTATGGTGTATTATGGGATCAATTCTGAAGATCGATGGCTCATCCGTCTCATCTCGCTTCAGCGTGGTGGACGGAAATCGGCCCAAGAGCTGTTCCTGGAGGAGGCCGTTTGGTAATGCGATAATTGTTCACCATGTTTTCAGGGAGACTGGTAGGCTTGTGCAGCTTGTGCTGGGCAATTCATCCGAGCGCGTGTTAATGCTCAGGCATGTTCGCCTTGCCATGCGCCAATGTGTTTTCAAACGCAGCTGTCCATGTCTCCTTGCAGCGCCCCTTTTTGCTTGGGTTTCTGGCAGGGCATTAGAAAACAAAAGTCGCCGGCCGCCATGCATATGACACGCGGCTTGACTCTGCCCTTCGTGTTCCTTGGGAAGCAACGCTTGCAATCCCAGCCCTTGCGAAGTTGTCGCTAAAGCCTTCCTCCCCACCAGCCAGCAACGCCATCTTTTTGAAGCCGGATCTGACATGGCGCGATTTTCAAAGTCTTCTCTTGTCTCAACATCTGTCCTCAAGGCACGGTACGGTGCAGCACACGAACAAGTGAAACGAAGGGGGAAATATCTCTTTGAGACCTTGTACCACTGCGGCAGCCTTGCTGTTGTTCAGCCAGATTCTTGTTGGTCCAAGTTGTACATAGGTCAGGTTAATGCTTGCGTCCTGGGCTGGGCTGCAGCCAGGCCCCGCCCAGGCCCACTGGAAGCCGTCGGTGAGGGCCCCTGAGCCAACAACGCCTCAAACGTTGTGAGACACCAGACAGTTGTGATAAGTTTGACTGCCCAACGTGGAAGACATCTGGACCCTGTTTGCCTGGGCAGGAGAAGAATTTTCTTGTTGGGAACAGAAATCTCATCCGGTAGGTTTGCTTGCTCAGGAAAAGCAGGGCGCCTTGGGTGCTTGCGGTCCGGGAGGTCTGGAGCTGCTCAACGCCGTGTATATAATGGTATTGGTGCCTTCGCAGTGAAGTATGCGGGTGTCCTGGCAGATTCTATTGTCGAGATACAAGCTCAACAGCCAGCCCTGCACGCGAGCCGACATGAACAAGTTTTGACAAGTTGATGTCTGGATATGACGGCAAAGACACAAAACCCCTCCTTCCAGCTTTTACACTTTGTGCCGTTCCATGTTCTAGCTCCGATTCTTGGTCCTTAGCTCCCCAGTGCCTGGTCTCCCACTTGGCAGCCTATTTTAGAGCCCCGCCAGCAGCCCACGTCGACGTGCTGCTTGCGCAAGTAGCGCAAGTTATTTGTTCGCGCTGATTCACATCCCGAAATCTCCCCACGACCAAAACTGCTCCCCTCCCCCCCCCCTCCCGCTCACGGCTCAGTAACCAGACTGGCCAACTCATCCACGACACCACGAGTCTGGCCATCTCCCATCAAGCACGACGTCGTGAATTGAGCTCGAGACATTGCATGATTTGCACCAGGATCTTCTAGCGGTAGCGGCTGCGCCATCCACGCTCTGGATTGTTTGCTTCATCGCATTGCCCGCTTCCGTTGGGGCGATGAGCGGCTCCGATTCGATCCCGGCGACGCCGGACGAGATAGAGCAATCGAAGGGCTCCAAGATACCCACATCTCCCGTGTGCGATGATGCTCATGAGGAACATGGTTCTGATCAGGCGGCCGTGTCTGAAGACGCTTCCGTGGCAGACAAACACAAGCGAATGCCTTCACTTCGATCCGTCTCCGACCCGCCAAATATGAACCCGAGTTCGACAGCCATGGGACTGTTGGGCAGGGCGAGAAACCCGTCAAACACCCCGCCGACTCTCGCAACCGGTGCCGGGGGTGCCATGAACAACGATGTAATGGCGAGAGCACGGGCTCTTCATCAAGCGCGCATGGGCATGTCGCCGCTGGGCAGTTCGCCAAATTCTCCCTCGCCTTCGTTTTCGGGCCCGGCCTCTGGCCCCAGCCGAAACGGGTTCCCCTTGGCAATGCCGCCCAATGCTATGCATCGGCCGGGTGCAGTGCCGCATCCAAATTCCGATCCAGTCATACCGAAGCCTTCACTAAGTCAAAGGCGGTTCGGAATGAAGCTGTCTGACATGGGCAGCGGTGCGTCGGCGCCGCCATCTTCGGGTCTCAGGCGAGCTGGGGCCCCCAAGTTATCTGACATCTCAGGTGATGCGCCCGGCGGCGACAAGCGGCCAAACGGATCCGGTCTCGGTTCCAAATTGGACGACTTCAAGAAATATATCGACGCAGACAAGGGATGGATTACTTTTGACGGAGCCGCCACAATCACCAAAACGGGAGTCAACTTTGCCAGCGGGCAAACATTCACCATTTCACTTGACGAAGTACAAATACTCGGGGAACTTGGCAAAGGGAACTACGGCACAGTGTACAAAGTCAAGCACGCCAAACCAACGGCTCCGAGATTTGGACATGGCCTCTCCGGCGTACGACTGCAGCACTCTTCGTCGGATACAGCCGTGAATGCCCAAGAGGCAAAGGCGACAACAGGCGGGCTGGTAACAGGGGAGGTCACTGACAGCAGTGCCAGCACAACAACTAGCAAACTGATGGCAATGAAAGAAATCCGGCTCGAGCTGGACGACGCCAAATTCTCCACCATTCTGAAGGAGCTTGTCATTCTGCACGAGTGCGTCTCTCCGTATATCATCGACTTTTACGGCGCCTTTTTCCAGGAAGGGGCAGTGTACATGTGTATCGAGTACATGGACGGAGGATCCATCGACAAACTCTACGCCGGCGGCATCCCTGAGAATGTGTTGCGCAAAATCACCTACTCCACCGTCATGGGCCTCAAGTCTCTCAAGGACGAGCACAACATCATCCACCGCGACGTCAAACCAACAAATATTTTGGTCAACACCAGGGGTCAAGTCAAAGTATGCGACTTTGGCGTCAGTGGCAACCTGGTCGCAAGCATCGCCAAGACGAATATTGGCTGTCAGAGCTACATGGCTCCTGAACGCATCTCTGGCGGAGGCATGGCGCCAACCGGCAGCTCCGATGGGACTTATAGCGTGCAGAGTGATATTTGGAGCCTGGGCCTGACAATCATCGAGTGCGCCATGGGTCGTTATCCGTATCCTCCAGAAGTGTCGTCCACCATCTTCAGTCAGCTGAATGTAAGTCTCGCCATTTCTCCACCGCAAAACAGCGCAGTCACCATTCCCATGCTAACTCGTTTTCCGTAGGCCATTGTGGAAGGCGACCCTCCGGATCTCCCCCAAGAAGGATACTCGGAAACGGCACAAAACTTCGTATCAAGCTGTCTCCACAAGATGCCCAAGATGAGAGCCACCTACGCCATGCTCCTAAAACACCCCTGGCTGCAAGCCTTTTCCAAACCGCAAACTATAACGGAGGAGGCCGAAGAGGGAGAAGAGGCCGACAAAGTAGCCGAAGCCGTTGGCCATCTCCAGCTCGGGGAGGGCAACACGGAAGATGCAGAGGTTGCCGCGTGGGTACAAGGCGTCATCAAGGGCGGCAAGGACAAGGCCAAGGACAGCTCTCGTCCTGCTTTGCACGCGGCACCGTTGGACTCGGTCAGCCCCATGGGCAGTCCACTGCTGAACAGAGAATTTTGAGACGGATCGTCGGTGTTGTGATTCTTGTTCGGTTCGGTTCTACCCCGTGCATTCGATTTTTCGCAAGATGGGCAATTCCGCCAATCTGCTTGAAATGGAAACACATGGCCGCGAGGGTGTTGAAGCAAAAAAGAACAGGGGGTTTTCAGGGGTTGACGCACGATACCCAGCGTTTTGCGCACCAGGCCAACACAGAGCTGGTATCTCGTTTTGGCTAGGCATTGAGCGCGTTTTGATGAATTGGCGAATGGTCAGGTGGATTCTTTTCCTTTCTTCTGGACGGCTCCTCGGCGGATTACTTTGAGTAGTCTTCGCGACAAGGGTATTTAGGGAATGTACACGCATACGGCACAAGGCCAGGGGTGGTTAGACGCTGCATAATATACGGGCAAGCGGGCGGCGGGTGGTCCTCTTCATTTGCAAGGAATTCTGGTTGCGTTTGCATGGGTGGGATGCTCACGTAAATAGGAGTAAGAATGTCATGACATTGTTCAACAGCGGTGCACAATCAATTTGAATTATTATTAAAGGCTTCCGTCCCAACGGCATAGGGTATCCCGCCCAACTTACTATCCTTACAAACGAGTGAAATATGCCCACATGATACAATCCGGGTTTCCCACCTCCTCTTCCCCTCCAGTTCCGAATTCCCAGTTCCCAGTCCCAATTTTCGTGTCCATGCCCTCCATTCGTATACGCGGCCGTTGATATCGTTGAAAAATGAATGTCGTTTCCCAATATGAAAAGAAAGGTTCGTAATTCCAAAAATATGCAACGCCGAGTATAAAGGAGTGTTGAACGGGGGGGGGATGAGCCTTGTAAAGCCACCTCCCTCCGAATTTAGAAGAAGAAAAAATACACCAAGCAACCAACGCCCAAAAAATTGATGGCATCGTTCTTCGTCCATGCTGTCACCTCGTTGCAATAAAAACAAAGCGAGGCTGGTCGACATGATTGGGGCCTGGTCTCGCGCTGCGACTTTCCGAATTTCAAGCTATTCGCTGGTCGGTTTCGTGTTCTTGTCCCGTTCAGGAGTACTCTTCCTTGACACGGCGTCCCTCGTAGGAACGAGTGCTCTGCTTGCGACGGAACAATCCACCGCCGCTGCCGGATGAAGAATCACCGCGCATTCCCAGGGCGAACAAGACGGCGGCAAGCAGGCAGGCAGCAAAGGAGCCCCAGATCCATCCGAATCCCCAGCTGCCCAGCTCGGCGTTCCGTCCAGCGTCGTGGAACTTATCGCGGGCCATGACAAAGGTGGCAGTGAACAAGCTGCTTCCAATGGCGTGGAAAAAGAGCGCAACGCATGTGACGAAGAAGGAAATGGCGGCGCCGAGACGTCCGCAGCAGGCCAGGAAGCCGGCGAAGAAGGCCAGGACCTCGAAGAAGAGCGTGATGAGGATGAAGACCCAGCCGAATCGCCACATGTAGAAGAACTTGTACGAGGTGGTGCCACCGCCGTAGCTGCCGCCCAGCCCCGCGGGCACGTTTCTAGCATGGCTGTCCCATGCCCAGCCAAAGGGCATGGCGGCCTTGGCGCTGGTGCAATTCTGGTTGTTGTCGCCGCAGATGTAGAAGTAGGTCCATTGCGAGTAATTCAGGGCGCCGGTGATGCCCTCGGTGTGGGCGCGTAGAAAAAACGTCTTGTTGAGGGGCGTGGAGTTGGTAACGCCGGAGAGGATGATGAAGAAGAGGAAGAGGATGGAGGTGGCGAGAAGAATGAGGCCACCGAGGCCGAGGGGCAGGTCTAGACAATTGCGCCGCGGTTAGATTGCTGCGACAGACCATGGCATGACGGGGTGCAGATGGAGGCAATCACTTACTCTTAGGCATTGTGAGCAACCGAGCCTATTCGGCTGTATACCGTATTAGAAAAAGACAAGCTGCTGTCGAGGCGAGGAGGATCGTGGGGGAAAAGGCAGCAGCAAGCTGTGATGCAGGGGGGGTTGTTGGTGTCACAAGGTCTGGTACTTATATATATATATATATAGGCTGGAGGAGAACTCGCAGGTGAGCAGGCCAGGGACGAGACGAGGTCGAAGCGCAGTCTTGGCCTCGCAAGATTGTTTATTGCATGCACCGGCACCCAGCGCAACCAAGTCGTATCACAAGCAGGGAAGAAAAAAAGGTGTGGGAAATTGGGTGTTTGTGCTCACCAAACAGGATTTTGGTAGAAACAAAAGGTGAAGCTTGTTAGTCACAAGCTAGCGTGGCCTTGGGCTGCTGCGGTCTGTCTCGGTTGGGCCACCTGCGGTCGCCGGGGTGTCGCCTCTGCGCAGGGAAGGGAAGCGGTGGAAATGGACAATGGAGATCGCCCGTGAACGAATGCGATGTGTGAGAGCTGGCAAGGACTTGACTGACCGGGTCGGAGGCAGTGAAGTTGCAAATAAAAGGAGAAACAAACTACGTTGACAACTTTGGAGACGGGACGACGCCCGTTTTTACTAGGCCAGGCGAGGCGAGGCAACGCCGCGAGCTGAACACCGCTAGTTGTACGGAGTACGGAGTATGGGCATCAGGCAGGCGACCGAGTGCTGCTCCATGCAATATTTCCTCACCGTCACTGCGCCGCCAGTCGTCGCTGTCTGTCTGTCTGGCATCTCGGGCTTCTTTTTGTTTTGGTTACGCCTTGTCGTGGCGCTGCTCCAAAAGGTGTGGGGGCCCTTGGCTCTGGTGTTGTGATGACGACACCAGCGGGCCCCGGCATCTCTTTCCATTGGCTCAATTGGAGGTGGATGGCGCTGGACAGGGAGCTGGAGATGGGCACCCAGCGCGGTCACAGCATTTAAAGTCTATCATATTTTTTATCGGAGAGCTTCACAGTGGGCAGCGCCGGGAACAGCAAAACCTCCACATCAAGATCCTCCATCTTGGCTCCTTTCTTGCGTCTCCAAAGTCAGATTGATGGGTTTTCCGATGCAGACTTTACGGGAGCAGCGGCAGTCCAGCTGCCGTTCCAGGAACCCATATTTGCCAGTCACTGTCTGGTTGCTCGGCCAGCGAATATGCATTCTGGGTTGGTCCCTGTCAAGCGGCGGCCTGATTGATGTTGATGCCCACAATGCGTCCTCGAGGCCACCACACGCATGCGGAGCGTCAATTCCCCCATATTATGCCCTGCATCAACCGTCTTTAGAGCACCCAGCACTTCCCATCGGCCATGCTTCTCTACTTAAGTAACTTGCACATAGCTCCTCCTGTATCGTACAGCACTGAGCTCCATGACGAGCCTGGATCGAAGGGTACCAGCATGGGTTATCCACTAGTGGGAAAGTCTCACAGACTTCAGACAGCGTCGCTCGGTCCTCATTGGGCCGTGCTGGGCACCTGTGATGTCATGGAGGCACAAACCCGGCCGCACTTGCCATCCATGTGTGAGCTAGCTGTGGTCCATCCGGGGGTAGGAACTACCGAACCGAAGATGCAGCAATCAAACATCGGACAAAGATGGTGGCGATGGCCTTGGCTTTGCTTCAGAATTATCTGCGGGCCGTACAGCCCACATGATGCAACAGGTGCTCTCGACATGGATACAATCAAGCTGAACCCTCCTCCTCACCCATACCCCAAGCGTTAGGAACCCGTCGGCAAAAACTCTGCCTGCACCTCATACCTCATATTAAGCTTTGTGCCGGAAATGACCGCTCAGCTGGGTTTGTATGACGTCGCCGAGTCATCGACGACGTATCAGTCACGTCGCAAAACCTGTGACAGAATCGACAGAATCGCTGGCAGCTCTGTATCTGGCTGGCAAACATCACTCATTCTGATGTCTCAACATGTGGTCTCACAATGTTACGCTGATTAAACGCAAGGTATTGGGAGTAGGGTTCTATCGTAAGCCCCAACACCACCAGAAAGCTAAGCGTTGGCATGGCCATGCGCCACTAACCGTCGGGCGAAATTTGGTGAAACGCAGTTTTAGGTTGGTGAGGCCCCCCCCGCTCGTCACCATTTTTCATCAGCGCCAAACGTGCATGGCCAAGGGTCCCCCCAACGAAGGGACAAGCTCGAGAACCAAATCTATTATCACCAATCAGGACAAGGGCAATGCCTGACATGGCCCCCATTGTTGCCCAGTATCAACTTTTCAGCTACAACAGTAATGTGCTGTTGACATGGACAAATTGCTCTGCTGGTGATTTAGGCAGCCAATATCTAGAAGAGCTTAGAAAGCTGCGCAGCCCATCATCTTGGCGACATGTGCTTTCGAATACGGAGAACAGTATAACGATGATTTCAAAGTTTTCTTTCAATCGTTCACCGCATGTCGAACAATGGTAGTATCCATCGCGGATACGTCTTGGCTCGCGTGGCGGTGTACAGCCCCAATGTACGCGTAAGTTATGGATTGTTTCTGACAAAGATCAAATAGATTGATACCTTGGCAGTCTAGTCACTCACGCACCAATGGACGAGGCAATTTCGAGAACTTCCTTCTCTAGAGTTCACTCACCACAGTTCCCCAGAATTACATTGAGATACATGCCAGCTGTGTGAACCTCTTGAACTTGGAAATACTACGACACACCTCGTTATAGTTCAGACGCCTGCACTTTTGCAGACGACTCCATCACGAACCTTACAACGTGCGTTGACTTGACTGTTTGCGTGTTCCACTGCCTGTTACCACAAAGGCTTTTGCGCACAGCCGCATGGGACGATACCATGGAAGTCCGCTCTGAACCTCACAAATCTTGACAGAACACGACTGCCGCGTACGAGGGTCTTGGCTTGCATCCCTCGACGGCGCTGCGGGGCGTGTGCATGGATCAGCGCCTGGAGTCGACGCATATGGCTTTAACGATAAATGCCCATCCAAATCACATACAAGACAATTACGTGGCAACCATGCAGGCGCATGCTTTTCATGTGGTTGCAACATTTGATGTGTTGGCACTACCCTGCACGGGTCACAACTTTCACCAACTGTTGTGCCAGTGTGGTCTATTGCTACGATACGGAACATCAGTCGAACAGCGGCCTCCGTTTCGAGCGGAACCGCTGCCTCTTTCACAAAGTACACGGAGAGACGGGAACTCTCCAGCCATGTTGGATTCACACAACTGTCACCGAAAAAACGACCATCCGCCAAGACGGATGCAAGACATGCACCTCCCAACATGAAGCGCCCAAGGAGCGATAAAACCCTCACACTTGCCTTGCAGATACCGCTGTGAAGGGTATCATACCGGAAAGTGTTTTGTTATTATGCTTTACCCGACCTGCAGAGGATTTTTATCCTTGTACGGACTACCTGATATGATTCAGGGGCCACAAACAACCCCCCCACAATGCCCATTCTCAATTCAAGAGTGGTAGCTAACACCATAGATCTTGAACTTGTCTGCCTCACCCGCCCAATTGACCTTTCCAGTCTTGGGACATTTGCCTTTGCTCTTGGGCAGCTTGGTGAAGCTAATGTAATTGCCATCAGCTGCGCCATCAACACGCAGGGTATACGTTGAGCCCTTGGCCTTATACTCCAAGACAAACACATTCGCCGCGCTCTTATCCGTGGTGAGATCTCCATGAATGGAGATATACGACTTGTTGGATGCGGACTGGATGTAGAAGCGATTTCCGAAGCGATTTCCGTCTGCGTTATGGAGAATCCAGCGCTGCCTGATATCCTCATGGGCGTCGGTGCTTTGGAGACCGATGACCTTGCCCGTCTTGGTGAAGGCGAGGCCGAGATTGCCGCTCTCGATTGTAACGTAGCGGCCCTCGGTGATGGAACCACGGATCTGTTTGAAACCCTCTTCGACAAGAGCGTCCATGGACTGGTTGGCATTGGCCGCGCCGTAAGGGATGGCTGGGTAGTTGCCATGGGCATAACCGTTCAGGCACTTGGCCGGGCCAACCCAGGGACCCGTAAGAGAACCCAAGGAAAGATCTCCGCTCCAGTTGGTGCCGTTTCGCGCCTCTGGGGTGCGCACGGCAGTAATCTTGGGCAGGGAGTAGTCGGGGTTCTGAAAGTCAAAAGCATTCACCATGTTGGTCATGTGCTCACGACGCCAGGGAGTTATACCAATGTTGGGCATTTTGTATCCATTGGCAGCAGCCCAAGCCTCGACAAACAAGAGATCTGAGGTGTGATCACCAGTCTCGGCGAACACATGGCCACCACGAGTCCACGGAGAGACGATAAAGCGAGGGATGCGAGGACCTAGCCACAGTCAATACCTCTTTCAACCACGGCACTGCAACTTTCATTGGCCAATTTTATAGCAGCGTGTTTTTGGCGACTTACCAGGACCGATGGGAACTTGTCCATTTTTGGGAGTGAAGGGGTCTGTAATCCACTCGCCAGCGGCATCCTTGGGGGCAACGGGCGGGATAACGTGATCGGCCCAGCCACCTTGCTCGTCGTAGCTGATGATGAGTGCGGTCTCGTTGTACGCAGGGCTGTTCATGACGGCCTGGACAATGTTTCTGTGCAGCCAGGCGCCGTCAATGGGCATGTTGGGAGCGTGCTCGGTCTGTTCGGCCGGTCCAACAATCCAGCTGACCTGGGGCAGGGTACCATTGGCACAGGCGTCATAGAAGCCTTGCATTCCGGGGAAAGAAATGCCCTTGTCCCGAAGGGCGTTGCCTGCGGGCGCAGCCTGGTACTGCTTGAAGTAGGCAAGCATATTGTCCTCAAAGTTGTCAAAGTCTTGCCAGACTCGCCACGAAATGCCAGCCTCCTCGAGATTCTCGGGCATGGTCTTCCAAACGAAGGGATAACAGTTATTACCAGGAGTGTCGCAGCCCGGACTGGCGCGGTTGCTGAGAATGTTGCCTCCCTTGCCGTCAGGATTGGTAGGCGAGCCGGCAGCATTGACGCCTCCGCTCATCCAGAAAATGCGGTTGGGATCCGTGACTCCGAGGACGCTCTGGTGGGAGTTGTCCATGATGGTCCACCCCTCGGCAATATCCCAGTGTGTCGGCACATCTTGGCGTTTATAGTAGCCCATACTATAATCTGTGTCATAGATGGCCCAGCCGTCGCCGCGGCTATTGTTGTAGGCGCCATGCATGGCGTCCCAGCCGTTGGAACCGCCTCCCATGCACTGGGTTGCGTCGCTCCAGTCACCACCGAGGTAGTTGATGTGCCAGGGCGAAAGAGTGGTGGTGCCATTCTTGGCTTGGCTGATGCGTCTGTGGTTTTCAAGCGTCAGATGCGTATTATCCCAAACGCAGCCACGCAGGCGTAAAAGATTGTCTTACTGTCGCCAGACGGGGACACCGTCATTGACTTGCACGTTGGGGTCGCCAAAGTTGCGAACACCTGCCATGGTGCCGAAATACTAGGCGGCCATGGTTAGAATCAGGTATTGACGACGACGGCGCCAGAGCACAGAGCGACTTACATGGTCGAAGGACCGGTTTTCCTGCATAAAGAGAATGATGTGCTTGATGTCCTTCAGGGACCCAGCCATGGCGGTGGCGGCCGAAGCCACCAGCGAGAAGGTGAGAGCCGATTGGCGCATCTCGGGCAGGTGAAGATTGAAACAGAGGGACCTGATGGAGTTACCGACGTTGAAGAAGCAACGACGAACAACTTAATTCCAACCGGTTGACGCAACTGCAGAGTGTCGGCCAAGCCGGCAACAAGCCGACTAAATAGCCACGCGCTGCGACACAGCTCGTGCCAACTCCCCCTCTCCCCGGAGGAGCTAATTTTTTTTTGCCCAGGCGGACACTGATATCCCAGCAACAGACATCATTATTGCCGCTGGATGATGGGGAGATTGGCCCTACGAGAAAACGACTCTGCATGTCACCGAATTGGAGCATCAGGGTTGGGGTCAAAGTGCATACGCCACGGAATTGCAGAGTACCAAACACCAAACGGCAAATATTGCACTTTTACATATTCTGTCGTATCCCGCACCAATGAGCTCTGTGGGATCTCGCACGACTTATTTCCCCAAGCTGCATTTCCTGCCCCCCCCTTTGCACTGATGGGGAAGCTGGCGTTACCGAGCCTAGGAAGGGTTATGGAGAAAACCCACATGAACTTGTCAGACCTTGCGAACAACCCGGATTACAGGCAACTAGCTCCACAAGCAGGTTGGCCGGCCACACGTGTTTGATTGATACGACGCAATGGTTCATGGGGATAATCCACGTTTATTGGCTTCTAGGTACCTTGTTCTGAAGTTCAACTAATGCGCGCTTGGTCGGCTGGTCCCTGGTTGCATAAGAATGGCTTCGTGTGTCCACGTGCCTCACTTTTGAAAAGAGGTCTTGAAAGCGTTTTTGCGAGGCAATTACACCAACTTTTTGTTGTGCGGGGCGTGCTGTCACAGTCTTGGGCGGCTCTGTGATTCTTATTGGAAACTCTCTCCCTCATGTCCCTGGAACCAATAGTTTGACTTGCTCTCCATGGTGGTGGACTTTTGAAAGCACCGCATCCTCTTGGGGTGAAGGAGTCCAAGACGAACAACAACCCGCCATGTTCCGGTGGTTCAGTCCCACGAGTAATGGGGCCTCTGTCCGTCGGCGACCAAAGGCGGTGGTGTTGATTGGTGTTTGCGCGGCGATGTTTGTCTGCCTCACCTTGTTCTTCGTCATTGTCGCAAGTCAATCAATTTCCGGAATCGGCTCTTGGCCGGCTGCTTGGTTGTCAGCAGCCCACGACAGCCGCTTGTCTCAGGACAAGCTTGACATTGCTGATGATGGCTTCCATCTGCACCCAGAGCAGCACATCTTCCGCGCACCGCACGCCATTCGCCTACACTGGAATATCACGAGGGAGGCGCGCAGGCCGGACGGCGTTCTGAAGGACGTCTATCTTATCAATGGTACTTGACAACCAACCCCTCCCCAACCCGTGTCACGACAGGGATCTGACCGCTACCCAGGGCAGTTTCCAGGGCCGACCATAGAAACAAGATCGGGCGACACAGTCGAAGTGACGATTGCCAATGGGATCTCTGACGATGCCGACGGCGGTCTTGCCATCCACTGGCATGGCATGTTCATGAAAGGTGAGCACGGCTTCCTTCCTCTGGCCAGTGCAGTGGTTGATCAATATGCAGGCTCCAACGAGATGGATGGAGCCCTCGGTGTGACGCAGTGCGTAGTCTCCCCGGGCCACACGTTTACCTACAAGTTTCAAATCGACGAGGAGCAGCACGGCACTTTCTGGTACCACGCACACTCCGCTGTTCAAAGAGCAGACGGCTTATACGGCGGCCTGGTGGTGCACCGGCCCGTGGAGCTCGCGGCCCAAAGTGATTTGTCCCTGTACGAATATGACGGCGAACGGCTGCTGCTTGTTGGCGACTGGTATCACTCGCCAGCAGGCCAAGTGCTGGAAGGCTACAAGAACTTTCGGAATTTTGCCTACGAGGTAAGCAGGGTCCCCCGACTATCTATCTCCCCGCACAATTTCTAACAAGACATTTACCGAGACTACAGCCTGCACCGGACTCCTTATTAATCAATGGCGCCGGTTCCTACAACTGCAGTAATGCACGCCCTGGAAAACCGGTTGACTGCATCGAGACAGACATGCCCATGGTCAAGGTTTCCGGCAAGGCTACCCGACTTCGCTTTGTCAACACTGGTGCCTCGGCTGGCTACTCAGTCCAGCTAGACAAGGCCAAGCTGCAGCTCATTTCTGTTGATGGGGGTGGTTATACGTCAAATTCTACACCGCAAACCTCCGCAATCGGCGTTCTTTACCCCGGCGAACGCATGGACGTGCTGTTGCTGCCAGACATGGCTACTGAGAATAGCGTCCATACCGCTGCTGCGGATATAAAGATCATACTTGATCAAGAGTGAGCCTGCGCACCCTCACCCTCTTTGTGTGTTTCTTGATTTCTGCTTTGCTTCATTTTTATTTTATGTTGGGGTTCTAACCGGCCAGGCTGATGCAACTTATGAACCCGGCACTTACCCGAATTCAATCATTCCCGCTAGAGATGTCCGCCACAGCGGCTGGGCATGACCGAAAGGATAGCCGTGAAAACGTCGAGATACTTGACATGAAGAAGATCCAAGGTGCAACAGTGCCTCAAGGTTCCACCCTGCATAACAAGCCCGCAGAAACAGCCCTCTTATACACGAGCTTGGGCATCAGTTCCTTTCAGAATGACGAACCCTGGGGGGAGCTCAACCACACGTCGTGGGCCTGGAAAGATCCCAAAGCCAAGCCTCTGCTGGCAATAGATAGGACGGCATGGGAAAATGCTACGCAGCAGGCAAACCCCCTCCGAAAGCTCTTCGTCCCTCGATTTGAAGCCGGGCCAGAGCGCTGGTTGGAACTTGTGGTGAATAATATCGACGACAAGGGCCACCCGTTCCATTTGGTAAGCACCCATCTCGGTGGCTCCTCGGTGTAATTTGCTGATGCAGACCAGCACGGGTACGACTTTTACGTCGTGAGCTCGCGGCAGGGCGAACTCGGTCGCCCGTACAACCCATTCGCGGAAGAGAATGGGCCTGAGCCCGTGAATTCTCTCACGCCGCTCAGAAAAGACACAGTGTATATAAAGCCACGGGGATACGTTATTTTGCGCATCCGCCTGAACAATTCTGGTCTCTGGCTCATGCACTGCCACGTTCTTTGGCATCAGGCGGTAGGCATGGGCATGGTACTCCAGGTAGGTGACGTGGCCGAGGCGACGGCAAGGAGAGCAGAGCAATCCTGCCAGTCGTAGAGTATGGTGGGTAATGATGACTTTTTAACCAAAAAGGTACACCGTTCTGGAGCCGTTGACCAAGCTGGGAATGCAGCATGGCAACGATACGCTTGGCGTACAAAGTCGGCGCGACATCCATGTGAAAAGGACTGATTTAGATCGGAAAACTGTATTATATGATACCGAGAGGTATTTGCGGCGCTGATGCGGAATTGAATATGGATCTTATGAAGGCACATGAATGCCATAGCATAATAGGGCAATGCTAACAGAGAAATGTTTCGAGCTCCTGGAGCATGCAACAAATCTATTTATGCACGGGTGCAAGCAAACCCCGATATATCTTTTCAGGGTCAGACGGTGCCAACGGCCACAATTCACGCAGAGACTGCGTTTGTAGGAGCACCATGGGGCCGAGATGGTGCCACGACAGACTTCCCAGCAAGCGCAGGCATCCCTCATATTACTCCATGTCGGGGGACTTGGCGGTTATTTGGGCACAAGAGAGATGGCGCCGCTAGCAGGATTGAAAATTGCAGTGGATGAATAGTGGGGAGGGTGCCCGGGGCGACATGAGCTTCAAGGCCTGTAGCCGCCATTATTCCCCAGTGCCAGCGTGGATGCAGTTGTGAAGAGCTGCCAAGCGGGTCGAAGACGGCGCCACCACAAATCTGGGTGGGGCCTGGCTTCATCTTCATCTTTCGACATGCTGGTGATTCGTGACCTCGGACACTGCAACTGATGCGCCGTCTGCACAACATAGCACACAACATAGCACACCACATGTAGCGCTCATGATGCGGTACGCCCTGCATCGCCAGCTCTGGACAGGCAACCCATCGAGCACAAGCGGAAATGCCTGGCGTCGGGCTCTGGCGCCGAGGCCGAGGTGGGCTCATTCTCTCACTGAGCTGCGTCTCCTGGAACACGTTCATCTCAAGGGGGATTCCTCCACGGGCCTGACGAGCTACGAGGAGGCCGAAGCTGCCCAGGAGGAACATCGCACCCGACATCTCCAGTGGAAAGCGTCGCCCGACGAGCAGGGCGCGTCTGCTTCCCGCTCCCGCTCCCGTGCGCCGAAACCGCGCCTCATATCGTTTGAAGCCACTCCCACATACACGCTTGGCCGTCGGCAGCAGGACTTGACGCAGGAGCAAACACGCCAGCTGCAACAGCCGCTGGACATGGAGCTTGTGCACCGCCGGAATCCCGTTGCGCAGACATGGGTGCCCCAGGTCAGAAAGACCAACCGCGGCGGCCTGACGACTTACCACGGCCCAGGGCAGATTGTTCTCTGGCCGATCCTGGACATGCACTCGCCTCTGTATCCCAAGTTTGGTGTCGCCTCGTACGCGAGCCATTTGGAATCGACGACGCAGCGCCTATTGTCGGAGCTCTTTGGCATCCAGACGTACACGGCGCGCGACGAACCGGGCGTGTGGGTGAAGACGTCGGACGGACAGGAGCGCAAGATTGCCGCCCTGGGCGTGCACCATCGGCGGTACGTGACCGCCCTGGGCATTGCGCTGAATGTCGATGTTCCCGTGACCGGGGGCGAGGCCGTGAATCCATGGGCCCGGTTCGTGCCGTGCGGTCTTGACGGGAAGCTGGTGACTTCGGTAGCCGCCGAGGTTGGGGTAGATTCGGCCATTGGATGGGACCTGGAGGACTTGGCTGGCCGGTGGGCGATTTTGTTCCAAGAGGGACTGCTGGATGAGACGAAAAGGAGCGGCTCTGCGCCGAGTCGCTCGAGGGCGTGATTTTGTATCCCATTGTTTCACTGTACCGATAGCGAGATACCCCTTGTACTTTGCGCCGGCCGGATGCGGCATGTAACTCTCCCACCGCAACCTGGGCCGTGTATTTATATCATGTAAAGATGACGTTTCTCGTTCATTGACGAGGACCTCGTTGTTACACGACCTGGGTTGATTGAGCCTTGAGCCCGTTTGGTACGTCTTCTCACGCCTGATTGGCTGGCCGTCGCACCGCAGAGTCTGGCACCTGCAAATGCCGTCTTGGTCTCTTTCAAAAGACATGGAGCGGAATGTAGCCGTGGCTCAACTTTTTATGATGCAGCCAACAAGACCGAGTTTGCGGCAGGGTCAAGGTGCCTCTTCACGGGGTGGCCTTGGGACTTTTTGTCTTGTACCAAGCACCTGTAGGAACTGCTGTAATTTGTATTGGCACTTGTCTTTTCAACCACCCGTCATGCCCTGCAACGTGCTGACCTACTTACGGCTGCCGATAAACCCATTCAAATTAATAAGCAAAGTCCCAAGCCCGCCTCTATCCCTTTACAAACACCAGGGTAACCCCGTTTGGAAAATAAAACACCATGCCCCGCCAACCCATTCCTCCAGATTGATGATGCAGATATCCCACCGGCAAGCAAATGACGACGACCATCCATTCACGATGCCAAGACGCCTTTATTCGCCAGACACCTGGTTCGTCTCATCGGCCTCTTCAGGCAGGGCGGCATGGAAACGCTCCAAGAAGGTCTGCGCGGTTTCCAAATTTCTACTCGGAACAATCACGTCAGCCAGGAAACTGATGGACATTGGAAAGATCAAGGTACCTGCTGAGCGTAGAAACTTCGTAAAGCAGCATGTCGGCTATTCCCCGGATACTTTCGAGATGAGTAACGCATCGCTGCAGGACGACTGCTTGCATCCTGAGCATGGCCAGTCTCGCATCTTGCGAGTGAGCCGCGCTGCAGCTGCCCAGGTCCTTGTTAGCTTTGAAGCCTCGTCTCTCAGGTAACCAACGTACCCTGGACCAAGAATTGGGCGTGACATTTCTGCTTTTTAGGTGCTTTCCACGACGTCTTGGTAAAAAGTAAAAAGTAAAAAGTCACTGTTTGTCTTGCGAGAATGTGTGTGTGGTTGGTTGTACGGGAATGAGATGCAGCAAAGAGCACCCTCTTCGTGTTGAAATAGTAGTGGCCAGTGAGGTTCATTGCTTCTTCCGGTATTGTTCTCAGTACAATACATAGATGACGGTGACTCGGCGAGTTGGTGAGCTGGAAGTGAGCGACAACATGTGACATGTGTGAACAGTAAGTAACAGCTCAGATCATGTCACATTTTCACAACATCCGTTTTGCACAGGCCAAAGGCTCAAAGGCAGGGTGAGACATGGCCCTCCTTTCGTCGCCGTCACCCAGTTGGGTGTGGCCTCATTCGCGTCATTGTCGTCTTCACATTCCATCAGACAAGTTGTGACCCGGGACGCGTGTCTTAGATCCTCGCCGCAGCTACGAGGTGGCCGCAAGGTTATATATACACCGAGCAGAGGCTCCGCGCCTTCTCCCTGGCCATTCTTGAGCAAAAACCGCTACACTGTTGGCATAGTACAATAGCACGATGAAGGTGAGCCAACAAGAGCCCGTACCGTGATTCCACGCCGACTAAAACACCTCACCAGCCAACCTCTCTATACATTGCCATGCTGCTCCCCGTGGCTTCCGCCCGCGTCGCAGATCAACAGCTCGCCGGCAAACAAACATTCATGTCCCCTGCAGAGCCCGTCCGCAGCCTGGGACAAATATTCATGCTCGAGGTAAATTGCTCAGGTGGAGGCAAGGAGGCAAGGAGGCAAACAGTCATGGGCTGACCTGCGCAGTGCTCGTGCAATATCCTCGCCAACTGTCCCGAGGCAGTTGCTCAGGCGCAGCCATACATTGAGGATTCCGACAAAAGCTTCGACTTGTTGGCAATCGCAATGATTGCCGAGACGCTCAAGGTAAGACGTGCCGCGCGTCCTGGTGAATGTGTCCTAACGACAGCAGGACAACCCTGCCTGTACCGAAGCCCTTCCTTTATGCGCTGGCAAGCTTGCTGAAGTGTCATTGAGAAACTCGCTGGCAGCAGGGGGCTAAATTAGCCAGCTCAACACACAACAAATGAAATGGCTTGAAAGACTTGATGAATGGTTCAACGTTGAGTTGGAACCAAGACGGGCAGCGCATTGCACCTGCCATTTGTCGTCCGCAAGTGAGCTTTTGTCTTTACTTCAATTGTCTTTTTCTGACGTGCCCTGTGACAAAATAAAAAAATATGTGGCAATAAAAAAAAGTTAATCGTACAACTCCATTTCGTCTCAAAAAATCGGCATGCGATACAAAAAGAAAACAACTTGCCCCGTACTGGAATCGAACCAGTGATCTTGTCATTACTAGTGACACGCTTTACCACTGAGCCAACGGGGCTTCTGATGTTGTTGAAGACTGCGGGGTTTATTGTGCTCTATCAAGATACCGCTGGCAAGGTCCACCAAGTTTGCCCAAATGTTTGGCCACCCAAGTTCGAGCAAGGGCGCGGCCGCACCAGTATAGGCATCTTCGGCATAAACTGAGCCGCCCATGGTTTTGTACCAGGAGTGATCCGCTTGCATTAATCCATGTAGGTCTTATCAAAGATGATATATATCAGGGCATGAGTTCTATGCTCGTCGTTGCACAGATGACGAGTTGTCTTTGGAACAGATGGGCAGTCCAACTACCTAGGTACGTACCTTCCCAGGTAGGAGGAAACTAGTGGTCCCAACTGCGCGAAAATTGAAAATGCATCTGCGGTAAGGAGTTGCACCTTCCAAAAAGAAAGAGGGAAGATACAAACAGAAGTTAGCGGACTTCAGTTCTTGCAAACAGCCAACAGCACATGCACCAGACCCTTTGAATCTTGACCATTCGCTGACACTGCAGTACTGGTGTCATTGACAGCTGTGCCATCATGTTGCTCCGTCCCATCGGCAGGACCCTGAGATCGACATGAGCAAGCTCGTGGCTTGACCCCACCATGTCGCCATTTCTCAAGCCCTTGTCTTTTTTTTTTTAACCCTGAGCCTGGCTCGGGATCCTGAATTTCCCCGCCACCAGTTCCAGAACCACCATTCGTTCGTGGTGGTATCGGATGGTCATGTTTGCAATGGCTTGGCCGAATGACAAATACAGACCAGCAGCTTGTTCTTATTATCATGGCAACTATTTCTCCAGGTCACACATTACCCGATCCCATTACTCGCCCCCGCCTTGGCCCATGACAAGAATGAATGTGTTGGCAGGCGTCCCACTCAGCGCTCGACCCGCTGCAACTTTTTGAGCCTATTTCTCGACTCCGAGCGCGACTCTGAGCGCTTACTATTCTTTGCCTCCCCCGCGACAGCGGCTTGAACCCAAACAATTCACCGGAGGAGCATTGCGTAGACAGCAGCCTGTTTCCCGGCCCTGTCGGGGGTGACACAGTTGAGACATCTCGGCCGGCGCAATGCATCCCGTGGCGGAATCCGAGCTGCGCGGCCCAAACGCCGACGGCATTCCGTTTCGCGCGAAACCACACCATGTACACCGAACATGGGCAAGAACCTTCTCGTCAATACCGGAGCTCTATATTCAACCCGAGAGTCTGGCCGAGGTCGAAAAGGTCGTCTCCTTGGCGCAGAAATGTCGTCGGCGCATTGTGACGACGGGCTGTGGCCACTCGCCATCAAACATTACTTGCACCTCTAGCTGGATGGTCAACCTCGATCGATTCAACAAGATCCTCTCGGTCGATTCCGACACGGGAGTTGTGACGGTGCAGAGTGGCATACGGCTCTATACACTATGCGAGGAGCTTGAGCGACATGGTCTTGCCATGCCAAACTTGGGCAGCATCAACCAGCAGTCCATTGCTGGCGCCATTTCTACCGGAACCCACGGCAGTAGTGCGCACCACGGTCTCATGTCTGAGGATGTTCTCGCCCTCAAGATCACATTGGCAAACGGATCAACAGAGTCATGCTCCCCCGAATCCAATGCAGAGCTGTTTCAAGCTGCGCTTCTCTCTCTCGGCGCATTGGGCATCATAACCGAGATTACGCTGCGAGCCGTCCCTGCCTTCACGCTTAGATGGACGCAGACCATCGATACCGACTACAAACTGTTCAAATCATGGCCGCTTGATCTGTGGACACAGAGTGACTTTGTAAGGGTCTGGTGGTTCCCATACACGAGGCGTGCCGTGGTGTGGAAGGCAGACAAAACCACGGAGCCAGAAGAGGAGCCCCCGGTGAGCTACTATGACGGATCATTGGGATATTACGTCTACCACAACCTGCTCTACCTGGCTCAGTTTGTCCCTCGGATTCTTCCATGGGTCGAGTGGTTCGTCTTTGGCATGCAATATGGTTTTGCAAATGGTTCGACGACTACCGCCGTACAGCCCAGCAGGAAGGCCTTGTTGATGAACTGCCTTTATTCACAATTTGTGAACGAATGGGCGATTCCCCTGCACAAGGGACCGGAGGCTCTGCGCAGACTTGGCTCATGGCTCAACCAGCTGACTCCCGATGACCCGGATTACGTTGCGCACAACATCCCCTTCTCAGCCGAAGGAATCTACGTGCACTCGCCAGTAGAAGTGCGGGTTAGTGACACAACCCTCACTCCAAACGTTCGACCTTTCTTGGACCCAACCGTCGAGGACGGGCCGACCCTCTATCTCAATGCGACCCTGTATCGTCCATACTGGCGCGACCCGCCGTGTCGCCAGCGCTACTATGAGGCCTTCGAGTGGTTGATGAAGGACATGGGCGGCCGGCCGCACTGGGCCAAGAATTTTGAGACGTATCGATCGGACATTGAGGCCATGTACGGGCCAAGTTTGGACACTTTCAGAAGGGTACGTGACCAAGTCGATCCTCAGGGTATGTTCATTGGGCCATGGCACAGAGACCGGATCCTGGAAGACCTTCCGGGCTCTAAGCTTGAGCTCGAAGAGGTCGAAGTTTCGAGGAAGATGACTGCCGGTGGAGGTTTGATGACATTGGGGCTTGTTTGAGGCCACGGATAATGTCGGCGTACTTGAACCGAGGCTGGGGGTGTTTACTTGTTTTCCAACAATGCGTACGTGGCTGAAATTTACAGCAAAAGCGGACGTAATGAGTCTTTGACGACCCGATAGATGATATAGAATTCAAAAGTATAAATCAATGACACATGGTGCAAGGCGTTTTGTGTTTTCCATGCATTTTATGCAGGACTAGCCCCTGTGACAACGCTGGCTTTGCCTCAGGCCAACGGCTCGAGCGGGTACCGATTCCGCATAGGGCTGGTGGCTGACCATGGGCTGACGACGACAGGCCCGCCCCTCATCATGGTTTTGATCTCCACTCTGTCTATTGTCTGGCGTCTTGAAGTCGATCAAGTCCCCGACGCCGAGACGGGAGCCGTAACCGACTACTTGGACGAGGCAAACTCTTGTGTTGAGAATGAGAAGAAGCCGCAAGAAGGAATCAACCTCTACGAGGCCACAGATGAACTCGGATTCTTCAACCCTTGTCCTGGCATGTCATCACCAGCATCTAATCCGTACCATGGCCATGGAGTTGAAACAAGCACAGAGTTGGAGACAACGGTGTCCAACGGAGCTATCCGTCCCTGGTCTTGATGGCCCGGCCTGACGCCGCGTAGGTGGACCACGCAACCTTGGTCACCGTTGGTCACCCTTTGTCTCCTAGCGAGTGGGATTAAATCAGCGCCAACCGCAAAGAAGAAGGTGCAAAAGGCCTGCCTCGTTGACTCAGAGCTGAAGGCGTTGGTCCTCCCTGGTCCGCAAAGCGCAAGGCGTGACAGCAACGTAAACCATGACTTGGCCCTGCAAGCTAATCGTCGTCACGGAGCAAGATGCCTTCTTATATAGGGATACATCCCTCTATAGGGCCGTCTTGTCCAACTAAGAAACGCCAGTTGAATCCTTGCCGGCAACTGAGCTAATCCAACAACCATGGCCCAAGAGGACAACTCCTTTGGTCCGAACCTGACGGGTGTATTCGACTTTACCATTCTTTTCGAGCAAAGTATTCTTTCGTTGCTGCCAGCATGCATCTTTATACTCCTCGCACCGTTGCGCATCTCGACTCTCATGCGTCATGTTACTGTTGTTCGCTCGCGCAAGTTGTTCTGGTCAAAACAGGTGCGCATCCGCAGATCGCGACTGCTTGTGCGAAACTAGACTCATTTTCAACTTTGTAGGCCGCCGTTGGACTATACTTTTGTTTGCAAGTTGGCCTCGTAGCACTGTGGTCGCTTCCGTCCACGCTCAAGACAAAGACATGCACCGCGGAATCCATCATTGGCGTAGTTGAGGCCGTTGCTATTTCGGCGCTTTCCTACACAGAGCACTGGAAGTCAATACGGCCGTCGAAGCTGCTGAACTTGTACCTTGTTCTCACCATTATTCTTGACCTTGCCGCGGCAAGAACATTATTATTGCGATCCGGTCTTGACGCCATCGCGGGCGTCTTTGTCGCCTCCGTGGCCGCAAAGGCTATTCTGCTAGGTCTCGAAGAAACTCCCAAGCAGCTAGTTCCCAGGGAAAAGGAGGCCGCCGACGAAACGGTAGCGGGTGTAATCAGCCGGGGTGTTTTCTGGTGGCTCAATTCCCTGCTCGTCGTTGGCGCAAAGGCACTCCTTGTGGTGGAGGATATTGGCACCATTGAGGACAAGTTTGACTCGGTCCAGCTGCTGGACCAGCTTGAACGGGTTTGGGACAACGGTGCGCGTCTCCCCCGGAGATTTCTTTTGCAAGACGCCTGCTAACGTGTCTGGCAGACCCCAAAACGGGCAAATGGGCGCTCATGAAGTGCACTTTTCTGGCCTACAAGTGGCAGTTTCTCGCCGGCATCATCCCGCGCCTACTCTTTACAGGCTTCACCTTTGCGCAGCCCTTTCTCATCAACTCGGTGGTCAACTTTGTCGGCGAGCCGGAGGAGAAGCAGACCGGCGAAGTAGCAGGGGGTCTCGTCGGCGCCACGGTGCTCGTGTACATTGGCATCGCCGTCTGCAACGCAGCATATCACCACATGACGTATCAGCTGCTGACCATGTACCGAGGGGGCCTTGCGTCGCTGGTGTTTAAAAAGACGCTCAGACTCGACGCATCCTCCATCAAGGACTCTGCGCCCGTGACGCTGATGAGCACCGACATCGAGTCCATCGTCATGTCCGGGGATGCCATCCACGACATCTGGGCGAGCTTTATCGAGATCCCCGTGGCCATTTACCTGCTCTACAGAAACGTTGGGATTCCCAGCCTGTTCATTCTGATTCCTGCCTTTTGTAAGATGGCCGTGCTTCTCTGCCGCGGGCACCTCGACTGACTGACGGGCTTAGTTACCTCTGCTGCTGGAGCCTTGATCTCTCCGGCCATGGGTCCGGCGCGAGTTGAGTGGAACAAGGCCATCGAGGAGCGAATTGGCTCCGTGTCGACCATGCTGAGCCAAATAAAGGGTGTCAAGATGATGGGTTTGACCGACTTTTTCCACGACTCGCTGCATGCGCTGCGAATTCGCGAATTGAAGCTGTCTGTCAAGTTTCGCTGGATCTTGGTCCAGCTCAATTCCTTTGGTACCATCTCCCTTTCCCCTTTACCATCTTGCAGCTGTGTTTCCATGCTTACGCTTTTATAGCCATGGCATCAGAAGACCTGACGCCAGTCATTGTCATCATCGCTGCCATCTTCTGGACCAAAGCCGATGATGGGCTGACTGTTGCCGAAGCATTCACCTCACTCTCCATCATCAGCATCGCTGCAACGCCGCTTGTCAACATTTTGATTTCGATTGTGCAGTTGTTTGGTGCTGTTGGTTGTTTCTCACGGCTGCAGGCCTTCCTCGTCATGGACGAAAGGACAGATTTGCGACAGACGGCGTTCCCCAGCATCTCGTCCGCGCCATCCTCTGCTCAGCGTTTCTCAACCGCATTTTCCCCTGAGCAAGATTCCAAGAACGCTCTCGTGGCCTCTACTATTGATCTCTCTGCGCTCAAGACAGGACATGTACCCTCGGATACTTCAGTCCCGGCGGTGGCAATCGAACGTGCCACCTTTACGGTAGGAGACAAGGTGGAAGCTCTCGTCGACATCAGCATGGTCTTTCCACGGGGCTCCGTCTCCATGGTTGTCGGTAGAGTCGGCTGTGGTAAATCTTCGCTGCTCAGGGCCATTGCAGGGGAACTGGCCATGGCCAAGGGCCGTATTGTCAGCAACGTCTCGTCCGTGGCCTACTGCGACCAGACGCCATGGCTGCAGAACTGCTCTATCAGAGACAACATTGTCGCTCAGTCCCCGCTTGACGAGAAGTGGCTGTGTACGGTCATTGAAGCATGCGCACTAGATCAGGACGTTTCCGGATTCCCTCTTGGTGACTTGACCATTGTCGGGTCCGGAGGCGTAGCGCTGAGCGGCGGCCAGAAGCAGCGAGTTGTACGTATTTGCGCCCACTGTGTACAAGTCGTTACGGAAGAGACTGACCTTTCCCAGGCCCTGGCTCGAGCCGTGTACTCTCGTGGCAAACTTGTCCTCTTGGACGACGTCTTCAGCGGCCTCGACAACACAACTTCCCGCGCAGTATTCCAGAGCCTGTTGGGAACAGACGGCTTGCTTCGAAAGATGAAGGCCACTGTCATCATGACTACTAACCACGGTACAGCGAATGCTCCCCTTCTTTCATGCGCATGTATTAACATCCGTGTTCAGTCAATTTCCTCCCCGCAGCCGACTACATCACCATGCTCGGCGACAAAACCACCGTCCGGAACCAGGTCCGGTTCGATTCTGTCGACGCCACGGAATGGGGAATCCTCGAAAGCGACACGGACAGTACCAGGACTATTTCCGAACCCGACGAGGAAGCGCTGGACAAGGCTACCCTCGAGGCGACCAGGGAAGCAGCTGCTCGTCCGGCCCGAAGGACCGAGTCGGATCTGAGTCGACAGACTGGCGATTTCGACTGCTACAGAATATACATGCGGTCCCTGGGCAAGATGGCCATTTCAATGCTACTAATCGGCAGTGTTTTGCACACGGCCCTGGTCAAGATGCCACGTGAGTCACGGGGCCCCTTTCTTCACAACGACAGAAAGAATGAATTTTGCTGACGTCTCGTAGAGGTATGGCTGAAGCTCTGGACGCAGAGCGGCACCGGATCCAAGGACTACAGATACATGGGCGGGTACATCGGCTTTGCGCTGGCTTCGACAGTCTTTGGAGCTCTAAACCTTGCGTAAAGCGTCCTCCATCTCGAGTCCCGTGAACTTTACTAACTTGACGCAGATACTACGCCCTGGTTGGCGTTCCCAAGTCCGCGATCCGACTGCACGGGATGCTTCTCAACTCGGTTACACGGTAACAAGTCCACCCCCCCCCCCCTTTTTTTTCGTATGAGGATATCCCTAGCTAAACGTTGCAAGGGCGCCGTTTTATTTCTTTACCAGCACAGACAGCGGCATTACGCTCAACCGGTGCGTAAACCCCGCCGGAAGCTCCGATATAAATCTAACCCGTGCGCAGATTCAGCCAAGACATGACGCTCATCGACAACGCGCTCCCAATCGCCTTTCTAAACGTCACAATACGTGCGTGCACGCTGCAGACAATGTCCTCCCCGCTGTGTGCTAACAAAGCCCGCAGTATCCCTGCGAGCCCTCGCGGAAACAGGCCTCATCGCCTCCGGGGCGTCCTACATCGGCGCCGTCATACCAGTGTGCCTGCTGGCCCTGTACCTGATACAAAAGTACTACCTGCGCACGTCGCGGCAGATGCGATTTCTCGACCTAGAAACAAAGTCGCCGCTGTACACGCAGTTCACGGAGACGCTGGCCGGCCTGTCCACAATCCGCGCCTTTGGCTGGGCCGGCGCCTTTATGCACGAGAACCACCGCCGTCTGGACACGTCGCAGAAGCCATTCTACACCATGTTCTGCATCCAGCGCTGGCTCCAGGTGGTCCTGGACCTGTTTGTGGCCGGCATGGCGCTGGTGCTGGTTTCCGTCGCGCTCAACGTGCCCGGCCACACCACCAAGGGCGCCGTCGGCCTGGCCATGGTCAATCTCATCGGCTTTAACCAGACGCTGACCCTGGTAATAGACCAGTGGACGAGGCTGGAGACGTCGCTGGGCGCCATCGCGCGGCTGAAGTGGTTCATGAAGAACACGCCGGACGAAAATAGCCCCCGCGAGAATGTCCTTCCCAACGCGGCGTGGCCGGCGCAGGGAGCCATCGAGTTGAGCAACCTAGTTGCTTCGTACAGGCACGTTCCCTCCCCGCTCTCCACGCATGTAGCAGTGTGCCAACAGCAGTTGTAGCGACGAGACCGACCCTGTTCTAAGAGGCGTCTCTCTCACGATTGAAGCCGGCCAGAAGGTGGGCGTCTGCGGCCGCTCGGGGAGGTAATCGGCTCCATTCCTCGTGTGCATTTTGCATTGCGCATCTGACTCTTTTTCTTCTTCTTTTTCAGTGGCAAGTCGTCGCTCATACTGGCCCTCTCCCGGCTTCTCGACATCCAAGCGGGCAGCATAACAATCGACGCGCAAGACTTGTCGCGCATCCCGCGCCAGGTAATTCGGTCTCGCCTCACGGCCCTGCCCCAGGACGCAATCAAGCTGCGCGGCACCGTACGACATAACCTAGACCCGCGGTCTGCTATCCAGGCTGACCAGCCGCTTGAGCGCGTCCTTCGCAAGACGTCGATATGGGAGACGATATCGCTGCGGGGCGGCCTGGACGCTGACATGGACGAGCTCGGGCTCTCAGCCGGGCAGCTGCAGCTGTTTTGTCTAGCGAGGGCGCTTCTGTCCCGCGGGGCGGTTGTCCTGCTGGACGAAGCGACGAGCAGCGTTGATCTTGAAACAGACCAAGAGGTGCGCAGGGCTATACGAGAAGAGATGGAGGGGAGGACCGTGGTCGAAGTCGCACACAGGTTGGAGGTTGTCAGAGAATGCGATCTGGTGGTTGTCATGGGCGAGGGCAGGGTGGTCGAGGCGGGCCATCCCGAGGCACTACTGAGAAGAGACGGGAGTGCCTTCAGAGCGTTGTGGGAAAGTCAGGGTCTTTGATAGAATCAAACAGTCGACGTAGCAGCTCGTTGGCATGGAATTACCGCACGGTATACGAAGCGACGCACAGAAGCAGCCCAGCGGGATAATCGGGTCGTAAGTATATTCATTAATCCCTACATGTACAAGCAATCCAACCCAACTCCCAAACGGTCCCGCAGCGCCAAACCCCCCTTCTCAGTGTAAAGCAGCCATCTATCTCCGTCTTCTCGAATATATGCTTTGATGGACCGCAGCCAAGACATAAGAGCAATGGTTATCAGGTAAGAAAAAAAGGGCGGCGGTGAAGAAGAGAGTAAACAGAAAACAAGGTCGAAAGGTATAAACGAAATCAAAGAGTTTTGTACCAGGCCGTGATTTGTACCGTTTGAACCAAGCGTATCGGCGTTTATGTATATAGAATCCAGGATGCGACGTAGGGCATCCCGCACTCGGACGAAACTGGTGGCCAATTTCGCCACATTATGAGATGATGAAATTAGAAAAACCTCGCCCTCCGTTGCCGCCAATGTCGTCGAGAGCTCGACAAAACAGCCACCCCATTAATTCAGTCGTACTCGGACACTCTAGTACACCGCCCTCAGTGGCCCCGACTTTGGCTGGCGCTGGTGCGGCTTCGCTCATCCTCCTCCTCAATCACATCGCTCAGCCTCGTGGGGTGATGATGTCGTGGGACAGTCTCCCACCCGGGAGCGCCATACCCTTGTCCAGAATAGTCCTGAGGCTCCGGATAACCACCCGTCCACCTCGCCTCGCCTGCCGACGTGGATGCGGGCTCGCGAGCTCCACTGGGCGGGTTCGTCGTTGCCGGCGTATCGTAATCGTCTGCCTCAGCATCAGAAACCGAAGCTCCAGAGGGCGGTGCGGCAACGAAAGGGATCCTCTGTCCCCGAGAATCGAGAACAAAGTTGCCCGCGGCGTCAATAATGTACTCACCTTCGCTGAATCCGCCCTCTGAGCCGCTGGCTCTGCCTCCAGCGTGCGGCTGGCCTCGCTCCGGGGATCTGTAATATGTGCCGCTGGGACCGGCGGTGGCTGGTGATGCTACAGGGGGCGCCGCTTGCGAGTGCTCGGGTGCGTATCCCTGGGCATGCTCGGTTTGGTATCCTCCAGTCTCCCTGGCAGTGCCCTGCCGGCTGACGCCGCCGTGCGTCATGGGGACCACCTGCACGCCGCCGACAATGGTAGGGCGTCCCGACTGTAGCGAGAGAGTCCGGTCTCGCTCCTCCTGCTCCTTTCGCCCCAGCTCCTCCCAGGCTCGTCGCGCTTCTTCTTTGGAAATAGCAAGCTCCTTGCGCATTTCGGAGAGTTGCTTCTGGGCTTTGGACGATCCCCGCTCGTGCTCGATTGCGTCACGAATAGCGTCGGCACGATCTCGTCGTTCTCTGTCCAGTGCCTTTTCGAGCATGCCATTGACCTCTTGGGCTCGTTCCAGCTCAGCTCGCGTCTCAAAGAACCAGCGCTGGAACTTTCTTTCTGAGCTAGCTCGTAGCCTCTGCAATTCCACCACTGCATGGAACAAGTTGGCACCAGCGGCCGACAAGTCAGTAACTTGTCGAGCGAGTTGTTGGCTCAGCGGGTCGCGGTTGATGTCGTCCTTGTTCTGTTCGAGCTTTCTGATCCAGTAGCTCGTCAGGCCCTCCCAGTGTGCGGACAAGGTTTCCCAGCGCTCAAAGGCATGGGGGAAGGAGTTTCGAGGTTTCACGGGCTCTGCAGGTTGGGCGGTGGGTTCGGTCGGGGTGTTGCCGAGGTTGGCAGACTGTTGTTGGGGCCGCGGACGGCCACTTGATGAGACATAGGTGGGTGATTGGGGCTGTTGCTGGGGGTTGGTGGCAGCAAATTGTACGGGTATTTGCTGCTCTGCTGGTGGCTTCGCCGTAGGTAGGGTGCCCGAGAGTCGTGGGGTATGTGCAGCCTCTTGAGCTGCAGCTTGGCCATGACCACGAGGGCCTGGATGTTGCTGCTGCTGCGCTTGTTGCGGCTCTGCGCCGGTGCCTTGCCCCGTAGCAACGCCAGCAGCCCGACGTTCGGCATTCCTTCGCCGTGCTTCCTCCAGCAAACGCGCTTCCTGTTCTGCTCTGCCTCGTTCCAGGGCAAGTTGCTCAGCCTCGGCCCTCTGCCTTGCCTCCCTGGCAGCTCGTTCTTGCATGATCATCCTAGGGCCACGAATTCCAGACGGCGAGCTGGTCGGTGCAGGACCAGCCGTAGGGCGACGGGGGGCTGCTCCTGTGCCATTGCCATTGGATGTACCGATGGGAATTCCGCTGGTGGCAGCCATCAGGTCAGCCATGTCAGCGGATTCCTCGATAAGGTCTGGCGTGAAAGGGTTCGGGTGCCGAAGAGCCTCTTCGAGAGCAAATAGGATCGCACTATGGGTGTTCCTGGAGACTCTTACAGTCGGATGCGGCTCGCGCCGATCCGGACGGGACGAAGAGTTGGACCTGGAGGGGTGCTGAGAAAAGGTCTCCTTGTCGAGGCCTTCCTTTGGATCCTGGGGATTCTTGGTGTGGAGACGAGCTCCGTCCTCGAAAAGAGAGGAGCTCAGTCCACTGACGGAGGAATCTGGGCGTGTCCGAGCAAACGGAACGGGGCTGGGATTAAAACCAACTGAGGCGGCGGCAATGTGCACTTGACGCGGCTCCGTGCTCACTGGACTTGGCGAGGGAGCGGAATCGAACCTGGGGGTCCGGCGAAGAGAGCGCTGGACAGACGAAGAAGGCGTGGGGTGCCTTTCGAACGGTTCTGGCGCAGGATCTGAATCTAGATGTGGATCTTGATCTGGATGCTGGTGTTGGAATGCTTGCTGGGTAGGCAGCGAAGTCGATTGCTGCTGGCGTTGCTTGGAGTAAGACGTATAGACGTAGTCGCGGAGGTCGTGAGCGTCGTCAAAGAGAGACTCGGATGGCTGGGATACGAAGACTCCAGAGGCCGCCGGGGTTGGGTGTGAGGGAGACAAGTTGGCGAGCTCACCACCAACTCGTGGCGGCGGCGGCTTGAAGTGCAACACGCCTGGATCTTGGGCCGGCACAGCTGCACAGCTGCACAGCGGACGAGGGCAAGCTCAGAGGGCAGCACGGAATGCGTCGGGGGAGGGTTAGAAGTCGGGGGCGATGGGCGATGGGCGATGGGCGGCGGTCCAGGGTGCCAAAGGTTGGGCAGGAGACGGGAAACGCCGAGTCTGTGTGGTGTGACGCTCGAGGAGCAGCTTGCCTTGGCCCTTGGCGAGGACAGAAGACGAATTGGGCGGAATGCAAGCTAGGAACGAGGAGCGAGTACGAGGCGGTCATTGGGGAAGAGAGTGCCAGCACCCAAAACGAGAAAAGGGCATTGATGAGGGTGAGTGAGGGCGCCGCACGAGGTCACCTCGGGCGAGGTGATGCCAAAATCTGGTGGCAGGAAAAAACTGAGGTTGAGCGACGGATGACGGGTGACAAGCTGACGAGTGAGAGCAGCCCGAGCAGGGACGGACTGGCTGTGCGGCGCTCCGACCAGCACAACACATTGAAGGCGGCCAGAAAATTGGGGGGCTGGAAAGTGCCTGGCAAATGCAACCAGACTGCGACTCGGTCCAAGGGTCGCCGCGACGTCAAGGCGCAGCCCGGCCCAGCTTCAGACGATGCGCGCCTCGCAATTGGGGCCGCCCACCGTCTCCAAAGACGGCCGCAATCTCGGAACTTGGCCTGGTCTGCCACGCTGGACGCAATCTCCAGCTTCTGTCGGGGTTGGGATGGCTGCCCGACGGCAATTCCTCCTTCGCTTCAAACGAGCTGTTGGCTTCGCGTCTGACGCCGCCCATCGACCAGAGGGTGCTGTATCATCAGAGAAGCGCAGGGGACAATGCAAACAGGGAAAGAAGAAAGTAATTGGCAAAGGATGGATGGATAACAAGGGAAAAGGTTTGTTTAGTGAAGTACGGAGTAGTCCCATAAGACTCTTTGAGGCACAAAAAATAGACACCCATCAACCGCCAGCCATCAATCCATCACACCATTTCCTCATCTCCCCTCTTCTATTACCAGCTGACAATATGCACAACAAAAAAACTCCAGCAACTTGGTTCCGGTGGCAGCAGATTGATGAGTTGTTCAATTTTTAGCTGCATGCCGTTGGAGACTCATTCGACAGCTGGGCCATATACCCGACCGGTATTGGTGTTCTGCAAGGCGATTCCTTGCCTCCGCCCCAGGGCCCTGTACTTGGCTGCAGCATTGGAGGCCATGGATGCACCAGAGGCTGGGGCGAGGCTGGGCGACAGACAGCACACGGATGTCATGGGAAAGTGGAGGTGTCGCAGGGGGGTCCCTGGCAAACAACAGCTTGGCCATCCTTTCCCCATTGATGTTCCCTGTTCGCCTTGACGCACCCAAACCAGACTTCCGGAACGAACGAGGCAATGGCGCAAGAGCGAGCTGTGTGCCAGGACGACTAAATGAACAGGTGAGACATCCTATGTGAGACTAGGGCCATGTTGGGACAACAGCATTCAAGTCCTAGTTGTTGGCTGGCTGGGACAATGTGTGTGCCGGGTCCCCCGAGTACATGACCATCCGCGTTGGTCCTGAAGTAACTCAAGTAATACCACGTGTTCCCAACATATAAGGTTAGCGTAACTGGTCAGCATGACGCAGGTGCAACTGACAATTGCCTTGTCGGGTTGCGGCAGTCGCTCCTTCTACTCCGTACCGTAATGTTATTTATCGGACGGTTTGCACACGGACCATTTCCGCCAAGGGGGTCGCCGCCGCTTTGGTCGAGCCACCTAATGCCTCATGTGACGACAAGTAAATATAAACAACATCTCGCGAGGCAGACAGATGGCGTCTTTCGTCTGTCGTGCTCCGGCCCAGCTGCCGGCCTCGACCGAGCCGACACCTGCCATCTTTTGCGGAGTAAACATTGAACCCAAGTGGGTTCCTTTTTGGGCAACTGATGGAGGGCGGAACAGGACTGGAGTCATCGGGTCGGCCCTGACGGCGGCCTCAGCCAATCATGACCACGAGCAGACATTCCCTCTGTACATACAGCCCCAAAGCTGGAAGGATGCGCTTGGCGGGGAGCAATTCTTCGTATCTGACGATGCTACATTTGCGTATCTACCAGCATCGTATTGGGGATTGCACAGATGCGTATATAAGCAATGCCCAGTAGACGCTAATTCAAGACGGCGCAGACAATATGCAGCATGACGTGTGGCTACTAAAGTATGGTAAATGCGTTGCACTTACAAACAATATCTACGTGGCCCCAAAATGCACCAGGAGCTCGCTGTTCACCCTTATAATGGGTTTTTCGTCGGAGCCATTTACCCCCGATCAATCGACAAGTCGAGGCACTGTCAGCTTGAAGACCCCATTTGGATCATACTCCTTTTTGAGCTGCTTCAAAATCTCCAACCTGTCGCCATAAATGTCCCGTAGATTCACAAACTCCGGTGAAGTCAGTGGCAGATATGTCTGCTTGCACACGGCATCTGATGCCACCAGCAAATTCCGCGTTTCCAACGACCAGGCCGCTGCGTCCTCTGCTGTGCATCCTTCACCAACAAAGCCCAGTATCTCGATAGATATGTGAGGTTCGCGGTACGGGCACACCGAGGCTGGCGCATTCGCAGAGGCAGCCGCGATGCCAGGTCGCAGTATGTGCAGATTCAACCCGCCAATGCCATTGGGCAGCCCAACGCTTTGGTTGGCCAGGGTGGCAATTACATCTGGCGAGAATTTGGTCACAGATGCAGTCTGCGCACGGCAGATGACTTGCTCTGGCAACAAGCTTGTGAGCAATGCCATATATTCATACGGCGTCATTGTCTTGATGGCCTCTTTTGGACCAGGCATGACGGGTGACAGGGGCGCAAAGGATGCAACTCGTTCAAGCCAAGCGCTCGATTCCTCAGTAGCTGGCCCATTCCATACAAAGCCAGACAGCATGGTGACCCCCAGCCCTGGTACCCCGAAAACGAAGGGCATCAGGGACAGTTGTGAGGGAATTTTGTCTTGGTGGGTCGTGGACATGGCATCGTAGCCGCTGAAAAAGGCCGTGACGGATTTGGCAAGGTCGGATGAGTCAAACGCCAGTACTCCGGCTTGGATCTTTTCGCAGTGTCAGATTTCGCGGGAAGACGACGCGGAGACGACGTGTTGAGGAAGCCGCACTCACCTTTTGAAGCGGATAAGTCTTGACAGTCAACTCGACAACCACGCCCAAACTACCGCCTCCGCCCCTGAGCCCCGTCAACAACCTCTCGTCTGCATCTACCAGCTTTCCCTGGGCATTCACCACCTTTGCGCCGACAATCTGATCTGCACCAAGCCCGTAGGAATGCATATACGCCCCCAGCCCTCCGATCAGGCTCCAGCTGGTGAAGCCAACGCCCCCACAGCTTCCGACTGGTACTTGTAGCCCATGCTTCTCCAGTTCCTGGAGCACTCGCGAAGCAGTCACGCCGCCTCCCACGCTAACCGTAGACTTGTCTTCTGACACGGTGACCGAGTCCAGTTTGCGCAGGTCGATGCTAACTGCGTTGGGGGCAGTGAAACGGCCATAGATGTCGTGGCCACGGCCTCGCACGATCACGTCTGAGCCCGCTTCGATACACAGACTAACAATGGTGGCAACTTGCTCGGCGGCAGTGGGTAGTGTCACGACTGTTGGTTTCGCATCGTGGATGCCCGTGTAGCTGTTCAGGGTTGGGCCAAAGTCTGTGTCCTGCGGCGTTAGCAGCGGAATACCCGCCTGCGAGAGTGCTGATACAATGTCGCCCGGCATTTTGACTGAATTTCCTCAGATGATGCGACGGGTGGGAATCGGCTGTGTCGAGTTAACCAAGGGCGGCGACGACCCTCTGTCGGACACGTATTTATACGTGACCATCTCCATACCACACAGCGGAACCATAACTTATAATAAAGGTACGTTTGCGCGGCACGTCTGGATGAAACCCGTCAGCAGCCACCTGCGACCAGAAGACGTGAGAAACGGCATCGTGGACTCAGCATACGCTCCAAATGGACAATGAGTGGGTTTCTGCGGGGAGTCGGGGCCAACACGCCCATGCGGCGGCATCGACGGTGGGGTTGGTTGGAGGTGGCGTCAACCAACTGTATCGGTCAGGCATGGGCACACAGCTGATCTCTGGTCCAGGAGGTAGGGCTAAAAAATGGCAGAATAGCAGATGCGTAGCATATGCTAGGTATATGCATAGCATGTGCAAATTACACAGTATATTAGTGGGAGTAAAAGTTAAGTGACCTATAAGGCTAGCACTAATAGGTAACTTATAGTGAGCACATGCCTAGCATTCAGAGCACTTGCTCTGAAATTTTTGCAAGTATTGACCGCCTACCTAATTAGGCGATAAAAGTGCCCCACCTGGACCTGAGATCAGCTGGAACCCCGTCAGGCATCAGCACTAACAGTAGCGGCCACCAACTGATTACTCACTCTTGGCCGGTTGACGAAAGCTGGCATGATGATAGGCGCCCAACACCGATAGATCTTCATAGATGCTGCGATGTTTGTAAAGGTGGACATGGCCGAAGCCGTGACGGGTTTAGTGCGCTCGGGCATCAGAAACGCCCTGTTCATTGGCCTTTGCCTATTTGAGCCCTTTCCGATATGCACCTTTACAGCCTCTCACAATGGTCAAAGAAGTAATGAATGTCATCACAAAGCTTCGCCGGCCTCTACTAGTAGGAATTGTTGGTGGCACTCAAGTAGGAACACGGAGTATGAGCCGTATGGGCAAATACGGTGAGAAGGCGAGTCGCGTATGTGGCAGTTTAGGTTGGATCTGTCGTCATCTGTTCCAACAAATTCTTTGGCACCTTCTCGGAAACCTCTAGAGCCAGAGGGGACCCTTGGGTGGCGCATCTTTCGATTCTTTTTTGCAAACTCGCCACCCTCGAGTGGGAATACTGGATTATGATGGCATCTGCACAAACTGCATTCAGCCACCGGCCTCTTGGAACCCCGCATGCAACCATTCTTAGTTCTACGCCATATCAGATTCGGAGGGATGATGTCGTTTTATGTGTCGTGAGGATTGATCGAATGAGGAAATTCAATGTCTCAACTGCCCAGCGTTGATTGGGCCCACCAGACACTTGGCAAGGGTCTCAAGGTTTGGTTTAAAGCATGATTCCCTGCGCAAATGTCACGCATAGGGTAGTCATCTGTATCGGCCAGCGCTCCTGCATATGGTCTGCATATGGTCAGGGCACTGGTCAGTTGCGACGATACAAGTAACAGCCGTTGCGCAAGTTCGAGTGGCAAGAACGTTCCACTGGAACGCTGCGATGATAAAATTCGGGACTTGCCCTCTTGAGTACTTACCCTAGGTACCCAGGTATTTCAGAATCTGTGAGGCACATTTTCTTCACAACCAATTGTATCATGTAACTCAAGACCTTTGACTGCTATCAGCCGCACCCACGTGGCACTGAGAATTATCACGTAAAAATTGGCCAAAATTAAACTGTTATACGCTCAATACACTACTCGTATTCCCCAATTCTCTCAAATCTATGCGGTATCAAGAACAATAACCTCTGCTTCCTCGGAGCCAATGCTCTCCACTACCAACTTATCACCGGCAAATACGCCCTCGATAAAAGCGCCATCGCCCTCGCCCAGCTCGGCGTCCTCCCGCCCGTCCAGACGAATCTTGGCCTTTCCTCCCTTGAGCATGGGCACATGCACAAACACCTTCCTCTTATTCTGCTCCGTGGCATTTGCGCCGACAACCCACTCAAACTTCTTCTCGGGTGCAATTATGCCCGCGCCCATGACAAAGTCGGCGTGGATGGGGATAGTATCCCTGATGACAGGCTCGGCGTCCTTCTCCTGCTGCGCTGTGGCATCCTGGCCAGCCTTGAGCGGGCTGAGAATCTTGACAAAGTCCCTGCGCTTGTCCTCGTCCTTGAAGTTGCGCGTGTGATAGCGCGGAGTGAGGCCCCTCTTCCAGGGGAGAGCCCAGATTTGCAAAAAGTGTACCGTGTCGGTCTTGTGCTCGTTGACTTCCGAGTGCGCGATGCCCGTGCCGCCCGTGGTGAATTGCACGTCGCCCCTGTGCATTCTGTAGAATTTGTCCGATTGTCCGCCTTCCTGGCCCTTGGCCAGCATGGAGTCTCGGTGCGTCAGCTCGCCTGAGAGGATGTAGCTGAAGATTTCAAAGTCGCGGTGAGGATGTGTCGGAAAGCCCGAGTTGGCCTTGACACGGTCCTCGTTGAGCACGCGGAGGGATCCAAAGTGTGGAAAGTTGGGGTTGAACCAGTCGGCGAAGGAGAAGCTGTGGTACGAGTCCAGCCAGCCGTGGTTGCTGTGACCACGGGTGCCGGACCGATGGGGGGTGATTTTGGCGTTGCGAAGGACGGACTTGGACATGCTGGCGGCTTGTTTGAGCATAGACGAGTCCTGTGGTGATGGGGTTATATTTTTGTCAGGTGTGGCGGTTATGTTGTTGAGACTGATGATTTTCTGCAGAGCTGGTATGAATGTGGAGTTGATGCTTGGTGTTGCGACAATGATGAGGATGGAAATTGAAGCGATGAGAATTGCGGAAACCGTTGTGAAGCGCGACATATATACTTGTTGAGCGGGATGTGTGGAAGTCAGGAGAAGGTTCGTGGAGAATTCAATCAGGTGGTTTTGCTATTTGCTTAGCTTCGCATAATACTGGCTTAAGGCTGACGAGTTTATTATACATGAGTTTAGATCCTGCTGCCATGTGTAATTGCCGCGCGTTGTGGCCGTATTAGCAAGCGATTCTTAAGCCAACTGTAATCGATGCGGGACCGAAAGAGGCCTAGACTGATGGGAAAGCTGGGTCGCGAGCCATATGATTGGTCAAATGAACCTACCTCTGGGGATTACCATATGATGACAGCAGCTTTTTGTGGGGCAGGAGCATCTCCAAACCCACCATGTACGGAGTAGAGAAAAGGAAGGTCGCTCTTGCCATGACGTATTACTCAAACTTCTTGTCAATCGCTTTGGATGCTGGATGCACTACTGATTGGCCCCACTGGCTGGCAGAGCTCTATGCGGTTTGGTGGTGCAGAGATGCAGAGATGTGACTGAACTGATTATGACGATCGCATTCTGTAGAAACAGCCGTTTTGATTGAGGTGAAGCCTGCAGGTAACAAGGAGTGCCATGGTTACTTTTTGGGCTTGCTTTAAATTCGGGACCTTGAGGCTTGCGGGCCAAGCGCTGTCGTTTGCAACAGCTGTTGTTGAGATGTCCCTGGTCGCTGCCCAGCTCCCGCGATTCACATCATCGAGTGGTCAGTGAGAGATGGTCTGAGCAGCTGTGCACCAGTGACATTCCAGATTCATGTGGCCGGCGATCTGATTGCCACCAAAAATAGGGTCAATGTTGCCCGTTGTACGGAGTACGGGGTAGCCTTTGTTGGGCTGTTACGCAAAGACTTTGGCGCTACACAGATGCATACAAGGTTGCACTACCTAGGAAGATGGCCGTGGTTGCTTTATTCGGGGTATGAGAGAGCAGGCATATTATTCTCAAGTATATTTCGGTATCGCCGCAATAGCAAACAAGGACTTGTGTTTTCATAGGAGTACCAAATCGAACCGGTTACTTTGCGAATGCCAGCGATTCATTGAACCCAGAACGCAAAGGCGAAATGAACGATGCAATCAAGCGAACATGTCGAGGTCTGGTAGCACTTTGGGCGGCCCCAGCCACTTCCTCAGCGGCAGAGTGGGAAAACCAACAATGATTTGATTACTCAAGTACCTACTTAAGTACAGTGCCACGTTAAAAGTCTGTCAAAACCCCACTTTTACACCAAAACTCACCTTCTAAACTTGCTAAGAAAATGCCATACTTACTAAGAAAGAGGAAAATAAAATTCATAAATAAGATAAAAAATACTATTTAATTATAAATATAAGGGTATTTTATAATTTTACTTGCTATTTAGACTAGAGTAATAAGAGAAGTAAAAAGGAAGCTAAAAATCGTAAAACTGTAAGGCGCGATCAGAAGCAATACGCGCGGCAAATCGGTGCACGCATCCGGGCCGCCCCGCTTCGCGCCTGAATTAAAGAGGATTCCGTCACATGCCGAATTACAGAGGATTCCATTACATGCCGAATCGCAGAGGATTCCGTCACGTAATAAGATGCATACCGATTCAGACCTGATCCTAGGGGGATCCTAGTTAGAGGGGATTCTAACCTGATTCCTCCCTTCTTACTAGAGTAGTAGGGTTTACCCTAATAGGCCTAACTTAGAGAAAAGGGGACTATTACCTATAAAAGGGCAGAGGCCGCTCTAGTAACTAAAACGGGTAAGTTTTAGTCTTATACTTATAAGAGACCTATAATTAACTTCCTCCTATCTTCCCTACCTAATTATATACTACCTTATAGTAATTCCTAATAATTCTAAAACTTCTACCTATATAATTACCTTTAGAAGATAGCTAGAATATATAGATAGATAGTAGCCTAGAGTATATATAAGACTACCTAACCTATTAGTATTAGGGGAATACTACTAAATTAGGAGATATTAACTCTATTAAGTATTATAAACTATTCTAATACTATTACCTAAGAAGTATAGCTAGAAGAGCATCTATAATAGCTTATAAGGATTTAAGACCTTAGAAAGAAGGAGTAAGAATTACTCTATAAGATATCCCTAAGAGATATAGGTAAATTATTATATAAGTAATAATAATTATTAATATCCTTATTAGATAGAATAAAGGATTAAGAGATTAAGATCTTAGACCTTTCTAAACTATCCCTAAATACTAGTTAAAGGAAATAAGATAACTAGCTAAATAACCTATACTATACTTTTTAAGGTATACTAAGAAAGTACTAGTTAGATTATTACTAAATCCTCTATATAGTTATATAAATAGATATAGAATATTATTCTTAATAGGACTAATATATTAAGGAAACTAAGAAGATAGATCCTAAGGTAAATACTAATTAGGGAAAGTTTAAAGAATAGACCCTAAACTTAATCTAAGACCTAGGGAATTATAATACTATCCTAGTATAATAACTAGAAGTTATAAGATAATAGGATAATTAGTCTTTATAGGATTTTTATATATACCTTAATTCTATAGAGAAATACTTCCTAAGAGCCTATAAAGTATAGTAGGTGCTTACCTTCTTTATAAAACTATAACCTAACCTCTATAATTATATTAAACTCCTTATAATAGATATCCTATAAAAATATAAAGAAATTATAGCCCTTATTACCTATTTCTAGGATGCCCTAGAGGCATAAAAACAGACTTAATTAGATAGCTTAGATAAGCTAAAGGGATCTTATAAGGATTAGAAATAGGGGAGTAAAGTCTCTTCTAGCTAAGAAAGAGACTAGAGAGATTAATCTTCTATAAGGAATAGGGAAGGCTTACCTATAAGGGGATCTTATAGTAATAGGTAATTATCCTAAAAAATAGGGAATTAGGATTAAAAAACTAATTAAGGTAAACTAGTTACCTATTTTAAGTATAAGAATAAGGGGCACTTTACTAACTACTATATAGGGAAGGCTAAGATTAGTAAGATAGTAGCTAAGAAGAAAGAAGGCTCTAAATCTTTAAAAAAAGAGAATTAGTTATAAATAATACCTATAGTATAACTAAGAGAATTAAATAAGGAATTAAGGTAGAAGAATACTTATCTATATAAGTTCTAATTAATACTAGCTTACTAATATATATATAAGTAGGGCTTAATACCTATACTAAATCTAACCTTATTAGAATCTCCCTTACCTAGAAAGTAGGACTAAAATATTTAGGAAAATATCTACTATAGCTAGTTATCTCTAGGGGAAATTCCCTTAAAATATATAGCATATAAGAGGTCCTAATTGCCCTAGTAGACTTAAAAGGGTAGAGAAGAGAGATAATTTATATATATATTACTATTAAAGATACTAGAGAAGATCTCCTCTTACTAGGCATACTAACCCTAAAGGAGGAAGGTATTTTCCTATACCTAGTAAAATATTAGTAGTAGTTTAAGATTCTAAAGAGGGGATATAAGGCTATAAATACTTATAAGTTCTAGTAAGAGGCTTAGAAGAGAGTATTTATATATATTATTTATAAGAATTTAGAACTAATCCTACTAAATAATAAGGATAAAGTAGAGCTACTACTAATAATTAACTAATTACCTATAGAACTTTAAGGGTATCTTAATATATTCTAATATAAAAAGGTAAGTAAACTACTACTATATTATTTAATAAATTATATAATTAATATAATTAAGGGGGAGGAACCGCCCTATAGCCCTATTTATCTCTTATTACTAAAAGAGCTATATATACTTTAGGAATACCTTAATAAAAACCTAAAGATAGGGTAAATCTGCTATTTAAAGAGCCTAATAGGGGCGCCTATTTTATTTATACCTAAGAAAGATAGAACTATATATCTCTATATAAACTATTAAGGACTAAATAAAGCTATGATTAAGAACTAGTACCCTTTACCCTTAATCTCTAAGATTCTAGACTAAATTATAGGCATAAAATTCTTTTTAAAACTTAATATCTATAAGGTATACTATTATATTTAAATTAAAGAAGGGGATAAATAGAAGACTACCTTCTATATCTATTATAAATACTTTAAATACCTAGTAATACTATTTAGATTAATAAATATGCCTATAACTTTCTAGTATTATATTAATTAGGCCTTATAAGGCCTTAATAATATTATCTATATTATCTATCTTAATAATATCTTAGTATTCTTAAAGACTAAGGAAGAATATACTAAGTACCTTAAACTTATACTTAAAAGGATATATAATATAGGGCTATATACTAAACTATCTAAATATAAATTCTACTAATCCTAGGTTAAATTCCTTAGATTTATCCTTTCCCTTAAAGGGATTTCTATAGACCTAAAATAGGTTAAAATAGTAGAATTATAGCTAGAGCTAAAGAGCTTCTATAATATCTAAGTATTTCTTAGGTTTTATAACTTCTATTAAAGATTTATTAAGTTATATTCCTAACTTATAATACCTCTTATATCTCTCCTTAAAGGAAGTAAGAATAGGTAAAAACCTAGGAGCCTAGATCTTAGTAACTAGGAAAGGAATATATTTTAATTACTTAAAGTAGCTTTTTAAAAAGCCCCTTTACTATAGTACTTTAATCCTAACTAATAAACTTAAATTAAGACTAATACCTTTATATTTATAATTATAGGGATTCTCTTATAGATTAGAGATAATAGGAAATAATATCCTATTACTTTCTAGTCTTATAAGCTATAAGATACTAAGACCTAATATAGGATACTAGACTAGGAAATATTAGTAATTATTAAAGCTTTTAAATACTAGAGATACTATATTAATAGGGTAGAGAACCTAATTAAAGTCCTTACTAATTATTATAATCTTTAGACCTTTATAAGTAATTAGAAACTAAATAGTAGATAGTTAAGATAGTATATATATTTAATGCCCTTTAATTTTATAATTAAATATTATATAGGGAAAATAAACCTAGTAGATATACTCTTAAGGTAGCTAGATTATATAGGGATACTATAAGATAACCTTATAATTCTTAAAGGAATTTAAGGGAAGCTAGTATAGGAAAATAAAGCACTAATAGTATTAGTCTAATAAAGAAAATATAATTTATTATTCTTAGACTATAAAGGTTTACCTAATTAAGTAGGAAGATATAGTAAGATACCTTTATAAGATAAGGGGTCTTAAGTTAGTACTAAAGAAATTCTAATTAGCTATAGTAGGTTATAACTACTAATACTTTAGAGGTAAATCTAAGATATAATTATATATAAGGACCCTTATAAATTAGATATATATATATTCTTAAGGGATTTAATCTTAAATATATAGTAAAGAGACCTATAGACTATAGCTAAGTATAAAGAGGTTAAACTTAGTTAGGAGTTCTCTAAGAATTAGCACCTAAATAGCTAAGGACTCTTAATATATTAATAGTATATATAGATACCCCTAGATAAGGTAATAATTTAAGAATTACTTAGGCTATACTATAATAATCCCTTAATAGGGCACTTTAATACTAAGAGAATAGCTAAGTTATTAAAATAAAAATTCCTCTAGGACTATCTAGATATAGATATAAAAGACTATATAAAAACCTATATAATATACTAAAGAATTATAGTATAAAGATACTAACTATATAGTTAGCTTAAATCCTTACTAATTCTATAGAGACCTTAGGTAGAATTATTAATAGACTTTATAATAGGATTACTAGAGATACTATTTTATAAGGGACTAGTAAATAGAATCCTTATAATTATAGACTATTATACTAAGTATTCTATATTCTATCTTATTTTAGATATAATTATAATAGTAGAGCTAGCCTTATTATTTTATAATAAGATTAAGTATATTTATAGAGTTCTCTCTAGAATTATATTAGATTAAGGATTACTTTTTACTAGTAGCTACTAGTTAGAGCTATATTTCTAAGCTAAGATTTAAAGAAGACTTTCTACTATATACTACCTATAAATAGATAGTTAGACTAAACATGCTAACTAGACCCTAGAGCACTATCTTTAGGTATTTATAATAGATAACTAAATAAACTAGCTACTATTACTTAAGATAGCCTAATTTACTTATAATAATACTATAAATATTATAACTAGGATATTACTAAACTAGTTACTAATAGGATATAAACTATATATTTATAAAGATATTAAGGATAATACTACTAAAGAGGAGGTACCTAAGATAAAGTAGTATATAGGAAAACTTCTTAATACTTATAGAAAAATAGAGAAATACTAGAAAAATATAGTATAGTTATAGGCCTAATATTATAATTAGAAATACTACCTAATATAGTTATAAAAGGGGGGACTAGCCTTATTATATATAAAGAACCTCTATTTTAAATAGGAAAAGGCAAAGTTAGTACCTAAATATATTAGCCTATTTAGGATTCTAGATTAAATTAGAAAGTAAATATACTACCTAGTACTACCTAACTAATATAGAAGACTTTATAATATATTCTATATTAGCCTCCTTAAACTATAGTTCCTATAGAAAAGTAATAGTATTAATATAGATATAATACTAATACTAGAACTTAAAGATACTAAGGATAAATAGGAGGTTAATAAGATTAAGAATTACTAGTAAAGAAATAACTAAACCTAATTCCTAGTAAAATAGAAAGGATAGCTAGCTAAGTATAATTAATAGCTAAGTAGTAAGGAATTATCTAATACCCTATAAATTATAGAAGAATACCTAAAGTTATTACTAATCCTAATATAAGAAGAACTTATAAAAGTAGTATAAAAATAAGGGAGACCTTAAAGAATATTAAAGAATTATTTATAATAACTTATAGACTATAATATTACCTATAATAAGATCTAGAAAGTATAACTAATCTATAGAAACTAAAACCCTTCTTAGAAAATAATAAGGTATTAGGCTTTTACCTTACCTTTACCCTTATCCTTTTACTAATATTTTATAGAGTATAGAGGATTTAACTAGGCTAACCCTAACTCTAGCCTAACTAGTAGGGATTTAATTAGCTTAATATTCCTAGTATTACTTAGCTAAAAATAAGTAGAAAAGGAAGTATCCCCTACTATAGGAAAGGATTTTAGGAGCTTTACTATAATTATATCTAAAAAAGTAGTCCTTAGTAATACTATTAGCTATTAGTAAAGAGTAGTTATAGTATTAGACTAGTCTCTAAAGAGGGGGTTATTATAGAAAAGATAAGGGAGAGACTAGGTATTATAGTAATAAGGCTAAGAACTAGATTAGTATAAATTACCTAGGATCTTAGAAAAAATTAAATACTACTTATAGTAGGTAGGGGTAAGGCACTAAGATTCTACTTAAAAAACCTTTTTATAGACTTAATAGTATTCTTATAATACCTTATAGTATCCTAAAAAGATACTAAATTAGCTCTAATTAAAAGGAAAAACTTAGGTAGTAGTAAGGCCTATCTTAGTATCTTTTACTATTAATAGTAAAAGCTTATTCCCCTCCTAATACCTCTTAAAGATTATAGTAAATTATATTATTAGGTCTAGATAATACTAGAAGATTTTTATATAAGCTACTAGTATAAGTATAGGAATACTACCTACTTTTATTATACCTAGCTCTAAACTAAACTTAAGTAGTTAGTATAGATTAAGAAGGTTCCTAGATATCCTACTAGAAGAGGGCTATAAGGATTATTTAGTAATTCTAATTAAATTAGAGAGGAATAAAGAAAACCTACCTAAATATAAAGGTTATAGTAGGCTATATAATAGGTATAATAGTCTTTTATCCTACTAGATAACTTAATATAGTAAGGATTAATAGAATTAGGTACCTTAAATAGCTCTAAGTTAGATAAGGCATCTAAGATACTTAGGTTTAAGCTAGTATATATAGTAATATACTAGTAGTACTAACGCTTTAAACTAGGTATAAAGGGATTAGTAAGGGCTAGCTTTGCCTATTTAACTATACCTATACTAATACTAGGTAATAGTATAGAAGGAGTAGATAATTCTATAACTCTAATTCCTTATCCTTATTTATAAGGAGTTACTATAAGAACTATAAATAGAATAGGAATAGGCAGCTTAACTACTAGGATTAAAGGAGCTAGAGTTACTAAAGGTAATATAATAACTTCCTTCTCCTAGGTTAGTACTAGGACTATAGAAGATAGAGATTCCTTATTAGAATCCTTATTAAGATTAGGGTTAAACTCTTTATTATTAGCTATAGTAGTTAAATCTATAGCTTTAATATCTTTCTTAATAAATACCTTAAGATAAGAATCCTCCTTAGATTCCTTATTAATATAAGGTATAAGACTAGTAACTATAAGGGTAGATATTATATTTCTCTCTCTAAGGGAGCTATAGGTTAATTATATAGGATAGGGGGTCTTAAGGTTAGTAAATATAAATAATCCTATTAAGATAGGTATTCTAGGCGTCTTAGGTAGTAGTAGTAGTATAAATTAGGGTAATATAGCTTTACTTAGGAAGCTATTAGTAGGTATAGGGAAGGACTCTAGGAAGGGCACTACTTATATTAGGCATATAGGCAGAACTATAGGAACTAGGAAAGAGTAGCCCTCTATAAAGAAAAGAATATTAGATTAGGAGTAGTCTATAATAGATAAGAAAGAAATATACCCTATTTAATAGGCCTATTTATAAATAAGATTTAGTAAGAGGTATATAACATGCTAAATTAGGGAGCTAAAATCTAAATAGAGATAAGTATAGTATTATAGCTAAGCTCTTCTAGACTAAACGCGGTATCCTAGACTAGTATATATAAAGAAAGACCCTATAAGTAATATTAGTACTAAATCCGTCTTAAAAATCGTTATAAATCACCTATAACTAGGGAAGAAATGTAGGCATATAATAGCATTTCCTATAGGATTAGCTAAGGACTTATAGTAGTAGTCATACTAGGCATAAAGAAATGCTAAGATAGGCTTAATCTAGACATAGTTACTATTTAAAATAATAGGAATTAGTAGTATAGAAGATTTCTTATAAGAAATAGGTATAAGTAGGAAATGATCTAGATAAGAGGGTAATACTAGGAAGAAAATAAGTTAGATATGCTTAAATTATAGAGGATTATTATAATTATATACTAAGATAGGCCTATATGCCCTAGTTACCCTAATAACCTATATTATTATTAATATTAATAAGGAATAGAATTAGTTAAGAATAATAATACCTTACTATAAGGAAGAGAGTACACACTTTAGCTATACTAGTAACTAAATCTAGTAATAGCTAGGCATATATAAGCCCTAGTATAATATATAAAATAGAATAGTATAGGAAAGGAGAAGGAAAAGATATATAAATATAGATAAGGCACTTAGGTTTTATATATAGCCTAGAATATATAGGCATATTATAATCCTTCCCTAGTTAGTAATGATTTATGCTACTATCCTACTATTTTCTAGTATATAGTGAATTACTAGGAAGGAATAGGCTAGGATTTGCTATAAAGGGGCGTAATTAAGGACGCCATATCTATAAATCTAGTTATATATAGGAAGGAGTAATAAGATTCTAGTTAGTAATTCATAACCATGTTACTTATGAGTAAGGACGCTTATATTTAGGGGAGGAGATAATTATAAGGCGCGATTAGAAGCAATATACGCGGCAAATTAGTGCACGTATCTAGGCCGCCCTGCTTCGCGCCTAAATTAAAGAGGATTCTATCACATGCTAAATTACAGAGGATTCCGTTATATGCTAAATCGCAGAGGATTCTATTATATAATAAGATGCATACTAATTTAGACCTGATCCTAGGGGGATCCTAGTCAGAGGGGATTCTGACCCGATTCCTCCCTTCTTACTAGAGTAGTAGGGTTTACCCTAATAGGCCTGACTCAGAGAAAAGGGGACTATTACCTATAAAAGGGCGGAGGCCGCTCTAGTAACTAAAACGGGCAAGTTTCAGTCTTGTACTCACAGGAGACCTATAATTGACTTCCTCCCATCTTCCCTACCTAATCGTGCACTACCTTATAGTGATTCCTAACAAAAACAGGTCCACTATAACCCACTATAAGAGGAAAATTAAGAATTACCTAAGTTAAAGCTAGTATAATATAATAACTCTTTAATATATAAAGAAAACTCCTTTAAAATATAAATTTTTATATAATAAATAGTATTTAATTGAAATAAAATAGTTTTCTCATCTTATAATTATTATCCTTTTTTTAGAGATTCTTTTATGTAAGTTTGGGTGTGAAAGTGGGGTTTTGACAGACTTTTAACGTGGCACTGTAGGTACCTAGGTAGGTATCCAATACCAGCCTCCAGTGTCAGGGTCTCTCACCCATGCACCCCACCTTGCATGCACTGAGCTGGCTATCAGATGCTGCCAGCTTTCAAACCAGACGTGTTTTCCTTTGGGCAGGGACCCCCAGCAACAGCCCAATGTCCTCGCGTTGCTCCCTGGCTTAGTCTGGCGGCGTTGTGAGTCGGCTTCGTGGGCCACTGAACGTTGGAGTTGCCCGCCCCAACCTCTCCAGAAAAAAAAAAAAAAAAAAAAAAGGCAGGCCGCCACCGCATGTGTAGTCGCACCAGACCCAAGCTGCTGTGATGCAGCAGGCTTCATATTCCATGTGCCCGGCGCTCCTTCCTCATCATGGCTCGATTCCTCTAACTTTTCAACACCGCCATTGCATTTCTGCACCAGCACATACAGACGCGCACACCAAGACTGCCCATACCCCCCTCCATTTCCATCTTTTTGCCATCCCAGACTTCAGTCCTTGGCATCTCTTGTCTCAGGTAAGCAGCTACATGTCTCTTCAGCCTCCGACTTGTCTCTGGCACGCGGGAGCGACCGCCTAGTGTCCGCACAGAACAGAATCCGCCCCGGACGTGGGGCCGGGTGGCTGGATGCTCCAACACCCCAACTGAGCTTGAGCTGCTTGGTCTGGCAGAGGTGAGTGTGAGCCCAAGGCAGCTTCACTCCCTCCCAGCCTCTTCAACCAAGTTTGCGTTCAAAGCCCAACCATATCTCCGTTTTCTTGCTCTTGCATCATGCATCCTCATCCTGCATTACCTTTGAACGCCTCAATTGGCCGGCATATCCAAGTGGACCTGGGAATGCTTCCATCATGAACTTCCACAACCTTAACTTTGAACATGTGGAAGCTCCCCGTACGTTGATACTACTGCGGCGCTGTTTCTTAATCCATCCTACCTCATGCACTCCTTACTCACTAGTTACTACTTTAACAACTAGCTTGATGGCTTAACTGATAGTTGAGTTTGTTAGATCGGTGGCCCACTCAGGCAAGACTACCTCATCCTCGTGTCGTCGACGACGATTCCGAGCCCATCCAACGCTTGCGCCTTTCTCAGGATAGTCGTGGCCGACTAGAGAATCTACAAAGCATATCCTCATTGCATCAATCACTGTCGCCTCAGCCAAGCATTGCGCCAAACAGGACTTCCTCGACATCACCCACCCACTCAACCGGGGAGCTGTATGGTCCAGACAGGCTATTTGGGCTCACCGGCGCATTCCAGTCACAGCCTCAGGTACGCTCAGACACGGCTGGTTTAATGTCAAACCAAGCTGTCCGGTTTGACGAGGCTCAACTGGCAATGTTCGCCGCCGACAATGCTGCCCGCATGGACAGCTTCAAAGACGAGCTAGCCCTGGCCGCTGGCAAAGTTACTCCAGGAGTCGACGACACCCCCTATATCCAGTACGCTCTCGACGCGCTGACTCGGGAACGAGGAAGCACATTGACTAACCAAATGCCCGTTCCGTCGCCCCCTTCAGAGAGATTCAGTGAACGATACCAACCACAGAGTCCAAAGTTCATGGTAAAGAGCTTTGTCGCCCCGCCACCCACCAGAGGCGAACCATCCTTGACACAGGACCGGCTTGACCCACCGATTTTGAATCGCCCTCACACTGGAGATATTGAAGCGCAAGGCCTTCCATTGACGTCGCCGACAGCGGTGCCGGCAGCAGCTTCAGCAGGTCAAAGGGAGCCTTCGAGCACATATCACTGGATCCCTGTGGATAAGGACAAGTTGCAGACCATTGATCCTAGGGGCCGCACATATCCGCCATTGACATTTAAGCCACGAATCTTGCGACCATTTTCAATGTTGTTACTAATGATCTTATGCACTCTTATGATGGCGGGCCTTGTTTTTTCCGCCGTGTATTCTAAAACCCAAGATGGCTTGACTCCCTATCCTGGTAGCATATACTCGGGCCAGTACTTCGTGTTTCGCATCCTACCCCAGCTTTTGGCTGGTGTGATACTCATTTATGCTCAGAGCATTGTGACAGTATCGATACGAATTACACGATTTGCAACCTTGGCCAACGAAGATCCTGAGAAGCGCTATCTGGCATTGTTTCACAACTTATACCCAACGTCGTTTTTGCTTCCCCAGCTATCCGGCTCGTGGCAGCTCAAGGCCTTTGGCATGGCCACGTGGCTCGCCAACTTTACAGTGCCGCTGCTGAGCGCAGCCTTCACTTGTATATATGTGGATCGTGAAGGTCGATGGATATGGTCAGCTACTCAGGGCCTGGTATGGGCATCGGTAGCCATTTACGCCATCATCCTGGTTGCTACTTGCGTATTAATGATGTTTTGGTTTGGCCACTGGACGGGGTTACTCTGGGATGCTCGCTCAGTTGCAGATCTGATCCCCTTGCTGCAGCGGACCAACACGCTGAGCAGCTATCGCCGTAAAAGACTGTACGAGCGCAATGGCGACTACAGAGCGGAACTCCAGGAACGGTGGTTCGACAGGTTAGGATACTGGCAGAATGAGGATGCGACAGGAAGCATTTGGCACACTATTGGAACATCGGCCATGCCTGCAGATCACGGCGCAGATTTTGGCACGGAACCGCGGTCCGAACGTCAGAGCAACGATCTCTCTGTCAACTCTCGTCTCACCGGATCATCGGCGCTTCTGGACTTTGAGGGTGGCAAATATCTACCATGGTGTCTCAGAGACGCCCCGTTGCTGTCATTCATGATCGTGATCAGCGGTCTTTTGCTAGCTCTCCTCATTGTGTCGTTCTTGCCTCAGACGAAGCTCGAGTCTGGATTCGCGCCACTCCTGATGGCTCGTCCCAATGATGCAGCTTTTTCCGCCGCCAACTTCCTCTACAGCTTCATTCCCGCGACTTTGGGCATGATTCTGTTCCTGCTGTTTCAAAGCTTCGATCAAGCATTGCGTATCCTGCAACCATGGGGCGACATGGCCGCTCTTCACGGCGCAGTGGCGAGCCGATCCATCCTCGCCGACTACGCCGCCTGCCTTCCCTTGCACGTATCAGCAAAGGCCCTCCGCAACGGTCACTGGCGAGTTGCCGTCATCTCCCTCATGTCGACATTGTTCATCTTCATCCCCATCTTAGCAGGCGGCCTCTTTATGGCCCTCACAGCGCCTACACAAGAGGTTCTGATGTTTCCGAGCATGCCAGTCTTTGGCGTCCTCCTCGCATTCCTCATCCTCTACGCCGGCTGTGTATCCTTACTCATCCCCAGCCGCCGACAGTTTTACCTCCCCCACTGCGTGACCAGCATTGCCTCCCTCATCAGCTTCTGCACCGCCAGGGACCTCTACGAAGACCCAGCTTTCCGCTCCGTGCGGTCAAGAAAGGACCTCGCCGCCCGCCTAGGCGTGGGTCGTAAAGATGCTCGCGAGGAAAGCACCTGGTTCTTTGGTGTCCTGGCAGGCCGAGATGAGAAACGAATCAGTGTACGACGAATGAAGCGGTATACAGAGAAGATGACAATGACGCGATCCATGACGTCAATGGTGTAAATGTTGACGATGGACGAATAACAACGACCTACGGTACATGACTACATGATTATTAACATTTATGGGAAATTTTTAGACCATGGCATTGGAGTTTTTAGGGACTTGAGTTGCAAGAATTTTTTTTTCCCTCTCTTATTTGAGGCACGTTGTTTATTATTGCATGTGTCGAGGATGTATCTTTGCTGATGGCCAAGACTGAACGGTGATGCTCGTATTATGAAGTTGACTGGAATGCTTGATGCAGCTAGACCACATGACGGACGCAGTGAGTTGTATGTACGGAGTAAACACGGCGCAAAAGGATGGCGGGCACGAGATACTGTATGCATTAGATGACGGAACGTAATTTGCTCACAAGAAGCGTTTGTTCATATTTTGGGATCTCCCGCTTATTTCCTGACTTTGGCGATCATCTGACATGACTCTGGTTCAGTACTCCGTACACCAGATGGGAAAACAAAGCAGCCCATGCCAAAAAGTGGCCCAGCATGTCTCGCATGTAGCCACAGCATTTTCGTCCCCCATCTCCCAGTCACCAGCATTACTCAGGAATGCAAGAATAGTTTAATTGGTCCATTGTCATGGTAACTCGTGACTGTATGGTTTTTTGCGCTAGCTGCCCCTAACAGATGCCAATACATTATTCCACATAACACCATTTACGAATCCATTCAGAGCCACGTGAAGTCATTCAACGCCGTTTTTTTGTAATCACAAGCCCTACTTGCCGTACTTGACATGACACTTGAAGCCGCTTAAAACAAAGACCAACTAAGGAAATGAGTTCAGGTCGTAGAGATCGTCCAAAAGTTGGAATCATAAGGAAAAGGAAAGAGTTTTGTGGTCTTTTCGTAACTCGTACGTGCACATTGGTCGTAAAGCTTTGGTTAAAAAAAGAAGGAAGTGCTTCCAGAGCTCGCAGTTCGTACATTCCATTACCGACTTCTCCGTCCAAGCAAGCGTCCGAGGACATCGTGTCCATGGCGCTTTTGTTGCGTAGGGACCGCACACATCTCGGTCTTACTGGGGATGCAGTACGATTCTTGCGAAACGGAACGCTGCGGCGTTGTATTTGCACGATTCCTCTTTCGTTTCTGATCAGAATCAGATCGCTTGTGGAAGGTAAAAAATTTCCTGCCGTGATCGGCTTCTTCGCTGTCTGAGTCGTCCTCGAATACGGAATGAGGCTCTTGTTCAGCCCGCACATTGGTATTCAGAGCGGCGAGAGACTTGAAGTGTCGTGGGGTGCGGGTGGGAGACGGTCGGATTTCGGGGACAGGGAGGTGGGTGGCTGAGTGGGAAATAACAGAGTAGATGGTGCACCGAGAACGGCGGCTGGAGGAGCCTTCATCAAGTGACTTGCTGGGCCGTTGACTGTAGGACTTGGTCGGCCGGCGACAGTCTGTGGGTGAGATGGGACTGAGATAACGGTCCCTCTGTACTACAAAGTCTGCCATGCCGAAGCCAACGGGTATCAAGGCAGGGTCGCGTAGAATAGGCGTCAAGGAGGTCTCCAAAGGTCGAGGTGGTCTCTGCGGCTTGGTACTGCTGCCGCAGGAGGTCGACAGCCTTTGGTGCACATGTGACTCGCGATGTGCAGGAATGGGAGGCGCTTTCCGTGTTGGAGGCGAAGAAGTGACTTTGGGAAAGGCAGAATATGTTGCAGCCGTCTGTCTTGTCCGCGTCCGCATCTGTGTCTGAGGTGCTGGGGGAGACAGGCTTGGGGCAGGCTGTATTGATGATTGCGTGTCGGCATGGCTTGTGGACGACCGCCTCTTCCTTTGAGGAGAGAGGATTAATGCCGGGTATTGCTTGTTCGGTGAGAGCATCGCTTTGTTTTCAGCCCTGAAACTGGAGTGGTGTGGCCAAAAGCTATCCCAAAGCTCAGCAGTGTGCGCGTGATACTGATAGTCATCATCCAAGGATGCTTCTGAATCTGTCCGGTCTTCGATTAAGCCTGGAGTGGAGCCCTCGGAGCCCAACGACTCCCTTCCGCGGAAAGAACTGTTCGAAGAGCATCGCGGCTTGCTGTGGCAGTTGTTGGAAGCGGATGTCTTGTGAGGATAAGAATAGTTGGCCACTGGATGGTGTTTCGATACGAGGGTGAGGTGTACCAGCTTGCCAGAGGACGACTCCATGACTGGCAGCTGCACACATGAATTCTCAAAACGGTGTTGTTGGTCGAATACTCATGCAGATGATTGTTCAGACGGCCTGCCTGGATTGCTTTTGTAAAGCATGGATAAGGGCCAGCTTGCGTGGGGAGGACAGACGTGGTTCAAGTATCAAGGCGGCCGCTTGTGTGACCAAATGGGCGGTTGGTGGTCTCGAAGAGCGTCGGGAATCGCAGTGGTGGCTGGAGAAGATATGAAATATGCGAGCCGAGTCAAGGTCCCATGGCCCACGACCAAGGCTGGCCAGCGTGTAGTAAACATCAAAAAGCTGTGGATGAAGGTCTCACGTCTCGGCAATGAGACAGGCGTGGGGCGAAGACATCCACATCGCCTTGCTAGCGTCGATGGCCGGCGCCCTTGAGCACCAGGACATTCCTCTGCGGAGGGGAAGCTTGGCCTGCATCTTCAAGACACGGAGCCAGGTTCTGGCCAGTGTATGGAGCAATCAACTGAGTCGAACCACCTCCCTCCAGCGCGGCAAGGTTGGGCTGGGAGGTGGTTCTGAGTTGGGAGCGCGTCCTCGACGCATCCTCTCAAGTGCCAAAGTGGTCACTCGTCACATTCAGAAGATGCTAGAAAAGGGACCTCGGAAGCTGTCTGGTTGGCCGGCTCGCCGCTGCTTGGTATGTAGCTCAGGCTCAGCAGGCTCGGTCGTGGCTGATGTCCAAGGCCATGAGAAGTTGGCATCATGGTCATGGTCGAGCGCACATGATAACCCGTGACATTGAACTTATTGAGATCGGGCGATCGACAATAAGGAGAGGCACATGCACCAACAAAAAGTAAAATGGCTTCACAAAGTTCAATGCCGAGAGCAGGGGACACGGACAAGACGTAAGGGTCCAGGGCGGGCGAGATGCATTGGCACTTCAGATGCATGGCCAGGTTGCATTTTGACCTGATGCTGCTCGCAGTTGCAGTATCTGTCTCCTTCCTCGCGTCAAGTTGAAAATGCTCGCTCCAATAGTGTAGCCGACAACCTACAATAGGTAGCAAGCTGGGCGACGCAAGGAGGTCAACAGGGCGATGAATTGGGTGCAAGGTGCGGAATGGCGTCTGATCTGAAAAATCGACCTTGCCAAGGATGGGGCCTTTCGCCGGGCACAAGAATGCAATCGATACAGATGCATTGCCTTGTCCCTTGCCATTCAATCTTTCCAATAGCCCCTCAAGCCCTGGGGAGTCAGAGGAAGGAAGGGAAGGCTCAATGGGTGTCCAATGTTGTTCGATATTGAGGGAAGGGGCACCGGCGGGGCGCAAGCAGCTTTTGCACCAGCTCTCCCAGCCGATCGGTACCGTAGCTGGCCTGTCTGGCTGTGGGGAACTGAGACAGTGCAGCACCTCGGGCAAAGGTCAAGAAGAAGAAGCTACAAAACATGACGAGTGATATTGCCGACGAAGCTGAAGAGACTCTGACTCTCGGTCTTGCCGTCGTTTGAGTCGCTTTAACATGTCGCTCTGGCTACGGGGTGAGAAACTCTTGGCGCGACGAGCCATCATTCTCTCGACGGAATCTTGCCTTGTTTTTGTGTAAAGCATGTAAAGTACCTACTAAGTAGGTTCCTACCTACCTACTTAAGTAGGTACTTACCTATAGGTAAGTATGCACTTGAGTGAGGTACCCAAGCAAGATGAAGTAATCAAGGGTGGGTGCTGCAGCCCGCAAGGGGTACCATGATCTTCTTCTTCTCTGCTGCAACCTGTGGCCAAACCACCCCCTCCATAGCTGCACGAGATGGAAAACTCCAAGCCACTTGAACCATTTGGCTGTCGCCGATGCTCTGTCTCCGCAATATTGACAACATGCAAGATCGCCGGGTAGTCCGCTGGAGCATCCCCCATTCGTGCGTCGCTGGGCTGTGGCATGGAATGAAACTTTGTCTCTGATATGTGGATTCCTCACACATAAACACTGGCCACCCCCCCATCACGCATGGCAAAGCTTTTCCTCGCCTCGAGTCGTCAGGTGGAAGGAGAACAAAGTGGTTGGCGGTGGCTGTAGCAACATGGATTTCCATGGCATTTGCATGGCATGTCTTTCATTCAAGCTCTTCCCAGTTGTTTCTTGTCGCTTGCCACCAGACAATGGGACATATAAACAACCTGTGGAGGCCCGAGGGCGGAACTGCTACGGGTTGAAAGAGTTGATCACTTCTCCCACGCCATGTCCGGCGTCAACATGACAGTTGTCCCCCTCGCGCAGATCAGGCAGACCATGTGTCAGCCCTGTGATGCCATGGTAGATGTAAGATGCAAGTTTCAAACGCATGTCTACGCCAGCAGACGATCTGTGGCGTGGCAGGCCGTCTGAAATAGAATAGTTCCATTTGACCAGGGCTGGCCGTTCATCGACCAGTTCGTACACTGTATAACATGTCTCAAGCCATATTTCAACCGAGCGGGGGAGTGCTTGCTGGCGAGTGTGCTCACAGACGAAGAATCCATCAATCAACCATGGTCAACTCCAACAAGGGCTTATTATGGGAACCAGCCCTGTCTGGCCCGTGCCTCTTTTCGTACAAGAGAAAATTGGTGAGGATATGCAAAATGGTTGGGAGAGTTGGGGGGTGCTGTGGCAGCGATCCGGGAATTGGTGCACTGCCCTACCCTGGAGTTGGGCAGACAAAAGTGATCAAAAATGATGGCTCTTCAGACTGGCAGGGCCAAGCAAGGGTGAGCACCCTTCAACCTGATTCCAGTGTGCCCAATAACAACCCCAACTTCTTGCTCCAAAATGCAGTCATTGCCCATTCATGACTGTGTTGGGCAATTGTCCAGTCCAACACCTTGCACGGACCATGGCCGAGTACACATACATGTTCAGAGCAATTTTGCCATGCACTCGGAGTACACGTCTAACATGCCTGCGCACAGATGTGGAGGCAAGGTGTAATAGAGGAAATGCCGCGGAAATGGGCGCGGGTACACCACAATTCGATTGATTGACCTGCCCTGCTCAGGAGGCTTCTATCGGAGACCACCAACTACGATATGGCTGACAGACTTACAAGATGAACCAACCCATGACACGGCAGAGCGGCAAGTGGTATATTATAAAAGTGTCGGCTTGCGGGGAACAGTGACAGTGGCCTGGCAAGATGCCAAAGTGAACGAGATCTTGGCTGCCTGACGCGCTGGCAATTCCCTATCCCCGGCCAGGAGAAAATTGGGCACTGATGATGGCTGCCTCGATAATTATGGCCTAATTGGGTAGGTGGACCATGGATGTTATGCTGTCTGGTCTGGTGGAAACATCGGCCTGGCCCCAAACTCAGCTGGTATACATACATACTTGTTAGGTACGCAACGGGCTTCATGGGGTATCCAATATTCGAGGCCAAACGCGACAATTGTAGTCTAAAGGGAAAGCAAGAAGAACAATCACCACCGATATTCTCTCCGTGTAGAACAGAAAGTGGACAGTGAAAACCGTCATGTGGATGAGTGAAATGAAAAGTTTAGTTTGCAAGCTACTGCAGACATCGAGACCCGCACCGAACCGAGATGCTTTACGAAATGGGCAATCGCCGAGCTAGGTGTTCTTACAAGGACGGGGAGAAGGGGATATTAGGCCAAGATAATTTGTCCAAACCGCCATGTTAGGAGAGGCTTGTTGCCCACCGTGAATGCATTGGAGATCTCGTAAGTTGATGGGTGGATGGATAATGACGCTGGCGGGATCATCTGGAGTATTCACAAACTGACCGAAAGATGCGCTATGCAGTTTTATACTTGGATGAGGTCGTCTGAACAAGAGGGGGAACGGCAGCAATTGTGCGCGCAGTTTAGGCAAAATCACGCGCCACGTAACAATCAGCGTCTCGAGCTTACGTATTACTAGTCGACTCCTGGTGGATGAGCCAAGAACCCCCGGTCAGCGCTTTTCATTTTTTTGTCGTTAGTGTCATGTACATACCCCTGCGACGCCCGTGGCTATTCTTCCGCATGTACATACCAGAACACTTCCAGCGGGGGGCGAAGCGCCGAGCTTATCGCCCAATGAGGTGGCAGGGCTGCGACCATTGCGCATGCACACTCACTGTGGATTGTCTGCGGTGGACTAGGGACCAATCTGCTCATTCGCCAAAGCGACATCCACAACGGGGGGTCGCGGGGAGCTAGCAGCCCACCCAACCAATCCACATCTGACAATGCCCTGGCCATGCTCCAAAATGGCCACCAGTGCATGGGGCCCTTCGCCGAAGAAACACCACGAGGTTGCACCAGGCATCCCGTCCTTGACGATTCGGCCGCTGCCGGATGTGCACTGGTTCCTGCCCAATTCCCCTTTGCGTCTGCATGGTTTCAATGTTACTGCCGCAGAGACCCAGGCCCGTCCAACCCCACGTTACAGTGCATCAATTCTTCTCCCTCGGCCGGTCCAATTCAGCCTTCCCAGTGGGCAAAGTTCTGTCTTCCTGGTTCCGAGGGAAACAATACTTTACTGATCGTGCCGTCCACCACAGTTGATCGAGGTAATTCGTCCATAGCATGTGTGTCAACGCTGAACTGCTGGAGCTGACACTTTGGCAGTGGCAGATGACAGTGTACAATAATATCGAAATAAGCCACGAAACATGGGCTCAAGCTTGCCATCACCGGGTGAGGGCTAATAACTCCAGGGCACACCCAACGTTGCTTCCTACTTAACTACAGACTCGACAGCAGCAAGCCGCCGTCTGCCCAACCAGTGTGCCTTTTTGCCATGATATCTCTCTCCCGCCTACATGGGGGACCGGATGCCATGAGTCATGCTGCTCTCCCTCTTATGTATCCTCCGTCCACCACTTGCAGACGTGCAAATCGGGGAGAGATGTGGGAAGCGTACCTTGCGCAAGTTCAGAGGAAAAGCCTATCCGCGTGTCGGTGCCACCTCCTCCTTGCCCCTTGCCCGGACTTTCTCCTTCAACTTAGCCTGGCCCGTTGCGATGGTGTGCCTGGCCGGTCCAATGAGTGGCGACACGCCACCGCTCTTGCATCCCAGACTAAGCCTGTTCCTGAACATCGCAGGCCGGTTCTTGGGCGGAGGAGCTTGAGTTGACGCCTCCCACTGAGGACCTCATGCCAACTCGGCCGCTCCCACCCCGTCATGACCATGGTTGGAGGAAATGAGAACATGCACGCTCCCCACCTCTTGATGAACTCGTCCTTCCCGCGGAATGGTCGGTCATGGGTCCGTTGGGCTAGGCGGTTGGTGATTTGTTGGTTCACGTCGTTTGAGCCTCATCATAATTAGACGAGCGCGGTGCTTCTACCAGGCTGCCCAAACTGGAAGTGCCCGAATCCACACCGTCTGGTCTGTGGCCTCCTCCCAAGGCTTGTCAGACGACGAGACGGGCGAACAAAATGGAGCGGCTGTCTCCTCTGTCGAGATGGTGCCTTTTGCTCCTACTGTCCTAAACTCTGCAGCTTGTCAGTCCCAGAGCACGGCTTGGTACCTGGCCGAACTTGCAAACACCTTGTTTGCGTCCTTTCTTTGATCTCAGCATCACCACACTCCTTGCTCGGCTTCTGCCATCTTACAATCGTTTTTCAAACTTTTCGGGCCGTGTGCCGTTAATAACTCATAATCATGGCTGTGTCTTTGGCTGGAGCCGCTCTGAATGCCTACTGGGTATGTGCCATATCCCAATCCTCGCAATGGGGGCCAAGAGTGCTGATGTCTTGATTCTATATTTAGGGCCAAACTGCTGGTTATACCCTCCGTGAGGTTTGCGATGCCGGTGTTAACTATGCCACTGTTTCTTTCATCAACAACTCCCCCGAATTCGGCAATGGCTATCCTGGAAGCAACTTCGGCGCCAACTGCGGTGGTGATGTCTACGTCAATAACGGACTGACGACCAAGCTGCTGAAGGGATGCACTCAGATTCAGCAGGACATCCCATACTGCCAGTCCAAGGGCGTCAAGGTCCTGCTGGCTATTGGTGGTGCTGCCCTGCCTGGCATTAGCGAGTATGCTGTCTCCAGTGATGCCAAGGGTGTCGAGTTTGCCCAGTTCCTTTACAAAGCTTTCGGTCCTTATGACCCTAGCTGGACCGGTCCCCGTCCTTTCGACATTAGTGCCACTCAGCATGTTTCTGTCGACGGTTTTGATCTTGATCTGGAGAATAAGTCATCAACTTGGAGTCAGTCTTTTGTCCCTTTTGCATTCATTTCATCTCGTCTGGGAACGACGCTAACGCAAATGTGACAGGCAACTCGCCCTACATTGCCATGGTTAACTGGTGGCGTCAGCAGAGCAAGAAGCTGTTCATCACTGCTTCCCCCGAATGTGTCATTACCAGAAATGGCAACGTCAACCAGAATGATGACCTGATTGCCAATTCCCAGTTCGATGCCCTGTTTATCCAGTTCTACAACAACCAAGTGTGCGATGCCATTCCCGACAACCAGGGCGATGAGTTTTCATATGACGATTGGGTGAAGAATCTCAAGAACGGCAAGAGCAAGGATGCCAAGCTGTTCATCGGCCTTCCCGCCTCGCCTATTGCCGCCGGAAGTGGGTACATTGTCCCCAAGGCCATGAAGGATCTGGTTTGTCAGTACAGCACCCATACCAACTTTGGTGGTGTCTCTCTTTGGGACGCTTCTTTGGGCTTGCGCAACGTGGACATCACCTCGGGTGTTACGTATCTCGAGAGTGCCAGACAGGCCGTCAAGTACCTATGCAGCAGCCCTCCTGCTACAACCACGACGACGAGTGCCACTTCCACCAAGACGAGTGCCACTTCCACCAAGACGAGTGCCACTTCCACCAAGACGAGTGCCACTTCCACCAAGACGAGTGCCACTTCCACCAAGACGAGTGCCACTTCCACCAAGACGAGTGCCACTTCCACCAAGACTAGTGCCACTTCCACCAAGACGAGTGCTACCTCTACCACGGCGACTTCCACCAAGACGAGCGCTACCTCTACCACGACGGCTGCCACTTCCACCAAGACGAGCGCTACCTCTACTACGACGGCTGCCACTTCCACCAAGACGAGTGCTACCTCCGCTGCAACGACTGCTACCTCAACCAAGGCTACCACAAGCTTGACAGCTGCTGGTTCATCCACGGCCACCACTTCCAGCGCCGACGTCACCAGCTCCGCTACTGGTCAGGCAACTACCAAGGCTTCAACCACCGAGACCACTTCCTCTGGCATCATCGTCACCAGCTCGTCTTCATACTGGTCCAACTCTACGGCGACCACCACCAAGCCTGTCTCGTTGACCACGAGCACTGTCTTTACCACTTCTGTCCACACCGTCACCAAGTGCCCTCCCACCGTGACTGACTGTCCCGTCGGCCACGTCACTACCGAGACTATCGCTCTCTATACCACTGTGTGCCCTGTCACGGAGTCGCCCAAGCCTACAACCACCAAGGCTCCCGTTTTGACCACCAGCACCGTGTACACCACCAAGACTTACACCGTCACCAAGTGCCCTCCTACCGTGACAAACTGCCCCGTCGGCCACGTCACCACCGAGGTCGTCCCCTTGTACACCACGGTCTGCCCCGTTGAGGAGACCGAGACTGGCAACGTTCCTCAGCCTACCGGCGGTGCTTCTGCCTTTGTCTACCAGCCTAGCTCTCAGCCTACCGGTGGTGCTTCTGCCTTTGTCTACCAGCCTAGCTCTCTCGAGACGTCGATCCGCTCCACCGTCGCTGTTCCTCAGCCTTCCAACATTTTGGGCACCGGCAGCTCTGGCTGCACCGGCCCTGAGTGCCCGGGTGTTGCTATTCCCACCAACGCCTGGACCGCCGCCGCCGTGTCTCCTTCTGCCACCCCCAGCACTCCCTTGACTGCAGGTGCTTCCACTCTGGCTCTTGGCCTGACTGGCCTTGTTGCCCTTGTTGCTGCCCAAGTTCTGGCCATGTAAGATGGGATAAATAGTTCTGGGATATTGTTTCTTCTAGACGTTCATAGTTGGTGTGGCAATTCATTTTTTTTTCATGCGCTAATTCGACCCGTGGACACTTTCCCCCCCGCCATTCTCTGTTGCACAATTCTCGATGGAATTTTTTTCTCATATATTTTGAACGACTTATGGGCTAGTTCTGTATAGGCAGCATGTATAAAGTATTATGCTTGAGTTATATTCACGATACGCCGACAGGCGTAAAAGCTTTCTTGTCCTATGTGAATTGCGAGCATGCCGTATAGTCTTGTCCGCCGAGTCTACGTGATGTCCTTGTGAGGTCAAATTTGTCTCTGGTTTGAGGGCCGATTGTGAATGAAGGCAGCTACATCTTAGTGAGCCCTTGGCTATCGAAATTGACACAGGGAGTCTTGGACATGTCGGAATATCGGCCAGACGGACCGTTATGCCAGACCGTTCAGGCAGCCATTGGTGTGGTGTCCGATATGCATATGTCATATAGCACCATTGAACCTTTGCCCCTCATTATGAGTGGTCCCTACCGCAAAAGTGTCAAGTCGTTTGCGAGCTAAATCTCCAAGTCCTTGCCGTCTTATCCGGAGAACCAAGAGCCGCGTTGGGGCGGTGTCGCTGCCATGAATACGTAGAATCGTAGCAGAGAGATGCGACCAAGATTGGCGGTTTTAAACTACCTAGGTACCTACAGCTTATATTGCCGGCCTGCTCGTGGCCCAAGTTGGCCCTGCTGCCTTGGGGCAAAAAGTTCTCCAAGAAACTATTTGGATCCTCACTTCAAGTAGTAATAATGGTAACTGGTACGAAAACTAGACCTGGCTGTTTGCTGATAGGGTGATGCCTGCTGGGAAACGCACGCAACAAAGCAGGCCCGGTTAGTATGAGCGTGCTGAGAGAGCTGTGCTCTATATCTTTTCTTCGTGCCCAACAGTAGGGGTTTACACGCTTGTTCCAGCTTGATAAAGGCATGACAGCCAGCCGTCGAAAGCTAGTGGTGATTGCCCTGTCATTCGCAGCCTGACGCAAACAAAGTCGAAACATGTCGCAATTTGCGACATCGAGTCAGTGGCCATGTGCGGCCGGTGTTATTGTAGAGGCGGATCGGCATAAATGAATGAAATAAACAAACGTTAATATTGCCAATACGTATTGCTGACGGAGCAGAGAGCGGTTGCTTCGGTACCATTTCGGAACAACTGTCCTCGTCATAGGCGATGGATGATGTGCACTCGGCTCCGCTCGGCACATGGTGGGTGGTGTCAATGCCTCTTAGTGTCTGGTGCATCCTGCACTTGGTGGTGGTCTGGTGGCTAAAGGCCCAGACGGTGGCGGCATGTCCCTGCAGCACTGCAATGTGATGATGGCTGCGTTGTGCCAGGCCTTTGGGACAGTATGAAACGCGGCGCAGAGCTTGGTGTGCAGGCTATGAAGCTGCATGGTTTTCTTTTTTCTTGCACAATGGAGGACAAACAATGCCAAGCCTGGTTCGTGTGGTTCGTTTGGTAACATTAAAGGAAACCAGCCCGCCGAAACATGGAAGTGTCAAGCACAGCGCGACAAGCCACCCCCTGCCTGGTCTTTCACGTCTTCCATTCGTGCATCTGGTTGGCCACCCTCTGGACGGCAAAACGTCATCTCTGCAAGCTGCAAGACCAAGGTTTTGCCGCCGAGACCCCCAAGCCCAGCAAAGCGTCTCCACTCCGTCTCCCAAAGGAGCTGGTTTGTGCGTTCTGAGTTCTGACGACGTCGCCATTGCTCCCGCAACGGCAAACAACATCACCCTTTTCCCGCAATATCTTTGTGCATCTGAGCTTGCAGGGGCCCTTTACTTCATCTCACCTTTCCCTTTTCCCAAGATAGCCCGTGCCGTTATCCAGGAGAGAGCCATCCCGGCGTGCGACTACCAGCCAGGCCCTCGAGGCTTCAACCCCTCCTTCTCCTTATCAATTGTTCCGAGCTCCTTCCTCCTCTGCGCAAGTCGGCGGCGGCTTCCTTGTCGTCGCTTCGACATCCACCACGAAGAACGCCGCCATGTCGGACGCTGGTGACAGGTAAGCCGTTAATGTTCCCTTTCTGAATCGTAGGCGAGCAGCACCTTTGCAATTACTTTGTTTCATCTGCGCCCTTGCCTGCTCGCTCTCTGCATCTCGCCGTCTCCTGATATCCATCTTCCTGCCCTCATTCACTTGCGCCCCTTACTTAGGCTTGCTTCCCACCACCACCACCACCACTACCACCACCACACGGTCTGCGCACCCGACTTCGCGTCTTGGGTTCTTGCCGATCCATCGAGCCGACATCCATCACACATATATGCTGACACGCATGTTTTTCACTTCACGTAGTACGCATAAGCGATCCAAGTCCGCCGCGGCGCTTTCGCTGCTTCGCCGTAAAGAAACCCGCGAGGACGAGTCCGGTTCCGAGGACAATCGATCCGCAGCGGGCACTGCCTCCCCCCGATCGTCCTCGAGGCCGGCCGGTGGTGCCGCATTGTCGAATCCCCCTGGCACTCGAGGACACAGCTCCAAGCTTTCAACGGCGTCTGCCGTGTTCAACAGAGTCCCACCTACACAGTCACATGCCACGCAAGCCAAGGCTGGCCCAACAGCGACCCAGGGCGCCAGCTTGGAACAATCTGTTCGCAAGTTCAGGGTTGTGGAAGCCTTGAGAAGCGGTGACACTGCTTCCATATCCAAGGCGATTCGCGAAACTTCCGACAACGCACCACGACCGAGCACCTCATCAGTTGCCACAGTGAGCACCGGCCCTCTCGAAGACACAACTGTACTACATCTGGCCATCCAGTGCGCAGAGTTCCCTGTCATCGAATATGTCTTGTCAGAGAACCCCGGCAGCATCGATATCAATGCCAGGGACAGAGAAGGCAACACGCCGCTGCATATTGCTGCTATTCAGGGCCGGACTCCAGTGGTCAAGCTCTTGCTGGAGCAGAGAGACATTAACGACGCAGTAGTTAACCTCCAGGGCAAACTCCCACTCGATCTGGCCCGCAACCCTGAAATCTTTCAAATTCTCCAGCTGTCGCGCTCTCTGTTCACCGAGGCAAAGGTGAAACAAGTTCAGGAGCTTATCGCTCAGGGCGATTACGATACCTTGGCCATGGTGCTTGAGGAGCCTCGACTGAAGACTGTGGTTGACATCAACAGCCCCGAGTTCGCTTCGGAACCAATTACAGTTCAGACTGGTGGCACGTTGCTTCATGAAGCTGCCCGTAAAAAGAATACCCAGCTCATTCAGGTCCTCTTATTGCACGGCGGCGACCCTTTTCGCCGCGATCGAAAGGGAAAATTACCGCAATCCATCACCCACGATGATAATGTCAAGGCCATTTTGAAAAAGTCGCCCGCGGCCGTTGCAGCTCAGAGGGGCATCCAGGAAAAGGCAGTGCTTGGACATGCGGTATCTCAAGGCTCCGTTGCTGCTGGCGCAACCGATTTGATGGCTGGGCGCGAGGCTCGTGAAATGAAGGGATACCTGAAGAAATGGACCAATTACCGCAAGGGCTACCAGCTGAGATGGTTTGTTCTCGAGGATGGAGTGCTCAGCTACTACAAGCATCAGGATGACGCTGGCGCCGCATGCCGAGGCGCAATCAATATGAAGATTGCCAAGCTGAACATGAGCGCTGACGAGAAGACCAAATTCGAGATTATTGGCAAATCATCCGTTAAATACACACTCAAAGCAAACCACGAGGTCGAGGCCAAACGCTGGTTTTGGGCGCTCAACAATTCCATCCAGTGGACCAAGGACCAGGCCAAGGAGGAAGAGAAACAGGCAGCCCGTAGCGCAGAGCTCTTGAAAGTCGCCAAGGCCGAGCAAAGCGCTCTCTCTCTTCAAGAGGCACAGAGCGAGAACGCCAGTCTGTCAGACTTGCAGCGAAGCATATCGCTTGTGCCGAGCCGAACCGTGTCGAGCAGTAAGATGTCGCCGCCGAAGCCCGATATGACAGGCGAAAGCACCGTTGGGAGCCTTGATGATGACGAATTTGCGGATGCGGCCACCGACGGTGATGTTTCCCGTGCGCATGGCAACGGAGGACCAGTGATTCCCGGTGAAATAGACGACGATGACGAATTTGAAAGAAGCTTGCGCGAAGCGCCACAAGCAACCAAGGACGCGCTCAACATCACAGCCCAGTCTGCAAAGATCCAGCTGGAGACAATGTCCAGCGTTCACACTGCGCTCATGACGCAGCTTACCCAACACCCCGCCACGCCCCTGTCCGATTCCCACGTAACTCAGGCGCTAGCCACCTACGACGCAGCTATTCGCAGTTTGACGGGGCTTGTTGTCGATTTGCTTCGAATCTCCAAGGACCGAGACGCTTACTGGCAGTACCGCCTAGACTACGAGGAAAATTTGCGACGCATGTGGGAGGACAGTATGCAACAGGTTGCTCGCGAGCACGAGGAGCTTGAGGCACGAATGGGAGAAGCGGAAGAGAAACGCCGCTTGACTAAGAAGGCCCTCCGCGAGGTAATGGAAGCGGGAGGCGCATCTGGCGTCGGCACACCTACAACAGAGGCGCCTCGGGAAGAGATTGCATCTGTCGCAAAGTCTCAAACCAGAACGCTTTTACGAAAACCAACTGCCCTCGACCAACTCGGCGATTTGTCAGAGAGTGAATCTGGTGACGAGGATGAGTTTTTCGACGCGGTGGACGCTGGCGTTGTCGAAGTTTCTGAGATGCCACATGACGACAGTATTCAACCTCTGGCAAAGGACGTGGTGGTGTCAGGTATTGACATCAGCTCTTCATTCAGTGGCTATGAGAACGGAATCCGACATAGACTTAAGATGGATGCGGACGACCGCCCAAAGATCTCGCTCTGGGTAAGTTCTCTTTGTTGTCCCCGGCCCCCAGCCACGGCCATGCCATAAATTCTGACACGGCAGTTTCACAGAGTATTTTGAAATCCATGATTGGCAAGGACATGACAAAAATGACATTACCTGTATCCTTCAACGAGCCCACTTCCCTACTCTACCGCTGTGGTGAGGACATGGAGTATGCCGACCTATTGGACCTGGCTGCAGAACGTGCTGATTCAATCGAACGACTGGTCTATGTTGCGGCCTTTGCTGCCAGTGAGTATGCTTCAACGATTGGACGTGTAGCCAAGCCATTCAACCCCCTCCTGGGAGAAACATTTGAGTATGTGAGACCAGACAAGAATTACCGCTTCTTCATTGAACAAGTTAGCCATCATCCTCCAGTTGGCGCCGCATGGGCAGAATCGCCAAACTGGGAATACTGGGGCGAATCTGCTGTCAAATCCAAGTTTTATGGCAAATCGTTTGATATCAACCCTCTGGGCACGTGGTTCCTGAAGTTGAGGCCTACCGCGGGCGGAAAAGAGGACCTTTACACGTGGAAAAAGGTGACGTCTTCGGTCATTGGCATCATCACTGGCAACCCGACGGTCGACAATTATGGCCCAATGGAAATCAAAAACTGGACAACTGGCGAGGTTGCCATACTCGACTTCAAGGCTCGCGGCTGGAAAGCCTCGAGTGCATACCAAATTTCCGGGAGGGTTCTAGACGCAGATGGCCATGTGCGGGTCAGTCTGGGCGGACGATGGAACTCAAAGTTGTATGCTCGCTTGACACCTGGATATGAGGCTTCCGTGGACGAACTGAAGGATGCGGGCCCTCTGCACAAGGGCGCCATGAACGATCCCACCCGGGCTTACCTGGTTTGGGAAGCCAATCCGCGACCGACGGGCATTCCGTTCAACTTGACGCCATTTGTTTTGACGTTCAACCACATCGACGACAAGCTCAGACCGTGGTTAGCACCAACTGACTCTCGTCTCCGTCCCGATCAGCGCGCCATGGAGGATGGTGAATACGACTTTGCTGCCACGGAGAAGAACCGATTGGAAGAAGCCCAGCGGGCCCGTCGCAGAGCCCGCGAGTCTCAGGGCGAGGAGTTTGTACCGGCGTGGTTCAGCAAGGCCACTTGCGAGATCACGGGAGAGCCGTATTGGAAGTTCAACGGCAAATATTGGGAGCAGCGCCAAAAGGCGGGACCCAACGGAGATGCAGATGTTTGGGCAGGACTTGAGCCTGTATTCGAAGATGCAAAGTAATATACATAACAAGGACCTAGACTTGGTTTACGTGTGGCTTTGGCGAGGACCATGGCTAGGCTGGCAGCCACCGGATTAAAGAAAAGGGGCAACACCACAATGGGCGTCGCCCGTTTAATGTACATGGTACGAAGTAATATACATCGATAGTCTTTTTGGATGACGTTGTGGGGAAGCTCGAACCTCGCCAAGGCAGAAGAGCTGATGCGACTCAAGACTCTGTCTGGCAAGGGTGTGATATGAGAAGCCGTTTGGCAGGGAAGCAAATTCGACCAGTTGAATATTTGATTCGCCATGCGTCAACCTGTGCCGAGCCCTTTGATGGGTTGTTGACAATGAACATGTGGCAGTACGAGTATTAGCCCCGTCTCAACCGCAACTGCGCCTACGGAAGTACTCCGTACGTACGGAGTACTGACATGCCATTGAATAATAAGGTTACAGAAAATGCACGGGCCGCAATTGGCCCGACGCGGCCACATGCAACTCGCAATGTGCCTGGCCAATGGCAAGTTGGCAGTTGAGTCGTGGCGTGGGTCAGGGAAAGACCAGGGCGGCGGGTCAAGTACTCATTAACCGAGGCTCGGACGGGGGATAGGGCCGAAAAGGGAACGTCAAGGTCGGTCCTGCACAGTGACGCGCCCGCTGTAGCACATTTCAATGCCGAGGCGACAGCGTCCAGATGCTGCATCGTCGCGAGAAGACTCGCCCCCATTTGAACCGGCCAATTTGAACAATTGCATGGACTTGCCGCCGCTTTGCTCAACAGGAAGGAGGACAGAAACAAACACCGGGTGCAACAAGATCCTTTCCCCAGATAAGCGGGAGATTGCAAGTTCTTGCGCCTAGATAGGCACCGCCCGCAGAATGGCTCGAGAGGAACGCTCAACGCTGTTGCGGCCGCCGCCCGCGGATCCGAACAAGGCACCGATTGAGAATGTGCTCGAGGTGACCGAAGTTGGGGTTTTAGGGCCCGTGAGTGCCGCCCCCGTTGCCGCTGCTGTTGCTGTTGCTGTTGCCGGTCTTGATGAGTGACGGGTGATGGGTGATGGTGATGGATATGGAGATGGAGATGGTACTGGTGATGCTTGGGCGCCTGCTAACGGCTTGGACCAGGACATCTTTACAAATACTCGCAAGGCCTGGGTTCCTCCCGGCGCAAGGGGCGTGTACGGCGGCACCGTCATCGCGCAGTGCCTCGCCTCGGCGCAAAAGACGGTGCCGGATGACTTTTACCCGCACTCGTGCCACTGCTACTTCATCCTCGCCGGGTCAGGGAGCATCCCCATCCTCTTCCACGTGGAGCGGGTGCGCGACGGGCGCTCCTTTGCCACGCGCACCGTCCAGGCGCGCCAGCGAGGACGCTGCATCTTCACCACAACCATCAGCTTCGTCCGCGAAGGCGCCGGCGGCGAGAAGACGGTCCGCCACGCCGTGCCCATGCCCGAGGAGGCCCGGACGCCCCCGGCCCAGGACTGGCAAGACGAGCCGGAATGGGCCAAGGGCGGGCCCTTCCAGAACTACCACATGCCCGCCGTGCGCGGCTCGGATCCCACAGCGCGGCCCGACGAGCAGCGGTGCCAGCAGTGGATGCGGTGCCGCGGCAACATTTCCGAGGCCGGCGGCCGTCAGGCCCATCTCAACGCCCTGGCCTACGTCTCGGACAGCACCTTTATCGGCACCGTGGCGCGCGTCCACCGCCTGTGGAGGATGCCCTTCAGCCCCGAGGGCTTTGACGACGTGGCCGACGAGTACAAGGAGCGTCTCAAGGCCCTCGCCGAGTCCGAGGGGCTGGGGTCGACCGTCGACGAGTGGAAGACGCGTCCCGTCCTGGGCATGATGGTCAGCCTGGACCACAGCATCTACTTCCACGAGCCGCACCGGGTAAAGGTTGACGAGTGGATGTTTGCCGACATGGAGAGCCCGTGGTCCGGCGACGGCCGCGGCTTCGTGACGCAGCGTATATTCGCGAGCGACGGCACCCTGCTGGCGACGTGTGTGCAAGAGGCGAGTGGTGCCCTGAATTTCCTCTTCTTGGCCAGTTGCGCAGAATGCCAGTGCTGACTTTTCCCAGGGCGTGGTGCGCTTGAATCCGGATGAACCCGACAAGAGCAAGCTGTAGAGGCATGGACGCCACCTTGATAGACGTTTGGCAAATAGCGGAGACTTGTGTATTTAGCAGCGACACCAAATAGATTTGCTTTGCAGTTGGAGAGTAGAGTTGTGTAAGGACCGGTTTGCTGTGTGGAACAAGGAACAGCTCAAGGAGACTTTGAGAGAGTGATGGGCTGATTTTAGTTTCATTAAGCCGTTGCCTAGATACTTGCCGATTAACCACCAATCGACATTTGAACAACCCAGACACCCGCTGGTTGCAGGATCTCGTGGCAAAACAAAACTTCAAGCAATGTTTTTTTGTCACTCTATGAAGCGAACCATGTGGATAGATGGAATTTAATGATTCGGACAATGATGCCGGCTGCAGAGTTCTGGGGGGATGGCAGAAACACCATGACTAAGTTGATCATCTAGCTGGCCTGCTGCAGTACTAATTCGGCTCTATTCTAATGTCGCGACTCACGACACAAGGCAGCTTGAATGGCTCAAATCCATGGTTGGCCTTTGATCCATGTCCTACTCGCGGAACTGGGTGAGAAGAGCCCTTGGGGGCCACGCCTCGCTGTACTTTACATGCCAATGCAAGCGATGCACTCCAGAGCCAACGTCCACGTTGCCGTCCGGCGTTGCAATGACGGCAGTTGCGTTTGGCGGCACCGTCAGCGTGCCCTCCAGCACATCCGCCTCAGCCAGCTTCCAGGAGCACCGAATAGTGCCGCGTGGGCTGTGAAAGGTGGTGCTGGCGTGTGTCACGTCCCCCCCAGGCGTCGGCTTCACCATGAAGCGCTTCCACCCCGGCTCAAGAGGCTTGATGCCGCCCACCGTCTCGTAGAGCCACTCTGCCACGCTGCCCAGGGCGTAGTGGTTGAAGCTCGTCATTTCGCCCGGGTTGATGCTGCCGTCCTCAAGCATGCTGTCCCACCGCTCCCAGATTGTCGTTGCCCCCTTGAGGACGGGGTACAGCCAGCTTGGACACTTTTGCTCCAGCAGCATCCTGTACGCGACTTGATCGTTTCCGCCGAGTGATAATGCGCGCAGGATGAGCGGCGTTCCCGCAAAGCCCGTTGACACGCGAAACTGGGCATACTTGACCAGGCGGACGAGGCGGTCCGCCGAGACTTTCTTTTGCTCGGCGTTTGAATATAAGCCAAACATGATTTGAAGCGCAAGGCATGTCTGGGAGTCGCCGACAATGAGACCAGACTTGGTGACGTATTTGTCGAGAAACGCCTGTTTGAGCTTGTCATGTTCAGCCTGCAGGCGTTCAGCTTCCGATGGGAGACTGAGCGCCGCCGCCATCTTCGCCATTACCGACGTAACGTGTACGAGGTACTCATCGGCAACAAGAACCCCGTCTGTGCGAGACAGTCCCGGATCCGACGGAGGGGCGTTTGGATCGAGCCAGTCTCCGAGCTGCCACAGATCAGGAGCCCAGAGCCCGTCGTCTCCGCGGCGAATACTCTGCAGATATTCCACCATGCCGGCCCAACTGTCCGCGAGGACCTGCAGGTCGCCAAAGTTGCGGTACAGCGTCCACGGGAGGAGGATGATGACGTCGTCCCAGATGGCCTGCGGCACAGCTGGCCAAGGCCCATGCTTCATGGCGTTGGGCACTACCAAGGGCACGATGCCGCCCCCTTCCACCGTCTCTGCGACAACGTCCTTCATCCAACTGGCAAGCATGCCGCCGCAGTCGTAAAGATAGCTGGCTGTGGGGCCAAAGACCTGAATGTCGCCAGTCCATCCCAGTCGCTCGTCTCGCTGAGGGCAGTCCGTCGGGATCCCGACAAAGTTGCTTCTCATGGACCACACAACGTTCTCGTGCAGCTGATTAACATTTTCGTTTGAACACGAGAAAAACCCGGTGCGCTTCATGTCGGTGTGAAGCACCTCTGCAAACAGTGACTGCCTTGTCAAAGGGTCAGAGTCCTGGGCACTCCAGCCCGTCAGCTCAATGTATCGGAAGCCGTGATATGTGTACTGCGGAGACCAGTCCTTTAGCACGCCGTCTCCGCCAAAGACGACTTGGTCGGTTGCCTTGGCGCTGCGAAGCGGTCGCGTTCCCAGCTTGCCATGTTCCAAGACCTCTGCGTGCCGGATGATGAGCCGGTGGCCATTGGGCCTCGACAGAGACGGGATGCGAATCCGGCCCACAAGGTTTTGGCCAAAATCCACCAACGTCTTCCCATCTGCGTCTTGGAAAATTGACACGGGTTTGATGGCCTGCGTGACTCGAACCGGAGGGCACGACGCGGCCACAAAGTCTGACTTTGGCGTCTCCACGACTGTGACGGCGTGCCAGGTCGTCTTGGTGCAAGACATGTCAGACGGGTCGTACTCCAGACCCAGGTCGTACGTCTCTCCGTCATATATGCCGCTCGATACGGTCGGGGAGAGAGCACATTGCCAGGTCTCGTCCGTCTGAACCCTGCGGGACAAGTCGACGGTGCCGTCCGCGGCAAAGGTGTCGAGCTGAGCAAACACGCCCAGGTTCTTTCCGTAGAGATTGCGAATGCCCTCGGCCCAGAGAAGGCGGCCGACATACCAGCCCTCTGCCACCTCCACCACCAGAACATTTTGCCCCGTCGTCATCAGCTGCCCGACGTCAAATGTCTGGAACTGGATCCGGTGCTGGTAGCTCGTCCATCCAGGCGCAAGGCAGTCATTGCCGACTCTGTGACCGTTGAGATGGACCGAGTAGAGCCCGAGAGCGGTGATGTGCAGCCTGTATCGTGCGCTCTTGTCCGAAGCCGAAGCCGTGAATACCTTGCGAAACCGCCACGGCCGCGTCCCGTTCTCGTCAGGGTGCGGCGCATCGGCCCTGACCGGTGTTGAGATTGTCTTGGCAGTCCAATCGCCCCTATGAAGGAGGGATGCTTCCACGTCCTTCCAATCGGACCAGTCGGTGCTGCAGTCGCCAGTGTCGCATATGCCCAAGGAGCGAATTCTGACCCTGGCGGCCTCGGAGGAATTCAAAGGAACGTCTGGCCAAGGAACCAGGACTGAGCTGTCCCCGTTGACGCAAAAGGTATTCGTTCCTCTCGAATGGCGTTGGATTTGGACCTCGTATGACTTTTGCGTCCAATTACGCGGAAAACAGCCTTCCTTTGGAGCAACAATCCACGAGAGTCGCGGACTCGGGACCGGAAGACCGAGCCCAGTCTCATGATGCTCACACCTCACGCCGGAGACGACGACTTGTGCAGCCATGGCTTTGTCAAATTCTCCAAGGGACATGTCCAAAAGCAAATCAGACAGGAGCTGAAATGATGGCGTTTAGTCTACTGGTATTCCCTATTTCCAGATGCCGCGGCTGGAGATGTCGCCCCAGGCTTTGCGCCAGTTCGGCTTAAAAGTAGCCCGAGGGCGCGACAAGAATTAGTCCAACCATTTTGCCCGTCAGCAGTAGCAGGGTGGCGCTTAAAACAGCCGCATTTGGCTATTTTCTCACTCTCGCAACTTCGCTTCGTCGGAGCAGGGATCATGCAGCGTGGTTCGAAATTCCTCAATTGGACCACGCCCATTCTCACGCAGGCCCTCGTTCCCCATGGGGAAGCTTGCGGCCTGCCACTTTCTCTGGGGTTGGGGCCGATCCCGGGTGAAGGCTTGCGGAGAAAGTCAGCCGGGCTTGTGACTATTGATTCAACTTTTGAAGACGAGTTGCTAGAAATTGCCAATCACACTCGTGGACAAGAAGAGGGCGCTGTGTCTTGAGTCCTGACTCCTGACTCTTCGTGGCCGCAACTGTGAAGCCCGGCCAACTTATAAACCGTCTGTCCTGGTCATCTTTCGGCATCACCACAGTTTCTTCCAAAGCGTGCCAAAGCACGAAGAACTTGAGCTGGTCTCTCTTCTCGTACCATTTCCCTAGACGCCAGTGGCACTACTGGCTGCCAACTCATCCGTCATGACGACGACGACGACGACGACGACGACGACGAAGCTGCCGTCGGCCAATGTCGCCTCACACGAGGAAGACGTTTCCCATCCAGAGAAGTGGGTAGCTACCACCGAGGCGCAGAATGCCTTCCAGGCCGAGCGCGACGCTACCTTTTGGGCGGCCATCAAGAAGAACCGTCGAGCGGTTCTCTGGTCGCTCCTCATCTCCACGAGCGTCATCATGGAGGGCTACGACACGGCCCTCATGCCCTCCTTCTTTGGATACCCGTCCTTCGTCAAGCGTTATGGCCAATACTTTCCCAAGATCGACGAGTACCAGCTCACTGGCGCCTGGCAGGCCGGCCTCGTCAACGGCTCCAATGCCGGCGTCATCATAGGTGGCTTCATCAACGGCTGGGCGTCTGCAAGGTTTGGGTACAAGCGCACCGTTGCCGTGTCCATGGCTTGCATGGCCGCCTTCCTCTTCGTTATATTCTTCTCGCCCAATGCCAAGGTTCTTGTGGTGGGACAGATCCTGTGCGGAATCCCTCTGGGCATCTTTGCAACCACGGGGCCGAGTTACGCCTCCGAGGTCTGCCCGCTCATCCTCCGAGGCTACTTGACCACCTACGTCAACCTCTGCTGGGCCATAGGCCAGCTCATTGCCTCGGGTGTATTGAAGGGCCTCGTCAACAACCAGACCCAGTGGTCCTACCGCATCCCCTGGGCTCTGCAGTGGGTGTGGCCGCCGTTTCTCCTCTTCGGCATCGTCTTTGCTCCAGAGTCTCCCTGGTGGCTGCTCCGACAGGGGCGCGTCAAGGAAGCCGAGCAGACCCTGCACAGATTGGCGGACCGATCCGACGACGAGATTAGAGGGACTATATCCCAGATGATGCATACCATTGAGATTGAGCAGGAGGTGACGGCTGGGTCGAGCTACGCCTCCTGCTTCCGCGGAACGGACCTGAGGCGTACAGAGATATGCTGCTTCACCTTCATAACCCAGATGCTCGCCGGCGCACAGTTTGCCTATGGCCCGAGCTATTTCTTTCTCCAGGCCGGCATGAGCGTCGATGATGCGTACAAGGTGGGCGTCGGGAGCACCGCTTTAGCCTTTGTTGGCACCCTTGCCTCGTGGCTTCTCATTACTCATTTCGGTCGCCGAACCATCTTCTTCAGCGGCATAACCACTCTGTCATTCACGTTGCTCATCATCGGCATCATTTCCGCCAGCGCAGATTCCCAGGGGGCTCTCTGGGCACAGGCCTCCCTCTGTCTTGTCTGGCAGTTGGTCTACTCCCTCACCATTGGGCCTGTATGCTACGCCATCATCTCCGAAACATCCGCCGTGAGACTTCGAGCTCAGACGGTGGTGCTCGCCCGAAATTCCTACAATCTGACGGCAATTTGGTGCGCCGTGCTGGAGCCGTATATGATCAATCCCACCGAGTGGAACTTCAAGGGGAAGACGGCTTTCTTCTGGGCCGGCACAGCCGCCGTCATGGCAACGTGGGTGTTTTTCAGACTGCCGGAATGCAAGGTAAGATGGCCATTGCCTCACTTATTGCCCCGCAAATCAAGAACCAAGACTGACCAGTTCCAGGGACGTACTTACGAGGAGTTGGATTTGTTGTTTGCCAAGCGGGTTCCGGCAAGGAAGTTCAAGGACGCCAAGATCGACCCTTACGGCGAGGATCTTGATGTGCGGGGCGAGTAACTGCTTGGAAGCTCAATTATTTCGCAGTTTCTCCAATTCGCTTGGCGCCAATGAGCGGAATCGTCATGCTAAATGAGCAAGACGGCCGGTGAACTGGCGAGGAACTGATAGACTTGAGTTGCGGGCGCCGTCAAGGCGGTGCGGAATAACAGTATAACAAACAACAAGCTTGATTTCATGCCGCCTGATTGTGACTTTATGCGTCCAAAGCGATATGAATGAGATTCATCGTAGTTTGCCGTGCTGATCCATCCCATCTGGGTGACATTCCATAGATGATGCCTTGCAGCCACAGGATATGGGCAGTGGCCCACCAACATGAGAAGTCTAGCGGCCATTGCGCCGCCAGCCGGCTTTGGCGCGATTACAGTTATGAGACCGAGAGATGTCGTGGTCTCGTGGAACAAGGCCCGTGACTTGCACTGATGAATTGCTCACCCGCTGTGTTGCCTGCCGGCCTCGGACCCCGACCCCATTTGAGAACACTACAAGCTACCTGTAGGGGTTGATAGTAGTGAAGACGGCCAAACAGATGCCCCTTTCGGCCACCTTTGGGTGTGACACGTGCACTTTGGTTTTTTGAAATTGCCGACTCTCAGACGGAGTCACACCGCAGATACTCACTCCCCTCAAGGAGAAAGGGAGAAAGAAAGAAAGAAGGAGAGGGAGGGAGAGAGAGAGGTATGGCTGCTCCAGATGGGCATAAACATACCAGAGCGTCCAGCCTTTGTCATCCATTGACTGATTCCCCATCAGTGAAGAACAAGCGTAGCATGCACGAGCTGTAAGCTTGACCATTCCCTTGGCGCACGTATTCATTCATCCCTGTCACTTGACCGGCGGCCGTGGCGAATTAGCCGTTCAGGCTGATTCAAGATTAGAAATGCAGAATGCAGAATGCAGAATGTCCCTTTTTGGTTATTCTAAGCACCCGCCATGCATCCCACGTCATGATGGAGCGTTTACCCCTCGGCAATGCGGAGAAAGGCCATGTCTTCTCTCGGTCCATCTTGACCCGGTGCTTCACGCCGGTGGCTTAAAATCACCAAGAGTTGAGGCGCTGCCAAAAGGTTACCGAGACAATCAGCCCGGCAACTTGTTGCGGCACAACCTCTGGCAGTCTGTATCTTGGGGTGCGTCGGCTTGATGCTGGTTTGGAACAATCTGACTGAATCTTCACGCTGCCCATTGACCTCGGAGCACCATCAGCACCATGTCATTCAGTGCGGACAAGACAGCACTCACCTTTCGCTACGATTGCGAGACGCTGCGTCTAGAGGCCTGGGGCCCCAATGCTCTGCGCATCCGAGCCACTTGCGATGCGTCCTTTCCCCTTGACAATTGGGCACTTGACGAGACGCCGCCAACATGCAGCCCTTCGATCGAGCACGGCACCACGGGAACTCTGAAGAACGGAAATATCACGGCGACGGTGTCTGCCCGCGGAAAGTTAACCGTGGTCAACGCAAAGGGCAAGACGCTGCTAGAGGAGTTCTCGCGCAGCCGTATAGACCCAAGTGACCCCAATGCAAGCGCGCTGCAGATCAGCCCTCGCGAGTTCAGGGCAATGCAGGGCGCCGAGTCGTGGCATCTCACCGCGCGGTTCGAGTCGCTGGATCCTGACGAGAGGATTTACGGCATGGGCCAGTACCAGCAGCCCCATCTCAACCTCAAGGGCACGGATCTCGAGCTCGCCCAGCGCAACTCGCAAGCCAGCGTTCCCTTTGCCGTTTCCTCGCTCGGCTATGGCTTCTTGTGGAACAATCCATCCGTTGGCCGTGTCGTCTTTGGAAAGAACCAGACCACCTGGGAGGCCTTGTCGACGCGAGTCTTGGATTACTGGATCGTCGCCGGAGACACTCCCAGTGAGATTGCGAGAGCGTACGCCGATGTTACGGGCAAGGTGCCTCAGATGCCCGAGTTTGGGCTCGGGTTTTGGCAGTGCAAGTTGCGGTACCAAACACAGGAGCAGATTCTTGCCGTTGCCCGCAAGCACAAGAAGGAGCTGGGCCTGCCCATGGACGTCATTGTGTGCGACTTCTTTCACTGGCCCAAGGAGGGCGAGTGGAAGTTTGATCCTACATTCTGGCCCGACCCAGATGCCATGATTGCGGAGCTCAAGTCACTTGGCATTGAGCTCATGGTTTCCATCTGGCCCACGGTTGACAGGTTGTCGGAGAATTATGAGGAGATGCTTTCCCAAGGCCTGCTCATCCGTCAGGATCGCGGCATCATGGTCGCCATGGAGGGACACACGAGTTGCAGCCACTTTGATGCCACCAACCCAGCTGCTCGCAAATATATATGGTCAAAGGCAAAGAAAAACTACTACGACAAGGGGGTCAAACTGTTCTGGCTGGACGAGGCTGAACCCGAGTATACCAAGTACGACTTCGACAACTACCGCTACTACAAGGGGCCAAACCTCATGATAGGGAACATGTTTCCTAGGTATTATTCGCAAGCCTTTTACGAAGGTATGAGGCAAGAGGGCCAGGAGAAGGTGGTGAACCTAGTAAGATGCGTATGGGCCGGCAGCCAAAAGTTCGGTGCTCTGCTGTGGTCTGGCGACATAGCCAGCAGCTGGGGAAGCTTTCGGAACCAGCTCTCTGCCGGCCTCAATGCTGGTCTTGCCGGCATCCCTTGGTGGACCACAGACATTGGCGGGTTCCATGGAGGTGACCCCGCTGATGCTGGTTTCCGTGAACTGTTCGTAAGATGGTTTCAATGGGGCGCGTTTTGCCCCGTCTTCCGGTTGCACGGCGACAGGGAGCCCAAGCAGCCGCGCTTAGGGGACACGGGAGGCAGCTGGTGTCTCTCGGGCGCAGATAACGAGGTATGGTCGTATGGAGAGGAGGTGTTGGGGATTTGCAAGACGTATATTTTGCTTCGTGAGAAGATGCGAAGCTATGTCCGCAGTCTGATGGACAATGCGCACACCAACGGCGACCCCATCATCCGACCCCTCTTCTACGACTTTCCCAGCGACCAGACGGCGTGGCAAGTCGAGGACCAGTACATGTTTGGCAGCAGATACCTGGTGGCGCCAATCTTGAAACCCAACGAGAGGACAAGACGCGTCTATCTTCCCGACGGAGCAAAGTGGCAGCAATTCACAGCGGATGGAGTCGTGCGCGGAGAGGCAGTGGCCGGCGGGCAAGTTGTTCACGTCGAGTGTCCGATACAATACATGCCGGTCTTTGAGCGCGTTTAGAGTCACACATATCCGGCGGAGCATACTTTGAATACAAGGTTGATGAACGGCTTCGTTCCGAAGGCATGTGGGTTCGCTGTGGCTTGAAGAACGAGCTCGTCAGCAAAAGTGCAAATGAGAGAAAGGGCAGCTTACAGTGATGTGATGAGTGCGGCTCAACTCGGCACAAATAAAAACACTGCCCAGATTTTGACAGTAGTCCATGCCCAGATGAGTAGTGACCGAGGCGGACAACTTGCTGTGGGGCGGTCGGGACATGGTTCTGCCAGGTCCCGCTGTTTGGACGAAGCTTAAGCCACACACAAATGAAGTTCTGGCCAAGCAGGCCCTTGTCTTTGTCGTTGTGGAGGACGGGCCCCCGTCTTTTCCTGATCATATTGGTCTTGTGCGGCAATCCGAGCGCTGTGCGCAGGCCGGTTTGTGCAAACCTGGTATTGATGGTGGCGGCGCCAGTCAAGGCACAGCCTAGCGAGCTTAGTTGCTCAGGTACTTACATCTATTATTAAAGTATTGTACACAATGCATTAGTGGACCCCCTCCCCCCCGTTTTGGGTCTTGCCATGGTTGGTTGCCAAGCCCCTCGGCTCCCCACAAATGCGCCAATCGATCTGCTGCACGCGCCCGTCAGCCCCCGCCAAACGGGCCTCGATTCGCCCCAAACAACCGCCAACACCCTGCTGTGCTGACATCTCCCTGGGCTTTCCAAAGTTCCCGACGTGGCTGACTCACAAATGCATCACGGAGTTCTTATTGATCAGCCACATCGGGATCTGTCCTGCAGACCGTTTGTCGTAATGCATGCTCGTAGTTTAAAAACAAGCCAGCACCCGGGTTCTTTGTGCTCCAAGGCCGTTGCTCCCCCATCGCGAAACTTTGATTCTTTCAGCCAAAGACGCCAATCTCCTTCGCCATGCTCCCCTCCACGTTGCTTGTGCTGGGCGTCGCCTCAACAGTCTCTGCTGGCACGCTCTCAGTCCCTCTTCAGCGAAGAGCCCGTGGGTTGGAAAATATCCGTGACTTTGCTCGCGCCCTTTCCCGTCGCGCCTCGGGCAACGGGACCGCCCAATTGACAGCCCTGAACAACGTCGCTGCTGCTGGATACTACGCCGACTTCTCCATCGGCACGCCTGGCCAGAACATCACCTTTCAGCTCGACACGGGCAGCAGCGATACCTGGATGAACTCTCCCAACACCGACTATTGCTCGAGCACCATCGAGCAGACCCAGAGCGGCTTCTGCACCGCTACCTGTATGTCACTTCGCCCCGTCCGCCTTTTTTTCTTTTTTCTGTTGTTCATTCAGCTGCTGGCAAAAAATATCACTGCTCGAGTGTTGTCAGCTGAAATTGAGCCTCCGAGACACGGGTGTCACCCCTCGCGTGCCTTGAAACATCAGCTGACATGATCCTTTTGCCATAGTTGACTCCTCAAAGAGCAAAACATACAAGCTCGTCAGTAAAGGTGGCTTTGACATCACGTACCTTGACCAGCGACACATTCGAGGCAACTACTTCAACGACACGGTCACCATCGATGGGCATGAAATCGCCAACCAACAGCTTGGCCTTGCCACTACATCTGTGCGCCCCACTGGCATCATGGGCCTGGGCTTCAGCATCAACGTAGCCGCGGCCAAGAAGTATCCTACCATCGTTGATAACATGGTCGAGCAGGGCATCATTGCGCATCCCGCTTTTAGCCTGTACCTGGTGCGTTCTCCACGCTCTCAACTAGGCCCAGTCGTATCTGCAAAGACTAAGAACCGGCTAACATGAACATCAGAACGACCTCGACGCTCAGTCAGGCACCATCCTCTTCGGTGGCATCGACTCGGCCAAGTACTATGCCAACCTCGCTACGCTCCCGCTCAAGCCCTTGCCAACCGCCGAGGAGGCCACAAACGTCACATCATACGCGGTTGCCATCAAGGGCATCTCGGTCCAGGGCGTCACCGTGCCCGCTGTCGCAGCCGGCTCCGTCGGCATCATGGACTCTGGCTCCACCATCACCTTGGTGCCCGATGCCGTTGTCGAGCCCATCCAGAAGCAATTCGGCGTCGTGGTCCTCAAGTACCAGGGCGAGACCATCCCGCCCCTGGTGGACTGTGCCTGGCGGGGCAGCAAGGGCAACGGCGTCTCCATCAACTTCGACTTTGACGGCAAGACCATCGAAGTTCCCATTGAGGAAATGGCCATCGACAACCTCCCCGAGGAACTGCAGCAGCTCATCAAGAGCGGCCAGGCACCAAGCGAGTTCAAAGGCTGGAGCCGCGCATGTCTGTTCGGCATGGGCGCCGCGTCAATGTACGGCGTCAAGACTGACCAGTTCTACCTGCTCGGCGACACCTTCCTGCGGTCCGCCTACGTGGCATACGACATGGCCAACCAGCAAATTGGTCTGGCGCAGGCAAATGTCAATGCCACCGGCTCCAATATCGTCGAGATTGAGAAAAATGCCAAGGGCTTCCCCGCCGTCAACGGCTCCGATGGTTCGTCTTCTCCCCCCCGCGGGCCCCCCTGCTTTCTTCCGCCAAGTTTCCCCCCACACACACTGACCATGTTGAATAATAGCCCCCCCTGCTTCCCAGCACAGTGCCACCGGCCGTATTGCTCCGTCCTTGGTCGCTGCCACTCTCCTCATGAGCATGGCTGTTGTTTTCTCCTCCCTCTAGACAATGATTTACTCGGACTGCAAGTTTTACCCCAATTCTGCATCATGTATATGTCTGGTTTTAATGCGCAATGCATGCTCAGCATGCGTGTTATGATACATTGGGTGGGACGGTGGGTGTGTGTAATTTGTCGGCATTTTCAACTTGATGATTTAGATACCCTCTTCAGAGCATAATAGCACTTATAGAAGGCATTTCCTCCACATGTGGACACCCAAGTGATTGCCAGTTCATGATGTTTTGTGCTCATCTCATCGTACACTCCTGCTAAACTACATCAATTCATCTGGTTATACCGCTCCCTCGCCTTATCCTGCACATTGGTCAAGTAATCAGAGTAAGACCCCTTCGTCTTCCTCTCCGCCAACTCGGCCGCGTCACCCAAGTTGCTACCCTCGGCACCTAAACCCACGCCCTCTTGGTACGCAGTCGTCGCAATAGCCTCTGTGCGTCCGTCGCCATTGGCCCCCAAGCCTGTGCCTGTGGTCCAACCCATCTTGGCGAGCATGCCGGCCCCTTTGGATGCAGCAGGAGTCTTGGTAATGGGCGGCTTCGTTTCCTCCGCAACCTTTGAGTCGGGCTTTGCTTTGGCTGGCTGGCTCGGTCTATTGGGCTGATTGTAAATGTCACGTCGTTCTCTAGCTCTGTCGCGGTATTGCGTGGTTTGGGCCTCGACTTGCTTCTGTAGTCGTTTGTCCCGTGCAGCAAGTCGGGGAAGGGCCACCTTGACTTTTTCGTCATCTTCCATGGCGGTCTTGTGGTTCCGAGACTTTTCGTGGATATCGACCTCGTCGATCGATTTGTATTTACGCATGCAGATAAGACACATGAGTCTCTCTCTGTCCAGGTATGTCTCTTCTTGGAGGGGGGCGTTATCACTTGGAGGCTGCTGGGGTTGGGGCTCGCCCGGAGATGCATCCTGTGACGCGGACGCGGCGGTTTCATTGCCGGGTGAGTTCTCACTCGGTGATAGTCGTTGAGCCGATGCGAGGGCGACAGAGGGTGCTCCGAGTTTCGTGGAATTGGATAGGGAAATCTTGATCGGACCTGATTTTTGCATCGAGTGAGACTGGCCTTGTACCACTTGGCCTTCCCCAACGCCACGAAGCTCGTCATGTTTACGCTGCCAGACAGCCATTTGGCCAGCCATGGGGACCGACTTTTTGGCTGTGGACGATGACAGGGTCCCCTCTGCTTTACGCTTCTTAGGTTTCTTACTGCCTGTCTCATCTTCGGCAGACTTGGCAGTGCTGGCGTTGCGGTCTGCTGGTGGTTCAGAGGTGACTACCAACTGACTTGGGAAGACGTGAATATCCCGATATCTCACGCGCAGAGACTGGTTGAAGAGCGGGTTGAAAGACATGTGTTCAATATTTGGCGTGAGTTCGCGCTCCTCGGGTAAAAACACTCCCATGTGCGTCGGCGCAACAGTAACGGCACAGCCTGCGACATTGAACGAGCGCGACATGCGAAACTTGGTGACCGCGGCAGCTGCATCCTCGAGGGTCCAGAACTCGGCAAAGCCGTATTTGAAGCTTTCTCCCGAAGTGACTTCGCGCATGAGAAAGACGCGGTGTAACGACCCCGGCTTGGCTCCATATCGAGAGGCATCTGCTCCAGGCGCAGTGGACTTGAGCTTTGTCGGTCCGTTTGCGGCACTTTTAGGCTCGTCCGACTTCTCTAGAAGCTTGATATCCTTGGCGAGCATGTCTTCGGTGACGAAGGACGCCAGCGGATAGACGACCAAAATTTGCGACACTGCCTCCGGGCCATCAGCGACATCGGCCGCACCGGTCAGGCTTTGTTCCCAGTTAGATGCTGACCTCGTGTTAGCATGCAATGTCCATCAGCAAACGCCAATCAATATTACCTGCTGGTTGAGCGCCACATATCTTGCACCTCGTCCTCGTAGAAAAGTTCAGGAAGTCACACTAAAGAGATTAGGCCACTTTATCAGTCCACAGATTTCTGGGATACATACCTGTGGGCATGTCCAGTCCGGGGCTCGAATTTGTCGAGCCTCGCCGTCCTCTCGGTTCCGAGCAAAGTGAACGTTCGCTTTCAGTTTACCGTCTGGTGCGTCATCAGTTGGGTGCTGGAGCTCAATGGCAATGATTGGGAAATGCTCTTGAACAAAAGCAGCAGCTTGATCAACATCTTCAAACTGAACAAATGCTCGCCGATATCCTGCTTCTTTTGTGAGCACTGTCCGCGTGGAAGGAGTCAAAGTACTTCCGCTGGACTGACCTCTTGAGGACGACATTCTGATATTGACACGCGGAAATTCGGCCGCGATGGAACTAGCAATCAAGGCCTCTCGAAGCTATCAACCCGCATCAGTTTTGGTTCCTTCCAGGGCTTTCCGCTCTCCACAAACTCCCACACACCTCCGCAGGCGACACGCTGTGTGGCACACCCTCAAGGATCACCGTGTCTGTGGGCTGTCCTGCGTCGCGCAAGAGGCTGCTGCGATGACCGCCGTACGGGCTGCGCGATCTCGCTCCACGACCATCATGGCGATCATAGTCATCGTCGCCATACCGTCCTCGACCTTTGCTCTCGCTGCGGTGTGTGTCGTCGTACATGTCTTCGTAGGAATGATCTCGGTCATTCCAATGTGTTGATCGAGAACGGGGGCTACGATTTCGCCTTTTGTACCCGTCATCCGGGCCATCATAACGGTCGTGGTGATTCCTTCTGCCGCCCATGTCTTGACGGTGGCCTTGCGATGGGCTCTCCCGTTGGTCATCGTAAAAATTGTGCCTTGAAGGAGACCTGGAATAGTCTTGACGCCCCGTGGGTAAAGTTAGCGAACTTCACTTGTCTAGTCTTGACACGAAAAGCTCCGTGTTAAGAGGGCTGAAGGCTGTATCAGTCTCCACAAAAGGCGCGGATCATGTCTTTACCATGACGCGATCGATAGTGGTTGTCCTGCCGGTCGTGGCCGTCTTTGTCTCTGCCTCGCGAGGCTCCCATGACATCCCCATCGTTTACATACCGCCCGCGGTCGGGGGTTCGTCCGCGGTGGTCGTCGCGCATCAGTTCAAAATAAGGCGTCACTGGCTGCTCATAGATTATGCAGCTGGAGCTGAAGGAGATTGGCAAAAGTAGAAGGTGAAGGTGGCGGGTGATGCATGAGGCAAGGATGGATTATGGCCAGAAGTTTATTTTCGGGACGGAAGTCTGTTCACGGCTCAAACTGCCAATGCCTTAGTCATCCACAAGCAGGCTCAGACAACCCTTGTCCATGTCGTGCACAAGCTGCAAGTGCAAAGGTGTAAAAAATACAGTCGCTGTGCCTGGCTTTGTGGTTAAATTTAGAGTTTATGCATTTACACTTTAAACGTTTGAAACGGAGAATTTGGCCAGTCCCTGCTGTTGGTGTTGGTAGACGATGCATGCTACATGAGCTCCCACCTCACCCATCGGAGGTCCCCGCCGCCCACCTGGACATCTCGACTCACGCCCCAACCCAATTCATCCAAAATCGCATATCATAATGGCGGCCCAGGACGAGGAGATTTGGGAGCTTTCCTCAGAAGGCTGCCATGTAGCCTTGACACGAGACCATCTCAATGCGCAAGCAGTAATGGATAGGGTTCGCAGCCCAGCAGCTGGCGCGATTGTGCTCTTTGCAGGTATGGTATACTACAGGGTGAAGACTTCCAACACAAAACCCGTAGCTAACTTTGGACAGGCACAACAAGAGACAGCTTTGCCGGGAAGCCCGTCAAAGAACTCACATACACCGCATACAACAAACTCGCTCTGAGGACCATGCTATCCATCACCAAGGAATTGCTGGTCAAGCACCGTCTGAAGAGTATAGCCATGATTCATCGACTGGGGACTGTGCCTATTGGCGAGGAAAGCATCCTGATAGCCGTGTCATCGCCGCATCGGCAAGCTGCGTGGAGAGCTGGAGAGGAAGCATTAGAGGAGTGCAAATCCAAGGTCGAGATATGGAAGAGGGAGGAGTTTGAGGGCGAAGAAGGTGTATGGAGAGCAAACAGAGATGGCGCCTTGGGCGAGAAGGTCAAGTCATGATGTTGATGTGATTTATTTTAACCAATACTGCCATTTAGCTACACGCATGTATGTATGCGTATCTTGTATAACCTAAATGCCTACACCCCTCAAACGCCGTTTGCACTGAACCATATTCGCTCATTCCGTCATGTGTTCTCGTACTCTGTCAATACAGGCTTCCCTCTCTTTCATTTAGAGTACATCGGCGGTGGCTCTTGGAGGAACTGCATCGGACACGCCGGAGGATCGGAGCCGCAACATCTGCCATGCATGACTACATACGGTCAGCGGCGGACAACAGCGACAGGGCTGTAAATACATACCGATATGTCCACAGTAGGCATCCATGAAAGTGACATCAACGCCCAGTCCCTGGACATCAATATCCTCCGTCAAGGCAGAAGGATACACCACTATGCCGTACTCAGCATGCAACACTCGCCAAAACTCGAATGGTAGCCTGTCCAGATTAGCATACACGGAGTCGCTGCTATCGTCGCAGATGCGCAACAAGTGGTGTTTACACGTACTGATACTGGCCACGCTTGACGCATGCGTGCACGAATAAGCACACCGTCTCCAAAACCAGCTTGCCCTCCCGCTCGGCCTTTTCTAGCTGGTCATTCTCCCATTCATATACTCGTTTCAGGCGCTCCCGGGAATAGATCTTGGCTATTGTCCAACCTTTGGCAATCTTATCAAGGTCTCGTTCGGGGCACATGTCGAAGTCTCCTCAAGGTGTCAAGGACGTAGGGACAGGTGTAGCGGCTGGGATAACCAACTTGAGGCGTTGAGAATGACGTCGAAAAAGAATTGTTCGGACTGAGAGCGGGAGAATTGAGAATTGAAATGGGATGCAAGTTTTCCTACCGACTTTGCCGATAAAGGTTCCCACGAGACCATGATGGGCTGCCCATCAGGGTTCGCATGCAACGTCTAATTGCGTCAGTGCAGCATCGCCCTTTGACTGAACCCGTTGGCAGGGTTTGCCCGAACTCGAAAATAAGTCTTCTCCCCCCCCAATAAAAACATTTGTACCACGAAAAGGCAAGTGTAACTGTGACTGGGGATACGCGGTGATTGGGTGAGCGCATGTGAAAGGCCAAGGCAATGCAGGCTTCAGATGTCTTGTCTCGGAATCGCCTGTTCACGCCCTCTTGTGGCGGTGTATGCGGTAATTCCAAGGTGTGTTGCCAAAAATGGCCCGGTCAGTGGTAAACCAGCAAGTTTGATTCTCTTGAACAAGATGGGTATCCGATTGTATTGGCATAATTAGAAAACATGGGGAAAAGTGTCAATCAACACTAGGTATATACGCTTCCCGACTCGCACCCAAGGTCGTGATGTATCCCATCCCGCGCCTGCATATAACCTCGCACATTCACCCCCATGATATCGCTATCACATGCACTTTCATTCTACAAGGCATAGTTTTCGGTGTGGAGGAAGATCTCCTCGAGTTCGTCGTCTCCCCAAATTTCCGCTTGCAATCTCGCCACTGTGTTTGCAACGCCGACCCTCATCGAAGGAGGACCACAGACAAATACAGCAGTTCTTCTGCCCAAGATACCTCGCCCGTCTGAGCCACCTGTTGCCCATTCCTTGAGCATGTACCCTAGCTCAGGGCGGCCATATTCCATGGACCAGCCGCCATCAATTTCGTGGGGGATGGGGAATGCCGATCTCATCAAGCTCTTTTGGAACTCTGTGGGCGTTTCCGGAAACCCAAAGTCAAAGCCTGCTGGCGGGCCAATAGTAGATGTAGGCCGCTGTTTGGCACCTTCTGGGACGGTAGAGTGCCTCAAGTGGGCGAGTTCAGGAGCCCGGACAGCCAGCGACTCTTCTTGCTCGGAGAGCTCGAGAGTGGGTTGAGGGTTGGGGGGAGCGTAGTTGAAATGAGGGTTTTTTTCTCTGTGAAGAGGAGGAAAGTGGAATTCTTCATGGCGTTTGGCGCCCTGCTCATCAAGCTTTGTGTCCTCGGGGTATCCGTTGGGCCCAAGGTGATTCGAGGGTGGCGGCGGCGGCGGAGGATACTGATGCGGTTGGAGATACTTTTGTTGGGGGAGGGCCGTAATGCGGTCTTCGCTTTCCTCACGGAGCTGGCGCTCTCTATCAGGGTCGCCTTGGGCTTCGGCTTGAATTAGAGCCGAGTTGCGTTTAGAGGCGATACCGGCCACGAAGCCATCCAGCTTGTCATGCAGCATGTGGTTGAGAGCTCTGGAATTATGGCCGTTGATAGGGGCAGTCATTCCGCCTGCCTCCCGGTGCCGAACAGCGGCCGTTATGAAGAATTTGCATGTCACACTCTCAGGTGGCGCCGATTCTCGGCAAATGCGAAGCTCCTCCCTGAACCAGTCCATGGCTTCGAATCTCTTGAATGCCCAAACGACCACCACCTTTCTCGTAATTGCCTTGCCATCTCGCATACGCTTGATGAGGTTGAGTAGCTGGGACATCAATGAAGTGATGCCACTGCCGCCTGCTATGAGTATGCAGGTGTCGAAAGCAGCTAGATCTCTGCGCATGCCCCCATAAGGGCCGTCCAAAAAGGCCCGGTAAGTGTGGAAGGGTCCCTTGGCGACTGCGGTATCCAAAACTTTGCGAGTGAAGCCCTTGAATGGCTTGAAAACAAGCACACAGTCACGATAGCTCTCGCCGTACTCTGATGGGAAGTCTTCACTACAAAGCGACGAAATTGTGAATGGATGATTGTCTAAAAGAGAGATGCCAGGCATTCGAAGATAGACGTATTGCCCGGGCTTCCATCTCATCTGGGTAGGGATCGTAATTTTAATGGCGTTCTCGGACATGAGAGTGACTGCCGCCTCGTCGCCAACCATGAAGGAGTTGCGCCACGGTTTGAACCAGTTGAGCTTGAAAAGTCGCACAAAGTAGGCAAACGCCCAGATGGCAATGGTGGCGTAGAGGTAATCCCAGGTCAAGAGAGCATTCTTTGTGTGCCAGAACAAGAGGCCAACATACGCAATACCTGCTGGGATGTGCAGAATGACAAAGACTTCGTACGCAACTCGCCGGATCCACGGAAGCGATGCCACACAGAGCCAAATTAACGGAACAATACAGGCAATGCCGGTTCCATAGATGATGCCACTGCCATCGGGGAATATCTGGTTGAAGACCGTCATGCCGCCATCTTGCCAAACTGGCTGGATGTAAAAAGGGACCATATGAACCAACGACAAGAACAGGCACAGATAGCCCAGCCAGCGATGGAACACATTGAGGCGCTCTGGGCCAATACCAATAATCAAGGTAAGGATGTTGGCCTTCATGCTGGTCACAATAATCCAGGGTGTCATGGCCACCGCCAGCATTCCTGATCGAATAGCCACGGGTGGTGAGCCAAATCGGATGCTTTCCCAGAACAAGGGCTGCTGAAGGAAGCAGTACAGAGCGACAAAGACAAGGGCAACAAAACCACAAGCCAGCACTGCCAGAGACGAAAAGGTAAAGCGATGTTTCCTCCATACAATATCAGGAATCGGTCGGTAGAAGACCCATCGAAACAAGGCCAAAGTATCGTTGACAAAGCCCACGGAAGAGAAGTGAGCCTTGGGGCGAAAATTCTTGTTCCCCAAGCCGGGCCCTTCGGGGAAGAACCGCTGCGACTGCCCAGTTTGCATAGCCATGGCGTAGTCAACTTCAAGGTTGTACAGATTTTGGTAATGGTCCTCAACTTCTTGCTTGTAAATAGCCTGGCGGATCTTGTCCTGCCAGTAATGCCAAACGCGAACAAGCAAGACACAACCCATCAGGCTAAGGGCGAAGTATGTCCATCCCAACCCATATTTACCGGACTGGCTCCAGGGATCGACGGCATTGGCTTGCAGCAGGCCCGGCGGGCTTGTAGGGTCTAGAGGGATGTTGATGCGCTTTGTCAGGTGCGACGAGGTGTGGCCGACTCGGGTGACCGCGCCACGGATTGATGGAAATCGGAAACTCGAAGCCATTTCGACCAGCGAATGGAGCTTCGGATTGGATGGCCTTGAAACACAGCAAAGAAAAGAGATGCAGCGACGGAGCGCGGACTTGTGATGTCTCAGGACAACATGAGGCGAGCCCAGCCTCTTGCGCCTGTTTCGCAACGATGATGGGTTGCGTTCGACTTGTGGGTTACTAGCTCGGGGTAAACGACGAATGAAACGGCAAGGAATATCTCAGAAACACATTTGTTGTACTGTCAAAATCTCGATAACGACGGTAGATTACAGTGTAAACAGTGGCAGTGAAATCAAGAACAAGGCGCCGGAGAAACTGAGGTAGCGGAGGTCTGCTGGGAGCTGGAGGCATATGGCTAGAATATAAATCGCAACATCGACGTGATGGTTAGCAGCCACATTGGCGGGGGCAGCACAGGGACTGGACGAGCTTATTATTCGCATTCGGAGAGTGGATAAACCCTGCAAGGATGAATATGCTGGCACGTTTGCAGAATAGTGGTGAAGACGGCGGCGAGGTGCAGATCGAGGCGGCCAAATCCGAGGATGACATGGAACTATGAAGAAGCCATCCGGCGTGGGTGGGCAAGCTACAGAGCGAGAAAGGATGTGGCAGCAGGCACTCGCAGCTTCTCAGCGGTAGACGATGGCCTGGGATTGGCTGGCGTGAGAGATTGGTTCTGCAAATGGCGGCACATTGTCACACAGGGGATGGCAGATGGACAGGCCTCGAGCGTAACATGGAGCTTCGCCCAGCCATGGAATGAGCGCATGGTACGAGCACCATGAGAGCGGGGAAGGGAGCCAGTCGTTTCACGTAGTAAAAAGAGTTGGCTGTGAGGAGATATCTGGAGGTTAGTTGTTATATCATACAGAGCTGAGAGGACCAAGTACTCTGCATAAGTATCTGACTGGTCATGCTGTTCGACATCGCTTAACAGGCTGCGCAATATCGACGCAGCTAACGCATCAAAACAGCCTCCATTGTGCATCGTTGGATAGGTAATGTCCCAGCCTGTCGACCTCAGCAAACGGCTGGATTGGGCCATGAACAGAAATGGAAAGGATGGTGCCAAGCATCGCTGCGTGATACCGAGCCATTAGGGTGGGGATGACATTGATGCTGGGGGGAACCTGGCTTGACAGGTTCTGGGTTGTGATTCGGCCGCCGGTAGCAACACGCATCACGCCACAGGGGAGCCACTGGAGGACGCAGCGAGCGCTCTCGGGACGGGCGCTAAGAGCCACCCTCTCATTCGCTGAAGCGTGGAGTGGTGTGACGAAATTGCGAGCGCTTGAGGGCGAATTAGTACACCTGGAGAAGCGCCAAAGAAACATGAACATTGGCGTCTTGCAGCCCGTCACACATGACGAACGAGATGCGGTTAGCTGCAAGGCTTGCATCGCCAAACTGGCCCCTGGTCGAGCACTGAATCCTTCTCTGCTTTTTCTCTTCCAGGAAATCTGGTTGATGTTCCCATGTGACTAAAAATCCCACCAAGGCCAACCGCCCGCCTTGGACAATGGAAAAGACTTTGACAATTTTTGGGATTAAATCAACGACGACAACATGATTCGATCCCCGGGGCTCATTGACATTATCACCTGTGGTTTGGAAGAGGTTTGGAACACTTGGGCCACTAGACGTAACACGTACTACTCTTGGCTATACAACAAGTCATAGGTTTAGTGGAATAGATGTCGCCAACGAGACTTTTCTGCCCGGAGCCTTGTCAGATGTAATATAAAGTAGAAGGGATGAACAACCTTAAGCAAACAAGGGACAAGCTACTCAGGCGCTTGACGTCAAGTGGTACTAAAAGAAGGCTTTAGGAACTTGGGATATTCTACTGACTAATTACTAGCCAACATACATTTAATACGTAATAAAATTAATTCAAGGGCCGCGTTGCTACTTCCTTTGTCTATTGTTAGTCTCCTAGCGTGTTGCGTTGTGTCATGTCTTCGGCCAAAGTGACCAACAGCAGCCCTAACAAGAAAGACCGTCGGGCAAGTTGGCCATTAGAGAGCTGGCTTAGCGGCCGAACCAATGACGAGACCAAGCCAATATGTAGTTTATGTACAGTAAACCGTGTCTATAACGATATACCATCTCGGCTAATTGTTATTGTGATAGCGTGAGACGGTCGAGGTGAGCCTGCTTGAGGGGCGGTTCGGGATTGACCGAGCGGCATGAGCTGGAGCTTCGAGAGCTTTGGCGGGGCAACCTGGCTATAGCCTCGCCAAAAGCCTGCGGCCCCTATTGGCTCTTCAGTCAACTCCCGCAGGCCGTCTCCACGAGGCTGAAGTCAACTTTTCCTTGTGCATGTCGAGTTCGCCAACCAATATTGTCGCCTTTCATCAACTTTGTCACGGCCTGAAGTCATCAAACCACATTCCATGCCCATTGCAGCTTTCTTTACTACCCTCGCGTCAGAAAAACAGCGCTCAATTTCACCATGGCACCTGAAGCGGGTCTGTCCCGTGCCACGTTTGCAAAACTCCTACCCCATCCGTATCTTCTTGCCAACCTAGAACCTTCTGACGATCAGGTTGCGCCTGCACGAAGCAATGGCCGTGCTCCGGATGAGGTCCGTCCGACAACTGTTAATATGTCAAGCCTCGCTCACCCTCACGGAAGCTCTTTGGTCCGTATGGGAGATACGACGGTCATCTGCGGCGTTCGGGGAGAGACAATCTTGACACAGCACATTCCCAATTATCGTGCGACAAACCAAGAAACTGAGCTCCGAGATTATGATCTATTGGTGCCCAATATCGAACTGGCAACAGGATCGTCGCCACAATTCCTGCCAGGCGGGCCCCCCTCGACCTTGGCTCAAACCCTGAGCACTAGAATATATTCTCTTCTTCACGACTCGAAACTGGTCCAGCCAGAGGATCTGCGGATATGGCACACAAGGCCATCTGAGCGCATGGTTGCCGACGACGACAAGATGGAAGATGAGAATGATGATTATGAACAAGACGGGGGGAAATATGTAGCTGCATACTGGGTGCTGTACATTGACATATTCTTCATTTCTTTCGACGGCAACCCATTCGATGCCGCCTGGGCCGCCACACTGGCCGCACTACGAGACACCAAGCTTCCCAGTGCACGATACGACCCCGACCGTGAGATGATTCTTTGCACAAGAAAGGATCCGAAACCCCTCACCATCACAAGCATGCCCATTGCTTGCACTGCAGCTGTTTTTACTGGCAAAGAAACGGATAGACCCTCTGATGGAAAATTTTGGCTTTTGGTGGACCCCGATAGGCTGGAGGAATCACTATGCGATGAAAGCATTACAATTGTAGTTGACTGTCAAGGGGGGGCGACTAGGATATTCTCAATATCCAAGCATGGAGGCGTTGTGCTGTCCCCAAAGCTGCTCCGATCTGAGGGCCTCATGAAGTGGGCGAGCCAGAGGTGGCAGGGCGTCGTGGCTGCCATTACGGGCATGTAGACATAATTAAAGGACAAATTAAAAGATACCCGAATATTGCGGAATGACCGTGATAGGATCAGTATGCAAGTCACAATGAAGTGCTGGCAGACTATAATCAACCATGGCGATTTGGGCCTGCCAGGCGGGAGCTCGGCAGTGAGAACATCTATTAGAGCAAGTGGACAAGCAGAAATAATAAGCATGTGTCAACCATTCGAACCACCCTTTCAGACTTTATTCTAGGGCAGTAGATACCGGCTGACAAATTAATCTACCGCTCTTCCAAAACACAAAATTAATGAAAATTTTTGAAGCGCACAAGGCAACATACGCAGTGGTACATATGCATTGAGCGCTGAAAAGAGCGGGTGAATGAAGAAGAAGAGAGAGGAACGAAAAAAAGTTGGCATCAATCTCACAGATAAATAGCCACTAGGCCAAATACGACCCAGAACCCCACCCGCCACACACGAGCCCGGCATGCAAAAACCCTCCATCCGAACTGGGAACAAAAATGCCCTGATTTTCTTCTCCATCACCCGCCTCTCCCACTTCCTCTGCACCATGGAGTCCCTCTCAGAAACACAGTGGGATGTAGTAATCAGCGGCACAGGGCTACAACAGTCCCTTCTCGCCCTGTAAGCTTCTTGGATTCCATTGGCCATGTTTTATTTGCCCCTTTCGGATCAGTATGACTGATATCAGGCATCTTTGCTGACCGCCCGCAAAAGAGCCCTCTCACGGTCGGGCAAGAACATCCTGCACGTCGACTCCAACGAGTACTACGGTGCTTCTGAAGCTTCACTGAGCCTTCAAGATGCAAATGAGTGGGCTGAAAAGCACTCTGGCTCAGATAGCACTGGACCGTTTGCTGCCGCACAGGTGATCAAGGAGACCGCAGCCTTTGGAGCTTCACGAAGCTATAGCCTTGCGCTGGCTACGCAGCTCATTCATGCACGATCCGAGTTGATAAAGCAGCTTGTTTCATCGAAGGCCTATCTTCAGCTCGAGTTTCTTGCTGTCGGGTCGTTCTTCATTTATCAAGCTGGCACAGAGCCGAGGGGGCCTTCGCTTAGTCGGATCCCGTCAACGCGAGAGGATGTTTTCTCCAATAAAGCCATTCCCGCTCGTGCGAAACGCTTGTTGATGAAGTTCCTCAAATTTGTCCTTGATTACGAATCTGAGCCCGAGCTGTGGAAACCGAAAGAGTTACAGCCCCTGGCTGAATTTCTGGAGACGGATTTCAAGTTGGATTGCGACTTGCAGTCCTACGTTATCACATTGACACTCTCGACAGATGGGAACATATCTGTACGCGATGGACTGGCTGCCATTCATCGCCACCTGAGATCCATGGGTACGTTTGGGACAGGCTTTGCAGCAGTGTATCCCAAATGGGGCGGTCTGTCGGAAGTGGCCCAGGTAGGCTGTCGGGCCGGTGCTGTCGGCGGTGCAATCTACATGCTGGGGACCGGGATCTCTAGTGTGAAGCACACTGACTCGGATGCTGGAGCTTCCGTCGAGGTCTCTTTAACTAGTGGCGTGACGGTCAGGTCGAAGACTCTAATCCGCAGTGCTCGCAAAACTTCGGGCGAAACTATACGCGTCAGCAGGCTGATTGCCGTGGTCAATTCGCCTCTGGCTTCCATGTTCAAAGTTGCTGTTGAAAGTGCGCCAACACCTTGCGTATCTGTTGTAGCGTTCCCCGTGGGTTCCATTGCTGCTGACAACGGCATCACATCCGAGTTTCCCATCTATGCCTTGATACACTCCAGTGACACTGGCGAGTGTCCAACCGGCCAATGTGAGTTACTTATCTCCCCCTTTTCTCCAAATCTTTTCTACTTTGTGTTCGGATGAATCATCTAAAACGAATACTTATCTACATTGTCTGAATTTCAATGACGATTCTTATCTCTGACAACCTGATTGCACAATCTCATTTTCCAGCTGTTTGTTGAAACTCCCAACACATGCCAGTCGCTGACGAAAATGAATTATTAGGTATCGTGTATTTGAGCACCTTGTCTAGCTCCGATTCCAGGAGTATTCTTGACAGTGCCTTGTCCTCTTTTCTTGCTGCATCATTGACATCTGAGCCTGCCAAAACTCTTTGGCGGATGCACTATGAACAGATTACTGGCACAGGCTCTTTTACCGCACAAGGTAATATTGGAGACTTTGACCAGCTAACCCCAGATTTGTCCCTCGATGATTCTATTCTAGTGGCTGTGAAAGAGGCCTGGCGAGTTGTTGCTGGAGATGTTGACGATACCGACTACATGCAGTTTGATGACAGGGAAGGCGCGATTGATGATGATGACGAATTTGCTAGCTAAAGAGGCTTAATTTAATGCCCATGATTCCATGCCTATCAAATAAAAATAATGTTACCAACGACGCCCCTTCTCCCTCGTTCTGTGTTGGTGATATCATTGCCCAGGTGATTTGAAACCATGTACTGCGCCAAATCCTGAGACCCCATTCCAAATATGCCCTTCGCTTCCACTGCAGCTTATCAAATAACAACTCAAATGTGCCAACCAATTCCCGTAATTAAACTTGTGTGTCTAGATCTCCATGCCTTGGCAAGTTCTGCAGAAGTTGCCTCAGCCCCAAACCCGGCCACTTTTGAAGCCATCATCAGTTCCCATCATGCATGGCACTGAACTGGCTCTTCCCATGAAAGTTGTTGGACCGAACATCGAATAACGTGGAACTAAAATCGAGTCGATGAGAGCAGAAAGCCAAAGAGAGAGTATGACATCACAGTAAGTAGCAAATTCATAAAACTGTAATTGCACCGCGTAAATGGCAAGACGCCCCCAGAATATAAATTTTGTTGCCACGGAAGCCAACTCAGTCGAGGATCTGGGCAGTTACATGCACAGTTGAGCTGTCAAGACCGATGCGGAGCGCACCGAACGGCTCCATGTCGTCAATGCCAGCTTGTTCGACGGCGACGATACTCTTCGTCGCTAGTGAAAGAACGTGGAGGAATGCCTGCGCGGCGATTGCTTTGCTGTGAATTTGTGGATTGGCAAGGTCCTCGAAATCAACCCAATGTCTCCTAAGGGAGCCTTGAGTTTGGGATGTGCCTTGCTCGACAGCCTGTGCAGCAACGTATCCAAGGAATCTCTGGCTGGTGGCGTCTAGTCCTTGCGTAGATGCGAGGTTGTTTCCAATGCCAAACTGCGATGCCGCGTGGTCTTGTCCAAAATCAATGGAGGAATGCTGGCTGTCAAAACCAATGGTTCCAAATGCATCTTCGGGCGGATCACTGTGCCTTTCGATAGAACCAACGACGCTACCTCGACCGTGGAGGGGACTGGGAGCGGTGATGGTTTTCTGCGCACTTCTGGGGTCACGGGTGGCTGACCCAGGTGCGACAGATCCCTGGCGACTCCATGGCATAAGGGATGAAGAGTGCTTGTCTTCAAGAGCTGCAGCAGCCTCCAACCCGACTTCCGGTGCAGTGTCGTCTCCAAAGTCAAGCCCACCTCCGAGTTCTGCATCTTCAGCCCGTGCATACTCATCTTCCTCTCGGCGCTGCTTTACATTTCTCTCGTCTTCATCCCCATCTCCAAACGCTTCGGGCGACTTACGGCGTCTTCCTCTCCTTGGAGTATGGATATCCGCAGTATCATCACTGCCAAGACCCAAGAGGGTTGCCCTCAGAGCCGTGCCCGCGAACTCAAGCGCCAGTGGGTGATTGATACCGTACATTCTCTGGATGGCCCCAACGCCTGAAACTCCATTATTGAATATAAATTCGAATGCATTTCGTCTGGCCTGTGCTTGTGTTGTGGTCTTGGTTCTTTTCCGAGCCGCCTGCATGTTATCCACATAGTTTTCAGTCCAGGAACGAAACTCATCTCGTGGGACTCGAGCTGTTTGGTCAAACATGGCTTGGAGTTTTCGGCGACGATTAGGCTTGCGTGATGCTACTGCCTTTCCCGACTCTGTGCTCTCTGTGATAAGTGTTGGTGCATCGGTGTTGCGGTCCTCGGTACTTGGGTGCACAGGAAAAGGCTCTGCATCTGGCAGTTCTAGCTCGAGGCCAAAACCCACCTCTTCAAAAAAGTTGGCATCACCTTGATGCGAAATACCATGATCCCTTCGACCAGTAGTCTCTGCTGTGTGCAGTGGATCTGGACTGGTGCCACGCAGAGGAGGCAGCTCAGGCTCTTCATCAGGTACGCCGACCAAGTTACCTTGAGCATCAAAATCAAGGCCGACACCACAGATTGGGTCCAATTCATTCTCAATAAATGGAATAAAGCCAGTCATGTCGCTCAATTCCTGATTGTCTTTATTAAACGGAGAACTGTAACGGCCAAGATCACCAGGTAATTGGTAACTTCGTATGGAGTATGATGAAGGAGGGAGGTCCAGACCATTGAAGCTCGAGCGACGGGTGGTGCACACACTGACTAGGCTGTTGTTTTCAAGTGGCGACATGTGGCAGTATTTGCTTGCAGACTCTTGGGTAGACATTGTTGTCAAGTTGTAGACGGTCTCGTAGTTGAGCAACTTGTCCAGTCCTGGGAGCATTGCCATTGGATCAAAACAGGGATCGTCTTGAAGCGTGATATACTGTGGCCTATTTAAATGAGTTGAGACGCGTTAGCTCAATTTACCATATACGCGTAGTGGGTGAGCCAATACGCACTTGATCTTTCCGGCCCTTTCATCAAGTTCGCTCGTGTTCAAGGAGCGGAAGAAGGTCATCATGTCTGACTGGGTCTTTCCCGCATCGGCAAGAACATAATTGCACTGATGAGAAAAGACACGGGAAACTCCATACAGTAGATTGCCCTGGAGACGCAAAGCAAGAGGGGCACCGGGGTCAAGAATCTTCTGGCATGCCTTTGGGATATTGACATCCTGGAGGGTTTTACGATTCAACTTCCTCTGCTTGCCTTTACCAACCGTTGCAACGAGCCTAGGATGTAAATCAGCAATTGTCACGGAACACTGATATGTTCAAACGTGATATACCATATTGTCGCAACGCCATACTGGTTGTTGCTCAAGACTGGCAACGTGTTAGAAATTTGATAGGGCACATGGCAAGGGTTAGGGACCGTACTCTCGTGGCTGAAAAACATTCTCGCTCCTGGATTTGATGATGAGAGGAGGCCGAGGAGGTCTTGCCATATATTTCTGCCAAGAAACGGCAATGTACTCAGAGAGGCTCGAAAACCCGGGATCGTGGAATCTCATGGATCAACACCAGGAACGTGGTCGTGTCAAGCGGCATGCGACTCGGTTTTCTGAAAAGAGATGAGGGAACTTGAAAATGTCAACGTCTATTCATATGGGTCGAGGAACGCGTTTGGACGTGTCGCGGTAGGATGTTCTCCATGTTGATTTGAGATGGACTGGCAGCTTTCAGACCGGACAGCCGTCCATATGTGGCGGCAGCTGGCAGTCGAGGCATTGTGAATAGGGGGTTCGACATTGGCTACACCATCAATAATTAGTGCCGACATTTCCGCCCATTGACCCATCAATCAGCCGTTGTTTCCTGAATTGAGCTTGTATAATTCTCATAGTTTGTTGACCTGGGGTCGAAAGATCGAGTCAATAAGATTCCTCCCTCATTCACGGGCAGTGGATTACCGACACCGGCTTGCAACGTACCTTTGCGGCGCATCCCATTACTATCTACTGAGATCCAGTCAATGGCATAGACAGCCCTTTATTTGGTTGTTGGTGCTGCCCAGGATTCTCGAATGCTGCCACTTTGGCCACCTCGGCCATCGTAATCCCCATCTCCTAATGTCCAGCACAAAGTTAAATCCCCCCCACATACCTACCTACCTAGGTAGGTAGGCACCTATATCCAACGAGGCGAATTCAACACTCCAGGTCCCTCAATGCCATCGGAGGAAACTGCTTTGCACCTAGATTGACGTGCTTGCCGCTCCACACCATGACTCATCTGACCGACCGAAATACCGGTGTAGGACAATGTGCAGGCACGTTGCGCCGCCAAAGGCTCAGCGTAGTATTCGGGCAAGGAACCTGCATGGGTTTCGTTTGGAACCGGTTTATTTCTCTATTTCTATGTGAATGTGTGCTTCCACGAAGACATCGAGGACAATGCTTGAGTGCCTTACCCTGCATATCGAATCCTGGCAGCATTGAGAGCCATTGAATCATGGAGTCCTATCTCTCCAAACGTTCGGCAGCATCGCTAGAGAAGCAAAGCATACCCTGGAGGTTTGCGCCTTCCCAGACGTATGATGCCGAGGAGAACCCTGGGGGGTTGATATCGTTTGGGACAGCGGAAAATGTCAGTGTTTTAATATTACTTGCTTCTTGGAGAACCAGCCTGGCATGGGAGTGTGCTAATTATTGAGCAGAAATTAATTACCGGCAATGTGGAAAGCTTTGTCAACAGCGCGGTACGACATCCCAGCGTCAGCTTGTCTCTCAATCTTGCTTTTGTGCACCTCCCCACTGACTTTGGGAGATCAAAATAACCATTTCGCAATAATGACCACGGTGTGGGCCAACGCCTCATGCGAGGTGGGATAAAGGGCGAGGGGGAAAACAGCATAAATGCTACAGTTCAGAACGCGATGGCGCATTTTCGGATTTGCCTGGTGGAAATTGAATCGTTTCGTTTAATCAAAGTCAGTTACAAGGTACTATATTTTGTTCAGTGACAAGCTCCCTTATAAATTAGCCGCATCCTCAAATTTGGTGCCCGTCAACAGATAAAAGGCCTCCTTGTATCTCTCTCCGGTGGCAACACAAATATCCTCTGGGACGGCCACACCCTCCTTGGCCTTCAACCCCTCCTTGATCAGCCAATTCCTCACAAACTGCTTGTCAAAACTATCCTGCTCTTTGCCAATTTCGTACTCAGCCTTGGGCCAGAAGCGCGAGCTATCCGGCGTCAAGACCTCATCCACGAGATAGACGTTGCCGTCGGCATCCTTGGCAAACTCAAACTTAGTATCGGCAATGATGATGCCGCGTTCCTCAGCGTACGCGGCGGCAGTGTTGTAAATGGTCAATGCCAGCTCCTCAACCTTCCTGGCCGTCTCCTTGTCCCCAATCTCCTTCCACGCATCATCGGGGTGAATGTTCTCGTCATGAGCGCCAGCTTCCGCCTTGGTACTAGGCGTGTAAATGGCCCTTGGGAACTTCTGAGAAAGCTGCATGCCCTCTGGCATGGGGAGGCCGTGGACGGTACCCTTGGCTTGATACTCCTTCCATGCGCTCCCGGTGATGTATCCTCTAACAATGGCCTCGATTTTCAAGACCTGCAGCTTGCGGACCTGCATGCTGCGGTTCTTGATGGTGCTGGCCTCCTCGGGGGAAACACCCGCGGGGATGTCGAGGCTGATGAAGTGTGTGCGAAGCCCGGGGATGCGCTCAGACAATACGCGGAACCAGTGCGCCGAGATGAGCGTCAGGATGGCGCCCTTGTTGGGGATGCCGTTGGTCATGACGACGTCAAAGGCGGAGAGGCGATCCGATGCGACAAACAGCAGGGCATCGGGATCAGGCAGGCTGAAGAGATCGCGGACTTTGCCCGATGCGATCTTCTGCAATGAGGGCAGAGAGATGCTTGTGAGGGCTGCCATGGTGAGGTGCTGTCTCTACTTGGAGATTGAAACTACCACGGCGATGCGATACTGGCTAGGGCAACATTGTCAGCGGCGGGAGTCGTAACGCAAGCTTGGGCAAAGCGATTGGCAGCTTACTTTTGTTTCGGACACAATGGTCGCATAGACGTGATTGCCGATCAAAGTCGTGGTGCGGGCGAGCGAATTTTTTCACCAAATTGGGCGTGGCTACTGGCTGGCGGCCGAGCCACCAGACTGGTGTCACACGCAGCGCACACACAATGTGTGCTCGGAGGCGCACACGAAGATAGGTGCAATTGATACTATAATAAAAGCCTTGATTTTCTACACATGAAATTGGTTATGTTCGCCTCAATTTATAGAGTTCATAGGGCCTTGCGCGTTAGGCGCGCTGCCTTAATTATCCGAACACTGCATCTAGCGCCCCCGACGCGCTTGCGACCTGGTATTGCCCTCTATATTCTGGCATGCCATTGACCTTTCTGGGTAATTTTTAGTGTTTTATGCAGAGGCTTTCTAAGTTGGCTCGACTGCAGAGATCGGAGTCGCCATGCAGAGCGGCAGTGGAACCTGCAGCCTTACATTAGACCTCAAGCTCCCAGCCTCAGAATTGTCACACAACACTCACACAACACACCGCATATTTGAAGTCAATGGGCTAATAATTTCATTTATACCTATCTAGTATGAACGAAGCACTGCGCGGTTTCTCTGGGAAGAACCGCGATGTGCAGAACATGACTGGCCGGGTGCAGGATAATTGCAGTGGTTCACTTGGAGTTAGCGCCTGGCCCGCATCTTCGGAGACTCCAGCCAGGTGCCGTACAGCCACGCGGAATTTCATCCCATTCGAATTGTACTTGCGACCTGGCAGACAGCCCTTCCTAGGCAGGGATTTCGTCAACAGAACCTCGTAACTTGGTCCGTGAATATTGCGTCCATCAACATCTCCAGCTGTTCCATGTGGCTGGTGGACAACTAACACCTGCCTTTGTTAGGGTTGCAGGTCTGCTGGTCTGCTTCAGGCTCTGGTTTGCTTGGTGGAATATCCAAGCTACGTGGATTATTGAGGCGGGAAAGGAGGGTCAACTCAACAGGGTCCATGCATCATTCTGCACGACACTGGCAGTCAATACCGTTCTCGTTGCCAGCCGGTCTGGATTCAATTTGAACATGAAAGGTCCCGACGTGCCTTTGGAACATGTACAACTTCGGCTTTGGTGGGACAATGGGACACGAGCTTGAGGCTAGCCGACCGTCGTGCTGCACGACAAGTCGGCTGTAATCAATGTCTACTCCGTAGCCGGCGCAGACTCAGATGGACTGATCCAACTCCACCATGGTTGCGATTCTTGCGGCCGTGCAGCTGCTGCAAAACATTTCCCATGCCCCTTTCTCTTTGCATATAATTAATTGCCTCACTGCGGCCATGATTTCCATTTCCTTGTATCAATCTCCCATTTTCAATATCTTTACAGTGAATCCGGTACACAAATTTAAGGATATCCCTCCTTGCCCCATTTGTTGTACTTCTCATGCAGCTCCGCGGGCAGTGTAACGTTGGGAACGACGACGACGTTCAGAGCGCTGGGGGCATCCTTGGGCTCCTTGCTGAGGTCACCGCCGGGGTGGTACTTGTATTTGCCCTGGCCATCGCCCTCCCATGGCCTGCTGGCGATGGTGACAGGAGTCTCGGAGGTGGACTTGGTGGGGGAGCGGCCTGCACGGGGTTGATTAGCACATGCACCGATGAAATTTTGACCTGCCCCAGGCTTACCGAAGTAGAAGCCAGCTCCGCCAAGAGCAGCGACCATGACACCACCGAGGATCTGTGAAAGTTAGTGCCTGTCTCTGGAAGACATGCTATGCGGGATTGGCGGGTGAATCAAAGGGGATTGCAGCTCGGCGAAAGCTACAACGCACCATGAGCTCGGGGTCGCGCTTGGATTCGCTCTTGAGGTCGCCAGATGACTGCAGGCGACGAGCAGTAGTGCTAAACAGACGGCGGGTGAACTGAGCGGCCATTGTTGCGGTGGGTGTTTATAACGATGTGGTGAAGAGGGATGCCGTTGCAAGTTGGGCGCAAGATGGAAGCAGAAAAAAGACTTGTCGAGGCCAGAAGCTTTCCCGGGTGCTTTCGGCGTCGTATGATTTCACCAATGGAGCTTGCGAGAGCTGCTATTGGCCAATGGAGCCAGGGTGGATTGCTTGTCACGTGGAAGCTGGCCGTTGTTGTGACGAGCCATAAGATCCGTCAAGACGTCATGGCTTTCCGGCGGGGGGGAGGCGGCAAATGGGCTGCATGAGTGTGCCCGACAAGTTTTGCTTACAGGCGTCATGCTTGTCTTGCTGCTTCTTGATATCGCCTGTTTTATGCGTTGTCTGTGGGGCGGATGAGTGTTTGATGCTCTCCCAACCGTTTTGTAAGCAATTGCAATTGTTCGCATGCGCTGGCGCAAACAGAGGTGTCTTATTACACAGATAGACACGGACTATTTTCATTTCATAACATTGATACGACATGCACAGGGCGCTTTTCATGTCGGCTCCCGCGTTTTGTCGTGTCAATCATGCTTTTGCCTGGGCCGGACCACCCGGACGCACGGCATGACCGTGATGCGGTATTCCTGTGGAAAGTGCACCGTACTATGATGCACCATGCTGCCTATTATTATAAGATTTTAGTTTGCAACTCGAACCATCTCAAGCTCCAAATGCGTCTCAACTAGGGTCACGCTTTGACCGTGCGATTGCAAGCCGGACGTGCACGTTTTGTGGCTGTTGTGATCTTGGCCGTCGCCCAACGTGGTTGGCCAGCCAGCTGCACATTCACTTGTCAGTAGTAGTCGCGTCCAGACATGGCGGGCCATGCGACAACGCTTTGTCTCTGCCCTCCACATTGACAAATTTCTCGGATTGCCTCCAGTTGACCCCTTAACATGGGTCACCGAGTGGCTGGCTGGCTCACCCGCCTTGCAAGCTCCCCAAGCAACCAGACATCCACCACCGGGGCACTACCAGGGCACTACCAGGGCGACTTGTGAGGACCAGGGGCTTGAGTGGACAGGCGGACTACTTGGCTCTGCCCCCCAGCTGACGAATCGAAGCTCGTCGCCCACGTCCGGCTCAACCTGCCCTGGTGCGGAAAAAGGAACAGTGCATCGGCTTCGTCTCTTTTCCCTCTTCTCTTTCATCGCTTCCCGTCCCTGTCACGCATGTCGTCGCTTCGTGTCATGCAAAGTCGCCCTTCTTTTCTTGTTTTCTAACGAATCCTTGGCTTGCACCGCCCGCTCCTTTCTCTGTCACCCCGCGAAAAAAAAAACAATAAAAAATCAGATCACACCATACCCTGCTGTTCGGCTTGTTTCCACCCGTCTCCCCCGTCGCTCCTTTCGATTGTCTAATAATACCCACCCGACTCCATCACGACTCGCATTTCTCCTTGAGGCAATCACTTTCTTCTCAGCACATAGACCTGCGATAGCCAATTTCCCTTTGCTCGATTTCCCTAGCAACAAACCTGATAAACCTAGCGTATATTGCGGTACCTTGCCGGCCAAACGGCACAATTCCCCCAGGCATTGGGCGCCGCTCTGTGATTGCAACACAACGGCGACAATTCTCGGCCACATTGTGCGAAGCCACTGATATAGAGTGCTTCCTTTAACGCGGCTGGAAACCTGGGTTATACAACAGCAAAAGACGAGATCGCGAGAATAGAGCATCGCAAACATGGATTCACAAGACCCGGCTGACAGGGTCGTGTCACCGAGGGACATGAGTGGCGTTCCACCTCGCTCTAGCAGCAGCAACAATCAGCGACCAGCCAGTGTTATATCTTCACGCATGACAGACATCGCAAGCGATGATGGAGGCGAGGCCAAGGCCGGGAATCTCGATATTTCGTCACGCCCTGAAACTGCGAGAACGGGCACCTCATCCAAAGCTGCCTGGGCTGGAGCTACCGGACGGAAGGGCATGATGTCGGGGCTGCAACAAAAGAGGGGCAGTATTGCAAGCACGACGACGGCTTCGGGACGAACACATAGCTTGACGACGCGAAGTCACGTTCCTTCATTGACCTCGGGCGCTTTTTTCCGACCGATGAGTTCTCAAAAGCTGCAGGCACAACGAGGAGCTGGCGCGAGACCAGTCCCCACGAACCAGCAACTGCACCCATCACCTGCAAATATCGACGACAATGAGACGGATTTGGGCGGTAGCATCATTGATGGAGCGAGTGGAGGCCGCGGAAATATGCAAAGTATTGCCCAGTTACAGCGCAACTTGGGTGGAGGAGAGAGTGTGCATCCACCACCATCACGGGGTACTGAGATGACTGATCAAGAGACGTTTGATCGTATCACCGCCAACGCGAGTCCAACAACGGGACATTATCCGACAGCTAGCATGACTGACAGCGTTCGCCCGCTGCAGGGTCAGTCCGATCGAAGTAGGTACTTGAACGTCAAGGTGGACAAAAGCTATAAAGATATCGCCAGTCTTCCCAGTCCTGCCAAATCATCGAGATCTTTCCGGTCAAGTTTTCTATTGCCTGGAAAGGTCGAACAAGCGCAGTCCAGTCGGAATAGGGACAACGAAGGGGCCGAGAAGCTTTCTTCCACGGCCTCATCGCCTCGATTTCCGCGAGCGGAATCACACCCTGGACCACAGCCATCGATAGCTGTTTCAAACGGCAAGGGTGTCGGTCTGGTGCACCAATACTTTGATGGCAATACGGTATTCTTCTTCGGGGGCAGATGGCAGAACACCAAGCACACGCCAATTAACATCGCCACGGGAGCCTTGATCGTTATTCCTTGCGCTTTGTTTTTCGGTTTCGAGGCCCCTTGGCTTTGGCACAATATCTCTCCTGCCATCCCCATCACCTTTGCATATGTTACCTACATTTGCCTTTCTTCTTTCATCCACGCGTCAGTTTCAGACCCTGGTGTAAGTAGCAGCACCCTCGGTCCTTTGCAGACATGGACGTGATTACTGATGACATCTAGATTTTGCCTCGAAATCTGCATCAGTTCCCTCCGACAACTGACCAGGATGACCCTCTCCGGTTGGCACCGCCAACTAATGATTGGACGTTGGTCAAGTCTGCTGAGTCTTCTGCCGCTGCTATGGAAGTTCCGGTCAAGCATTGCCGAACCTGCAACATCTGGCGGCCGCCTCGGGCGCATCATTGCCGACTCTGTGATAACTGCGTGGAGACGCACGACCATCACTGCGTGTGGCTAAACAACTGTGTTGGTAAACGCAACTACCGCTATTTCTTTGCATTTGTAACATCTGCCACCCTTTTGTCTGCGTACTTGATTGGCACCAGCCTGACGCAAATCCTCGTTTATATGCAACGCCAGGGTATATCCTTTGGGGAGTCAATCAATCACTTTCGTGTACCATTTGCACTTGTCATAATTGGCATTCTGTCAATGGTGTACCCTGGTGGGTTGATGGGCTATCACTTGTTTCTCATGGCACGAGGAGAGACAACGCGGGAATACATCAACTCTCACAAGTTTGCAAAGAAGGAACGATATAGAGCCTACAGCCAGGGCAACTGGTTAAAGAATTTATTTTCTGTTCTCTGCCGGCCCCGATCACCCACCTATTACCGCTTCAAAAGCAAGTACCGGCCTGGCGATCAGCGACTTGGTGTACATCACAGCCAACGACCGCGGAACAATTCGCAAAGCCTCGAACTAGATGCGGTGACGCCGGGCTCACTGGGGTTCCAGGGACCTGTTGCACTGCGGGGACAAAGCAGCGAACGGTAGAGCCTCGAAAGACGAGCGAGCTGCTGCTGAGGACTGCATCGTCGCTGCACGTGCATCAGAGCAAACTGGTGCTCAATAATAACTTTCATTTCATTTCATTTTCGCTTCCCTCATTCATAATTTACCCAACACCTTCATTTAATTCAGTTCGACAGAGACGGCATTGAAGCCCGAGATTTACGTTTCCTTACTTTCGGTGGGGACGGCGCCCGGATAAAGGAGACACATAAGATGGTGGGCTTTGTAGGGGATTTGTCCTACAAGGTGGTTTTGATTATTATACCCTCAGCGACCTGAGTTTTCTTCATTGTTTAGCACATGCTGGGAGTGCTTTGGAGTGTACGTGTAGAATTTTGAACATTGGCGCTGGTTCCAAAGTAACTGGAGATGTCGAGTAAATGACAGGCATTTACGTACTCGTACTGCGTACTTTACAATGCTCATTCGGAAATGGAGTGAGGTTGATGTCATTTGCAGCATGTGTCTACTCCAACAGCGTCAACAGGCCGTCCCACGTGGAACCCTGCACACACACTTGAGCACACAGCAAGATCCGAGACAGAGTGTTGGCGGACCCCAAGTACCGCGGAGCCAGCCAATCAATGAATGGTGCAGAGTATATCGGCCAGAAAGATACCTCTAGGTACCTACTAGACACGTGCCCAAGACGGGGTGATCAAGTACCTACCTAGGTACCTAAGTACCTAGTATGTTAGTGGCGGCAAGAAGGTCGATAAGCGGATAAGGCAGGGGACGAGGGGGGGGAAGAAAAAAAAAATCGAAGCCGCCCAACTGCGTGGCCAGGATTAGATAGGCAAGTATTACTCGTACAGCACGAGGGGCAAAGAGGGACATAGGCCAGCACGGCCCACGCCCACTCTAAAGTTGGAGACTGGTTAATTTACAAGGACGCCGCACCAAAGGCTGAGTCGTCGCAGTTCAAGTTTTGCTCCAGAAGAGACTCCTGGCAGCTTCTCTTCCCTGTCCCAACCTTCTCTCTGCATACCCATCATTCCCCCTCTTTTCTCAAGGACGTGACAGAGAGCGCCCTTTACGCTGAGAGAGAAGAGAGAAGACCAAGGGAGGGGCAGAACAAAGAAGCACCATCTACGATTCTCGAATCCTCGACCTTGTCTCAAAGTTGCTTGCCTGGCAACTCGGGGCTCCTCGTCCACAATGCCTCACCCCGTCTCACCACCGACAGTGGTGTCCAAGGAGCCTGCTCCTCCGCCGTCACAGGAAGATGTGGCGGGCTTCATCAGCACCATTTTCAGTGCCCAGACGTCTGCTGCCTCTGTCGACGCAAGCTACGGACTGTGCGAGCTGCTCCTCAACTCGGTCGGCTACGCGGGACTGAGCCAGTACGGTGTGCTGGCAGAGGTCAAGAAGGCAGCCGCCGATAAGAAGAACGGGCTCAAGCGGGAGAGCAGCCAGAACCTCCTGGGTGCCATCTTTGAGCGATTCCCTCCGAAACAAGCCATTGCCGAAGTCGTCTTCCTGATCCAGGAGGACGGACTTGTGCCATGTGCGCTGGACGCGCTGGCTGATAAGGGCGCCGTGGTGCGCGAGGCTGCCCAGTACGGCCTCGATGCCTTGTTCAACAACCTGAGTGCCGAGGCCCTTGTTACCGGCCTGCTGCCCGTCTTGTCCAAGTATCTGGAGAAGAAGACGGGCAAGTGGCAGGGCACCGTGGGTGCCTACAAGCTGCTCCAGAAGATGGCCGACAAGGCCAAGCTGGCAGTTGGCGCCAGCAAGGAGGAGGCCGTGGAGCAGGATGTCCTCCGCGCGGCCATGGGCTCCAAGCTCGCTGGGCTGATCCCCATTGTTGAGGGAGGCATGCACGACCTGAAGACTGAAGTCGAGAAGCAGGCTGTTCAGACCATGAATTCCCTCACTACGCTGCTGTCAAACGACGACGTTGCCCCCCGAATCCCGCTCCTCGTCGAGACTATGCAACATCCCTCTTCCCAAGCCACTCAAAAGGCCATTCATGCCTTGTCCCAAACCACCTTTGTGGCCATTGTCACATCTCCTGTTCTGGCGCTTCTGACACCCTTCCTGGAGCGATCGCTCAACTCGCCCAACACCGCCCAAGAGGTCCTGCGCCAGACCTGCGTCATCACCGAGAACTTGACCAAGCTTGTCCACGATCCCATCGAAGCTAGAACTTTCTTGCCCAAACTCTCTCCTGGTATCAAGGCTGTGGCCGACCGCGCTTCTCTGCCTGAAGTCCGTGAAATTGCTGAGCGTGCTCTTGCTGTCATGGAGAAGGCCATGGCCAATGACAAGGAGGTCATTGCGCGCACTACAATTGACGACGTGGCCAAGATCCTCGACGACCAGATCAAGAAGAGTGGTGGTCTTGCTGCTCAACAGGACATCTACAAGTTGGCTCGACCCTATGTTTGCGACATGGTCGCCGCTGATGTCAACTACCGTTTTGTCACCCGCATCGCTGCTCATATTTCCGCTTACCTGCAGCCTCTCATGCAGGAACCCGGGGCTGCTCAAAAGGTCGGCGATGCTGTTCAAAAGCACTACGTCGAGGAAGACCAACGACGCTATGGTGTCCCTGAGAAGGAGGACGACGGCGAGGTCGAGATTGTGAATGCCGATTTCTCCTTGGCGTACGGTGGCATGCTCCTTTTGTCGCACACCAATCTGCGCCTGCTCAAGGGCCACCGCTATGGTCTTTGTGGTCGCAACGGCGCCGGAAAGTCTACACTCATGCGATCCATTGCCAATGGCAAGCTCGAGGGGTTCCCTCCCCAGGATGTCCTCCGTACTTGCTACGTTGAACACAACCAGGGCGAAGATGCCGATATTTCCATTCTCGAGTTCGTCTCCAAGGACCCCGAAATTGGACCACAGGGCACTGAGCGCATCTCTGAAGTATTGACTGAGTTCGGCTTCACCCCAGGCCCCGAGGGTCGCCAGGCTCAGAAGGTCGGCTCCCTGTCTGGTGGATGGAAGATGAAGCTTGCTCTGGCTCGTGCTATGCTTAAGAAGGCCGATGTTCTTCTTCTTGACGAACCTACCAACCATCTCGACGTGACCAACATTGCATGGTTGGAGAATTATCTCAAGTCCCACCCCGACATTACCAGCTTGATTGTTTCCCACGACTCGGGCTTCTTGGATAACGTCACCACTGACATCTACCATTACGAACCAAACAAGAAATTGGCCTGCTACAAGGGCAATCTGGCTGCGTTTGTGCAGATCCGCCCCGAGGCCAAGGCCTACTACACCTTGTCAGCATCCAACGTGCAGTTCAAGTTCCCGCCTCCCGGAATCTTGACTGGCGTCAAGTCTCTGACCCGTGCCATTATTCGCATGAGCAACGTCTCATACACCTACCCAAAGGCCCCCAAGCCCTCATTGTCAGATGTCTCATGCCAGCTGACCCTGTCCTCTCGCGTGGCCATCATTGGACCCAACGGAGCGGGCAAGTCTACTTTGATCAAGCTGCTCACTGGCGAAGTCGTCCCCGGCTCAGGAAAGGTCGAAAAGCATCCCAACCTGCGTATTGGTTACATCAAGCAGCACGCCCTGGAACATGTGGAGATGCACCTTGAGAAGACACCCAATCAGTATTTGCAGTGGCGATATGCCCACGGTGATGACCGAGAAGTACACATGAAGCAGACTCGTGCATTGTCCGACAAGGACCGTGAGCAGATGGACAAGTGGGTTGACCTAAAGGACGGCAAGTCTGCTCGACAGGTGGAAGCCCTGGTTGGTCGTTCAAAGTACAAGAAGACGTTCCAATACGAAGTGTAAGTTGCTCCCTGCAGTCTTTGGGTCGCCATGCAGGCGAGTTGAACTAACCATATCCTCCAGCAAATGGCGCGGCCTCCTGCCCAAGCACAACACCATGATCTCCCGCGAGACGCTCATTGAACTCGGGTTCGACAAACTCGTCCAAGAATTCGACGACCACGAAGCATCCCGCGAAGGTCTCGGCTACCGCGAACTCCAACCTTCAGTCATCTCCAAGCACTTTGAAGATCTCGGCCTGGACCCCGAAATTGCCAACCACAACGAAATCGGCTCCCTGTCTGGCGGACAGAAAGTCAAGGTCGTCATTGCCGGTGCCATGTGGAACAATCCCCACTTGCTTGTTCTCGACGAACCCACCAACTTCTTGGACCGTGATTCCCTGGGTGGTCTTGCCGTTGCCATTCGCGAATTCAGGGGTGGTGTCATTCTCATTTCTCACAACGAAGAATTCGTAGGCGCCCTGTGCTCCGAGCAGTGGCACGTCAACGACGGACGTGTCGCGCAGCGCGGCAACGCGGCCGTCTCCCTCGACAGATTTGAGGATTCTCGTCCCGGAAGCGGCGTCACTAGCACAGCGGCCAGCTCCGTCGTCAGCAGCGCCGTCAACTCTGGCGTCGAGGATAACTCCGACATGAAGTTCCGCGCTAGGAAGAAGAAGAAGATGACCAAGAAGGAACTCAAGGAGCGCGAGGTCAGAAGAAGACTGAGACACATTGAGTGGTTGAACAGTCCCAAGGGAACTCCTCATCCCCCCGATACTGATGACGAGGACAACTAATGTCCCAACTCATCGAGTGTTGCGAGCCGTTGCCTTTGGTTTTTGTCCCTTTGTTAGCATTTACGTGGGATATGTACTCGGCATAGATGTCGATAGAATAGATAGTATAGAGGCGTTTTCTTTTCTTTCCTTTTGGGTTCGGCAAAAGATAAAAAGTTTTCGTAGACGCTTGACCTGACAATAGTGCAAATTAGAGCAATTCATATACTTTGTTTTCAGCAACTCTTCATTGTGTTGTGTCATGTGCTCTAGTTGGCCCAAGCATCTTGGCACTCGCGTGCCTTGCATAGGACAAATCCCTTTACCATAGAGTGGAAGCCGATGCTACTCTAATTCTACCTTGGATCAAGAACCCAATCATCGTCATCATGAAGGGGTTACAAAAGTCTGGTCTTGTGACGTGACTTGGTTGCACAGAACACAGTGTCTAAGGGGGTAGGTAGGTAGAAAGACAAGTATCAACTGCAACCTGTAGGCAAGGTCCGGCCAATCATCTCTGGCCCGTAGCTATGTGACTTGAGATGGCGCTTGACAGTGTACGCATGAGAGTAAGTTGTTCCCGCTGAACAATGACACAAGTGCCGTGATGAACCATATCAATGTATCCCTATCTACTTCCCATCTATATGTATCATATATACCTAGCCGTTTCCCGTCATTTCCAGTTCCCGATATCAATATTATTATTTTGTAATGACAAGACCAGTCCATCAGACTGTCTCGATGCTGCGAATGCTCCCGACTAGTTCCAGGTTTTGAGAAATAAGGGAGTGGAATCGGGCGATACCAGATTGCCCACCCTAAGGTCATGATGCGTGAAAACAAAAGAAGTTTCAAAAAAAAAATGCAAATGCAAACAAACTCCCTTCCATCTATATGGGTATGCTGCGGAGGAAAAGGAAAGGCAGTAGAGTACCAAGCGTCATGTTGCTTTATTTCCACAAAGACAGGCAACTTGCTGGTCGAAAATGTGTGGTGCCCTCCCCTTCACCATGAAAAGGTCATCAGGGCAGGGTTAAGGGCCAATGGGAGGAGGAAGTGGCTCGTGGCGACGGTGGCCATGGGCAGAATGGCAACAAAGTCGGTGATGCGCCAGTCGTGAGGAACGAAGGGGGCAACGGCTAGGATGATTATGCCGGCAATGGAGACGAGAGAAAATAGCATGGAGAATTTGAACTATGACAAGACCATGAGTTAGTTATTGATTCTTTAGCAACTGTCAAGGCTAGTAGACGATGTGCGAAGCAGCATTTGAACAACCCAAACTATTGGGAGAGTGTCCAGTGACGTCGCCGGGCTTTCGGAATATCAAGCAAGGGGAAAGGAAAATATAGAGGCTTGTAAACTCACCTTCTTCAAAACTTTGGGGACTTCGATGAAGAAGTTGGAAAATTCGGCTTCCTTGCTCGTGGCACCCCAGGTCATATTAATCTCAAACATGTGAGCCAGCAGAGCCTGACTGACGTGCAGCGACAAACCTCCCAAAAAGATTGCCAGCATGATGGTCCACTTGAAGTTCTCGAACAATGCGTACAGAATGTTACGCTCGCCAACACGGTATCGCATGACGGCGAGGGCAACGTTGCCGAGACCGTTGAAGACAATAATGATGGAAAACCACACCTTCCAGGAGTCGACATAGTACTTATCAAGATAGCCGTTGAACCAGCCCATGAGGAAGTAGTTGACCGTGGTCAAGATCCAGGCAGCGCCAATGGCGTAATAGGTACCAATGTAAGACACAACTGTGATCTTGGAGGTGAAGCGGATGTTGGAGAAAAGGAACCGGCGGAAGAGCGGAGTAAAGGGGCCGCGCCAAAGCCAAGTGCGGATGGGATGGAAGAGAAGTTCGTTACACCCGTACGCGTACTTTTCCCATCGAGCAAGCTCGTCGTACACGGTCAAGGACACGCCTTCCTTGAAACCTTCGCCGGCCCAGGCGGCCAGACGAATGATGTAGCCACTGCACTGCAGACGGAGCGACATGTCGAAATCTTCGGACACGTGGCTCTCGGACCAGAACTTGTCGTAACCGTCCTCATCTTGGTAGGAAACCTGCTGGATTGCAGACCAGCGAAGTATGGCATTGTGGCCGACAAAGGGGGCAACATCGCCGTTGGAGACGGTGTACCGAATGGCAGAGTAGATGAGGTTGGTGAAGAATGTGATGCCATTCTCGAAGTATGTGTGCACGACTTGCATGACACCAGACGAAAACTGCATGATGCCCACGTCGGGTGACTGTTCCATCTCAGAGACCGCGTCGAGGAAACAATCGGCGGGAACACGGGTATCGGAGTCGATGAGGAGAATGTAATCGCCGACACGAATGTTGCCATCCGCCCAAGCACGGCCGTCGTCCTCGAGAACTTCTTTCAGAGCCTGCTCATATGCCTGCGCCTCATCGTGCTGGCTCCACTCGGGGGCCCTGTTGATTGCCTGAAGCTTCTCTTCGACCTTGCACGAGATCATGAGGGCAAAGTTCATGTTGGAGGCCTTCTTGAACTTGCCCTTGCGCTGGAAGCCATTCTCCCCGTGCTTGGGTCGAGCAACCCATCCGATGCTGTTATCGGCATAAAATTCGATACGGGCGCGGCGATCCTCCTCTGAAACGAGCTGCAGCCCGTCATCGTTGATAAACATGTTGGCTGATCCGCCCTGGAGCTCATAAGTAGACATGGCCTGCTTAATGGACTTGACAGTGGGGATGATGACGCCCTGAAGACCCTCCTTGTATACCGGGCATTGAATGGTAATGTGCGGCAGAACAGGAGACTGCAGGCGAGGTGGAGGTCTCGCAGAATAAAATTTGGAGTTGATGGTGAGTTGGCGGATAGGACCAAAGATCTGCGCCAAGCAACCGATGATGACTTGGGCGAAGAAGAGGGTGAAGAAGATTTGGATGGGGAACAAAGCAACGAGTGCCAGCCGGATGTAATTACCATCGACGGACACTTCGATGGCCAGTTCGCGCCAAGCGGCTCCAAGAGACACAGTTACAAGAATCAGAGTCAGCGACACCAAGACGGTGTTTTGCAGGTGGATGGGTCGCTTCTCGGGCTTCACTTCACCGCTCTCCTCGTCAATCTCAGCCTCGGCAACATTGCCCGGCTTCTTCTCATCATCTTCGTCATCCGTGTTGCCGGCTTTCCACACGAGCTCCATGAGCTCTGATTCAATGGCCTTGGCACGTTGAACAAGGTGTAGCGGGTCATCGTCCCAAACGATCAGCAGACCTTCAGAGGCCACAAAAGCAGCAAACTGATGTTTTCGCGCGCGGGGAAGATCCTCGATGGTCGGTAGAATCTGAACCCTCAAACCGTTCATCAGAGGGACGTCGACGGCGTCAGGCGACCACTGCAGAAAAGTCTTGATGACTCGGGAATTGACTGTCATGGCAGACTGGACGTTCATGGCAGTGCAAGCCATGGCGAAAGGCGAAGTGCCGAGTTGGGGAGGGCAGGCCATGTAATGACCGCGCACTTTCCTCAACAGAACACCTTCGATTTCACCAGAGCCATCACTGACCCAAAGCTGGGAGCATTGTTGTTGATACAGGTAATTCGCCATGACCTCATGTTTGATATCGTCCATGAACATGGAGCTCCCCGCCGTCGATGGTGTAGATCTTCCAGAAATGGACTGCGGCCTTGAATGAAAGCGAGGAGTGGGCGGTTGAAGCTCCATGTCGTTACCATTGCTTTGATAGGGAGATGGCGGCTTCTCTGACGGTGAGGAATGTTGCTGACTCCGATTTGGCCCTGACGCCGAATTATCTGACGGTTGAGCAGGCTCCGACTTCTTGTCGGCTTTGAAATAGCTGGTGAGGCCCATTTTGGGCTATTGACCCGGAATCGAGCCGTGTCGATGTGTGCTCAGAATGCCTATGGTTCCTGTCCAGGACGCCGTGGGTATGGGTTGTCCAAGCTGAAGGTGGCAAACCCAAGTTTTGGGCGACTGAGATTCGCAAGTTGGAATTTGTTAGGCCAATATGACACTTCTTTGCATACCCAAGGCAGCGGAAAGGTAACAGCTATAGCAATACAGATATGATCTGTACGGCGGCTGCGGGACAACGAGAGACTTGGACAGGGTAGTGAATGCCACGATTCGATCTTCTGCACAAGCAAGCGATGTGCTGTGTGTATAAGAAAGAGCGAGGCCCCAAGTCGTCACTCGAGAAGCTTGCCCAGCCTGGAGGGTATCAGATAATCAGTAGGTTGGCAACGACAAGGGACGGATGGGAGAGGCAAGGTAATTAAAGTAAAGAGGGAGGAGTAGGGCGGGCCGGGAAGCAAACTGAACTGACAGGCCATCAGTGAAGATGGTGGGTGACTGACGATGGACAAGAGAGCTGACCTGCATTCAGGCCAGCCGGCGCGAGAGGTGGATATGGACTTACAAGATCGGTGGCTTCGGTGCGATCTTTTTCGCCAAACGCCTTCGTATGGAGCTCAGACAGGAACAAGACCCGACAGGGGGTTGGGGAGGGTGTGTTAAAACGCTGCGCACACCGACGACCTGGTCGTGCCTAGGGTGAATAGACAGACGGTTCTGGGCGCACTTTTTCGGGTTGTGGTCGAGCCTGCGCCAGCAAACACATTGGCAGCAGACGGGAAATTTTCTGCGCCGGGGAAATGGAAGAATGTAACAGTTCCAAGCCACGAGAGCCAAGCTTGGTAAGACTTGAGGGGGGGAGAGAACAGTCCACGGTCCAGAGGGACGAGACAAGGAATAATATGCAAGAACCATACTCGGTGGCATCTCATTCATGAGAGCCTGACAAGCGAGGAAGCTACATGACCAACGAGCCAAAGCGACGCTCAAGCCCGGGAGAGGGAGCCTTGGACCCCAGGGGCCTTGGACCGTGGGCCAGAGACACGAGACTGCTAAAGCTGCTGAATGATGCATCCCGTCCTGCGACATTCAACAAGTTGGGGCATTTGCGCTTCGCATATCGTGAACAAAGGGGGCGTGGAATTGGAAACGCCACTGAACCCCAGTCCCAGTCCGTCCACGTTTTTCTTGGGTGGGCCACACCCCTGGGCTAGTCAAAGACTCGAGAGCATTCTGAGGTCTAGTTCCGAATCAACCTTGTTCAACCCTGGCCACCCTCAGAACACCAGCCGAAGGTGCCAAGAGGGTGGGCGGGCAGGCTGCCGGTTGAGCAACACCAGCAAAGCCTCCGGTATGGCGCACGCGGGCAGCAAATGAACGGGTCAAGGCCAGGCACACCGTTAGCGACGGTGCTGAAGACTCCCCCTCGAAACCTGCCTGTGGCTCCCTGGCTCCCCTGTGCCGACAGCCTTTGCCATCCATACCGGAGACGGCGACCCTATGAATCCATGATCCGAGAGGTCATTTGCCCACCTGTCTTGTGTCAAAAATAGGCCACAACCGCCCTGAGGCACCACGCGGCGGAGGGACGGGTTCACAGGTGTGTCTTGTGAGCAGCAACCCAATTCTGCCAATTGCCGGTGCCACGGTGGGATGGAAGGCAAAGCCGCCAGTTTTCGGTCCGGCAGCTCAGAGTGTCGTGGGACACGGTGGCACAGCAGGGAGAGCGGTCGCAACTACAGCAGCAGCAGCAGCAGCAGCATGGAGAATGTCGCGAGCAGCGCGAGGGCACCAGCCAAAGTCCGAGGCTGAGGCTGGTGGGTAAACTGGTAGAGTTTTCGCCTCTTCGGGTGCACCGTCTACGCCACGGGGCAAGGCGCCGCAAGTCGAGGACAAAGCAATTTGCGCTTCCACGTCTTTGTTGGGGACAAACCAGAGCCTGGTAGAACAAGCGACGATACTGATGCCACGCCAAGAAGGTCCAGTGCTTCAGAGGTTGGTGGGCGAACTGTGCCAAAGCTCAGAACGGGGTAGTCACAGGTTGTGGAGAGGGGAAAGAGGCGAGAGAGGGTCCCGGCCGTTTTTCTCACGACTTCCAATGCTAGGGACCCATGATGCTCTAGTGCTCTCAGTTCGCAACAATGCTTCCTATTCGGCCTCTGGCACAGCGTATGCCGGGAACATTTGGACAAGGCTAAGCAGGGCACTGGTGGGGCCAGGGTTGGGGTGGGCCCAAGACTCGCCCAGGCACGCATTGTTCGAAGGTTGTACTTGTATGTACGCGCGTATGCATGTACCGTAAAGTCGATGGCATGAGGGCAGCAACAGTCGTCAACGATAACCAACACGGCTCGAGGCGGCCGCCAGTTGGTCGGAAGAGAGGGCTGAACGGCTGCATCGAAAAGTTGAGGCTAGATAAGAGCCTCCAAGGCCTCTTTTTTTCACTTGGCATGGCTTCAAAAGCGGCGACGCATACTTGCCTCATCTGTGTCATCTTCAATCGGCCGGTCCCTGTCACTCATGACCTTCCGATCCGCCGGCGTTATGGCCTCCCCTGTGTGGCGCAGCTCCTTGTACACTTCTGGACTGGGGGTATTCTTCCATGGAGACGGTCAATTCTTGCACGAACCACCTCATCGATACTGCTGACATGCTTCTTGGCACGGCGCGCAACTGTGTTTGGTACAGTGAACAACCTGCCATTTTGTTCGAACTAGAGGGCACCCTCCCCTGTTTTTTTTTTTTTGTTTTTTTTTTTCGTTCTTGTCTCCTTCCTTTTCTTTTTAATTGCCTGTACCGCCTTGCACATACTCCCCTACTAGCTAGTACAGGATTAGCAAAAAGGTCTGGTGTCCGAAAATGGAGCAAGTGGCCCATTGTCTCCAAAAAGGCTCTTGTGTTCACACAAACGCAGCTGCTCCAGGGTGTTTCTGCCAAAATGACCAATCGGCTGCACATCTTTCTGTCTTCCGAGAGGCATGGGCAGCCACCAGCAGGTTGAAAGTGGCATGCTCGGTTGTTGGAATGGGAGGTGAAAGTCATAGGGTTGCCCACACTTGCAGTTGTCTGAGGTGATGCGATAATGACCCGACCGCTACGCCCAGTGGAGGAGAATCAAGACTTTGCAGGCACGTCAAGTATTATTACATGCGAAACTCGTGCGTCAGTGGCGGGCAACGTTTTGCCGCCAGCCAGACGTTCCATCGGCCGCCCAAAGTGGCGCCGCCGCTGGAGTCACAATAGAGAACAAAGGCAACGCCAACAACATGGCAAGACGGGGTTTCACATGGGGCTTGCTGCCGCCTGATGTCTGGATGGATTCCAGGTGCCCCCGTGAGCACTAGAAATACATGCTGTACGAAATCGGAACAAAGCACCAGACACTTGACGTATTGCAAGTACAAAGGACACAGCAGGAGCGTTTCGAACGTATTCAAAACGCACGCCAGCTGGGCAGGCAGGCACGGTCCTGGTGGGACAAACAGTCTGTGTGACTTGCGGCGAACCTTCACTGCTATTATTACTACTTACTCTCGTCGCCATCCCCCCCAAAGTGCCCCCAACGCGAATCTCCACATGCTGCTGATTAGCAGCCGTGTTGAACGGTTGACCTTGGAAGAGCCTCCAGGCAGGGGAGCAACAGAAAGAACCTGTTGGTCCTTGAGGGAGTGCATCCAAGCTTCGTGACAATTCATCTGTAAGTGTGTGTTGTCGGGCCGCCACCGTCCTATTTTTGGTCTCGTATTTGCTGCAACCTGCCGCCCCAACGCATAGCATGCATCCTGAGCCTGAAGCTGAGGGCCAGTCCCTCCGGCCTTCTTTTATCTCCAAGAGGTGGGTGGTGGGCGGTTGGGGAGGGGGGGCGTGTCTGGACTCTGGCACCCCGAACTATCCTTTTTGAGCGTATTCTGTTCAGCGACATCTGGTCGCTGAAGCACGTAACCATGGCCCTGGAGCTCCCTCAACAAGAGCCAAGAGGGCAGTCAATACTCATGCACTCCTGCCCCGATCCCCTCGCCGGTGCATGAACGAACCTGAACTTGAGGCATTCGTTTAATTGCTACCCCAGGCGGCATCCGCGTTGCTGAGTAAAGTCTTGATTGAGCCTTCTTCTACTTTGGTCTTGTCCAGCCTGGCCAGGTGGACTGGAATATTTTTAAGTTTGTAGTGAAACAAGACCAAGACATGAGCATGGGAAAACGTTGGCGCCGCGGACCCAAACCAATAACCAATAACTTGCTCTCCTGCGACTTTGTCTACTGGCATAGTAATCCACGGGCTCGGCCCGCCTTTGTGTGACATGATCCAGGGCCCCATGCCGGCCGAGAAGACCGAGTAAGGGTTGCCGGAGAAGCTTGCAGAGAGCTATAGGCGCCGCAAGATAACAACAGCAGGCCGCTTTCATTGGCAAAGCCCATGGGCGTCACCCATCCGTCGCCAGTCACGGTGAGTCCAGAGTCAGCCAAAAGGCTGGTGGTACTGCTGCTGGGCTGAATCCAGTGAATAGGACATGGTACCAGGGCCCTCTGCCCTCTTCCAAACCCATGGCAATCAATATTCGGCATATTGCGGGCCAGGCATCTCGAACGGTGGCCTCTTGGATTCAATTCCATCTCAGCCATGCCGCGCACGTTGGCCACGCGGGGGGGCGCAACGGACACGACAGTCCATATCATGCTGTGAATAGCGACATGCTCGAGCCTAGACCAGTTCAATACCCAGGTAGTTAACCAGGGCTGTCATCAGCTGCCGCTTATCCGCAGTTTGTCGTTAGCCGGCAAATATTGCCAGATCCAGAGCCTCTGCATGGAGGGTTGGTGCCAATCCCAAGGGTCGAGGTCGCCCCGGAGACGGTGACGATATGCTGTGCGATAACTCGACTCATGTACAATACTACTAGCCAGCTCAGCCCTTTCTGTTGGGCCATGCACCGTCATGTCTGAAGGCCCCCGAAGACGCCCAAGTGGTAAGCCGCGCATACACGATTGTCTTGGAGCACGTCTTCCCTTGACAAGGTCGATAAGCTAGTTGCTGCCAACGCAGAGCGTCCTTCGCTAGCTCCCGCCCAATTGCACGCACGGCATGAGCCAGATATTGTCTTCTGTCAGTACTCTCTTACGGCGGCGAGTTCAAGACGACAAGACCCTTGCCATGTCCGTCTGAACAAAACAAAGGGCCCGTCGGCGAACTATTGGTTGGCGTTGCATTTACCCTTATCTTGGCAAAGGCGTCTCGCCGCCTGGCCCCCAGGACATTTATTACATTTTCCTTTTTCAACGCAGCACAACAGTCAACGGGCGTGAGTCCTCTTTGCATGTTCAGCCGGTTGGGGGGGGGGGGGGGGGGGGGGGGCGTGATTGTGCCTCTTCCGTATTCCTCACCGTTCCCACACCTTGTCGTCGTCATGCGCGTTGGTGGTGCGATACGAACAAGTGTCAATGCGAGTTTGGCAAAGCACCATCCTGGCCCTCACATTCACTAGAGTGTAGCTGATGTATTCTCTAAAAGCAACAATCGACCAAAGACCACTTTTTTTTTCCTTTTCGTGCGTGGTCTTTGCCATGTCCAGCTGTTAGCGTAGCCCACTTTGAAGCCCCAAGACAGGTCCATGGCTTATTCAGGCATTGATGTTGGAAAGAAAATATCGAACGCCCCACGGGACTGCTATGTCTGGTACTAGTTCGCATTTCTTGGTCCTATACGGAGTACGGAGTTGGCCTTGGCACTTGGCAAACGCACGGCTGTCCCCACTATCGTCGTTCTTGCCCTGACGATCAGACGAGACAGGTGCCCAGTATACGGGGTACTGGCAAAGTCAAAGATTGCAAAAAGCAAGGCACAGATTAGCCAATTCGCAGAGAAATTATTATTTTTTTCTCTTCTCGTCTGTCCAGCTTGCCCTGCGGCACCCTGCCTTGGGTCTGGGCTGGGCCGGAACAGTCGCACACAGGCAGGGATGCACCGATTGGGAGAGATGCTGGACTTGTGGCCACCAGGGACACATTCGGCGTGGTGGTTTAATATGCGTACAATATTGGACGGACTGCCTGTCCCGAATGGACATGGCCCTTGACTGATGCGGAAGAGACTACGGAGTAGAACCGCATGAAGTTGCTTGATCTCAAATGGCGCAAGATAACTCTAGATCCGTGGCGCAAATGGGCTGAAAGGCTGGGCTGGCCCACCAAACCCCCCGGTCCGCATCAGAGCCGGAATGTGGGTTCCAGAATGCCTGGCGCCTCGAGGTACCTACCTAGGTACCTACTTTAGGTACCCGCGCAGCTGGTGCGTATTTTGCTGCGTACCTGGCCGTCAAATGGGTCCATGTCAAAGTGCCCTGGTGGCCCGTGTGCGTTCAATGTCCTCGGTGGTTGGTGGTTGGTCTGCTGGGGATCGGACTGATCCTGATGTCTACATGCATGGCACTCAATAGTCGCGCTCGTCCCGCCTTTGGCTTGGATGGCACGAACGGGCAATGACTGCAGAGAGAGATGGCATTCTTTGGCCGCCAGGAGAGGAGCAAATGCATGTGGCGTACGTAAAACGTCTGCATCTCATTGAACGGGGAGGCTGTTACATGTGTGGCTGTATTTTCTGAGTGCTGATCCATGCTCGTGTGTATTATTATCAAACTAACATCGGCCGGAATTTGCTATACTTGGACAATGCATCAAGCAACACGTGTATGTAATGTTTGAACCCAACCTAAACAACCTAAACCCGAGTCACCTCTTGCCACCATCATGTCAAGTTATTCACGCATGAATGACCTAGTATTTTCGCATATCCCGCGCCTCCCAAGTCTATAATATTATCGAATGCTGTGAAAAAAGAAGCAACAATATAAGGAACATATGTACCATGTATGAGACCAATGTTAACTTGGTCAAAACAAAAAATGCAGATCAAACCCATCATTATCCTGGCGTCGTACCGTATTTAAGCCATCACTCATCGCCATCGCACTGCTGCATCATCAAGACGCGGCTGACCTCCAGCTGAGGTTGCTTCCATGTCGCCTGCCAGGTGTCTCGGGCGTTCCAGAAGTCCTTGCGCGCATTGGGTGACCGGTCGAGCCAGGGCTTGCCGAATTTGCCATCCTCAAACCAGCCATTGGTTCCACCGACGGCCAGGTTGATGATGAGATAAAACTCCTGGTCAAATGGTGTGTTCGCGCGTCCCGTTTCGCTCCAATTGTTCTTTAGTCGCGTGCCGTTAGCAGTGGCGTCGGGGAAACCACCACGATCCCACATAGGCTTATCAAAGTTGGCATAGAGAACCTGGAGCAGACGACTATTGACGTAGGTGAAGAGATACTTCTGGGACCATTCGAGACCAAAAGTGTTAAACCCGCTGCTAAAAGTGGTGTGCAGCGCCTGGCGCTTGTTGTTCGTCTTCCACCATGCGTCGTTGGCGGGGTCTGGCCCCCAGTGGAGCGCTGATGACATGATGTTGTTGCCGCCCTGTCCATAGGTCCAATTGTTGCCTCGAGACTCCATAATGTCAATCTCACCGGACGCAGGCCATGGGCCGTAGGTATTTTTGACGGGCATCATCCAGATGGCTGGCCAGAGCCAATCTCCTTCAGGAAGCTTAGCTGTAACCTCAACTCGGCCGTACTTAATCTTCGCACCCTTCATTGTATTGATGCGACCGGACTTGGTTGGCGGTACGACACTCGCATTGCCGGCGGTTGTGTTGGTGGCAGCCACGCAGCTGTACCAATCTTTTGAGGTACAGGTTCCGTCCTTGAGCAGGTTGATGGTGTTGTCTTTCTCAACCTTTTCGGCGTCCTGCAAAGTGGCCTTGATGACCAAATTGCCACCCTCGATGAAGACATTCTCGTCGCCTCCAGTAGTTTGCTCAAACTCGCCGTTCCTGCGGGGCTTGTCAGCATAAGACGTCATCACCACGGAAGGAAGAATTAAAGTAAAATCTTACCCATAACCACCAACCTGGACTTCCTTGGTCCAAACATTGGTATCAAAGCCGCCATCAAAGCTATCGTCCAAAACAGGACAGTACTTATGATGTACAACATTGCGAATGCCGTCCCATACCAAAAAGCCGGAAATACCCAAGCCAATCAAGATGCCAATAAGGGGCAAGATGGTAACCCATTTCTCTTTGGGATCATTCTTCTCCAGCCAAGGTTTCTCAACTTCGCCCTTCATCACCCGCCTGGAGTGGAAGTAGCGCTGGGTATTGACATCGTATCGAGGTGCCAACGCACTTGATGAACCAAAACTGGATGGCGGCCTCGAGGCATCGGGGCTGGAAAATGGATTGGTGCTTCTACCAAGCCGATGTGAGGAGGCCGCGTCGTTGTCACCAAATGGATTGCGGCCGCCATCCGTGTTAGGGGTTCCGGGTCTATTTGGCGTAGGGTTGACAGTGGTTGCAGCAGACGGGACAGGATGGCCATAATAGCCATGGTTGTAAGGTTCTTGGTCCATGGCGAGTGGGTATGCAAGAGCCGTAGGATGCAGCGAAGATGAGGGGACAAGAGGAAGCGCACAGCAGATATTATAGTGGTGAGGAATTAGAAGGAACCCAAGGCCAAGGAATATTAAGAGTTAAGAAGGGGGAAAAAATCGATGCGAGCTCAAAAGCTGCGCCGGGGAATCCGCCTCCCACGTGTGTCGTGTCTTGCTCAGGCCGAACAGGCGGGAAAGCGCAGGGAGATGCCCTAGTGGTTGGGTTCGATATGCCACTCAGCCGAGACGAAAAAGAAGGCTCTATAACACTCTATCGAACCTGCTCAGATGCAGTGGACAGGATGAACAGCTAAAAGAATGAAACAGATTCAAGTTTGCCTGAACAAAGTTTGGAGGAAGGTTGAAGACATGTGGGCGGGACTTGGTGAGAGAAGCATGGCGACCAACTCGCTGTGGACTGAAAGCGGCGGCACTTCAACGATGGAGGCTCACGCAACGTTTTGGGCACTGACCCTGGCTTGCCCCGTCAGTCGTAGCGGAAAAGGAAGGGGCAACTTGGCGATGGGGGGGGTGGGCAGCTCGTGGTGGATGGAGGAAGGAGGGGGCCGAGCCTTTGCGCCACCCACCAAGCCAGCTCTCGCTGCGCTGACCAGCTTGGAGCAGCCCAAGCTGGGTGGTCAACTCAGTACTTAGTTTGAATTCACGAGATTGTCACATTCTCAGTTGGATTCTGACTACTTCCATCCAATGCCACTTAACCAAACACTGTCTGTTGCGACGACCTAGCCAGCATTTGAGCTCACGCATAATCAATCAGTGATCATCGTCCACAGCCTCGCCCAGACGCCGCCGCAGATGCGAGCTGCAGCTCGATTGGCTGCCTCCGCCCTCACGACTAACTGGTCTTCACTGTGTCCCGTTCACAACGCATGTATCGAGACTCTGGGCAAGCCTCAACGTTTTAGTTTCGAGGTCTCGAGTGGTCGGAAGTCTGGCCCCATTGCAACAAGTTTCAGCTATGCAATTGTGCCCTGAAGTCCCGACCGTCACCGTTGTTCGACAGGCCTCCGCCTTGCATGTCTGGTACGAACATCACAACTCGTTCTCTAGGAATAATACAATATCTCGGGCCCTGTCAAGTTTCGGGGCACATCTATCGCTTCGACTTGATCGCCCCCTTGGTCATCGAGCTATTGGGCACCGTTCTGATTTGACCATCATCGTCTTTTCCATACCTTCGGTTTGCCCAATAGTTCAAGCGATCTTCACCCTTGTTTCTTGACGTCGCTAGCCCGTTTTCGTGTGCATGTGGACAAGCTCGGAAGATAAATGTGGCTGTACTACTGACTCTATTCGCAGATCCTCATTGGTTCAAGTAGGTGTATCTGGCCGAGTCACAGGAAACAACACAGTAAACGACAACGAGATGATGTCTGCGTCGAATTTGCCAAGCTGTGTGCCCCGGCGCCTCCGTCATGCTTAGAGCCCACTTGCAAAAATACGGTCATCAACGGTCAATGTAATTTCCCGCAGGTGCAGGCACGGGAACGCGACGGGTACAACGGGGCGTGTAGGCGACTACTACAATAAAAATACCAGAGCATACGGCCAGAGGTTAAAGCGCAAAGCAGCCGCCATGGTCAGATTCGGGCTGAATCATTCAGCTCTATGAACAAGAGATTTTACAGAAAAATACTCGCAAAAAAAAAATTGACTTCTTATCGGACACCAGAGAGGACATGGGATAGGGCATGGGAAGTCAACGGTCCAAGCATAACGGACACCAGAACTTTTCGGCCACACAATAGCAACAAGTATCGGACCAGTCCAGAGCTGGCAACTCGTTGGCGGGGGCGCCACAACAATGTCCGGTACGTACGGCAACCCCTGTGAAGTTCAGCGCCAACCTGCCTGACTTGGAACTGCAAAAGCGGCAGCAATTGTGGCTGATTAAGGTGATTGTGGCTGGACTCCAATCCCTGTTCCTGCATGGCTGCGTCTTATAAGCTCACCCCCCTTTCCGTTCAGGCCCATCAGTTTGATTACGCCTAGAAGACTCGGGAGCAACATTCAGGTAAGAATGGTCGAATATCTGTCCACTGCTTGAGAGGTTCAATGCCGGTCAATGTCGGTCGTGGAGCTGTCATATCATAGACCGCAATTGCCAGCGCCAGCACAGGCACGCTGACGTGCGACGGCGTCACATCTCAGGACAGCAGATGTGAGATGCCACCACCCTGCGACAACATGATGCAACTCAACCCAATGGCTGGTAACCCGTCATGTGTCAATGGCGTCGTCATGACCTGCAGTGCGATGCTGTATCCTGCAATATTATGTACAGTGGCAGCAATAAATCCATATCCGGGGTCACAATGTTGCAATGTCACCATGGTCTTTTGAGTTTGCACGCTCGGGCAGCTAGTATCCGGGCAACGTCCCTGCCAGCCAAGCGCGGCCGCCATTCGTGCCCAGACATGAGTTCAGCTTTCAAGGCAATATTGCAACCATGAACTCGGTCGTTTAGCCAGGCTGCAAATATTTTGCTGCAGTAGCAGGGGATCACACTACCAGTCGCATGTGTCCAGTGGGATGTCACAAGTATTCGCCTCCCTCCGCGAACCTTGTGGCGTGAAAGTGGTCGAATACATGTACGTCTTACCGCAATTTTGTATCGTACGATGCGATACACGAGCTTGTGTGGGGTTATATGAGTCAGCAGCTCAGGGTTTACTGCCCGTCTTCCTCCAAGAGACGGGGGGGGGGGGGGGGGGGGGAGAAACTCAATTCCAAAAAACATTTCGGACAAAACGTGGGCTTACCCACGTGATGATGCCGTCCCCGGCCATTGGGATTGGAATGAGACGACACACTGCCAAGCCAAGAAGCCTCTCAGAGGACCACATCTGATGCTGACGCTACTTTATGATGCAGAAAGCCGGTCTTGGAATCCACCAGCTGAGCTTATTACGGAGCCAAGTTGTGACCAGCCAAAGGCAATCCGTATATGGTGGGGAACTCGAACCAACTTATTAGGCCGCGCAATTTATCCGCTGGCTTGAAACAGGTTGGAAGAGGCTAGTTCACTAAGAACTAATAATCCACACTCCATCTCGCTCTACTAGTAACGAGTGCATACGTGGCCAGTTGGTCTGGACACAGGATCATTGCATCAAAGTTTCTCCAAATATTGAACATGTTGCCCTGAGAGAGAGGATAGTAGTAAGCGCTTCCACAACAATTGACATTGTATTACGATGTAATTTTAGTGTCATGGGCACCGAGGTAAGACGAACCTCGAAGGTCAACGAATTACACCAGCAGAACCAATGTCGCCATTCCGTGCTTTCGAATCAAGGGCGACAGTTTGTTTTCAACTCAATAAGATGCGTTAATACCTAGGTAATGGGCTGCCTGACGTAGGCTGCTCGATGAAACAACGGAAGACGCTGAATTCATTCCAAGCCTGCTTCGCCTTGACATTGGCTACTTTTTGCATCCAGAGCAGACTGTTGTTGGGTCGCCATAACAGCCGCTAAGGCGATTTATGCTACTCGGTACATAATTCCAAATTCAACAAGGAAGAGTGTGATAAGTCCCTCTTATTCCCATAGAGACCAAGGGTCGATGCTCCCGCATCCCCAGTCCATCACATCACGTTGGGACCGACGCCGGCCAAACAACCCACGAAGGTCAGCCCGTCAAGGATCAGCATGCTCGCATAAAGGATCCAGGTGCATCCGATATCTTGCACATTTAGAAGCATCATACGAACTGGGCGTGGGTAAGTAAGCCTGGAACATGCATCGAGATAGCAAAATGATCCAAGTACATGTTCAACCAAACGAGGCGGTCAAAGATAAAGGATTGTACATTGGCTAGGAGTGGTCACGATTACAGTCACCCATGCGTGTTACAGGGTCAGTGAAAGATAGCAGCACCATTACGGCCATGTTCTGCATCTACTGTATTTGATGCATGGAAAAGGGAGGCATGGGTGTATCGGTTGGCCAAATTCAAGGTGTTGCTTAATAAAGGCACGCCCGCGACAGCCAACCTGATCAGCTCCAGGAGACGGATACCGGGCGATACGGGTGCGCCGTATCAACCGACGCGCTCAGCCCTAATGCCCTACAGGGCTTGGCCACAGCAGCTACGTCTGTACGTACAGTATGTGCCGTCATGCCGACATGCCGACATGCCGACATGATGGGTGTGTCTATGTTGCCTGGGTAGTTGATGGTGATGGTGGTTTTGGCGCCTGTTCACCATTGTTGGGATTGAACACGACCGCGACACACCCGACACTAGAAAGGGGCCTCCCACTCCCAGATGCTGGGCGGCTAGGTGAAAAAGTAATGGGCACGCCACCAGAAATCTCGTATTCTGGAAATTTCGCACCAAGTACGAACTGTTGCGCCAGCGCATGCAGCTACGTGGTGGTTGTGGAAGACTTTAATGCATGACGGCGGAGTCGCAACGAACAAAATCTGTCTATTGAGAGTATCACAGCACTGGGCTTTGCTTTTTCTGCTTCTTCTTTTGACTGATTTCGGCAATTTCCCATATTCTGTCATGGCACGATCAAATCTTTCTTTTTTTTCTGTGAGAGAGAGAGAATTTCGTGGTATCGGGTAGGTCAAGGACCCTTGGTTGACAAAGACTGTTTGCAATTGGGTGTATTAATTGTCACTTCCCAAAAGGGACGCAATTGAAGAGCATGTCACGCTGATGGCTGAGCATGCGGTCACCTTTCTTGCTACTGGCCAAAAATAGAGGAGGCTGCGCACGACCACGACACTCCGTGATCCGGGCCGAAAATGGCAACCATCAGATCAGGGCGTGTGCAAGCGTTTGCAAGCGTTTGCAAAAAGACGGTGTTCCAAGGTCCCTAGGCGAGTGCAACCGTTACACCAGTGTGAAACTTCAGTCTAAGAGGGACTGCCGTGACGGGTCGATCCAGCAGAACCGACAAGGCAAACGGCAAGGAACCCTAGTTGAGGCGCGCAGTCTGTCGTCAAGGGTATCACAAGTTGGACATGTTGTCACGGCTGGGCGTATACGCATGTACTGTAGGCATGAATAGTGGGTGTACTCCGTACATATGTCCTGTACGATATCGACGTACATGCTCTCCTTGGGCCCTTGATCGGGTGGTGGCTTGTGCCGATCACTTCGTATTTGGTTGGACCGCTGCAACTCGTCTCTGACCAACGGCGCCTGTGTTCCCTGTAAAACGCTGGGGGCGAGGCAGTAACGGGTCAAGTCTTGGGTGTGCCGAGTCACTTTGCAGCAAGAGTTTGCTCAATGTTGCTTTTTCTCGGCTTGTTGCAGTTTTTCCTGCCCCCGCAGCTGGTACGGAGTACCAGTGTTTGAGAAGAGCAGCGCTGAGTTGCGATTCGTGGTGCGGCATTTGGCCGGATGGACGGCACTTTCAGCGACACGCCCGAAATGGAGCTTCGGGTGCAGGCCATTTGTCGGCTGGACCAGACGTCTGGTGCCCATGGTGGCTAGTATGCTTAGTATGGTTAGTACGGAGTGTCCCCTGAAAAAGGAAATAAGTTGCAAGTTGGCGATGGTTGGCCAATCTCAGCTTGGGAAGCTACCAGCTGTCATGCGCGCACCGGCCAGTTGCTCGTCCAGTGACGACAGATATATGTGTTTTTTTCTTCTCTTTGTCTGCTGCTCTTTGTCCCTGGATTGACGACGGCTCCCGAAGCTCTCAGAGACTTGATGTTCTGTTTTTGGGCAACAGGTGCGCTTTTTTCAGCGAGTTTCTCACGGAGCAGTTCACTCGACTCGCCGACGCGATGCTTTTCAGACTTGCGCTGAGCTCGGCCGCATTGGTCGCTGGCGTCCTGGCAGATGACAAGAAGGACTTGGGATCAGTTCTGGCGGGGAACACGAATCTGAGCAAGTTTTATGACTTGATCAAGGTAGGCCCATCTGGTCCGAGTCTGGCCAGGCACCGCATTGTCGTGAGTCGAGGCTAACCGAGTCGCAGAAATATCCCGACGTCTTGTTGGAGCTTCCCAGCGACATTGGAGTGACGGTAAGACGATTCGCAAAATACCATCCCCTGCATCGCCAGCAACGGATGGGCCGTGTCAATGTGCCATCTTGTTCTTCTCGCGGGGGTCGGATCGAATGCTAAACGGCTCCGTGTTAGATTGTTGCCCCATCGAACAAAGCCATCGATAACATTCCCTACACAGCCCTCCAACCGCTCTGGGATCCCGAAAACAAAGATAAAACGATGCCCATTCTGCAGTATCACATCATGAAGGGCTCCGTGTCCACAGCGGCCCTCAAAGATGGCCCGACCTATTTCGAGACGACCCGGCTCGTCAATCAGGAATACACCAATGTGACGACGGGCCAAGGCGTCCTCATCAACAAGCAAAGCACGGCTGTCATCTTGACCAGCGGCGAAGGGGCGCGCTGTACAATAACAGAAGGCGACATTCCCTTTACAGGAGGTCTGATCCAAGTCGTCGACAACTTGCTGGTTCCGCCCACCCAAGTCTCCAAGACGGCCCAGGCCTTCCAGGCGACGTCCTTCCTGGGATCTCTGTACGCAGCAAAGCTCATGCCGGATATTGCGTACCGCAAGAACGTGACCATTTTCGCTGCACGAAACGACGCCTATGATGTCGTGGGCGGCACGTTGCAGGGCCTAGACGCGGCAAAGCTGGCGCGAATCATGAACTATCACATCATACCAGATCAGGTCTTGTCCTCCAGCATGCTGACCAACGGCACGAAATTCACGACGTTGGCAAAGGACGCCGCCGGCAACGGGGAACAGGTCGCCATTCGTCAGGACGGAAACAACAAGTATGTCAACACTGCTCAAATCGTACAGCCGGACATCTTGCTCGCCAATGGCGTCATGCACCTCGTTGCCAATGTGCTCAACCCCGACGTTGAAGACGTAATTCCTAATCCTGATGTCGGCACGCAGCCGCCCGTGTTCCCCGTGTCGACTGTCGGCGGAGCATTCACAACGGCCCTGCCCTGTACCACGAATTGCCCCGTCACCACCACGAGTGACCAAGGTGGCGCCTCGACCGACGCAACGCCCACCAGCAAGACGAGTTCGCTGTTTAGCAGTACTTCTCATGGTGGGGGACCTAGGTGCACCGCACAGGTGGTTGGTGCTGCTGTTGGCATGATTGGTTTGGGGGCCGGCATGGCTTGGATGTAGAGTGCATCTCTTCCGGTTATTGTTTGGAGTCGGGGTAGAACTGATGAGAGAATGGGGGTTTCCCAGGTTGGGTTGATGTGCCGGCGTTTCGATGCTCATGACATGGTGACAAGATAATTGAAGTGAGGTTTTTTTTTTCCTTTTTCTTTTTCATGTTGGTTATTTTCAAGCAAAGCACACGCAGCCAAGAGCTGACGTGAAGAAGCAAGATGCTGAGTGGCCTCGAGTGTCTTGCAATGCTACATTAGCAAGCCGCACCAAGCCACATGTCGCTGCTGCACAGACTCGGCAAGGCTGACGAATATGAGGCGTTACTCAGCATGCTAGACAGTGTATGGCGTAGCATCTTTTCCTGTGCTCTTGAGCAATCAAAATATGCCAGTTACTGCCCAGAGCACGCCATGAAAAAGAAGTTGACAAGTTGACGGGTTCCTTGTGACTAAACGCGCCGAGAAGCGATACCATTGATTCGACACGGGCCTAGCGTGGTGGTACCATGTGTACTCCGTGCTTTTCACATGAAGAAGTACCTCGGGCTCAGTGGAAGACCAGAGGCTAAATGCTGGCAAGTTGACGCCGTGGCGATGCCGAGATGGGGCGGAAACCAGTCACGACGCATGATTTGGCCCATGGCGTGAGGTTGAAGCGCAATTCGAGCTGGCAAATCTTGTTTCTAAATTTGCCGCGACCAGCTGATCGATGATGCCGCTTTTGCCTGGCGCAGAAGATGCTTTTGTTTTGTGGCAAATTACGAATCTGCTAGAATGCGGCCACCAAAAAAAAGTGAAACATGCTTGGCGAAAAAGTCTATTTTTTTTTGCCAGCTTGATCAACAACAGAGAATGCCCCGTGTAAATTACATGGCAAACGTAGGTAATATCGGAGCAATATCGAGCCCTAGTCGGCTCCCGGAAAGCTATTTTAAGCTGCTTATCATTAATGGGGCGTGGGATCGGCAGTGGCCTGGTGGTAAACTTTCAGATGGCATCGACGCCACTATTAGGAGCTGGTGCCCGAACATGCAGATGGCACAGGGTGGTTTAGAACAGGCGGTGCCAGTACAGGTAATCCGAGAGCAAGTCTGGGCACCTCCATTTGTGCACACTGCAGACACTGGGAAAGACGATGACATGGCTGAGACACGGCCATGCCTCCCCCCCCAAAATAGCACGCAGCTTACTCCGAGTCGATGAGAATCGATAAACAGCAGGACGAGGCTCGTTGAAATGCGGCATGTAGCGTAATGCGTACAAGGATGAAATATAAAAAAATATAAAACACCCATGAGCCGACACGGCATGTCCAGGTGTCGTTCATCAACAAGCCGCGTCTCATAAACGCCAAACACCACCAATCCAAGCACACACTTGGCCTTTGAGAAGAAATATATATATATATTTAATGAAGGCTTCGTCTGTCCTCGCCTACTCGTCTCTCGCCCTCGCGGGCGCCGAGGCATGGAGCTTCACCGTCTGGACGGGCGCCAACAAGTCGGGCGACAAGAGGCACTACTTCAGCACTGTTGGCGACAAGAACTGCTACAACATCGACACGGGCATCACCTCCAAGGGCGTCGGGTCCTTTTCCTTCTGCAGCATGTTCTGGTCTCGCTGCTCCATTACCATCCACGATGCCGTTGGGTGCAACGGCAACATCTTGGGCTCTGCCACCGGCGCCGCCCCCATCAAGGAGTGGCAAAAGGGACAGACCAGCAGTGCAGGGTCCAAGATGAAGAGCTTCAGGATCCAGGGGTGCAAGGAGCTGCCCGTCACGGGGGGCGAGCTTGACTGCAACGTTTGCACCGATGATCCGTAAGATGGTGATGGACTGGGCCTTGCGGGAGGGCAGCTCTCGGCCTTGAGATTGCATCATATTTTGGGGCCATGGCCGACTCCACGGTGCGCAAGTTTGTTCCTTGGCAATGTAAATACATTTTCCCTTTTGTTCACGCGGCAACAAGTTTAGCCCAGCTTGGCCTGGCACAATTGGACAAGACGTGGCACCTCACAAAGTACCGTTGGTGCATTGATTTCCTGCGTAGTTTGTCTACACGCATTGTATTATAAGACGGCGGCAATGTAGGGCATCCGTGCCTAATGCGGCGAATTCGCCACGGGGATAGCCCAGTTCGCCATCCTGCAAAACCGCAAAACCGCACCTCCTTCACCAACTGACCAATCGGCCATTTAGAGATACACTGCTGATACATTCAAAACGCCATACCGGCCGGCCTGTCGGAATCGCCTCCGCGTCAAGACCCAAACGCCACCAGTTTAAAAAAGTTGTTCATGAATTCGCACCCTGTTCCTGATAGTACACATCATCAATCGTCATCGGTGACCTCGCGGACTTCGAGATCGGCTTCGACCCCCCAAGCTGCCGTTGCTACGACTCCGGGTGCGTCGCCTGTCATCCGCTTCCTCGAATCTTCCTCCTCCTCCTCCGCCGCCACCACCACCAACACCACCACCACCGCCGCCACCCCTTGCTCCCCGCCGCGGCACGGGTGAGCGAGAACGCGAGCGAGACGAGTACGAAGCATTGGACCTGCTGCGGTATCGACTGCCACCACCGCGGGAAGGGGGTGCTCCCGGGGATCTCGACGGCGAGCGCGACAAGGGTCTGTACACGTCTGATCTGGTGCCGTATCGACTAGACGGTGATCCGCGCCGACGGCCACCCCCGGGGTTGAATCCCCCTCCACGGCTGGGCGGGCCACCGCCTCGAGGGCCCGACATGGGAATTCGAGGATCAATATTGGCGCCGCGACGGGCGGTTGGGGGAGGCGGCGAGAGCTTTCGTTTTGGCAGAACGATGGACACGTTTATAGTGGCGCCGTCAACTTGGGCTTCGTGCATGTGCGAGATTGCAGCTTCGGCGTCGGCTTCATGATCAAAGAGGATGTATGCGGTCCCTCTATTTGTCCCGACTTTTGAACTGGTCAGCGCATGCACTCACTTGGTCCGAAAACTAGGCCCCCCCCCCCAACCACAGCAGAAGACGTACAGGTTCTATTCATTGGTAGATCAAGATCTTTGATTGGGCCAAACTGGCCGAAAATCTCATAGAGGTGGTCCTCATTGATGTTCTTGGACAAGCGCTCAACAACAATCTTGGAGACAGGTCAGCATGCCATCTCATCTGGGCACCTGCCTGATTTGCGACCTACCTTTGTGCTCCTTGCCAATGGAGACTCACTCGCCTCTCTGAAGTCTCTTCCACGGCCTCTGCTGCGACTTCGAGTTTCGCTTCGGTATCGGCCATTGCGACGAGGCGGCGGAGTGATGGATCGCGACGCACTGCGCGAGTCGTATCGCCGTCGGCGGGGAGAACGCGAATCATCCGACCGGGGAGACATGGAGCGCGTGAGAGATCTCTGACGGCCCCGCGAAGGGGATCGAGAACGCGATGCCATGACAAATCACCTTGGCTGCGTTTCTGTCGATTGGACAAGGAGTTCGCTCGGAATAGATGCGCGATGCAAGGTGCGACTTCATCTCGAGTGGGTCCTGAATCGGTGCTCACAAGTGGTTGAGCTAAAATCCGCTTTTGGCAGCTGGCAGATAGCCTCACGTGATCTGGCTGAACTGCCAAGTCACGGTAGAGCTGTCATGAAGAACCAAGTACCTTATCTTGCTGAGAACAAAAGGGGAGAAACTTGTTTGTTCCAATTTTTTTTTTTCAGCAGGTCATATATATGATGATGAATTTTGGCTTGCCATTCGTTAGTCGTTATTTTGCTCCATATTGCGCCCAGCTAATGACAACTCCCTCGATCGGAATAACTTTGGATGGTACGGTGAGGAATACGCCCAAGAAGATTGGAAAGCCGCCAGCAGCCCATGCGTCCCCACAACGGGTTTCTCGAGGAATTTTAATCATCGACTTTTTGTCAGAGCTCTAGCCTGCATATCATCGTTTGGCCGAAGCCCAGCGTTTTGAGAAGACTGAAAACCATGCCACCATCCCAGTCTGTCGTTCCCAGACCCATCAAGGGACGCAGTACCGCTTGGAGACGGTCGATATTACTCGATAGAGCCCGGCCCACATTTGGTACAGGATGTTGCCGGTTTGGCTTGCGGAGAATGAAAGCCATCAGACCCAGTTGCCGTGTGCGACTAGTCTAAAACCCGCCACTGCCCTGGCCTCGAGTGGCTGACACCGGAGTATTCCACTTGGTGGCTGCTGGTGAATGTTTTGCATGCTTCAGATGAAGATTGTGCACGGAGTCTGGGGCCACCACGAGCTGACTTTTCGGTCATGTTGGGTCATTCGGAGACCTTGGCCTCGGCCCCGGCCCAACGTTATCGGTCACCAAAACGGCCGAGAGCGATCGCATCACGGCTGATATACCCCTAATTCGCCTACAGGGCCGAATCCAGGCAAGGGACAATAGTTGAAATTTCAGACATGCGCTAAACCCCGACTGGCCCAGGCCACGACGTGGCTGCGTTGTACAGAAGCGATGGTGCTGGCAAAGTCCGAAAAGTCTCGCAACCTATCAGCATCATGACACGAAGTAAACTTTTCGGGGGCCCATATTTCACTTGGCAACGTTGGAGCACGTATTGAGTACTCGGTACTCGGTGCTCCATACTCCGTAAATACACAGTATCCGATGGATGTCTGAATGGCCGAGGCGACAGCTGTGAGACACGGTCAATACTGAAGCAAACGGTCCCAGAACTTTATTTCGTAGGGCAGGGTTTGCGGGCCGAGTAAAGACACACCGCGGCGCCCGAAAATCCCGAAAATTCTAGTGTCGTTGTTCAGCCATCATATTAATGGAAAACCAGGCAGTCACGGCTTCTCGAACAAGGCAAGAAGATCCGTTTTGCTAGCCGCCCTAATAATGATAGCAATTTTACTCGGTATAATCAGTGGAGAGAGAATGGACCAAAGAAGAAGGGTAACTTGCTCCTTACAGTTTATGCTGCTGGCCTTCTCATCTGGGCGTAGATAACGTTACATGCCAACCCGCACAGTCGGATCTCGGTAGCATCATCCGGAGAGATTCTTGATTCCCATTCTCTTGGGACCAGGGCCTGGAGATGGTTGAGATAGCATGAGAAGCTACCTTGGCAGGTATGGTCGGAGGCCACAATGGCGCCATGGTAGCTTCACAAGCAGGCTGTCATGATCCGACAACCAAAAATATGACTCAACTCCAATTGGAAAATCTCTGTGCCCTGAATCTGGGTCTTGGTTGTCGCGGGCAACAATGGCATGGTTATGGGTCGGGTCCATCGTGGTATGATGTGTAGACTAAGACGGCACTGTCTCTGTCTGGGTGAAGTTATTCCGAAGCGAAAACCCACCAATACGCACGTCGGCACATGTCGCTGGGACAGGAGCTGAGACTCAGCTCTCAGGTGCATGGAACAAGATCAAATCACCAATTTTACATTCCCTTGAGCATTTGACTCGGCACCTTGTCCAACGCTATGCCGAGTACGACCTAGATGCATGCCACTCTGATAGCGTCAAAAAGTATACAAGGAATTCGGTTCACGTGTTCATCGCACTGGGAGGAGACTTGTCATGGTCGTGTACGGAGTATTACATGGTGTCTTCACCATTAACGCTACAGCTAACATTGGATTGCTAGCGCGCAGGCTCCGCAGCGGCGATACGGTGGTCACATTCCAGAAGACGGCCTCCCCCTACCGAGAAAACGCAGAATAGCTCCATGCCGCCTTCGGGGCGGCAGCGACGGTATACCGCTACGCGTATAACATGATAATAAAAGGATTCCCGCTATAATTTATTAATAATACCATATCTAAAGACCTAGCTAAGGATATTACTAAGGCTAATAATATTAATATCCTTTATATAAGGGCGCGCTGCCCCTACCTTAAGACTAGTATAAGGGTAGTCCTAATCCTTAGTATTAAGTCCCTTAACTAAGCTAATAGAATTTACTAATAGGGCCTATTATATAAGGCTAAGCTCTTTAATATAGAGCCTTATAAAGAAACCCTCTACCTAAGATAGTGCTTCTAATACTACTAGATAGGCTATATAATAAAGTACTATATAGTAACCCTATACTATAGCTACTATAGAGCTAGTAAGTATAATAATGCTAAGGACTGCCTAGTTATAAAGGAAAATGCACCTAAGAAATGCCTTCTCTATACTAGATAGTACCTAATATAGGCCTAAGCCTGCCCTAAGATAAAAGAGTACTAGAACTATACTAAAGCTATATACCCTAATAGACTATTATACTTTACTAGTACCTTCTTAACTAAAGTAATACCCCTACCTATAAGATTAACCTCTATAGTACTATAATACTACTAAGTAGCTAGTAAGCTACTCTTACTAGAGGCCCCCCTAAGAAAGAAAGTAGGCTGCCCCCTAGATAGTAAGAATAAGCCTTAACCCCTAGTTACTAGCGCTAATAGTATTATATTATATATAACCTAGGAAGACTATAGGCCTGCTATAGAGACTATAACTATAGAGACCTAACCCTAGACCTAACCCCCCCCGCCTAATACCTAGTAGATAATTAACATCCTCTACTAGAATATATAGAAGAATAACTCTAATATACTACTAGTATTATAGTACTATAATAATATTAATATAGTTATAATATAGGAGCTATCTCTAGTAAGGGATATAAAGTAGCTAATATACCTAGCTAGTAAGGCCTATAGACTTATATACTTTAAAGGCTATACTATAATATATATCTATAAGAGATATAAGACTAAGTTATATATAATTAATAGGGGAATAGACTAGTATAAAGTAGTCCTAATAGGGATTAGTATATACTTAATATACTTACTAAGCTAGGAGACTAACTAGTAGACCTTACTATAAAAGCTTACTAATACTAACCTAGACTCTTAAGCTATCTTAGTTAGAGACTTTAATTTATACTATCTCTTATAAGATAATAAGGGATATTTATCCTAGAGGTATAATATACTCCTAGTAATAATAATATAATAATAACTTACTCTTATAATACTATATAAAGAGATAATATAAGATAGTAAGAATAGAGACTAAGATAGTATAATAGATCTAGTATAGGCCTTAGAGTCCCTAGATATAGAATACCTTAGCTAAGTAGTAATAATAAGATCTAACTATAGGCTATAGCTAATCTAAGTTAATACTAACTTATCTTTACTAGACTAGACCCCTAGTCTAAATTAATATAAACTTAATAAATACCTAGTATTAATAGAGATAGAGACTAGGCTATAACCTAGAGATATAGAGTAACTACTTAATATACTAGAAGAAGTAGATAACTATACTAACTAGCTAGTTATATAGATCTAAGTAGTTAGAAATATAGTAGCCCTAAAGTAGATATAGGGCTTTTACCCCTAGCTAGTATAGTAGATAGAGGAGGTTTAACTAGTAGTAAAAGAAATAGTAATTACCTAGTAATACTAGGTACTTAATAAAACTAAAAATAACTACTAATACTTAGCTAAGGTAGAGGTAGTATAAACCTAAATTATTAGATATATAAGGTAAAGCGCCTAGAGAAAGGCAGTAGATAAGGTAAAATAAGGTAATTATAACCTATAAGCCCTAGAAAGATAGGCTAGGCTATAATATAGTAAAAGGCTAGAGAATACCTATATATTACCCCTTATATATACTAGGGCTAAGGGGGGATATACTAGTAACTATATATATAAAAAAAGTAGATATATTAGTAGAGGGATTCTTCCTAGAGACCCTAGCTATAGCTAAACTAGTAGATAACCTAATATTCCCTAACCTTAATACTATACTAGTCCTAGATAGCGCCTACTTCTCCCTAAGGAAATAAAGAGCACCTTATACTATATACTAAGCTAGAAAGCCCTAGGTAAGGATAGCATCCCTATAGGCCTTATTAAGGCCTATAGCTAAGAGTAATCTAAGCTATTATAAACCTAACTAATATAGTAATAGTAACTAGGTATTACTATATAATTCTAGTATATAGATATATAGTAATCTATAAAGAGAGAAAGATAGATAAGGAAATAGCTATACCTAAAGGCTAGAGACTAATCTTACTACTTAACCTAAAAATAAGGTAATTAATTAGTAGTAATAAGGGCTTATAGCTAAGGCTAAAGAGAGGCACTACTACTAGAAACCTAGATAGGTAACTAGAAGGGCAGGTCTATAGAAATAGTAGTTAAGTATCTTATTAAGCTTATATATATAGCCTAGAGCTACTATAGTATTATATTAGTAATATAGCTAGACTTCTTAATAGCCTTTAATAATTATAAGCTTATTATATAATATAGAC